>JANBXA010000730.1:12770000-13970000 GCA_030556225.1 Cricetiscus sungorus
TCCAGTTCTCATGCTCCCCACCCCACCCCACCCCACCCCACCCTCTTCCTGCAGATTGATCACTCACATTCAGCGCATGGATGGGTTTGGTGACATTGAACTTGTCCATGGTAGACATAATGATGGAGGGTGTGGTCAGGAAAAACAGCACCACAAACAGAGTGAAGTTGATGCCCAGCCACTGGAGCCACCAGCGGACACCCTGGATGGAGAGGTTCTTCCTGCAGAGGGCAACACCAGCCAAGACAATGAACTCCCAGGCACAGGCCATCTACAACACCTGCGTGCCGTGGCTGACACAAGTCAGGTCAACTCTGGATGCTCTGGACCTCAGAGCAAAGCAAGTTCTCTGCACTGGCCTTTGCCCATAAGAAGGCTTCAGGTCCCGGAGCTCAGGGAGGAAACAGTTGTCGGTAGTGATGGGAACTACCAGTGATGCCACAGACACCCAGCACTGTCCAGGCAAAACTCCAGCACCACACTTCTTGAATGTCGCAATGCTTTGTTACTAACAGTACACACCTTCCAGGGAGGGCATGGGCTGAGGTGCAAGGAGGCAAGCAGGGAGCATAGGCATGCCCAGGCCTGACTCCTCATCCCACAAAAACAGCCTCAATTCTGGGATGCTCTATGAGCTCAAAAAAGATGGGTATGTGTATCCAAGATTCACTCCAGCCAAGCAACTGAGAAGGCCTTGCCTAGCAGGTGGCACACTAGGGTGCCTCCCTCCTCTGCGTGGGTCCTACATTTCACATGAGGTCTACAGATATGGCTCAGCTCAGCAATATGGCCTCTATTGTTCCTATGTGTGTAATGTGGCAGCCACATACACACGCAGCCTCTGAGCACTTGAGGCATGGGTGGCTGGAAGCATAAAATACGTGACAGATTTCAAAGACTGGGTATGAATGGGAGAAACAAAAGTCTTGATTTAAAAATATATATATTGCATGTTTAAATGTTAAGATTTGGCATATACTGTAAGAGACTTAAATTAAAATTAATTTCAATCATTTCTTTTTCTAACATGGCTTCTAGACAGCTTTTAGTGAGGCATATGATATTTCTTCTGGACAGCTTTTGAATGCTAAAGACTGATCATGAGGGAAGCTCAGATTCCTCTGCAAGACCTTATAAAACACATCACAGCACCAGGCCCAGAGCTGTGTACCTGGCCATTAAATGCAAGGCCACAGGCACTAGAAGAAGGCTCAGTGGTTAAGAGCACTGCCTGCTCCAGGGGATGGAGATTCCATTCCCAGCACCAACATGAAGGCTCACACCATCTATCCTCCAGTTCCAGAGACCATGACATGCTCTCCTGGCCTGTACAGGCACCAGGCACAGGCATGGTACACACACATACATGCAGGCAAAATACCCATGCACATAAAAATTAAAATAGCAAAACCAATGGGAATAGAAGAGTATCTGGCATATAGTAGGTGTTTAAGTATTTATTAAAGAACTAGGCACACTGGTGCATACCTTTATATCAGAGGCAAGTGGATCTCTGTGAGTTCAAGGACAGCCTGATCTACATAGTGAATTCCATGACAGTCAGAGCTCTGTCTCAAAACAACCAAAAATAATAAAATAATAAATAAAATATTTTTTGATTATTTGAGACACGGTTTCTCTGTGTAACAGTCCTGGCTATCCTGGAACTCACTCTGTAGACCAGGCTGGCCTCATATTCACAGAAATACACCTGTCTCTGCCTCCTGTGTGCTGGGATTAAAGACATGGCATCACCACCACCAATAATTTTTTTTTTTTTTTTTGGCTTTTTGAGGCAGGGTTTCTCTGTATTGCTTTGGAGCCTGTCCTAAAACTAGCTCTGTAGACAAGGCTGACCTTGAACTCACAAAGATCCACCTGCCTCTGCCTCCCAAGTGCTGGGATTAAAAGTGTGTGCCACCAACACACAGCAAATAAATATTAAAAAAAAAAAAAAAAAAAAAAAAAGCCAGACCATATCTATGCTCTAGGTAACCAGGCAGTCCCCCCACATACTCCCAAGTCTCCCATCCCTCCACCTTCCCTGCAGGAAGCCAGATCTTTCTCCCACCCTGCCCTGTCTGGGAACTTACCAGCAGATGTCCTCAGGGTATGAGGCGAAGCTGACAGTCCACTTGGAGACGCAGAGCTCTCTGCTATAGGAGGAGGGCTGGGGCTCACCTTTACACCGGAGGCCCTGGCATTTACAGGCATTAAAGTCTTTCAGGATGCTGTCAAGAAATGCAGAAGCTATTACAGTGTGGTTCACCTGTGTCTCACATACATCCACAGCAGCTGCAGACAGATTAAGCGGGACACAGGAGGCCTGCCCCGTCGTTACTATCATATTGTAATTAATGCTAGGAAAGACCCAAGTATGGTGTGCTGCACACCTTCAATCCCAGCAGTGGGGAGGCTGATGAGGCAGGAGCACCACGAGTAGATGTGACGGATTGAATAAAAATGGCCCCCTTAGGTCCGTAGGGAGTAGCACTACTAGGAGGTGTGGTCTTGTTGGAGTGGGTGTGGCTTTGTTGGAGGTGGGGGAGGGGTTAGCTTTGAGGCCTCAAAACCTCAAGTCAGGCCTAGTGTGGCTGTCACTTCCTGCTGCCTGTGGACCCAGATGTAGAACTCTCAGCACCATGTCTACCCACACACCAGAATGCTTCCCACCATGATGACAATGGACTATACTAAGACTGTAAGCCAGCCCCAGTTAAATGTTTTCTTTTATAAGAGTAGCTGTGGTCATGGTGTCTCTTCACAGCAATGGAAACCCTAACAAAGAGAGTAGACAAGGTCAGCCTAGGACACATAGTGAGTTCCAAGCCAATCGGAACTATTTAAGACCCCGTCTCAAACAAGCAAAAAGCAATGCCATGCCTGCCGCGCTGCACAAGGCTTTGAGTCATCCTCATCATGACTCTGCAGGCAACAGGTTGAGCTGCTATATCATTTTGCAGACAGTAACCGAGGCCCAGCACACTGGGTTTTAGCATCCCAGATGTCTGGCGCACTCCCATACTGTTTGCACTGCCCTACTATGCCATGCCTCCATGGGGCCACCCTCTGCGCCTCCTTGTGACACTGGAGCATGAGGCTGACTCTGTGCCAGCCAAGTGGCTCTACTTCCCAGCCCTTGCTTTGTTCCCGGGCCAGGAATAGCATCAGTCACATTGCATACTGCTCATTCTTCAAGTCCCCTCCTAGTTCTGGTGGCCCACCGTTAACATCTCAGGCTTCTCTCTGTTTTGGCTATCCATAAAGAAGCCCACAGAATCTCACTGGTGCCTCAGTACCTCTCATCTTCCTACAGTCAGAGGCCAGAGCCCTTGGTAACATCCCAGAGACGGTCCCCAGAGCCGCCATGCCTGAGGCACAGAAAGCACAAGAGGTCTGGCATCCTCTCTGTACCCTACACACGCTCAGTCACCTAAGGTGAGGTGACACGGAGGCCTGGGAGTACTTCCTAAGCTTGCAGCTCCAGGATCCTGTAGCTAAGGACACCTAGAGTGCTCCACGGTGTCCCCATAGCTGTCCATTTGTCAACAGACAGAGCAGGGCCCTGGGTCGGTCCCGGGTTTCAATCCGCCTGGCAGAAGGCTGCTTACAAACAGCAGGATGGGCTGCTGGACTGGAGGAGGTGTGAGTTCCACTGCGGCACTGGGCCACATCATCCAGCAGGGGTCAGCAAGGACACAGCCCTATCCACTGTCACTCAAATATAGACTGGAATTCCCCCAAGCGGTGAGGGCGGTGTGCCTCTACACAATAGACAAAAATGAGCAGGAGGGGTCAGGGGTGCAGCCATACTCACAAAGTAGCCATGGACTTCTCACGGAAGGTGACAAAGGCCATCCCTAGGGGCTGGTCCTGGACCCGACACTCCTCCGCTGTAATCCTCTCCAGCAGACTGTCATTCATTTCGGTGTAATAAGAGATAGCATCTTCCTGCCAGAAGACACAGCCCCTGGGTAATGAGACCCTATGCAGGTGCCAGGGTACCCATGCCTGTCCCCTGCTCCAGGCAGATAGGTGGCAATTCCTCACCCGCTCACAGCCCCGCACTTCGCAGCAGCAGAACTGGCCACAAGTCTTGGGGTTGATGAGGGTCAGGCGGCCTGTCTTCGCCTGCAGGTTTGTGTAGTAGGCAAGGCTCTTCTCGGCCTTCCTCCTGTAAGTGAGGCACACACTGGGACTTACAGTCCTGGGGCCACGCACAGCCAACAATCAGTGGCCAGCAGGGCTAGGAGCTTCGCTTTGAGATCCAGAAAGATGCAGGCCCACCCTCCGCCCTGCCAGCTGAACTCAGGCATCCACCTCCCTTACCTCTCTCTGCACAGGTACATCAGCTTAGCCACGCTGTAGCACAACTGGACATCCACCACCTCACACGTGGGATACGCATCCCTGTAGCCAGCAAGGCGGAGGGAAAAGAAAGCCATTGGAAGTGAGCATCCCTATAGAAACGACCACCCCTACCTGCCCTTGCACTGCTGCTGTTTGCCAACTGTCCCTGATTTTCCAGAGAGAGGAAAAAATTGACGTTTAATACAAAGAGGTGTGTGTGTGTGTGTGTGTGTGTATGTGTGGGGGTGTGTGTACAGGGATTAAACCCACAGCCATGTGAATGTTACGCATATATTGTATCACTCTTTACATCTCTAGCCCCAGAGGCAATTTTTTTTTTCAATTTCTAAGGGAATGAAAATAACTGCCGTAAACTGATAAATATGTACTTACTCAACTTTTGGTAAGTAGGTTTCTCATGGGGAAGGAAATATGAACAGAACAGGCCTGAGGTAAGACTCAGTGGTAGTGTGCTTAGCACACATAAAGCCCTGGGTTCCATCCCCAGCACCACCATCCTCCTCAGCCACTCAAGGGAAGATACTGATCATCTGTTCTAGGAATATATCTACTTTAGGCTATCCTTGAAATCCTACTCCTCCCCGCCACCCCACCTCAACCTTTTTGAAGGCAACAGACCTCTAGAGGGTCTGAGAACAGAAACAAACAAAAAAACCCTCAGGCTGAAAAATGTCTACACACACACACACACACACACACACACACACACACATACACACACACACACACACACTCACACACATTAACAGTCAACAAAACACCAGCATCACCAAGGATAAAGGCTTCTTGTGCTTAGGGTCACACGGCAAGTGAATGTTTGAGCCGGAAGCTGTATCCAGGAAGCCTAGCTCCAAGGTCATTCAATAGCTTCCACAAAATGGCCCTATGCCATATACAAAACACTGTCCACATGACTCCTGAGGACTTAGGGCCAGTATCAGGCACCACGTGCTAATATTCTGGGTGCTAGGAACAGACTACTTAATCTTAGATTTTCATGACTGAGTGTGAGGGCAAGCCCATGGAGAAGGCAACCAATTCGTTGATCAGAAAGACCATTTCAGACCCCAGCAAGAGCTCGGATGAGGGCTGGGGATGCAGCTCAGTGGTAGAGACTTTGCCTAGCAGGATTCTATGGTCAGAACCCCAAAGAGATGAAAAGAAGGCTGAGAATGCTTCTGGTGGAAGCGGCCCTGCGGCAAAGCAAGCCCACAGGTCCGTGGCACCGGCCTTCCCTGGGAAGGTTCCTAAAACAGGGCAAGTCTGAGTCACACAGTGTTTGCGTGGCAATGAGGACACTTGTTTTCCTATTTAAGTGTGTGCATGAATCGGACTCACTGTTTTCAAATGCTGCCTGGCAGGCAACGTGGAAGAATATTTTTCAAGGGACAGAAAACCATCCTCATATCAAGTGAAAATGCACATATGTTCACATACACATATAAATATGCACATATATGTAAACACCTCCAAAAATAGCTGTAGATACTGAAGGAGAGATTTGTCAGTAATTTTAAACGTCCTTTTACAGTTGTGTTTATACAGTTCTGTTTATTCACCTAGTGTTTTTGTCATAAACTGCACAAAGTTAATCTGTAGCTAACTCCTAGTATTTGCTAGGAGTCAGTGATGGCAGAGCTAGCAAGGGTAAAGAGTGAGCCTCAGAGGTGCCCTTTTGGCTAGGAATTGAACCTGAGCCTTTTCCTGTGCTTGTAGCTGTATGCATTGCCTGCTCTGCCTGCAGGAGCTATGGCCCCAGAGGCTGTCCCAGCGCCCTTGACAGCCAGAGGCTCTCCCAACAGACAGCTAACATCCCAGGGCCTGGGACACCAACTCTGTGTGACAGCTTAACCACAGCAGCTACAGAGAACACCCCACCCCACCAGGCTGCTGGCACGGCTCAGCACAACACACCCGGAAGCCACGTGATACCTGTGGCAGAGATAAATTAACCCTACATATTCACACTGAAGACAAAGGTGTCCGTCCATAACACAGGCCTCAGAGGCTCTCTACCTGACAGCCCTGTTCACCATGAGTGGCTCACAGGGTCTTTCTCTTACCGGAAGTGGCTCTCCACAGTCTCCTTTCTGGCTTCTCTGGGGAGTCCTGTGATGAACAGGGTCTGTCTCACCTGCCAGGAACAAAGTCACAGAAACAGGTCACAGGGTGATTGGTGGGGGGGAGGGGGGGCGCAGGTGTCAGTCACCTCCTTCACATCTCAAGAAAGAAAACCATGGTATATAAGAAGTTCAAGTTTTCTCATTCTTGGCCTTGAAGAGGCCCAGGGGTGTTATTTATGTTGCGTTCTTTTCCAAAGCAACTCATGAACCTCTCCTGCAGGCCAGGGAACTGAGAAACAGCCCAGAGAGTGACAGTGGCTCAGAGGAGTCACACCAGCCAAGCAAAGAAGTTGAAACCAAGTCACAGTGCAGGGCCAGGGGGAAGAGGGGGACACCTGTCCTTAGCACAAACTGTTTTGGCTTGGGGGAGGGGTGCTGATTAGCTTTTTGTTTTGTTTTGTTTTGTTTTGTTTTTGGCAATTTGACACAACCTAGAATCACCTGGGAAGAAGGAACCTTAATTGAGGAGTCAGTGGTGATATATTGTTTATGATTTATTAAAGCCTGCCAGAGGATTCAGAAAACAAAGTCAGCCACAAGCCATACACTTTAATCCCAGAAGCCAGCAGTTAGGAGCTGGTGGTAGGACTCAGGATTAAGAGGTAGATGGATCTCTGTGAGGCCAAGGCCACCCAGTTCTACACAATCAGTCTAAAAGAGAATTACAGCTCACACCTTTAATCCCAGCATTAGGGACGTATATATGACAGAAGCAAGATCTCAGAGAAGCATTCGTTCTCCAGACACTGAGGAGAGGCAGCAGTCTGAGACTTGGTGAAGAGCTCATGTGTGGATCAGCCCTTTCAGCCTGAGCCAGAGGTAACAGCTAGTGGCCATGCTGTTTTGCTGCCCTGGTCTTCAGCTTGAGCCCCAATATCAGTCTCTGGGTCCTTCATTAATTTGTGTTACAATCACCCAAACCAAATTGGTCTGTGACCATATATGTGAGAGACTGTCGTGATGGATGATCGATACCAGACAGCCGGGCCCACTATGGATGGCACTGGTCCTGAACTGTCTAAGAAAGCTAGAAGGCCAGAAGTCTGTTAGTGAGCCAGTAAGTATATTCTTCCAGAGTTCCTGTTTCAGTTCCTGCCAAGACTTCCCTCGATGATAGACTGTGTTCTGGAAGCATAAACTTAAATAAACATTTCCCTTCCCCTCGGCTGCTTAGCATGACAGCACTTACCACAGTAACAAAGGAAACTAAAATGGGAAGGGTGTTTTATTTTGTCTTGTCATGCTACGTTATCGAACCCAATGCCTGGCACACAGCAGGCAAACACTCCACTACTGGCTCACACTCAGTCCTCAACGTACTTCTTTGCTCCATAGCAATAGCTACAAGCCCTGACCCTACAGATCAAATAACAACTGGCAAAACCGAGGAAAATGTCCAAAGTACAGCTTACCAGTACATTAAATGATAATAATAGTAAATTGAGTTTGTTGATGCATGCCTGTATTCCTAATACTTGGGAGGTAGAGGCATGATGACCCTAAGTCCCAGGTCATCGTTGGCTACGTAGCTAGTTCAAAGTCAGTTTGAGCTATACAAAACCCTGTCTTAAAAATATAGCGTTAGATGATAGTGGCAGTGGCGGTGGCGGCGGTGGAGAATATAAACACAGAAATCAGATCCCTGCACCCCCCTCAAGGGAACTATGGTTCTGTGGAGACTGTGGAGGCTGTCCCCTCCATCTGTCACTTGAAACTCTCCCAGAACATGTCCCAGGCCCCAGCCTTACTCACCGAGCTCTCTTCTTTGTATCTGATGGACCGTGTGTGATGCCACATAAAACCCACAGTGAGGAGGAGGTAGATGACGGAGAATACGGTGTGCAGCCAGAGGAGGTCATTGCTAAGGAAGATATCACCTGCTATTAGCGTTGGGCATCCCAGCACAAGGGATGAGTTACAGGGCTGGGGCGTGATAACTCTCAGTGGGTACTTTGCCAAGAGCCAATAGCGTTACCTCCAGCAGAGGCCATGTGGTCAGTGGCCCTCATCAGCGAGTAAATACTTTGAAGAGATCCCTATTCTTAGACTGTGCTCTAGACCTCCTACAAAACTGAAGCTGCCTGAGATATGTTCATCCCACAGCCCAGCAACACAGCAGCTTTGGGGTGTTTTAAGCCTGCTCTAGGCTCCCAAATCAGCCTCCTTTGTGCTCAGCAAGCTCCATACTCACTTTGTCTGCAGGTTTGCTATTGTTGTCCTCCCAAAGCTGTAAGGGTCTTTATCTGCAGAGAAACAGACACTTGGTTCCAGGATCGCAAAAAGAACCCAGGAAGTGCCCTAACTGAGCTTCATTTAGAGTTCTATAGCCCTTGATATAGATTTCTATAGTTCTAGAAATGGCATGCCTTCCTAGACATGGATGACAATGACAATTGTTGACAACTGTTGTTGATGACAATTAATCAACCTATTTAAAGCTTCATCAACCAGGACCTCTGCTACAGCTTACCATGCCAGCAAAGTCAGAGTTAAAGTTCAATTTGCACCAAGGCTTGTTTTAAAGATGTTTTTATGATTACTAGAAGCATCCTTGGTTGCTACCATCTCAAGGCTCTCACAGTTGAGAACCATCAAATGTCAGAAGTAGATCTGGGATGGGATTTTGGAAGCTATGGAGACGTAATTCCACAATGACTTTGATGTCTATCACAGGCATCTCCAGGCCTGGGTAAGGGCAGGAAGCTGAAAGATACATTCTGAAGCTGGGAGTAGTGGTTATACTTATAATCCCAACACGTGGGAAGGCAAGGGAAGACTAGCCTCGACTACATAGTAGGAGCAAAAACACACCTGCGGAAACCTCCCAAGTCTATAGCACTTGTGGTTGGTTGGATGGGTGGGTGGGTGGGTGGCTCGCTGGCTGACTGGCTGCCGGCTGGCTGGTTAGATGGTTTTTTCCACACTTGGATGGAACCAAAAACTGATATTTAAGGAGCCCTAGCTCCCAGCCCAGATTTGGATGGCTCTTCCTCTAGATACTTATTTGGATTAAAATTTTCTCGAAGACTTTCTAAGACTGTCTCACATCCCCAGGGTCTACTCTACCAAGACCCTTCCTGAAAATCACTACCCCACTCCATCCCAACCCAGACAATGGACAAGAAAGGGTCTCACCCAGCAAGTCTCCTGAGAGGTTGACAGGCAAGATGACGCACAGGGACAAGAAGCTGACCACCACCAGCAGGAAGATGATGTGCCTTTGGAAGGACAGGTAGTGGATGGCATCCTCTCCACACCACTCCAGGATCTGGTCATCGCTAGCCAAGACACAGTAGAGACATTCTTAACTGGTAGCAGTAGGAGGCCAGGCCTGCATCCTTTACTTTGACGTGTGGATACAAAGGCACAGAAGAACTGTACAGCAGTTTTAAGGACCACACAACTTGTAAAGGCAAAGCTACTGGCATGAGGTCCAGGGCCACGGTCAGTCCTAACACCATGCCCTCCGCAGAGGAACTGCCATCCTCCGTGTTCGGTTGCCAGAAGCATCTGTGCTCCCATTAGATAATGGATGAGGCATGTGAATACAACTTTCCCACAACCCCTACTTGCTTCCAAAACAAGATGGCTGCTGAAAGCTGTTTTGGGACGCAGTGCAGTGTACTTGGGCCCTCCTTCTCACCCTCTCTCCCCTCAGCCAACCCCAGGAAGGGCTGGGAGAATAAAGTCAGCTATGTTTTGAACATTTTATGTCTCATTCCATTCAACTCTATCACTCCTTCGTGGCCCCAGAGATGGGTTAGTGACCTGATCTGCCTTCCTACCCACAAAGAATTCCTGGGTCAGTTGGACAATCCCAGGCTCACAATAGCCAGATTTCCTTGCCACAGAGGGAGCTCTTTCCCTACTATTCTGCACATCGCATGGGTCCCAAGGTCCCTGCTCCAGAGACCAAGAAAGCCCTTTGTGGTAAAGCCAGAGAAGCTAGCCTGGAGGCATGAAGAAAGTGAGTTTACACAGTGCAACATGGGCTCTGTATCCCAGTACCTTACTGCAGACTCAGCACAGCCACACCTGAATGGGCTCAGAGGAACTAAATGACCGTTCCCCACCTCATCCACTCAGCAGAGCTCAAGGATGCAAGGGACATAAAGCACATCCAACTCCCAAGGATGCCAAGGGTGCCCAGGGACACGCTAGTAAGTTGTATGCTTGCTCAGTGTTTCCCTCCAGGATGATCTTTGCAATTAACAGCTTTTCCCTTCTTTTTTAAAAAATAATTTATTCTTATGTCATGTGCCTGAATGTCTGTGTGAATGTGTGGGATCCCCTGGAACTGAAGTTACACACGGTTGTGAGCTTCCATGTGGGAGCTGGGGATTGAACCTAGGTCCTCTGGAAGAGCAGCTGGTGATCTTAACCGATGAGCCATCTCTCCAGCCCAGCCTTTTCACTCCTAAGCCAGCCATGCACACACCCACCTGCTTCCTCTTGCTTCAAGAAGTCCTCTGGCTTCTTCCAGTGACCCTGCCTCCTGCCAGCAACCTTAGCTACAACTCCCACTGACTCCCACTCAAACTCAGGTGGGAAAATTGAGGTCCTGAAATAGGAACTCAAATATCTCCAAGCCAACATGTTTCATTAATTCTATAATACCCTTTTTTTTTAATAATAGTATGTAAGCTAATTAAAGTTTTGTTGTTTTGTTTTACTTTAGGCAGGAATTATTCTACTTAATATTCAACACTGACTGGATATGGTTAGGAACTCTGCTAGGCAGGTTTGTATGCATTGGGATGAATAAGTGGGGAAATAAAATATGTTTAGCTAAGGGCTAGGGATATAGCTCAGAAGTAGAACACTTGTCTGCTATGCTTGAAGCCCAGGATTCAATCCTGTATCATTTGGTTCAAAATTCTCTCTCTCTCTCTCTCTCTCTCTCTCTCTCTCTCTCTCTCTCTCTCTCTCTCTCTCTCTCTCTCAAAAACTTGGAACTTAAAGAGAGAAATCTAAGAAACACTTGGTGGGGCTAGAGAGATGGCCCGGCTATTAAGAGCACTGGCTGCTCTTCCAAAGGTCTTGAGTTCAATTCCCAGCATCCACATGGTGGCTCACAACCATCTGTAATGAGATCTGGTGCCCTCTTCTGGCCTGCAGGCATCATACAGACAGACAGAACATTGTATAATAATAAATAAATAAGTCCTTAAAAAAAAAAGAAAGGAAGGAAGGAAGAAAGGAAGAAAGAAAGGAAGAAAGAAAGAAAGAAAGAAATTGAGAGAGAGAGAAAGGAAATACTTGGTGATGAAGGCCTGGTTGGCTACTTCTGTGCTATAAGGAGTCAACCCTCAGGACTGCAGGAGTCTTGCCTCTGCCATTTGTTGCTATACACCCCAAAGTGTACACAGCCATGCTTGTTAGACACATGTCATTATGTGTCACACTACAAACAAGAAAGTGCTAGCAGCTAAACAACCACTGGCAATAACTGCAGGTCTCCTGCTTCTGATCAGTGGAAAAACGGAGAAAAGGCCACCTTAGAACTGATGAAAGATCATAAAAACTATGACAGAGGCCAGGCCAATTCCAATGAGCTAATATTCGAGAGACCTGTTTGATGGAAGTTGCGCCCAAGGTCAGGTAGAGAAGCAAGCCTGCATGTGTGTCTGTGTGAGGTCACCACATCTCCTGGAACTGGAGTCACAGACAGTTGTGAGTCACCACAAGCATGCTGGGAATCAAACCTGAGTCTTCTGGAAGAGCAGCCAGTGATCTTAACCCCTGAACCATCTCTCTAGCATGAAATACTTTTAAATAAAGCTTATCACTAGCTTCAAGAACCTTTTAAATCCAACTGCAGTTTGGGGATCCCTGAGTGCCAGCAGAGCTATGTACCTGAAAGACCTCCTTCTTCCCTGTGTCCTGACTACAGGGCCTGCCAGCCTCTTTTGTTCTAACCTCTATACACCATTTAGGTCCTGAGCTGGATCACAGTATCAAACATCTCAGCTACTTCCCCCGAATGACCAAACACCCACATGAAGTCGCAACACCCCCCCCCAGACACCCCTATCTTACTTACTGCAGGCGGAAGATGGCAGTCAGCCAAGGGCAGCATCCCTGGGGACAGAGAGCAGGCATGAGCATCCCACACGCATGTCTTTGGGAAGCAGATACAATCACATCGCTGAGATTAAATAACTATCCCGCCCATCTTTGCTGTGTAAAACAGGATTCTCCTTCTCACATTCGGTGAGTTACTCCCTTATGCTCTCATTCTTTGCAAGGCACACCCCATGGAGGGGGAAGGGATTAAAAAAAAAAAAGACACAACTTTGCTAAAAAGACAACTTCTCAAGTTTTGTCAATCAGTGGCATTATATAAGCTCCAGGGTCAAATCAAAAACGTCACTCAAGAACTAGAAAAAGGATGTGGACTTCTGTAAAATGATTACATTGTTTCCAAGTTTCCAAATGGCAAGAAGAATGGGACAAAAAAAAATAAATAAAATAGAAACAAGTCTTGAGAATTGAAAAGTACCCTAGAGCTGGCCCTGGAGAGGGAAAGAGTGTGTGTCCCTTACTCCTCCATAAAACCAGGTGGCTAAGAGCTGGGAAAGCAAATATTTGTTCATCACTCATTCAACAATGACTAAGAACCTACCAGATGCCTAGTGCTGGGGGCAAGGCTGTATGAGGTGGGGTTCCTGCCCACATTTGGCTCAAAATCTAGCAGACAAATCAATCATTAACTCTTCTTACACAGAACCATACGTGTGAGAGAGGAGTAACTCGTGTATCACAGTCAAGTTGCTGGCAAAGCCCTGGGGATCCACAGCCCTTTCTGCCTGCAGTTAATGAAGCCTTGCAGTGAGGGATCGTTTAAACACTATCTCCTTCCAGGTTCCCCAAGTCCTCGTGTCTCTGTTCATACGGAGTTGACACTCAACAGATCATAGTGCTGCTGTTAGTCACTGAACTAGAGTATAACTGTCCTCCATCAATCATTACTGCCAGGCTGACCAGCTGCCCTTTGGGCCGCAAAAACAACCACTCCTTGGATACCAACCAGTTCATTTTCAAAGTCTTGTTGCCCTGAGGAAGACGACGATGACCTCTGGAATCTGGCCTCACTGGAGACATGAAAGGAAAAAAAAAAAAAAGATAGTTATAAAATTCAAAAGGTTGAATATACATTTCCAGTATTTTGCTCCCTAATCTTAGAGTTCAGGATCAAGGCTATTGACTCTCAATGGTTGCAATAACTATAAACTGCTCCAAAAAGAAAAATGGATGGAAGCAATGCCCACAAACCCATATGGCATAGAACTCTGAACAGCACAGGGCCAGGGGGCATCAAGGAACCATACCTGGGTGTACACCCTCCATCCTCAGCACTGAACTGATCCACTTAAAGGAATGTCAGAGTGTTGCCTGTTTACAGTGCAGCTCCTAACACATCCAAATCAATTTGGAATGCTGTATTTTATCCTACCAAAGTGACTGTAATGACAGGCTTTATCCCAGAGGGAAAAAAGCCCTGAGAAAGAGTGGCCACAGTAACAGAAGGTAATGGGTGGACAAATTAACCCTCTCCCCACCCCAGAAGTAATTAAATAAAAGTAAGAATACTTGTAAGGCCTCATCAATGGGATGGGCCCACTTCAAAACATACAGGGGACTAGAGAGTTGGCTCAGTGGTTAAGAACACTGACTGCTCTTCCAGAGGACCTGGGTTCAATTCCCAGCACCCATGTCGTGGTTCACAACCATCTGTAACTCCAGTTCCAGAGAACATCCCCCTCTGTGATCTGTGCACACCAAGCACACATGTGATTCACAGACATGTATGCATGCAAAACACGCATACACATAAGTTAAAAATTATACAGAAATTATGTACATGCATACACATTGTATTTCTTTATTTTATCTAATTCAAGATACCAGTGGTGGTCAGGTACATAATTTTTTTAATGAATCATTAAGAAAGAAACAATGGTGCCAATTAAGCTATAACTGATAATCTCATGTTGGGCATAGTGGGGCACACCTGTAATTACCCTAGTAGTCACTTGAAGGCTGAGGTAGGAGGATCCCAAGTTCAAAGAAGGCCAAACTTTGAGGCCAGGGCATAGGAGACATTTTCTCAAAAAAAAAAAAAAAAAAAAAAAAAACAGAGGCATCCCAATTCTAAAGTCAAAGCTGAGAAATGCTCAAGTATGCACCTCACAGTAAATGAAATAGCATGTTAAATATGGTGGCCTGCTCGTGTGTGTGTGTGTGTGTGTGTGTGTGTGTGTGTGTGTGTGTGTACTAAGGTGATGATAGACATGTACACACATGTGGTTACTAGGGGCCAACACTTAGCATCTCCCTCAGTCTTTCTTCATCTTATGTTTTGAGAGCATCTCTTGCTGAACCTGGAGCTCAGTGCTTTGGCCAAGGTGTATAATAAATTACATTAGTAAACTGTCATGTGCTATTTCAGCCCACTGAGGAGTCGGCCCTGGAGTGGGATTGCTCACCCCCAACCTCAAGGCATTTCAGACCCAAACATATTTGTCTCAAAGTGTCCTCCAAGAACCCTTTCCCAGGAATAAGATGCCCCACTCCAGTTCTGTGACAGGGAGGGAAGAGAATAGCAAAGCAGCACTTGTGTGAAAGAATATGTCCTCAAGAGTTAGGAAGTAAACCATTCCCACAGAAGTTACTTCCCACAGCCTTTCCAGGGTGCTGAAGTAACCTTCATGCTCAGGCCCAAGCTGAGTGGAACTGTTGAACTGTGGAAGGGATCTTCTGGGGGAAAGGAAGCATCTCTCTGAATGTCCCTTCTTCCATCACCCACCTCCGCAACATTTCAGAAGCTAAAGCTATGACCATGTGACCATGGGCCACGGGGATAGACCTGAGTGTGGAGTCTGACATCTCCCATTCACTTTGTGTTGCCTCATCGGACGCGCGGTCCAGAGGTTCACAGCAATCAGCTCAAACAGGAAAGTCTAGTTCTAGGGATTCATCTTCACCTTTAGTAAGATGTACAGAACCAGCCCCACCCAGGGCAGAACAGGAAAGGCCTGAGGTCTGACCAGAGAGCCCGTATTTTGTTAACAGGCTTGTCAAACTTGAGCCCTGACCAGGAAGGAAGGCGGGCCTCTTCCCACACCTGCCTTCCTTCTTGATCACTAAGCCAGCCCCAGAGCAAGGTAATTAACTTCAAATAAGATATTCTCAGAGAGCTGTGTCCAAGGTGAGAAAGAAAATGCTATCTGCCTCCTCTGGTGCAATGATGGTCCTGGATAGCCTGAAATCAGAGCCCCAGGAGAGAGGCTTTCAGCATTGGTTTCCTTGAGCACAGTTCTAAGGAAGGCCTCCAAGGGGTTTTGGTGACCAGCAGAAAGGAAGATACAGCTTCTGGCTCCAGCCCACACATACATAAACATACATACACATAGCATACACATATACATGCACACACGTGTAAGTAAACATGCATCTACATAAACACATATGTGCACAATACACACATATCTACACACAGCACTGACACTCAGAGGGGTGCGTAGACACCATCACATGCTCTGGGAACTGTTTTGTTTTGTTTACCTGCCTGCTTCTGATACCAGGGCTATGCGGCCATAATCCCAGAATCTTCTCCTTATGATGGAAAACACCAGGACTAAAAACTAAAAGGAGAAAAGAAACCAAGTCAAAGGACATTGGCTGGGCTCTGGAGGCGGCCAGACTCAGCAGACTGCAGGAAACCATGCAACCCAGAAAACACACAGCTCAGCAGCCTGACACCTTCCTCCACTCATTGGACAGCCTTCATCACCTGTGCCATGTAATCAAAGTTGTCACACTGCCACAGGCTTGAGTGGAATCTTCCTGCTCAAGGACGTCAGCTGCAGCAGACCCCAAGTCAGAAGGTAAGGTGTGGCCTCACCAGATTGGAAAAACCGCTCTCCGATTTACTTCACACCCAAACCTCGGTCTTAGAGATGAGCCCTGACTAGATTGTGCAGGCTTGCCTCTATCTCCTGAGTTCAAGTGATCATCCAGCCTCAGCCAGTGGTAGCTGCGATTACAGGTACGCACCTGGATTGATTTTTCTTAATTATATTTTCATTTATTTGGAGTCAGATTCTTCGTGTTTGTTTCTTTTAAAGGCAAGCTTGCAGACCCCACACAGCAAGTGAAACCTGTCATGCCCTAGGACTCTAAGCTGGCCTAATCCTAGGGAGCTGCAACAAATGAACAGCCCTCTGTGACACCAGCAGTCCCATGCAGAGAGTGAGGCCCCTCTCTGCCTATTAGCTCCAGATGTCTGAGATGCTCATCTGCCGCCACCCCCCCTTATGTCCACCTTGACCAGCTCCCTGCATCCCCTATTCCCCCAAACCCCCCACCCCCATCCCACAACCTACACAGGCTCCTTTGAGATTTAGAGACAGGGAAAAGAAGCATCTCAAATAGCATAGGTTTGCCTGCTTGGGTCAAAACTGGATTGATTGATTGGTTGATTGATTGATTGATTGACTGACTGACTGATTGATTGATGCATGTATTTATTTAGTGCTGGATGGAACCTGGCACCTTAGATGTACTAGGTCAGTACTCTACCATTGAGCACAGCCCCTGCCTAGAAATTGGGTTTTAAGGGTGAATGTTGTTTCCTTTAGGGAAATCCAAAAGTACTGAGTTTCTGTGAGATTTTTTGGAGGTAAGTCCAGATGAGAGTGACATGTTTTCAAAGGCAGATGAATCACACTGTAGGACAAACCCAAGACCCTTTGCATGCCATCACCCTCTGTCATTGCTGCCTTTGCATGCTATCACCCTCTGTCACTGCTTCTGTGCATACAGTGTGGATATCTCCCTACACCTTGGTCTTCTAGGACCCTCTGGCTTGCACATGGCCCATACTTGACCCCATAAATTCCTGCAATAAAAATCTATACTCATAGCCAGGCAGTGGTGGCTCATGCCTTTAATCAGGCAGAGGCAAGTAGATTTCTGAGTTTGAAGCCAGTCTGATCTACAAAGTAAGTTCCAGGACAGCCAGGGCTACACAGAGAAACCCTGTCTTGAAAAAAAAAAATTAATTGTGGTTGTATACTCCTATACAACCTAGTTGAATAGTTGAGACAGGAGGATTGCTTGTTTGAGCTCAGAGATCACTTCAGCAACATAGTGAGACCTTGTCCCTCTTGAAAAAAAAAAAAATCACCCTACCAGCACAATCTAAATGAAAGTGACTTCCTTCCTAAGTTAAGCATCTACCTAACCCATCTGGGCTCTACGGAATTCTCTCCAGACCTTAGTCTAGCTCTCCCCATCCTGAAAACACAGGAGCCCACCCCCTGTCAGTATACTGCCACACCACTGTGCCTGCTCCTCCCCCTCGGCCAAGGCCAGAAGCATGGAGAACTGTTCTTCTGCAGATAGGATGCTGCTGAGAAGGCTCATTGGTAGTAGAGATTCCTTTTTTGGGAAAGCCAAGATGGTAACATGCAGTTTCCGGTATTAGCCCTGATGAGCAACAATGTAGCAAAATTTAAGGGCAACAATGTAGCCCTTGAGCCTAGGAAACAAAATTAGGAAGAAATGCCTTTGTGTGATCAAGTTAAAGGTCAGGAGACCTGGGTGTGGGACCCTGTGCTCCTGCCTGTGCTCTAACTACCTCCTCCCCTCCTCTTCTAGCTTACCTGCTCAACTTAGCCATCATTCCAGGGCAGACCTGAAATAAGAACGCCACCCTCCCATGTACCACCATGGTCTCCACTCTTAGATGCTAGGGTCAAGGGAGCCACTGCTCTGGGGATGTTAGTGAAAAGACAGTGCATGTTAACCTCAAGAACTCTAAACTAATCAGGCTTGGATGTGTCAGTAGGAAAGTACCTGTGAAGAATGCACAGGCCCTAGGTTCCACCCCTAAAGCAAAAGAAAACACACACACACACACACACATACACAGACACACACACACACACCATCAACCATGGTTGAGTCAGTGTAAAGATAATAACACCTGTTTCAAATTGGAGGACTCTTTGTGAACAGAAGGTTGACATTAAAGAAAGGGACACCTGCCAGGCAGTGATGGCACACACCTTTAACCCCAGTACTCAGGAGACAGAGGCAGGAGGATCTCTGTGAGTTCAAGGCCAACCTGGTCTACAAAGCAGGTTCCAGGACAGCCAGATCTACACAGGGAAACCCTGTCTTTAAAAATCAGAAAAAAAGAAAAGAAAAAAGAAAGGGACACATATGTCCTAAGGTCAGCTCTAGAAAATCTATTTCTGATTCTCAAAAGCCCCAGGCACCCCAGGGTAACAGGAAGTACCCACTCACACACTACAAGTTGTGCCTGCTCCAACCCTGGTCCATACCCTCACATCTCTCATGCTGTCCACCCTGAGGGCTGGTAAAGCAAAGACAGGACTGGCTAGTGGCTCTACAGTCGGGATCGGGATCACTCTGCCACACAAGGCCCAAGTCCTCCAAGGAAGGAATCATTAAAGTGGTCCCAGAATTCAAAGTCTATATACCTCATGTCCAGGGTCACAGAGCATGGACGGGTGTATGTATCTACCTTGTGTATATTTCCTAGAGGGGCCTAGAGAACAAGGGGTTAAACTGAGAGAGGACCTTACCAGAAAGCAGATGACATCTATGAGCAGCACAGTGGGAACACCTCCGAAGGTGACCCCCTGAAGCACAGTGCTGTTTTTGGCTGAGCTGTAGCAGTATGAATCATTTGGATGGTCCCCAAGGCCCAGGTTTCCGCGGATGGACACTGCTTTGGACTGCCAGGGATCCAGGAATGGGGTGCTGGTCATCATGCCTTCTCTCCCTAGGGAACAAGAAGTATAAGATCAAGGTGGCAACTTTCAGTTTCCCCAGCCAGTGCTGCCACAGTCAAAGTTAAGTGTCAGTCCCCACCCCATGCAGCTGGAGCAGCCAAGACCCTAAGCACAGAGCCAAGAAAGCCAAACTCCATCCCTCTGTGCCTGGTAGAGTCCACAGAGACTCACTCCGTTTGTGGGAACAGCCCAGATGTTCAGACTAGATGACCCACCTGGGGACACAATGAGCAGATGCCCCAAAAGGGGGTAAATGAGGTAAAGGGATGGGAGTGATCAGAGGTAGCCACTGTTAGACTGAAGAAGTACGACAGTTCTTCTAGCCTCAAGTTCCGCTGGGAAAATAATCCTGCAAAAGTCCTCAGGGCATCCGGAGACAGGCAGGAGAGAGGAGAGGGGACCACAAAGGCTAGGAGGAAGAAACCTCAGATGCCAGCAAACTGGGATGGGAACAACCAGGAACACTGTTGGTCCATCCAAGCCAAGGACAAGAGCCCTCTCCAACTACCCTCAGAGTGACAGAGCTGGGATCTCCAAGACTGGTTGGACTTGGAATCCAAGTTTCAGAAACTTAATGGCCACCTATCTCCCAAACCAAGAAGCTGGAGGCAGCAGGATTGTGCCTCAAACCCTGGCTCTTTACTCTGTAACTGCTACCACACAGTGTTTCCCTGAGAGAGGCAAAAGCAGGAGGGACAGCCAGAGAGGAGATCCTTGAACACTTCCACGGGCATGGGTGAGGCTCGGGGCAAAGCAGGCCCCTAGCTCAGCCCCCTTCTGTCCACACCTCCCCTCTAACAGAAGGCTCAGTGTTTCAAACAGACACAGCAGCAGGCTGTGACTTGAAGACTCTTGGAACCCCTGGCAAATCTAATGGAAATCTCTAAAGTCTGTCCCCTGGCACTGAAGACTGGGGGCGTTGGTGCTGCGGTACTGGCCTGCTCTACACATCATTTATGAGCAGAGAGTCATAGGAAAGCACCTCCCTCTTTAGGCTCCCACCTCCCCAAATCTGCTGAAACTGCAGTTCCCAGAGGACTTCCTCAAAGTCCGGTTCTTCTACCGGCTAGGGAGACCCGAGCATTGGGGTCAAGAAAAGGAGGTGTATAGAGCGGAAGCAGATGTCTGAACTACCTAAAATTCTAGTAAAGTGTTCTGGGTCATGGTGGGGAGGAATCCCAATTCTAACTCCTGACACTACTGTGCTGGTGAACACAAACACAGACACACAGACACACACCACACACACTCACACACACACACTCACACACACTCACACACACCACACACATTCACACATAAAGACACACACAGTCTCTCTCTCTCACACACACACAGACATACACAGTCTCTCTCTCTCTCACACACACACACACAGAGATACATACACACAGACACAGTCTTTCACACACACACACAGATACACACACCACACCACACACACCACACACATTCACACATAAAGACACACACAGTCTCTCTCTCTCACACACACACACACACAGACATACACAGTCTCTCTCTCTCACACACACACAGAGATACATACACACAGACACACAGTCTTTCACACACACACACACACAGATACACACTCACACACACACAGTCTCTCTCAGACACACACTCACCCTCACACACAATTTCTCTCTCTTTCACTCACCTCTCTCTCTGTCTCTCTCTCTGTCTCTCTCTCTGTCTCTCTCTCTGTCTCTCTCTCTGCCTCTCTCTCTGTCTCTCTCTCTGTCTCTCTCTGTCTCTCTCTGTCTCTCTGTCTCTCTGTCTCTGTCTCTCTCTCTCTCTCTCTCTCTCTCTCTCTCTCTCTCTCTCTCTCTCTCACTCACACACACACATACACACAATACAAAGCAATGTGCCTGATAGGAAGTGAAGGAAGACTATGGGAGCAGGGGCCCAATCCCAATTCTGGCTCCTGGGAAACAGGAAGTGAGGAAAGGATGGGAGGGAGTCGGGCCTAAGAACTAAGAGAATGGATCACTTTCTCCTCCTGTGAGGAGCTTTCAGTGTCTGGAGGAAGAAGTGTGTATGGTGCTATAGCCATGGGTTAGTGGCTGTGAGCAGTCATGAATATCATCTCCACCTTGAAGCTGAAGTTCCTGCTTTGTCTCCTTTAAACCTCACCCAGAGAAGCAAGGGATGGTCTCAGAAGGCTGCAGCCCCAACACTCAAGGAGGAAATAAGAGGATCAGGACTTAAGACCAGCCTTGGCCACAATAGAAAGCAGAGACCAACAGACTTGGCTCCAGGCTCAGAGCTGACACCGCCTGAGATTTCAGGCACCCCGGCACTAATGGAAATCTCCACATAAAGGCTGTTTCAAAGGGGGAAAAAATCATCAGGATATCGAAATATCCCTGCCTGGTGATGCAAGAGTTTCTGGTGGCCACACTGTAGGAGGAAGGACTGTGAAGAGGTCCTCACTGGATCAGCCCCCCACAGTTCCCCAGTTTCAGTGACTCAGGCCTCTGGCCTACTTATTTCCTGCTAGGCTCCTCTGTGACTTGCCCCTGAAACACCAGCCTTCACAAACTGTCCTGTAGCAACATAGATGTCCCCAGTGTCACATAAGTCACAGAGGAGCCACCCTCCCCAGTTCAGTTCAGAACAGAAGCCCTTCTGCACCCTGCCCGTCCTCGTGGACCTGCCCAAATGTCTCTCTTCCCACATGCCTATCTTCAGGTTTTGCCCAGTGGCTTTCTTCCTACCTGGTTCTTCACCTAAACTCCCAGAACAAGCTCTCCACAGCTCCCAGTGACCATCTGTGATGCCTCATTCCCCTCTCCTTCCCCAGCAGCACCAGCGGCTCCAGCTTCATGCCTCATGTCCAATGGATCAAGACCCTGCTAAATTCACACAGGCCTCTCTCCCACAATTGCACAGGGGCTGTGGGCTAGAGGTGGCATCCATCCCAAGCCAAACGCTCCTACAGATCCGGAGGGCTTCTGCAGCACCCCAAGGTCCCCTAAGGCTAGGATTAGGTAAAGGAAAACTCCACAGAGCAAACAAGGACGGCTTGGAAAGAGAAAACAAAAAATATCCTCATAAATGTTCACAGAGGGGCATTGTTCCAAGGGAGGGAGGAGCTGTGGTACAGCTGGGGTCGGGAAGGGTGAGTCACAAAAATCACTGCTTCAGGAGCCTTGACCCCAGGAGGACACCTGTGCCCCCCTTCTCTAACAGCCCAGTCACATTTCTCTTGCCAAGTGCATTTTCCCAAGAGAATTTAGTTTGATAAGAACTAAGAGATGGCGGGTGTGGTGGGACGCGGCAAGTGCATCTCTGCGAGTTCGAAGCCATCGAGGGTTACACAGTAAGACTCTGACTCAGAAATAAAACAAAAGGAAAGGACTGAGAGCTCAGTCAGCAAGAGGGATAGCCCGGGCAACAAGTCAGACCCTTCTCCCCAGCCAGGTGGCCATGCTGCCTCACCAAGACAGCTGTTGTGCCTCAGTGTCTCCCGAGAGCTAGAATCAGGGGTATCAAATGCAGCAAGGCAAACAAGGAAGGCTTGGAAAGTGAGAAGAGGGGAAACCAAGAGAAGGCAACCTTTGAGGCCCACAGTCTCAGACCCTCAGCTCTTCCAGCCAGGGGCAACCTGTCCCAAGCCAGAGGTCAGAGGCTGCTACTGGAACATTCCCTAGGCGCTCAATGAGCCAGCCCTTTCTCGCCTTCGCCTTGAGAGGGCAGGAGGGAGCCCACCCATCGAGGGGCAGCCAGACCAAGCCGAGAAGGCTCTGGGGATGGGGAGAAGCCAAACTAACCCCTAAGGGCTAGGAACGTGCAGCTCTGAGCAAAGTGCCTGTGTTCCAACTCCATCGCTATGAGAGAGGGCGGGGGAAGGGGGGTCTTTAAAAAAATTAGTCACTGTGGCCTCAGGAGCCTTGCCTAGGGAGGAGCACACCCTTAGCAATAGTCACCATCCCACATTCATTGAATATACACACATACGCAAATGCCATCTCATTTCCACAAAAAAAAAAAACAAAAAACAAAAAAAAACCAAAACAGGTCAGGCCCTGGGACAACCAGAGAGCTTGTTCCCAGGTTTTTTGCTGTTGGTCCCTGCTTGGGGCTGAAAGACCAGCAACCCCACCCCACCCGTGGTCTCAGGTAGCCAGGCTTATCAGGTCCCTGGATAAGTTGACGGATTTGGTTTCTTTACCGTCGCAGCTCTCCTGCCCCCCTCCCCCCGCCGCCCCGCGCCCCTACCCCGCCCTTCTCCAAGTCCCAAAATTCCCTCCACCGGATGCTACCAGGGCAGGAGTGGTCATCGGACGGTTCGAAGCCCGCTCTAGCCGGGTCTAGCCTCGTAAGGAATTAGAGAGGGCTCCGAGGCTGCCCTCCAAGTCAGGCTGGAAGATCGGACCCCGCAAAGAAATTCCAAAGCCCTTGGAGGAGCAGGGAGGGAAGGATCGGCCACGCAGCCAAGGGCTGTCAGGAAGTTCCAGCGGCGCGGGGTTTGATTGGCACCAGCTAGTCACCTACCCGGCTACTGCCACCCCGACAGCCGCCAGGGAAGGCGACCCAAGGCGCACTGCCCTGTGTGCACCCCTGCCGGCGCGACCTCCCCCCCTACTCGGTTTCCCGTCCCACTTTACCTGCGGCGGCAGTGGCGCGCCGCCCGCACCGGGGGAGTGGTCTGGCCGCACCTGGAGGGGCGGGGCGGCGTCCCACCACTTAAAAGTTACAAAGTGAAACTCCAGCGACTCTTGCACATGCGCAGAGCTGCATGCGCGCCTTACCTAATTTGGACTCTTCGTCCGCGCCGGCGCCAGCTGGACCGCGAAGACTGTGTCTGGGCAGTGAGCCCGTCTGTGGTTCTCTAACCCTGGTCCACGCGTGGCCGTCCTCGCCGAGGTCTACGGGTGGGATCAGACCAGCTAACGCCCACAAGGCTGGGAGAGGACGTCTCCGGACTGTCTTTCCTTTGTGTCCCAGCACATCCCCACTGAGAGGCCAAACCTAGGATGGTCGCGGCGCTAGAGAGTATCTACAAACGTTCGTGATCGGCTCTATGTGGGGTTGAGTGTCCCCAGGAACTTCATAAGCTGGCCCAGCCGGGGCGCAGTGCGGAGGAGCACTGGAGGAATAGCAGACTTACCCTGCCCCCAGCCGTCTGTAGCCACAGAAAACCCGTCGCGGTAAGGAGCCGGGACCTTGCAAATTCCAAAGCTCTGTCCTGCCCTAAATAAAGTACACCATTTCTAGCGTTCTCTGGGACCACACGTCACTGCTCCGGCCCGGGCCACCAACGTTGCCAAGTGGGACTAAACACGCTGAGCATCCCGTGTGTTCTGGCTAGGACTTGGAGGTTTCCAGCGAACCAGAGGACTCTGCACCTGCTTTGCCCCCCTCGCCCAGGGTAGGACTGTCGCTGGATGTGCTAGGGGAATGGAGTGAGGACTGTGACAGGGCCACTGCTGCAAACTACCCACTTTCAGGCCTCATTTTCTACAAGGAAAAGGGAGAAACCGAAGCTTGCTGTGGAGTCCTTGCCAGCACTAACCAACTTCATGCCCAAGCAGCTCCTTGTCCCCAAGGCACAGCTTTGCCCCTTCTCTGACCTCACTTCCATGTCTGAGCTTTCATCTTCTACTGTAAAGATAAAAATATCCCGCAGCCTCCCTGTCCCTGATTCTAGCCTGTGGCTGTCTGAAACAGGGTGTCTCTTTCCTCTCCTGGTTCTCCTCTGTCTCTGACTTCCATGTCTCTCCTTAAGAGCCTAGCTAGCAGTCATTTCCCAGAACTTTCCTCCGTTTTGTCTTCCCTTTGCTCTGCTACTGCCCTTGTTAAGGACACCACGCCAGCTGGCTTCTCTAGATCCCTGGTTGCAGTGGTCTCCTGGTTATTCCCCCTGGCTCCTCAGATTGCTTCTGTCTGTTCTCCCTGCTCCTGCTCCACACAAGTCCTGCCTTTGTTAGTGACAGCTGCCTGGCCTGTGTCCTGGGGTCTAGCCCCAGGCATATTAGGACGGGAGCACACCTACCAAAGAACAGAGCGGCTTAGTCTTCAGGGGGTGATTGTTGTCTCAAACTCCAGAAAAGGCTGTGATGTGATGGTCAGAGTGTGAATTGACAAATAAACTAGGAGCTAGTTGCTCACGTTGGCAGAGTGCTTGGGTAGTGTGCATGAAGCCTACCTTTGATCCCAAGAACTACATAAGCCAGGTGGTACAAGCCTGCAATCACAACACTCAAGTTCAAGGTCTAGACCAATGGGATGGCTCAGGGTAAAAGCCTGACTAGCAGAGTCTGACCTCCAGAACCCACTGTTGAAAGAGGGAACCAACTCCCAAAAGATGCCCTCTGGCTTCCACAGCATGTGTGTTCTCCCCTCTCTCTCTCTCTCTCTCTCTCTCTCTCTCTCTCTCTCTCTCTCTCTCTCTCTGATACAGTCACACACACACAATTTAAATTAAAAAATATTTAAGGTTATCTTTAACTACATATGTAGTCAGAGGCCATCCTAAGATACGTAACACTTTGTCTCGAAGAAGTAATAATACTAAAATAAAAACCAGGCAGCTCCATAGTGAGACCCTCTCTAAGTAAATAAGTTCAGGGTGTGAGTTGGACTAGCCTGAATGTGCCAGTCAGTTTGTAAAATAATTATTAAATCATTGGCTCCTTAAACCAAAACTGGAGATTAGGGGTTGCACCTATTCCATGGATCAAGATGAGAAGGGTTAGGGCACAGACTATAGGATACGGAATTCTTAGCTAACAGCTGTGCAGATTGGCGAGGAGAGGCTGAGATTCTGCATCATTTATTTCTACAAAGTCTATGTAAATTTGGTACCTGCCATGTTACAGCCAATGGTGTGAGTGATGCTTTCTGTATCAGTCTGAGGAGTGGGCCCTGTCCTCCTAGAATTATGAATGACTTTGGTTTTGGTTTATTTTATTTTATCTTGAGAAAGGTTTCTGGCTGTCCATGAACTGACTCTGTAGAATAGGCTGGCCTCCAACTCAGAGGTTCACCTGCCTCTGTCCCTGTCTCAAAACAAACAACAACAACAAAAGTTTCAGAACAAAACATATTTTATTCACATCTAGCAAAGTCCGTATTACCTAGGTTGAGCATGTTTGATACACTTGTGTCTTAGGTCCAAAGTCAAACCTGGGGCTCAGCCCAGATCCAGTGACAGGTTTAGGAACTCTGTCCTTAGTTTACAGTAACTATACACGTTAAGTGCTTTAACATAGAGTGCAGTGAACAAGATAAAGAACACAGACGACTAGGTAGGGCCCCCTAGTGGCCAATGAGTCACGTTCCTTGCCGGGGATAAGGCTGGTTCAGAGGAAGCAAACAGTGCTCAGCATAGAGCACAGAGGGGCATCAGCCCATCTGGGATTCAAAATCCCCATCTCTCCTGGAGCAATAGAACACTTCAGATATACATGAAAGTCACATCCTTGGAGAGGCCACAGCCTGTACCTATGGCTCCAGCCTCCTGGGTATGAGCGCCCCATCGGAGGCACAGCTACACTTCTGCACCCTCATGTTGGGCAGGCTGACCACCTGAGGCCTGGTCCTGCCTCCCTCCTTCATGCTGACAATCACTGGCAGGGAGGTCATCTCTGAGGCAATACACTGCCGTGGCCCCAGGAATGGCCACTTGACGGTCAGGGATTCTGGCAGCTGCAGGCAGCCACCCACACACTCATAAGTCAGGAACCCCGGGGGTTCAAGGATCCAGCTCTCCGCCCACTTCATCCCCTGCAGGTCCAGATACATTTCTTGGCGACAGCATCGGGTACCTTCAGTCACGGGCGCCTCGGGATCACAATTGCCTTGAGCTCTGTGGAAATGAGAAAGATGTCAGCTGAGAAGGCTAACATCAGGGCATCTGGGAGGGAGACATAAGATCCAGCTCGCCACTGAGCTGGGCAGTAGTGGCACAGTCCTTTGATCCCCGCACTCGGTAAACAGAGATAGGTGGATCTCTACGAGTTCAAGGCCAGCCTGGTCTACAGAGCTAGTTCCAGGATATCCAGGGCTACACAGAGAAACCCTGTCTCCAAAAACAAACAAACAAACAAACAAACAAATCCAGCTCTTGGGTTATTCAAGAATTAAGCTGGGTGTACCCTAGTGACACAAGTAAAGAAAACAACTGAATTGGATATTTATGTGGGGGTGGATAGCTAAGGATTAAAAATCAATAATATTTACCGGGGGCTTCCTAACAGAGGGACTTTTCTACATATTTTCACACTCTGAAACTTTGTCATTTCACAGCTAGGTCAGATCCCTCATCTGTCTCTCGACTTTGCTTAGCAATTTAACCCACAGCGCCTACCCGTAATCCTTGAGGTCCAGCGTGTGCAGCTCCAGCTGTGGCTCGCCCCGCCCCTCTCTGCCCCGAGTCCCTTGAGCAGCAAAGCGAACCAACTTGTGTGCGCTCCAGGTCCCCGGGCCCAGGTGCTCCCTCTGCACCGACACCTGCAGCAGCAGTGGCTGCCTGGGCCGGTTCAGCTGCTGCCAGAAATTCACGGCCTCCGTCACGTCGAAGGCCTTCCAACCGCTCTCGTGGATGGACACGAGCCTGAAACACAGCTGCGCGTCAGGCGAGGGGACTAGCAGGCTATCAGGGATGCCCTGGAGGGGTCTCCAGTCCCGTCCTGCCCCCACCTCATCCTTTGCTCCCCTCCCCCAGCAGGGCCGAGCCGAGCTCCCCAATTTCCCACAACACACACACACACACACACACACACACACACACACACACACACACACACACACACCTGGGACCGATACCTGGAATCAATGAGGGCCGTGCGGTTGGAGCCATCTTCACGGAAGCGCAGCCACTCAATGGTGACCCGAGCCCGGGCACTATGAGGAGACAGCCGCTTTTGCCTCCGGAGAGCAGTTCTGGGGACCGGCTCCTGGAAGAGCCGCAGCACCGCCTGTACCAGCTCGCTATTAGGTGGCAGCCGCTGCTCCATGCTGAACACTAGCAAGTGTGTGGAGGTCTCAGACACCAGGAACCTGCCTGCCACCTCTGTGGACATGAACAGAGTCAGCCGGGCCTCTACTGGCACCAGATAACCTCCAGGGTGGCAAGAGTCAAGGCCAAGATTTCCTTACTAATGCGCAGGAAGAACTGGGAGCAGAAAGCCCATGACGCACAGTGGAAAGGAAGTACCTCTCCCTATCTAGGAGTTATAAATTTTGCATTGAGGCCCTGGATGCTAAAACAATTGGTGGCGTTGTGTCTTTTATTGTCAACTTCCACCCCTGGAGGTGGCGTCCCGTGCAGGGAAGGAGCTGGTGGGATCCCAGACTGCAGCAACGCAGTCTTTTAAGGAGGTTTGCAGAAGAAGGTGGGTGGGAGTCTGCCGCAGACGCCAGAGAATGGAAATCCAAGGCCACGAGTGGAACCGTGCCTTTATTGAGGGGCAGACTCTCTTGTGAGAGTTTCTACTCAATGGTGCATCGATATCGATGAGAGAGGAACAGGCACCTGTGAGCATCTTTATCTGGACTGCTGAACCCTGGTGCATGTAATTAAGGACATTGCCACATTCCTAAAAGGATGGCATCAGCCAAAGTGTTCCCTAACACCCAAGGCTCTAAGAGAGCAGGGTGGTGGCCTGAGCTGCCAGCCACACCTATCATCCTCAGTAGTCATCTCTGCAACCAGCATCACTGTGTCTCCAGGCCCATAGGAGAATGAATGTGTGGGTGTGGCTGTGCCCAGGGCTCATTCCTGCTACCATGCAGGCCCTGGATACCTGTGCCCCCACTTCCTGAGTAACTTTCTGTTACTCAGACCTGCCTCTACCCAGTCACTGTTCTCTGTCGGTGGCAAAACACAGCCACTCTACCAGGTGGTGACCCCAGGAAGTTAGTTCTACATGGCCTTGGCCTTTCCTGACTGTTTTCCTCCATTCCCTTCCTCTTCTCTGCTCTTGAATTTAGCAGCAACTTCAGCCCCCTTTTCCTATCCCCCAAGGGTCTTTCAATGCACAGCCAAGTCCCCAGGGCCCAGACCCAGCCACCTTTTAACAACCCCCTCAGATGGTGACTCCAAGACCTCCACTCTGAGCCCCACAAAGCAAGGGCCCATTCATACCACAGGTGGGAGGGCGTGGTGGACCTGCATTTCCTAGAGACATGAGCGTGCTTACCTCTAAAGTTCTGGCTGAACCTCTTCCCTCGGGTGCGGCTGGCATGGCTGCGCTGTAGCAGAGTCACATACTGGGCCCTCACATGGGAGGGGATGACTAGCCCCTCCACGTCAGCCTTGTCCAAGACAGGTGGCTCACTAAGCTGCAGCTGTTGCAGTAGGCTTCCTAGGACCTGCTCTCCAGTCAGGGCTGTCCCGAGGCCAACCAGGGACAGTGCCCAGAGTGCCCAGCAGAGCCATGGGGACTGCATATCGCTGCCCAGGAGCAGGAGGAGCTGTGGATGTGTGTCCTTGAGGTGTCCTGAAAGGGTCTTGGGTCTACTGAAGCTGGTTCAGACCAGCTTTATAGGTGGGCCTGGGGTGGGGGTGGGGAAGAAGGAGGAGAGAAGTCACACCCCTGGGACCTCCTGGGAGCTCAGCATGCAACAAGCCACTGAGCCCTGAGGAGGGGCTGTCTAGAAAGGACACAAAGGCCTGTCTGGAGGGAGAACATCTGGTCACTACTGTCTGTTAGTCATATGCCTCAACTTTGACTTAGGGGTGCCTGACCATTTAAGACATTCAGGGTGGGGGCAGTAATAGCTCAATAGTGGAACATTTGCCCTGCACACATGAAGCCCTAAATTCAACCCCATGTTGGGAGTCCTGGAGATGTGAAGAGCTCATTCTCTGCTGGGTGCCTGTTCCCAATGTCTGGAATGTGCACCTGTAGCGTTGTTCATTGCTGCTTCCGAACCCTGGAAAGAACCAAATGCCAATCAACATCTGGGCTCTCCAACTGACTTGCCTCTCAGTACACCTGGCCAGGTGTTCAAAAGACTTCTGGAGCTTTTTAGAACCAGCACGTCCTACTTTGGGGAGACCTTCCTTGGCCAAGAAGCCTGGGACTGGCCAGTCTGGAGCCACATCCTTTCCTTTCCTTGCCATATGGGAATTGGAGTTGAAAGTCCACCCTCTCCCAATTTTTGAGCCAAGAGAATAGTGGCTCAGAGAACGGGCAACAGAAACACCAGTGCCCACAGCTGAGCGGGGGTGTATCACACCGTTAATCCCAGCACTCAGGAGGTAGGCGGATCTGAGTTCAAGGCCAGACTGGTCTACAGAGCAGCCAGGACTACACAGAGAACAGCCAGGACTACACAGAGAAACCCTGTCTTGAAAATATCAGTGCCCACATAGTCAGTGCTTTCAATATCTCTAGTTTTCATCTGCGGAGTCCTGCCCAGGCTCTTCAGAAATGACTCGATGCAAGTGTGTGTGGCTGGAGTAGGGGGCAGGAGTGTGTGTGGGTGGCTATACTCGGGAGTCTGCTAAGCCTTCTCCAAGACACAGGCCAGATATCTGAATGTGGATTTGTGAGCTGGTTGAAGAACTGTACTGGAAAAATAAAATTGACCAACTCACCAGGAGTAGGGCTGCTAAATAAAACCAGGACTGGATTTGTGACATGATTACACTAATAGATTATTCATTGTTTACCTGTGATTTACATTTCACCAGTATCTAGTGTTTATTTTCGGATTCTAGCAACCACAGTCGGGGGCTAAAGAAAAAAGCATAGTGGATTGCAAGACTTGTGGGTGTGTTCCATGGCTCTCCAGCAGGACCACCCTTTGTCATGCAGAAGAGCAGCTGTCTTCCTCACCACCCTTGCCTGAGTCTGACCCAGGTCAGGCTTGAGATTGGAAAGCAGCCCGAAAACCAAGACTGTGGGTCTTTCTAGGAGAGGGGACCCCTGGAATGAAGCCTGCTGCCTGTCCTGGCTCAGGCCAGTGTTAAGGGCCCAAAGGAGGGCAGTGGCCCAATCATGCTGAGAATGAGGGCTGAAGTAAGAGAGAAGCCTGGTGTGCCCCCCCCCCACAGTGTCCCCACCACTCTCTGGCGCCTATGATTTGGGCTGCCAGGCGAGGGCTGAAGCAGCACGCTGCAATGGGAACAGACGTCATCTTGGGACTTCAGAGTAGAGACCATCTGGAGTAGGGTCAGACTTCTCTGAGGTCAGGGAAGTCAAAGTCCAGGACAGTCTTTCCAGGGCAGCTCCAGGTGTCGTGTCTGGGGTTCCCTCACCAGGCAGGGGCAGAAATTTTGTGTTTGCTTAACAAGTCCACCAAGGCTGGACCAGATGCCACAGGTGGCCTGGCCACATATGATGGAGCTCCTTAACCCATGCCTGGGACAATGTGAGGGACGTCAGACCTGTCCTGGGTGGTCTCCCTGTTCTCCCAGAGTAACACAACTTCCTAGGCTTCCTAGGTCAAAGGGGGGGGATAGGAACAGCATTTCAGGCCGTTTCCCCTTCTTCCTGCTAGTGTGAGTTCACACGCTGCTGTGCCACAGTCACAAGCTGTGTGTGGCTCTGCAGACCTTAGACCTGCCTCAAGAAATGTGAGTCTCCCCTGGGAAAATAAGGAGGTGCCTTTTACACTGGAAGTTAGTTCAATTAATTAGGATGCCCACAGTCTCTTGGTATATAGTAGGCGCTCAAGAAATGCTCACTGCAGGGTTGTGGTGGCAGCAGCCCACCTTTTAGTCCCAGCACTCAGGAGGCAGAGGCAGGCAGATCTCTGTGAGTTTGAGGCCAGCCTGGTCTACTGAGCAAGTTCCAGGAAAGGCTTCAAAGCTTCAGAGAACCCCTGTCTCAAAAGAAAGGAAGGAGGAAGGAAGGAAGGGATGGAGGGAGAGAGGGAGGGAGGGAGGGAGGAAGGAAGGAAGGAAGGAAGGAAGGAAGGAAGGAAGGAAGGAAGGAAGGAAGGAAGGCCAACTGTCCCTTGCACTGTTAACTTATTTCAGTGGTGAGCTTTCTAAAATGTAAGTTGCCTTTTTTTCACTCTTTTGAAAGTAATTAGAATTTAGGAGCATTCAAACCTGTGGAAGGGAATGTAGGAAAAGGCAGACTAAGGCTTCCCTCATCATGCAGAGCCCACTAACCATTATTTGCACAAAGTGTTTCCAAAGTATAAAAGTTTTAGTTTCAGAAAGGATATCAGCTGCTTATTTTAAGAGATGGGGTTTCACTGTGTCCTGCTGGCTAGCCTCCACCTCCTGAATTTAAGAGAACACAGCCTCAACAGCAGGTGAAGAGTACAGATGTGGACCACCACATCCAGTTTCCAATTTTGTATTTTTCCCCAGGTTGTGTGTTTAACTTATATATTTTTAAACTTCTTGTTTTATTTATATATTTATTTATTTGGGGATGGAGGCACAGGCTTTGGCACATGTGTAAATATCAGAGAACAATTTTCAAGAGTTGGTTCTCTACTCACCATGTTGGTCCTGGTTGTCAGGCTTGGTAACAAGCACCATTATTGCTGGACAGTGGTGGCGCACGCCTTTGATCCCAGCACTCAGGAGGCAGAGGCAGGCGGATCTCTATGAGTTCGAGACCAGCCTGGTCTACAAGGGCTAGTTCCAGGACAGCCACACAAAAACCCTTCTCAAGAAAAAAGAAAAAAAAACTGAAAAGCACCATTATCCATTAAAGTATCTCACGGATCCATATTTTCGGCTGTTTGCTTTGTTTTGTTTTGTTTTCTGAGACACGGTTTCTCTGTGTTGCTACATTCCCACCAAAAGAGGTTACGGCTTCCTTTTCGTCCCTGTCATCTTCAACATTTGTCATTTGTGTTCTTCTTCCCTCTCCTCCTCCCTCCCTGCCATCTACCCTTCCTCAAACCCCTCCCCCACCCTTCTCCCACTTCCAGGTTTCAGCTCTTTTTTTGTTCAACTCTGGTTGCACACATGCACACATACACGCACTCACCAATATATGTGAGTACAGCCTGCTGACCTGGTTTGTGTTGTTTGTGTGTTTACACTTTCAGGGCTGACCACTTCCCAGTGGATAACCAATAAGGGGGCCCAGCCCTGGGAGAGGCTAACCACCCACCCAGTCATTAATTGTATGTTGTGGGGTCTTTTTGTTTGGGTTTGGTTTGTGTTGTTGTTGTTTTTCAAGACAGGGTTTCTCTGTATTGCTTTGAAGCCTGTCCTGGAACTCTCTCTGTAGACCAGGCTGGCCTCAAACTCACAGAGATCTGCCTGCCTCTGTCTCCAGAGTGCTGGGATTAAAGGTGAGCACCACCAACGCCTGGCTATATGTAGTTCTTTGTCTAGGGTGGGGCCATATGAAAATTTAACCTTTCCATGCTGACATGTCCCCAGTTTTATATTTTAAGCAGTCCAGATCACAGTCTCTCCCACCCAGAATCCTCTCCCAGGAGGCAGCCAGCCTTAGGAGGGTCCTGGAGGCCCACTTGTTTACCCTGACACTTAGCCTCAGCCTCTGCAATCAGACCTTATCATGGCTGTGAGTCGGGTGGCAAGTGAGACACATTAGTAGCTCATTTGGTTACTTGTTTGTTTCAGTGCTGGGAATGGAATCCAGGGCCTCTTGCATGCTAGACATGTCTCTATTTTCTGATGTTAGCAAGCATGTTCAGACAGGAAGTGCTACCGTATAGACTTACTATGATGTGGATTTCCTTTTCTTTTTAAGATGTATTTTGTTTTTAATTATATGTATGTGTTTATGTGTAACCTGTCAAATCAACTCCTGGGTTCTTTAAATTCTTGCTGCTATGGAGAAGGGATCTTTTATTCCATAGCCTTGCTTATATCACAGAGGTTGGTTGGGTACACCTGTAATACTTGAGCAACAATATTCTGTCTGTGTTTCTCTCTGTCTCTGTCTGTTTCCGCCACTGGGGCTCTCTCTCTCTCTCTCTCTCTCTCTCTCTCTCTCTCTCTCTCTCTCTCTCTCTCTCTCTCTCCCTGTCCAGTGTCATGTTTTACAGGCTAGTTTCAAACTCACTGTGTAGCCCAGGATGACTTTGAACTTCTCTTCTTCCCGCCTCTGCACTCCAAATATATGTTTTATGTGGTGCTAGGGATTGAACTCAGGACCTCATACACAAGTACTCTACCATCTAAGCTCCTTCCCAGCCCCTTGCTGATGATAGGTTTTTAAAATTATGGCCATGGGATTTAGGAATGGGCACATAAGTGCAGGTGCCCTTGGAGGCACTGAAGCTGGAGTTACAGGTGGCTAAGTTTAACCTGTGGGTACTGGGACTCAAACCCGGATCCTCTGCATCCATCCATCCACTAACCATCCATCCATACCTGCTAGTAAGAATCTATTTCCTCTTGTTCAGAATTTATTTCTCCTTCCTCCCCTTCCTTCCTTAACTTTATTCTTTTATCTTAATTTATTTATTTATTGTGTAGTAGTAGAGAGGAACCCAAGGCCTCCTGCATATTAAACAAGCACTCCACAGGTGAGGTCCTTTCTTTCTGTTGTCTGGTTCATTAGCTATTATCTCCAGATTAATGCCAAGCAACGATGGTAGATATCACTGTCTTGCTCCTGATTTTCATATTATTTCCCCCACTAAGTATGAACTTTGAGATAAATTCATTTTCATGCTAAGGAAATATTCATAGTAATTTTTAAAGTGGGGTGTGTATGTATGTGTATGTATGTGTGTGTATGCATGTGTGGTATGTGTGGTGTATGTGTGCATGTATTGGTGTGTGTATGTGTGTGTGGTATGTGTATTGTGTGTGGGGTGTGTGTGTGTGTGTGTGTGTGTTTGGGGGACTGAAACCAGGACTTTGGATTTGGATATACTAAAGATGTGTTCTACCCCTGAGATACAGTCGAAGCTCAAAAAATATTTGTAAAAAAACAAATCAAGAATGGATACTGAATTTTACCAATTTACTGAATATCTGGACCTACAAGAACTCTCATAGTAAAAGTAGAAACACTGCAAAGAACACCTTGGAGTTCATTGTATAATTGAAGAAACTACATTATTCTAAGATTCAGCAGCTGCACTTTCTGACATAAATACATTAGTAACAGTGATCGTGAGAGTGGTGTTGCATATGAGTATAAACAGATTGACTGTGGTTCAGACTCTGGGTATGCAAGAGAGCCTGGGCTCCATTCAAACACCTAACACCCAACAAAGTGTAAAAACTGAAGCAGCCTGCCAGAACGTGTAAAGGAAAAATAAAATGCAGTAAAGTCTTTGCATGGAATATTCTGTGACAGGGAAGACAAACCAAGCTGTGCAGTGTTGGCAGAGCAGAGAACAGACCCAATTATCCATCACCCAAAACCAGGCAGAATTAGGCCACACTGTTTAGAGTCACACTTCTCTGCAGGAGGTCAGGGAGTCAACTACTAATAACCACCATTTTGCTCCTTTTCCCGATATTTAAGCCTTTGAGGGTTTTCCCTACATTTACTCCCTTTGGGGACTTGCAGTCATTGAACACAACTACGTTAGGCAGTCAATTCAAGCTTTAGAATGCCTGAGGTGGAAATTATAGTCACCAATGCCATTCATAAGCAAGATCTGCCAGGGTCCCAAGAAGGCTACATTCTATCCCTGCCACCCCACAGGGTCCCAAGAAGGCAAATTCTATCCCTGCTATCCCATACCCTCTGCCCTCCCAGTCCAGAGCCTTGTCCTCATCATCTTATACTTACTGTCTAAGGATACCCAGGGCCTGTCCAGGGCTGTTGGCAACTGAGCACATAGCTCTGGAGAACTTCTTTTTTAGGGGGGTGGGTGTACGTTTCAAGACAAGCTTTCTCTCTGTTACAGCTCTGGCTGCCCTGGAGCTTGCTTTGTACACCAGGCTGGCCTCGAACTCACAGAGATCCACCTGCCTCTGCCTCTGCCTCTGCCTCTGCCTCTGCCTCTGCCTCTGCCTCTGCCTCTGCCTCTGCCTCTGCCTCTGCCTCTGCCTCTGCCTCTGCCTCTGCCTCTGCCTCTGCCTCTGCCTCTGCCTCCCCAGTGCTGGGATTAAAGGTGTGCACCACCACCACTCGACGCACCCAGCCTCTATTATTACTAATTTATTTTTTACATTCCAGTCCCAGTTCCCCCTCCCTCACCTCCTCCCATCTGCTTCACAGACAAGATAAGGCCTCCCCTGGGAAGTCTACTAAGTCTGTCCCATCATCTAGTTGAGGCAGGACCAAGGTACCTCACACCCCTGTGTCTAGGCTGAAGAAGGTATCTCTCCGTATAGAATGGGCTCCACTAAGTCAGTTTGTGTATTAGTGTTAGGTATTGGACCCACTGCCAGTGGCCTCATATATTGTCCCAGTCACACCATTGTCATCTGCATTAAGGGAATCTAGTTCGGTCTTAATGTACCCAGCTTCTTAAACTGTGGTTTGCAATCCCACATGGTATTGAATAACTTAATGTAGGGTACAGAGCTGAGGAAATTTGGGCAACAGCAAAAAGTTTCTGGGTATCTTGTGAACAAATTAATTTTAAAGCAAGTGCATACTGAATCTGAGGTATCTGCCTTGCATTGTTGCAGTGTATGCTTCCACTGCAGGCATGGTTCTGAACAAAGACCACATGCACTACACATGCTGTCACATCACATGGTTTCAACCCACTCCCATGCCCGCTGGAAATACCTCAGGTCTGGGTCAAGACTGTAGTCTGTTATGAACTACAAGTGTGCATGACAGGAACTGAATTCATGTCCTCAGGAACAGCAGGATGAGTTCCTAACTGCCGAACCATCTGTCCAGCCAGGAATTCCCAGCACTTTCTTAAATGGCCCTGAAATACGTTTGCCATTCTGTACTACATATTTGTGTGACGTTGCATTCTCAGTGCTGACAATTATAAAATCAAAATAGACTGAAGATGCTGTCTGTCCTGCAGCTTGTTCTGGAGGACACAATGGCTTTGCTTTTACTCCTTCTGCCCATCACAAAGTCAGGGAGCAGCCCATCCAGGACCAGACAAGGTACTGGAGCCTGGGACAGGAGAGTCCTCCTAACTCCCCAAGCCTGCTTTCAACAAATGTAAGCAACATAATGACAGTTCACTAATGTAATGCGCACTGCATGTGTGTACCAATTAATTGTATTAAATTAGATAGCTTCAAGTTCAGTATCAGCAAAAGTTTTTTACATTTGCACCTATTTTACTTCCCTATATACCGGGAGTCACATAAAAATGCCTTAGGCCTAAGGGGTCAGTCACACATGGAAAAAGTTTGAGAAACCCTGCTCTAGCAGAGCAGGGGGTGCTTCTGGCTCCTTGAACCCCTGGATCGGTGCCTACCCATGTTGGGGGCTTCCCACAGTGCTGAGACCCATGAGTGTGCTAGACCTCCAGTGCCAGGACCATGTCCCAAGCCGTACAGAGATTGGAGAGCCACAGCAGACTCAGTGAGGACACCCATGGAGAAAGGACATGGGTGCAGTGAGCGGCCGCCAACGCCTGCCTTCCGGGGCTCCGTGCCTTCCATTCGGGCCACACAGGCTGAGGAGCAGCACCGAGTGGGTGGCTGGGCCACAGAGTGCCATCCAGGCTGGGTACCAGCAACTCCCCCAGGCTTGGGTTTTTCCAGTTCCCTGTGGGGTCATGACATCGTTTTTTTGCTGTTTCATTTTCCCCCTTTGATTGATGTTTTGTTTTATTTCTGTTTACTTGGTTTGGGCGTCTGGTGTTCTTGTATTGTAATGTTTGAGCAGGGTCTGACTCTGTATTTCACACAAGCCCAGAACTCACTGTGTAGTTCAGGCTGGCCTCCTACATAAACTGATTTTCTGTCTCAGTTTCTCAAGTGCTGAGATTATACACTACCACACCTGCCCTTTTCTGTTTTAAAGGTATACTTTAAATTATTTTTCCTCCTTTACTTTCCTTCTTCTAAGGCTGACCTGGTTTTTGCTATGTAGCTAAAGTAGCCTTAAACTCAATGCAATCCTCTGTCTCACCCTTCTGAGTGCTGGCATTATAAATATGCCCTGATGTGCCTGGCCCTCTCTTGGCTTCGAATTGCGACAGGCTACAGTAGGGAAGCTCTGTTAAACATATGCAAAAATAAAAGTAACCTAAACATACTATTTTAGATCTTAAAAAAAAAAAAAAATCTCGATGAACAGGGCGGTGGTGGCGCTTTTGAGACACAGGCAGGCGGGGTCTCTACGAGTTTGAAGTCAGCCTGGTCTACAGAGCAAGTTCCCCGGGACAGCCAGGGCTAGAGAAATCCTGCCTCAAAAAAACTAAAATAAGAAAAAAAAATCTAGATGAAAAGGAGACATTACCCACCCCCTCACCCTCCACTGTCTTACATGGACAAAAATATGAAACCTCCAGGCTGGGAATAGACTGGAACACAATGAAATAAGTACAGCTCAATACCATCATCACCCTCGGGCAACAAGGATACTGTTGGGAAAGGCTTGAGCTGCGGCTCAGTTGGTAGAGTGCTTCAGGCAAACCCTAGGTTCAATCCCCCGGATGGCATAAAACTGGGTATGGTAATCCCAGCACTGCAGATCCTCTACAAAGCAAGTTCAAAGACAGCCTGAACTACAAGTAACCCTACAGGTCATTGAGAACTCATTTTCTTTTACATATTTACCAAACACACAGGGGGCCAACGACAGGAATCAAACTCACACGCTGGTCTCATTGTGATTTGTTTGCTCTCCCTGGGGCTTTAGTCACAACTCCGGTGCACCTGCAGGCAAACCACTTCCCATTAGAGGAAACCGTCAGGGGGTGGGGTGGGGGCGGGGTTGGAGGCCCCTCACAGCTTTCACAGCCACCAAAGTCTGTGCAGGAGGCAAAAATGACCCACTGAGGGACGGACCCCTTCCCTCCTTCAGCACTGCAGGCTACAGCCACACGGGAAAGGGGACAGGATGGGGGTAGGGCAGTCGGGGCCCCGCTTCTTCTCAGATGTCCAAACTCCACCTTTTTTCACAGAGGACTTGAGGTGTAGCCTTGTGGTGAAGACAGCTTGCCTAGAATGACCAAGGTGCTGGTTCCACCATACCCATACAGTCAGTCTGTCTGTCTGTCTGTCTGTCATGTTATTCTCTTATCTGTCTGCCAAACCTACCCCACCCAACTAAAAGGTATTTAGGGAGGAAGATCACTTAAAGTGGCTTCTTTTTGTGCAGACAACCCTGCAAGCCCTGGTCTTTACAAACTCCTCTTGCTGCCCGCCTTTCTCGTCAATCAATTAAGCAAATATTTCTTGATGTTTGTGAGCCTTTTGAGGCAATGGCACCACAGGCATCCAGGTGTGTGGGCTGATGAGGTGGCCTCTGCAATGTCCTTACCCCCAATCTCCTTTACTCTGCCCTCACCCTAATGACATTTCACTGAGGGGACCACGGATGTGTTAATCAGCCTGTGCCTCAGTTTCCTTCTCTGTGAGGCAGGGGCCTTAATGATCTCCCAGCTTCCTTCCAGTCCTGTCTGCTGACACCTGCCTTGCCTCTCTTTGCCTCACCTGACAAGAGGAGAGAGGTCCCCAGGCCTCTCCCAGGTCACACACATCTAAGACTAAATCCAGGATTCACAACAGAAAGAGGAAGGGGCCACCTAGCTTGAAACATGCATACCCCTGTTCTTGCCTTGTCGCCTCCCTCCTTGGCCCAAATAAGCTGAGCTGCTCTTGGGGGAGCAGGGAGCCTACCCAGGGTGGGTGTGGAGACCCCACAAGACTCTGGGCTACGGTCAAGAGTTCTGTAGTGTGGGGCTAGGGCTGAGGCTTTCCAAAACGCCTGGGCTGGCCTTGGTGCATTTGTCCAACAGGAACAAAGTGTCTGATCCTGCTCAGGAACGGAATCTCAGTCGCCGGACTCTAGCCTAGAAGAAGTGCACTCCTGGACCTTAGCTTGCCTGGCCTCAGAGCCCTGTAAGGGCCTGAGCCTTGTCTACCTGACCCCCACCCCGGAGGCCCCCAGTGAACCCTGACCCCACATTGTGCCCTGACACTCGACTGGAAGCCTGACCTATTATTGGGGTCAAATCCGTCACCACCCCCACCCCCAGCCAGGCTCAGGGCTGGGCCCTCAGTGGCACTAGTCGAGTGTCCTCTTACAGCCGTTCTCCTGCCCTCTCCTGCAGGGTGGTAAACTTGGTTTCAGAATAACCCCCTAGTCCAGTCTGACCCAAGACACCAGACTTCCACTCACCCCATCCTCAGGACAGCAGGCCGGGCTCCTCCTACATGACAAAGGGCAGTCTCCCTCCCACAGGTCACCTAATCAGCCCATTGTGGAAAACCCCCAATACACATTTCGATTCTTCTGGCTGATTGGCCAATTACTGGATTTCCCCCAAAGGCTATTCAGAATCCACATTCAGGAAAAGAGATGTGTTTGCAAAGGAATATTTGCCTGTCTGCTGGCCTCACCTCCTTTAATGATGTGTGACAGCACCTTCCCATCCCCTGTTCCCACAACCTTAGTCTGAACTGCAATCGCTAACAGCCAGAGGTCATGGGAAGAACCAGGTCTGTGGCTGTCTCTGCTGAGTGTGGCTTCTCGTCTGGGCCTAGAACCAGATCTCAAATGTTCTCTGCCTCTACCCCCTTGTTTCTGACTTCTATACTCAGCTAGGCCTACACACCTAGAGTGCTTTTAGGGTTCTTCCTACCTCATATCCCCCACAAGTCCCTCTGGTCTCACATCTCTCCCTCCGTCACTGACTGGGCAATTGCCCACCTCCCCATCTTCCCACCTCCAATATAAACTTCAATTACAAAATGAGCTGCATTACTCAAAACCCTCCAAAAATAAACTCAAAGTGAATTGTAGGAAGCATGATATTGTAATGCATGCTTGTAATCCCAGCACTGGGAAGGTAGAGGCAGAAGGAACAGGAGTTCACGGCCATCCTTGGCTACGGAATGAATGGGAGACAAGCCTGAGCTGGCTATACTGAGACTCTGTCTCAAATTCAAAACAAAAGTTGGATGTGGTAGCATATACCTTTAGTCCCAACACTCTGGAGACAGAGGTAGGAAGATCTCTGAGTTCAAGGCCAGCACAGTCTACAAAGTGAGTTCCAGAGAAACCCTGTCTCAAAAAACCAAAACCAAACAATCAAACAAAAATTCAAAACAAAGGTGAGTATAGTAGCATATAACCTTTAATCCCAGCACTCACTCGGGAGACAAAGACAGATACATTTCTGTGAGTCTGAGGCTAGCCTGGTCTACATAAAGATGTCCAAGTCAGCCAGGGCTACACAGTAAGCTCAGTAAGCTCGTTTCTTCTTCTTCTTCTTCTTCTTCTTCTTCTTCTTCTTCTTCTTCTTCTTCTTCTTCTTCTTCTTCTTCCTTCTTCTTCTTCTTCTTCTTCTTCTCCTCCTCCTCCTTCTCCTCCTCCTCCCCCTCCTCCCTCCTCCTCCTCCTCCTCCTCCTCCTCCCTCCTCCTCCTCCTCCTCCTCCTCTTCCTCCTCCTCCTTCTTCCAGGATTTCTCTGTAGCTTTAGAGCCTGTTCTGGAACTAGCTCTGTAAACCAGGCTGGTCTTGAACTCACAGAGATCTGCCTGCCTTTGCCTCACAAGTGGTGGACCTAAAAGCATGCGCCACCAATGCCCGGCTGTAAACTCATAACTTAAAAAAAAAAAAAAAAAAAAGACCTGAATGTGTACCACTTATGTGCCTGGTGACTGGAGGTCAGTAGATAGAGTTAGCCAGAGAGATGGCTCAGAGGTTAAGAGCACTGACTGCTTTTCCAGAGGGCCTGAGTTCATTTCCCAGCAATCACACAATGGCTCTAACCATCTATAATGGTGCCCTCTTCTGGTCTGCAGGCATCCATACAGGCAGAACACTCATAATAAATAAATAAATCTTAAAAATATTAGTCAGGTGTAGTAGCACACCTCTTTAATCCCAGCACTTGAGAGGCAGAGGTGGGCAGACCTGTCTCCATAGTGAGTTCTGGACCAGACAGAGCTACATAGAGAGACCCTGTCTCAAAACAAGGAAAAGCAAAGGAAATAGAAGATACATAGAAGATAATGCAGAAGAAAATCTAGACAATTTGGAGTCTAGAGATGACTTTTCAGATACAACGCAAAATTAGGAGCAACTACAGTGTGTCATAGCAAAGAGGCAGCACGACTGCTATGGAGAAAGCCAGGAAGCCGCTCCCAAATAAACCTCCTCCTCCTGATACAAGTCAGAGCTATGAGCCCCTGGATCCGGGGGCCCAGGCCGGGAAGAAGGGGTACCACCCACAGAAGCAGGGGTAGGGATGTGCAGGAAGGAGACAGAAATGAGAAGATGAACCTGAGGAGCCAATGAGGGGGGAGGGTCCAGAGACCTGGGGAGGTCAGCTGGGGGAGGAGCTTTGGCTACATCAGCAGTGCTGATGATCCAGACAGAAGAAGTCTCTGGAAAAATCACTAGTAGTTAGGTCCCTGAGGGAGAGAAGACCAAAGCTTGATGGGACAGAGAACCAAGAGAAGGAAGAGGAAAGAGACACCCCACTTTAGACAGCTGCAGGCTGGCTAGGATCAGGGCCAGGGAGGCTGGATTTATCTTTCCAGTAGAAGATGAAAGCCCAAACATAGAAGAGAGGACAGAGAAGCAAAAAGAAGACAGAGGAGCAGTTAGGCTGTGCCTTGGGGACAAGGAGCTGCTCAGGCCTGGCGGTGATAGTGCTGGCAAGGACCCAACAGCAGGTCTTGTGTGGCAGCTGGGGAAGATGAGGCCTACAAAGATCATCCACTGTGGACAGTAGAGCTGGCCAGGAGGCAGGCATGGAGGCCCCATGTTCTATCTTTATCTCCCAAACCCATGCTATTTCCAGGGCAGACCTGGCCCCATGCCTGTGAAGCTCTCCTCCAGAAGATCAAAGGGCTAATTAAAATCTAATTTATAGTAGCATATGTCTATGATCCCAGCTCTAGGGAGACTGAGGCAGGAGGACCAGGAGATCAATGTCTGACTAGCCAGAGGACTTAACCAGTCAAAGTTCTTACCCCCACACCTGACAATCATTCTTGCATCCCCAGCCCCCCACACACACGGTGGAGAGAGAACAGATTCCTGAAGAGCATCCTCTGACTTCCTCTTGCACACCATAGCTCATCCATCCATCCACCCCTGTGTCTCAGCCATGAACAGTCCTCTCCCCTTGTCCTTTAATTAACAGTGAAATGACATGTCTAGTGACAGGGGACTTGGTCCGGGTCCTATCATGAAGCCAGCATCTCTGCTTTGCTTTGTATAGCCATCTTCAGCTTCCTATCCAGGAATCCCTGAAAGAGAATGGGACTACAGTCACGGGGGGGGGGGGGCGCTTTGGATCAAAGTCTCATGCCAAGGGATGGCTATGACAAGAGCCTGTTTGTGGAGGCTTGGGCTGCCTTGTGAGTTGCCCATAGCTAAGGGAGTTGAAGAAACTGGACACAGCACCATGTGGGTGCTAGGAATTGAACTCAGGACCTCTGAAAACAGCCAGTGCTCTTAACCTCTGAGACATTTCTCCAGCCCCCTCCCACCCCCAATCTCCCACTCCTCCACCCCCCCACCCTCCCCAACCCCCGTCCTTACCTATTTGAATCTCTCATCCTAACAGGGGGATAAAACAGAAACATCCTCAGAGTGAGTGTACATGCATGAGTGTGAACGTGTGTGTGTGTGTGTGTGTGTGTGTGTGTGTGTGTGTGTGTGTACACCCATTACTGTGTATGCATGAGTCTATATCCTGTATGTATATGAGTTAGTATACACATGAGAATGTGATTCTGTGTTCTTGCCTGTATGTGAGGGTGACTCTGGTTGTATATATGTATGCCTGTGCATGTGTGAGAGTACATGAGTGTTAAGGTGTGCACGTTAGTGCATGTGCATGAGTTAGCGTTTAAACATGTATGAGTCTGGGTGTGTAATCCTGTAGGTGCAAGTGTGTATGTTACTATGAGGGACATGTGCATGTACTGAGTGATGTACTGAATGTGTGTGGTGTATGCACGTGTGCACGTGTGAGTGTGAGTCTGAGTGTGTCTGAGTCCCCCCTGACCACCCCTGACTAAGGGCAGCAGGGAAGGAGAGGCAAGCTCTGGCATTGTTCTCACAGCCGGCTCATGGTCCGAGAGAATGTGATTTTTGCTAATATTAGAAAAAGGTAATGGTCCCTCCACTTGCTAGATCCTCTTGCCTCATAGCTTGGAGCTTTCAGCACCCAGACCTTTGGCATCTCACAGTCCCAGGCACTTTGGCAAAGGCAGATTCTACAGGGCGGCACGGAGAAAGAAAATATTGAGACAACATGACAGAGTAGGTGGTGAGCCCTAAAATGGGCAGACTGAAGCTTTGAGTGCTCACAACTTCCTTTGTCCCATATGTAGCCTGGCTCCAGCAGGACCTGGTTACTGGGGGGAAGGACTCCCCCAGAGGGAGATGATGGAGTCCAGCCTGCATTTCCATCTGGACTGGACGTGATTGGTGCAGCAGCGCCCTCTACAGCTCAGGAGGAGCCTTCGCATCTACTGCTGGTCTGAGCCACAGTGGTGGCTGCACTGACCACATCCTCCTTGAAACTCCCCCCTCTCCCCCCAACCCTTCCATTTCTCTAAATTCCAGAACACATGCTCACCTCCCCCTGCCACCTGCAGGGCAAGGTCCTGGCCTCAGCTAACCTCAGAGCCTCTGTGCTGCTCCCATCCTGACAGCTCCCGTCTCTGTTCCCAGCCTTCCATGTATCCCTTGAGTCTTCAGATCTCCAGATCATGCCTTGTCTGGGCTGAATCTGGTCCACCTGAAATAGATGTGCTGAAGCAATGCCCCAGTACCTCAGAATGCATTTATTTGGAGATCAGGCATTTAAAGAAGCAGTTACACTTAGCAGAGGGTTGAGGGTGGTCCCTCACCCAAGATGACTGGTGTCACTTTAAAAAAAAAAAAAAAAAAAAGTCAGGAGAAACACACAGAGGAACCATGAAAGAAAGGGGAGATCGGAGATCTGCAAGCTCAGGAACTCCAATCTCACTGACCCTTGAATGCCAGGCTTCCAGGCTGCAGGAGGGTGTGAGAGTGTGTGTCTGCTATGCAGGCTGCCCCCCTGAGGTACGATATGCAGGAATAAAGCCCTAAGAAGCCACCTTGCACAAATGTCCACTGGGCACCAATGCTACAGGTACTGGCTTGCAACCCTACCTTCTGGCTGGGGCCCCTTCTGGGACTCTGTCCATCTCCACCTGACCCAAGTAGAATTCTTTCCTAAACACAAAGATCGCAAAGTTCAAAACATCCACTTGCAGAGCAAAGGGCTCAGCTCTGGGTGACAGGTCTGCCACCCAGGGTAGTCACTGTTGTTGTTAATGCTTTTCTCAATGGTCTCTGTTCCACAGGTTAGTTTATGGTGGCACAGAGGGGCTGGGGGTGTGGCTCAGTGACAGACATATTTAGTGTTGTTGCATGAGTGTATACACACACATACATACACACACAGGATGGCGGGCAGAGGGAGAAAGGGAAGGGAAGAGAAGGGAAGGGAAGGGAAGGGAAGGGAAGGGAAGGGAAGGGAAGGGAAGGGAAGGGAAGGGGAGGGGAGGGAAGAGGAAGGGAAGGGAAGAGGAAGGGAGGAAAGGACTAAGTGAGCTAGGAGCAGCTTGGTTTGACAGGCCTGCAACGTTACTTCCCTCTCACCTTGCCCCCATCTCCTGGCTCAACAATCCCCACTAAGCACCTACTAAGTGTCAGGCATTGTGCTGAGCACACAATAGGGACCCTGTGGACATGTGCCATTGCCTTGTCTTTGCATCACACAGATTGGCTTTTGAACAATCAGTTGCTATGGGCACTGTTGGGGACAGCCAAGGATCCCCAGGTTTTGTTAATCACACTTCACCTGGCCCTGCCCTTTACAATCCAGAGGGCTGCACAGCCCCTGTTAAGGGTTCCCAAGAGTTTTCTCTATATCCCTCCTCCATTTAAAATCTTGTTTGTTTGTTTGTTTGTTTATTTGAGGCAGGCTCACACTTTGTAGCCCTGGCTGGCCTTGAACTCACAGAAATCCATCTGCCTCTGCCTCCCAAGTGCTGGGATTAAAGGTGTGCACCACCATGCCCAGCACTAAAAATTTATTTAAGTTAACATACAAAGCGATGGGTTTCATTATGGCATTTTACACATATAAATATGTATGTATATATCACTATATTTTGATTTTCTTTCATGTGTGTTTAACATGTGTCTGCACATGCTTATGTGGGTGCTTGTGCACATGTGTGTCTGTGCATATGTGCACATGCTTATGTGCACTTGTGTGCCTGTTCGTGCAAAGACTAGAAGTGTAGATGTCAGATGTCTTCTTCGGTTGTTCACTTATTTTGTCCTTTTTAAGATTTTACTGTGTGTGTGTGTGTGTGTGTGTGTGTGTGTGTGTGTGTGTGTGTGGTGTGTTCACGTGTGTGTGGGCACACTTGCGGAGGTCAGAGGACAACCTTGGCTGTTAGTCCTTGCCTCCATCTTGTCTTTGTACTGTTGGGTAACCCATGCCAGCAGCCCCACAAACTGCTGGAATTCTCCTGTCTCTGTCTCCCCTCTCACCATAGGAGCGTGGAGATGAAGACGGCCCCTGGGAATTCAAACAGAGTCCTCATGTTTGTATTTGTGTAGCAACCACTTTATCCTCAGAGCCCTCCAGACCCCACCCTATTTTTTGAGGCTGGGTCTCTGGATTGGCTGCAGCTCACTGATACAGCTAGACATGCCAGCCAGGAGGCCCAGGGCCCCTCACAGCAGTTAGATGAAAGGCACACACTGCCAAGCCCAGTGTTTTTACATGGGTGCTAGACATGGAGCTCAGCGCTTGTCCCCAGCTCCAACTCCTGAGCCACTCGATTTTCTTTTTTTTTTTTTTCTTCCTTTCTTTCTTTCTTTCTCTCCCTCTCTCTCTCTTTCTTTCTTTCTTTCTCCCTTTCTTCTTTTTCTTCTTTTCTTTTTGGCAAAGATTGATTATTGCTTCCTCCCTGTTTAATCTCCCTGTGAATGCACCTGGCTTCCAAGCGCAGCCACTCACTACTGGGCACCCCCATACCTAGCACACAAACACTCTTCATTCCTCACCCCCCAACTTTACCCACACTGGGCCTGGTTCCCACACTTAAGGTCACATTCTGAGTCACATTCTGGCCTTAGCCACCTTGCCATGTGCCAGCTATTCTCTAGCTGTCAAAGTCCCTTTGCAGACCTGCATCTGACCACAACCTGTAGCGTTCGGAGGATTCAGTAGAGGTAAGAGGTCTCTTGTGACTGACTCGCTTACTCCTCTGATCTTTCAGCATTTCACCCTACATCTGACTCTGAGCTTTTATTAAGACCTATTAGAACTCATACTACAACTTCCTGTCACATCAGCCTCATACCTGTCTCTCTTGCCTCTCTTATTACACAATGTCCGCCATGCTCACTGAGCACTGAACGGGCAATGGTTTTTCTGTATCTCCCTTTTGTTTTCCTCACTGATTGGGATCTGCATTAGAGGAAGCCATCGGGTCTGAGTGTTTGTACTCAAGTACTTAGAGTGCAAGGAAGAAACAAATGCATGTGAGCTGGATTACATCTTCCTTACCCAGTCACCTGGATCTCTTTTTACTAGCCACTATTTCCTTTAGCTGCTCATGAACATCTCAGGACGCTGACATCAGAAAATGGGGCTGGGGAGGAGGGGAGGCTGGCACATAGTAGTTTGGACCATATGTATCTATAGCAACATCCGAATAGACGCACATGCATTGCTTATTTTATAGGGATTTCTCCTTGGCCTTAGCCAGCTTTCTGAGACTGTTGGCTGCCAGCCACAGTCAGCTTAATTCAAGTTAATAAGAGCTTGTCAGTTTCCTGAGAGCAGTGTCTAGCAGGGGCTCCCACACCTGCCTGAAGATTCAACATTCCTATAGGGCCCTGGGACTCTGAAGCCAAGGTTTGGTGTAGTGTCTACTGCACTTAAAGAGGCAGAGAATCTCAGGGGGAAGCCAGGTGATCAAAATGGAGCACATTCAGAGAGCATTGAGTTTGGGAGCACTGTGCAGGGTGGAGGGTGGGAGGTGAGAGGTGGGAGTGGAGGGTGGAGGGAGAGGGGTAAAGGGTGGAGGGTGGGGAGTGGAGGGTGGGGGGCAGAGGGTGGAGGGTGGGGGAGTAGAAGGTGGAGGGTGGGGAGTGGAGGGTGGGGGTAGAGGATGGGAGTGGGGGGTAGAGGATGGAGGGTGGAGGGTGGGAATGGAGGGTGGGGGGCAGAGGGTGAGGTGGAGGATGGGGAGTGGAGGGTGGGGGGTAGAGGATGGGGGTGGGGGGTAGAGGAGGGAGGGTGGGGGTAGAGGATGGAGGGTGGGAATGGAGGGTGGGGATAGAGGGTGGGGGTGGGGGGTAGAGGATGGGGGTGGGGGGTAGAGGATGGAGGGTGGGGGTAGAGGATGGAGGGTGGGAATGGAGGGTGGGGGTAGAGGGTGGGAGTGGGGGGTAGAGGATGGGGGTGGGGGGTAGAGGATGGAGGGTGGAGGGTGAGGGTGGAGGGTGGGAATGGAGGGTGGGGGTAGAGGGTGGGGGTGGGGGGTAGAGGATGGGGGTGGGGGGTAGAGGATGGGGGTGGGGGGTAGAGGATGGAGGGTGGGGGGTGAGGGTGGAGGGTGGGAGTGGAGGGTGGGGGTAGGGATAAAGAGTGGGGTTAGAGAGTGGGCATAGGGGGTGGAGGGTGATGTGGTTGGAGGTAGAAGTAATGCTGACTCCCCCACACTTTCTTCTCCCATCAATAAAAATGGAGGAAGCTAGGGCTGGTTGGTGGCATTGCCCTACAATTCCAGCTACTCTAGAGGCAGAGGCAGAAGAGAGAGTTCAAGGCCTGCCTGGGCAGCTCCCTGAAACCCCGTCCCCAGAAGGGAAAAGGCTCCGTGTCTAATATAAATGAGGCCCTGAGTTCCAATCCAAACACTGCAATGAATTAATTCATTAATTAATAGGAAGATACCAGTGCAGAGAGCAGGGCCTTGGGCCCACTCAGCCCAAAGCCAGGGCCCGATTCTATCACCTACTTGCCAGACCTCCTGTGCTTCAGTCTCCTTGCAGATTATAAGAACACAGCACTCTCATGCTGGCACGGCTCATGCCCACCACACACCGGCCCTTTGTCTCCTGTCATTCCAGCACCAGCAGGGATAGCCAGTGCTCACCCTCGGCAGCACACACAGACTCAGGAACTGGGCCTCTCCATGTACGGGACTGGTCCATACTCCTTCAGATGACCTGGAGAGGCCGGGTACTGTGAGCAACGGATAATGGCAGGGCGCTCTTCCCAGGAGCCCAGAAGGGATGCTTGCTTGTGGGTTCACAAGAGAGCAGCTACCCAGCTTTACAGCCCTGGAGTCTGTTGTGGCAGAGGCTAGAAGGACACAGAGCATAAACGTGGGTTTTCCCTCTGCGGAACACTGAACTTCACCGTGGAAACAAGAAGTCGCCAGCTGCTCTCCTACCTTCTCCCTATCCCCCTAAAAGCCACCCCATCCAGGTTTGGCTCCCAGCATTCTGTAGCCAGAGCCTCTTCTCTCCGCCACAGCATTGGAGCCTCCTAGTCCCAAGCACCTTGGGCCAGCCCTTTTCTCTGATTCGGGACATCTTTAGGAGTTACCCGTGCTGTCCTCGAGGCCTCTGACAGCTTGTCCTTGAGTTGAGCGGGCAAACTGGGAAAAGGATTCACATCTGAAGGATGGAATGCTGCTGCCAGCAACCACAGCTGCCCAAGACGGGGACACCCACCCTTTTTTTTTGGGGGGGGGAATCTTAATAGAGGAGATAGCATGTTTGTCAATTTAAAAGTATTGCTATGGAGCAAAGTGCTGATTTCAAGAAAATAACAGGTCAAAATATCAAGTACCAACAACTGACGTGGGCACAGGGGTGGGAGCTGTGTGTGGGGGTGACTCTCAGTTTCTCCTCCATTCTGAATTCTCAAATAGGGGAAAGCAAATTGGAATGTCGTGGAGTATGTTAAAATAAAGCACATGGGGGACCTTGGTGGATTCCTTGGCGGGTAAGGAACAAACATGCCAGGTAGACAGAGCTTAAATGAGAAGTTTTATTAGAAAGGGAAGGGAATGGAGAAAGGTAAGGAAGAGGGGGGAGAGAGAGAGGTTGAAAGAGACAGAGAGGGGGAGAGAGAAGAGGGAGGCAAGAAAAGTCCTGTCTGCCCCAGAGAAACAACAGCAGGAAATAGATCAGAACTGGATGGAGTTTTTTCTTTTAAAGGGTCCTTTGCACCTGCAGGCAGACTACATAGTAGCAGCTATGAAACCCTGAGCTGACCAGCATACTGCCTGAGTGCATTCTGACAGGTGACGTGGGTGGCCAGAATTACGCTGAGTTGTTTCAGAGTAGCTCTTCAGTTGATCCCTGTGGGAGTGGTTTTTTGTTTTTTTGTTTTGTTTTGTTTTGTTTTTGTTTGTTTTGTTTTGTTTTTTTCCTCTCAGACCATTAGTTAGCAAACTGCTAGAAGATCAAAGGCCTGGCTCTAACCCCTCCTGCAAGTGCCTTGGGCAAGTCACAGCTCTACTTTAAGTTTCCAGTTATTTCATTAAAATGGAAAACAAAGCAAAGCATTCTGTAATTCCAGCACTCAGTGGGCTAAGGCAGGAAAGTCATGTTATCACAAATTTATACCAGCATGGGTTATGTCTGTTTGCAGTGGTTTGAATAAGAATGGTCCCCACAGCCTCACATAGGTGTGGTCTTATGGGAGAAAGTGTGCTGGGGGAGGGGGTGGCTTTGAAGTTTCAAAAGCCTATGCTAGACTCAGCCTTCTCTCTCTTTCTCTCTCCCTCCTCCATCCTCCCTCTGCTTGAAGATCAAATCATAGCTCTCAGCTACTTCTCCAGCACCATGCCTGCCTGCCACCATGAGCCCTGTCATAATAATGGACTAAGCCTCTGAAACTGTAAGCAAGCTCAATTAAAGGCTTTCTTTCCTTTATAGGCGTTGCCTTGGTCATGGTGTCTCTTCACAACAACAAAAACAGTAACTAAGACAAAGTTCTAGGCCATCCTGGACAACAGAACATCTTATCTCAAGCATCTTTTATTTAATGAAATAAAGTTGGGCATGGCTCCTCTTGCTTAGTCTGCAGGAAACCCTGGGCTCCCAGCACCACACACACAAATAAATAATGGCCTGGTCTTGTATGTGGCCCTTGGATACCTGGGTCACTATGTAGTTTGTAGGGACCTAGGCAGACAACCATGTGGCTTGGACCCACCCCTCCCCTCTATAACCACACACACACTATGGTGAAGCCCTGCCTGGGTCTGGTCAGGGAATTACTTTTTCCTCCCACCACCACCACCAACAGGGTTTCTCTGTGTAACCGCTCTGGATGTCCTGGAACTTGCTCTGTAGACCAGGCAGGCTTTGAACTCAAGACATCTGCCTGCCTCTGCCTCCCAGCGCTGGGGTTAAACACACGTGCGCCACCTGGTGGAAGGAACCACTCTTGACTCCACTTGTAAGGGCTTCCCTAACAAATGCCCTTATGTTAGGAACAGTACCACACATGAGCTCATTTCATCTTTTTGTTATTTTGGTGCTGGGGAGAGAACCAAGGGCTTCTCGCCTAGTAACCACATCCTCTACCACTGAGCCACACCCCAGCTCTCATTTTAATAATTATGACAAAGTTCCCACATTACTGAAGCTTGGAGAAGAACACAGCCCTCAAGGGGAGATTACATGCACATTGCATAAAAATCTAAGTATGTATAAAATCGGATCCCAGATCTAACCAAGGGAGCCCTCCAGTGGGGTCTCCAGGGGACAGGAGTAGGGGCTTCTCCCAATATTGAAACATCTCTTTTTATCTGCCATCCAAAACCCCTCAGGGTGTTCCAGCCCCCATGCAGATCCCAGCTACTTCTGTTTTCAAGGATGGAACATTTGCCCACATGATCTTTCTGCAGCTGAAAGCTGTCATGAAATTGGTTTTCCTCTCGATGTGCTTTAAGTGTCCCTCTGCTGTTCTCCCCTTCCTGAAGACTCTCAAGGCTGTAAAGATGGGCAGTGTGGGGCTGGAGAGATGGCTCAGTGGTTAAGAGTACTGGCTGCTAGCTGGGCATTGATGGAGCACACCTTTAGTCCCTGCACTTGGGAGGCAGAGGCAGGTGGATCTCTGTGAGTTCAAGGCCAGCCTGATCTACAGGACGAGTTCCAGGACAGGCTCCAAAGCAATACAGCGAAACTGTCTCAAAAAAAAAAAAAAAAAAAAAAAAAAAAGGAAAAAAAAAAAAAGAAAGAAAGAAAGAAAAAGAGTACTGGCTGCTCTTCCAGAGGATCTGGGTTCAATTCCCAGCACCTACATGGCAGCTCACAAATGTCTGTATCTCTATTTCCAGGGGATTCAACACATTCACACACATATACATACAGGCAAAACACCAATGCATATAAAATAAGTTAATTAATTAATTAATTATTTAAAGAGAGAGAGAGAATGGGTAGGGTATGATTTCACACACTGAAAAGGCCAGGGTAGTCTGAGCTTGGAACACCACCCTGAAGATATATTTGAAAACACTCACTGCATTGCCCTGGTGGAAGACGCCTGTAATCCCAGCCCCCTTGAGAGACTGAAGCAGGAAGATTCCAAGTTTGAGTGCAGCCTTGGTTTAACAGAGCTGGCTTGGGTCAGTATAGTAAGAAACAAAAACCTAAACAGAACAAACAAATAAAACTATTTCTTATTGCATAAAAGATGTCAAAACTGAATTAACAGGTTCAAGGGCAGGCTAAAGGCTGTGTGTTACTCAGCCATAAAACACACACTTAGCAAGCTCAAGGTCCTGTGTTAGATTTTTCAGCACAGTGGGATGAAAAGGGACTGGAAAAAAGACAAAGTTTTCATCTAGTAGGCCACAGACTTCCTTAGGCATATCAGCAAATTGTTGAAGCTGACCATCAGAGAACTGTCCAGCCAGAGAGTGGTGGGGCACACTTTTAATCCCAGTATTTGGAAGCAGAGGCAGGTGGATCTCTTGTTCTAGTCTAAGGCTAGGAAGATGGTCAACAACCAACCAACCTTCCTACATATAGCTCCCAGGCCATGGAAGAGGAAGGGATATGGAGAAATGGATGGTAGTAACAGTTATCATTTGAGAGATGTCATTGTCACGGGAGAACCCTAGGAGCTAGCTGCACAGGTGGGCTTCTTTGAGAAGAATGAGGCTCAGGGGACCTCTCTACCACTTGTGCCAAGGATGGCACTTTCACGCCAAAAGTATTCCTGAACACAATTCAGACCAAAGCAAGGGCAGGCAGGATAAGCTCCAGCCCTAACCATTCAGGACTCACAAGTCCCGCAGTCCTGGCACCTGGCAGGTCCCTCGGGCACTCCAAATGCACTTGGTCACTAGGACATGCATTCATAGGAATTTTTATCTACACAGCTATACCTGAAGTTTATGTAATGTGCCTATAATGGCCGCACTAAAGATGCTAAGACAGGACTGCCATGAGTTCAAGACCAGCCTGGTCCACAGAATACTGTGTCTCAAATCAAAAGTTGCATCTCCACAGGGCTTGCTCAGCCCCACCCCCAAGGTTCCTCTCATACTGGTGTGTGTTCCCTTCCCACTTACTGTCTTGTATATCTCATTTCTGTATGATGTGGATACGCTAGGGGAATGTGCCCGCATGTCACACAGCACACTTGGCACTCAGTTCTCTTCTTCTACCTTTATGTGGATGCCAGGGATCAAAACTCAAGACATTGCTTTTTGTTGCCTCTGATTGAAGCAAAGCATACTAAACACACCCTCCCAGCAGCCACATCCCTAGCCCCAGTATAGCCACTTTGATGTTCCATCTGCTTTACTAGAGAAAGCACCGCACAGGACGGGCTGCAGGGTTGGCAGGCATAGCCAGTCAAGCAGGCCCTTGGGCACCAGTGTTTCTCTGGAGCAGTGCTTAGCAACAGTCACATAGGGCTGCAGGGGATGGAAGAGAGTGTATTTGTATTTCTGCACACCATAAAAGGAGCATGGGCCGGGGGAAAGGTTAAATCTTTCTCCCTCACTGCTGGGGAGAGAAGCCAGGGCTTCTGCGTGCCAGATAAGTGTGTTACTATTTAGCTACACCTCCAGCCCCAAATTGCTCAGTCTTTTAACTACCAAAATCATGCCTGCTAACTGCAAGCAACCAACTAAAGTAGAATAAAGGGAGTGAGAAGTCAGCTTCAACCCTCTACCCCAGAGGATCTACTGTTACAGTCCGGAAGAACTGTTTGCCCTGTACCAGAAAAACAAAACAGGGAGAGGTGTAACTAGGTAAATATTTTCTGGGGCCCTGGGAAAAGCTGGGGTTGAAGGCTACTTTAGTTCGGCTCAGGGTCCTGTGAAGACAAGGGAGGGAGCTAGGAACGGGGTCATTTGTAGTCTGTCTCTGTAGACAGTACACTGTGAGGAAGACACATCCTTCCCCTGACAATGAGGACCCCTTGGTCTGCTGACACGGGGGGCTGCTGCCAGACTTTGGCCCATCCAAAGTACACCTAACCCTGGGGATGGGGTCACTTCAGCTCTCAGGGCCTACCTCTTACCCCTCATCCCTCTTTCCTACCCTTGGCCCTCCATGCTGCCTTGCAGGGATGCCCAGAATGTGACGGAGGTGGTTTGAATGAGATTTCCCCCACAGTCTTGGGAATTAGATACTTAGTGCCCAGTTGGTGGCTCTGTGGGAAGTTGCTGGAGGAAGTCTGGCCACAAGTGTAGCTTCCTAGGCTTCAGAGAGTTAACCCTCTCTGCTCTCTGGCTATGGTTCAACACACAAGCTCTCTTAGCTGTTTGGGCTACCACGCCTCTGCTCGACCATCGTGGACTCTAACCCCCAACCACAAGCACAAAATAAACTGTACCTTCTCTAAGCTGCCTCAGTCATGGTGTCTTATCACACAATGAGAAAGTAACTATGACAGTGACACAGAAGTAAGTAAAGGCTGCAGGTGGTGGTGCATACCTTTAATCCCAGCACTTGGGAGGCAGAGGCAGGCGGATCTCTGTGAGTTTGAAGCCAGCCACTACAAAGTGAGTTCAGGATAGCCAAGGCTACACAGAGAAACCTGTCTCAAGGAGGAGGGGAAAAAAAAGGCAGAGGCAAGAGGATTACATAAGTCAAGGTCAGCCTGGGCCACACACTGAGACTCTGGCTCAAAAATAAATAAAATCTTTATTAAAGCAGCTAGAACTAGTAATGAACAACACCTTCTAATGGGATATCTGTGAAATCAGAGTTAAGCAAAAGCATCATAGAATTCCCCACGTTTCCAACTGCAACGCTAAGTCACTTGTTTCTTTCACATATTTTTAATTCAGAGGATGGGTCTTCCCTGTCTCTTCTCACCTCTTCCACCCTAAAGTTCTCCAGAGACATCTTCTGGTGGGATGCTAACACAGGGCCTCCCACCCCTCAGAGAGGCGTGCAGGACTACCTGGCTCAGGGCATCGGCTGCCTCTTCAGAGCACCTTCCACTGTGGCACAAAAGAAGGACTCCGTGCCACCAAGTGAACCGATCCAAGCAGCATTCACCGCCAGACCTAAGCCTGACACCCCCTACACCGCTAGAGACAGGGACACCCCACGCAGTACTCCTCAGTCCTTCTTGCTTTCCTGGGCAGGGATTCTTGTGAGGAGTTTCCCTGAATTGGGCGGGGCCATCGTGGACACTGTGGGTGACTCCAACTTCACTCTGTCCAGGAGGGTCTTCTTAAGGGCAGCAGGGGAGACCTTCTCTTGGTCAGCCATGGACTGCAGCTCTCTGCAGGCAAAGCCCCACGGGGAAGGTAACAAACCTTGAAGCCAAAGCTTTCACCCTTCTAACCATACAGCCCCAGAACCCCAACCTGACACCACCCAAACTCAAATCCCAAACCAAAGAGTCTCCGGGCTCCTCAAGAGTCCTCTTTAACTAAGCAGGGAGTGTCACAGTCACTCATGAGACCCAATCTAGACAGCATTCCAGTGATATCTGGGACCACACGGGAAAGGGAGTATAGGGAGTTCAGGGTTTGAGCTCAAAGTTACAGCCAGGCAGGAACTGAATGCCGCCTCCATCATTTATCTGTTTGACCTTAAACTTCCCCATCTACAAGTCAAAGCTACCAGAGCTGTGGTAAAACCCGGGTGAAGTGAGGCTACCAAACCCTTACTCAAGAAAGCCAAGTAAGCTGTGGTCACCAACAGAGCACAGACTCTGACGTCGCCCATGAGGTCTAAGCAGAGCAGAACCAGCCCATCACAGGGCAGGCTGGGAATGGAAGAATCCAGGCAGGGGAGAGCGGGTCATACTCACCTTGTTCGGATACAGGAGGCCTCAACAGCATTGATGAGCAGAGAGCGGAACCCCCCACTCTCTAGGAAGTGCAGGGCATGGATGGTGGCCCCCCCAGGGGAGCAGACATTGTCCTTGAGCTGGCCTGGATGGTCCTCCGAGTCCAACAGCATCTTAGCTGCTCCCTGAGGTACAAAGGGACATTACAGTCAACCTATGCCCAAGCTCAGCAACCCCCAAAGCCAACCCCCAGGCCAAACATGTGAAGACACTGACCAGCAATGCCTGAGCTCCAAGTCGGACTGCCAGGCGCCGTGGCACACCCATCTTCACCCCACCGTCTGCCAGCGCGTCCAGGGCCATAAATGCCTGTGGAGATACTCTCTGAACCCAGGAAACAGGCGCCAAGTACCCACTCCCCAGAGGCTGGAACTAGTCTTCAGGGTCAGCTCCTCCCACCAGCCGGTCATGCCTAAGAGATATCACTGCTGTCCTCTCCTCCGCCAGTCCCTCCTGTCGCCTAGGATTCACACAAGCCAGCGGGCAAGTAGGACCACTCACGTAGGCAGGCCCACTGCCGCTGAGCCCTGTGATGGCATCAATGAGGTCCTCCTCCACCTCTGTGCAGAAGCCCACACTGCTCATCAGCTGCTCCAGCAGCTTCCCATCTTCCACCAGAGCATGGGTGCCTGTGGCATACACTGTGGCCCCCTCTCGGACCACCACCGGTGTGTTGGTCATGCAGCGGATCACTTTGGGGGCTGGCTGGAATGCCATCAGCTTCTAGAGCAGGAGAACATGCCAACTGAGTGCCCAGGGCACAGCTCCTAGGTCGGAGCCATCCACAGCCACTCACAGGCCACCCTCCTCTCACACAATGGGCACTGGGGCACCAGCACCTTCTCCACAGAGCTGATGGTGACACCAGCTGCACAAGACACCACGATGTGCCTCTCCTGCACGTCAGCCCCAATCTCATCCAGGATGAACGGGATGATGTGTGGCTTCACAGCCAGGAACAGAACATCACTGTGCCGAACGGTGTCCTTGTTGCTTCGGGTCAGATTCACGCCCATCCTCTGTAGGAGAAGAGGACCCAGTCATCAGTGCGGGTGATATTGTTGAGCCCCGCCTCCCATGGAACAGCCAACCCCCTCTGACAGCTGCAGCCAAAACTCTTTATTCTGTCCCTCCAGGACTCCATTGTTACCCCCAAATGACGGTTTTCCTGTTCCTGCCACAGGGCAAGAAGGCACAGATGTCATTATGCAGGACAAAGTTCCTCATGGTGGCCAGAAAAGTGACTGTTCCCTCAACCCCAGAAATCTTCTGACACCCCTCTGCCAGGTCTGAGAGCAGAGCCTCAGACACAAAGCCCACTCCCAATTTAGCAGCTAGAGTACCTAGGCTCTCTACAGGGCCCCCCTCTAGGACTCCAAAGAGAGTGTCAGGGCCCACAGTGCTAGGGACATAAGCCCACACTGGGCACAAACACGGCCTTATTGGCACCACACTAGCCAGATTTTATAAACTCGGGATCTTAAGCTTTATTGAAAGAAACTAACTCACCAGGTCCTTTCCCAACACCATCATTTACAACAGCACAAGGCTATAGAAAAGGGGGAAGCAGCCTCGGAGTGGTTGAGTATTTCAGTGTCACACTAATCAATGAAGAAAACTAAATTTCTGGCACACTCGGTGACTCATGCCTGTGATGGCCATCACCTGGGAAACTGAAGCAGACTTTTCCAGACTTACTTGGACTATGTAATGAGTTCAAAGTAGGCTAGCAAACAAAAGTCTTTCCTATATACCTACTTCACCCCACTGTCTGGTTTGGACCCTAACTTTGCCTGGGGGCTCCCACCACGCAAGGCTGCTCTAAAGAAAGTGGAAGGCTTATCATGACAACCTCCCTAGGGAAAGGTGTGTGTGAGCCAGCCCGACGCAGATCTCCTCAGGTCACACTTTTCCTGGTCCTCTATCTCTTTCCCACTCCCCTCCATCCCTCCTACCCTGAGCGCAGACACGGTGGGCAGGTCCATTTCCGGGGAGCTGGCTATTATCTTGTGAGCCGACAGGACGCCTACAGAGAACAAGGTCTTTCAACAGGGGATCATGGCCTGAATATGCAGTCCATCAAAGGAAGCCAGCCCATAGTAGCTCTAGCAGTGCCGGCCTCCGAAGCTACGGCATCCAAGCAGGATGCAAACCTCCCATTCGTTCACATTGACACATGCACTCACTCAGTCACTCTCAGTCACTCTGTTGAGACCGAGGGCTGACCATCAGCTCACCCGCGGCCGTGAAGCCCCGCGCCAGCGCACAGGCCAGCTGGCCCGCGCCGATGAAACCCACACTCATGGCAGCAGGATCCCCGCAAGCGCCAACCCGGAGACGCTGGGAATCCCGGGCTCAGGGTTCGAGCCTGGAAAAACCTGGATACGAAGATCCCGGTGCAGCTTCCGAGACAGGATGCACAGGGAGCACAGCGAGGCTGGCGGGACCAGACCTAAGCATCCGCCGCCAAACACAGGCCTCAGGTAGGCCACGTGTCCCGGGCAGCCAATCCGAGGCTGGTATCTCGGGGCGGACCAATCGGTGGCGCTGTCCGGTCGTGCGCCCGCCTCCGGCTCTCTCTGCAGGTGGAGCCCGCCTGACGTCCCCGCGAGTGGGCCTCCCCGGGGCGGGAGGCGCTGGCATTTCCTGGTTTGGCAGCTGGTTTCTGACTCTGGTCCAGGAATGGGGTCTCCAAGGCGCCTACTAGAAATGAACCCCACGTGGACACCATGAGATGCCAGGACTCCAGCTGTACGTTAGTGCCAGGGAAAGCCGGCTTCGGCATGCTCCTTCCGAAGTAGAATTAGGTAGAAAAGACCAACTCTTGAAGGATTTGTTGGTTTATTTAGTGGTTCACTTAAAGCACTGCTTCTGCCTATTTGCCAAGCATGACTTCACTTGCTACCTGGAACAGAATGACCTGGAGAAATAGCTAGAACAGTAGGTCATTGTTCTTTACAACCTGCTGACTGCCACTTCGGCTTCTGTAAGACCTTTCATTGTGGTTTTAGAGTATAAAATGAGAATACAAGCTGGACCCAGCATTGAGGCCTCTCAGGAGCTGTCCTGGCTTCGGGCCACCAGTGACATCTCCTCTTTTACTTTCATTCGTACTGTAGTTAGTATCCCAGAAAGATTCCTGAACAGACCCACAAGAAGGTTCCTGGGCAGCTGCGGGTTGGGTTTGGTTTTTGCAGTGCCTCACTATGTAGCTCAGGCTGGCCTCGAACTTGTGACCTCCCTGCCTTACTCTCTAGAGTGGTAGGATTATGGGCTCACAAAACATAAATTTCTTTCTCTTTTTTTAAAAAACATAATTTGTTTTGTTTAGTTTTGCTTGTTTTTTGTTTTTGTTTATTTTTGATATTTTGCCTGCATGCATGAGAGCGTCAGAAGCCTGGAACTGGAGTTACAGACAGGTCTGAGCTGCCATGCAGGTGCTGAGAACTGAACCTGGCTCCTATGGAAGAGCAGACAGTGCTCCCAACTGCTGAGTCCCCAAACAAATTACTATAGTATACAAATCATAAGCAGTTTCCAATGCCACCGAAGTTATTTTAAACAAGATTTTAAGGTGTGCTTATTCCATTCATGGATGTACCCTACCATTGTAACCATTTTCCTAAAGGCTAATGTTCATTCATTCAATAGGTATCTATTGAGCCAGGTTCTGGGGATGCAGTTGTGAACAAATGTTAAGTGGGACCGTTTTTCCTTTTTCTAAAGTGTGTGCACGAGGGAAAGATCCAGCGCCACGGAGCTCCTGTGAAGGTCAGAGGACAACTGTCAGGAGTCCATCCCACCTTGAAGCAGGGTGTATGGTTTTTACGATGCTGGTTTCTGGGTGGTTCTCCAGCCTCTGGTAGGATTATAGATGTCACTTCACCCAGGTTTCTACCTCGATTCTGAGATTATGTTTTCAGGCTTGCAAGGGCGAGAGCCTTTGGCTTCTGAGCCATCCCCCCGGGCCATATAACATTATTATAGGCAATCTTCCTTTTACTGTGATGAAATCCCAGTGTGTCCCTAAAACTGAGGTTTCCAGGATTCCAGTTTTTTGTTGTTGTTGTTGTTGTGTTGTTGTTGTGTTGTTGCTGTGTTGTTGTTGTTGTTGTTTTTCAGAGTTTTGCTTTTTTGCCCAGGCTGCTCTTATGCTCCTAAACTCAGTGGACCTTCCTGCCAGTCTTCTAAGAAGCAGAAACTACTTACACACCACCTGCCTTCTTGCAGTCTGCTAAGGTGAAGTAGATGAGGAGCATCTACCATCCCACCCAGCCATTTGGGACACACCCTCCAGAAGGGCCCCAGCCTGACCACACCCTCCTGCCGTGGATGGGTGCTCCCTGCTTCCCTCCCCTGACTTCCAGCCAGTAGTTAAGCCAGTTCAGTCTCCTCCCACCCCTCCTTCCGTCTGAATTTGGACACTTCATTTTTATCAGGTCCTCAGGGCCCTTCCTCCAGTCTTATCCTTAAGTAACAGGCCCGTTACTGGGGTGATCCAGGCAATGGAACAGAGCAGCCCCCAGCAGGCAGGTGGCAAGTCTCTAGCACTTGGTCCTCCCTCACCTTATTTTATTACATGGATTTCCGTGTTTATAACACAAACATTCAGTAGGAAGAGCTGTCCTATTTTTCTTGTCTTTTTCAGTACCGGGATGGAAGTCTGGCCATGCACAGGGCAGACAGAGGCTTACCCTTGACCTACACTCCAGCAGCACCACCACCTAAGGAACCAAAAGGACATTTTGGAAAGTAGCGCTATATTTCTTTTTTCCTGCACAGTGAGGCACATCTAAAATTGATTTTTCTAATCTTGATGTTTACTAAGAACAATTCAGAGAGAAGCCATGACCGGTTGTGCAGATCTTGTGATCTAAGCACTCCGGTGGCCAAGGCAGGAAGATTAAGAGTTCAGGCCAGTCTCAAAAAAATGAATTAAAAATCCAATGTACTGTTGGTGGGCTGGCAATATAGTTCAGTCAGTAGAGTGCATGAGGGACTGGGTTCCCTCCCCCACACTGCATAACCGAGTGAGATAGTGCAATCCCAGCCTCCCAGCAACCCCAGCACTTGGGAGACAGAAGATCAGAAGTTCAAGGTCATCCTTGGCTGACAAACAAAAAAACATGTATTATTAAACAAAGCTATTCCATACCTAGAACAGACTGAAATAAACAGTTTTATAGGCAAAACTATTTAAACTTTTTAACCTCTGGAATTTGTTTGTTTGAGACAGGGGTTCTTTGTGTAGCTTTGGCCATCCTGGAACTAGCTGTATAGACCAGGCTGGCCTCAACTTCAGTATCTCTAGATTTTTAACCATCTCACACAAACCAACTGTTAGTCTCAAACCCTGGGACAAATGGCTATTTAACATATCAAAGCAGACCTGGCCACCAGGTTCTCCCAGCACCCCTCAGTCCCCACTGGTTAAGCTATGGCTGGCCTACCCTCTCACTCCCTCCATCCCCCCCAACCCACCCTACCCTCTACCTGGAACTCTCCACCCCCAAGGGACTGGGCAGCCCTTCTTACAGAGGCCCTTCCTTATATAATTCAGCCATTTTGGTTACTAGCCCCTTCTTTTCCCCTTTGTCCTCTTGGCTGCTGCTCATGGTTCCCCTCTCCCCCTCCCTCGCCTCTCCCCTCCCCGTCGGTCTCCTGTCTCCTTTCATGACTGGGGTCCTGTCCATTCTGCACTCTCCCAGACATCCCTGTCTCTGACTCTGCCCTCTTTTTTATGTACAATAAACTCTCCCCTCCACCACACCTAGGAGCAGTAATGTCTTTTCCTTTCCATTCCTTTTTCTCACTATGTGCAGTATGGCTAAGTACATATATTACTAGAGTGAACTGGGCAGAGGTGGCATATGCCTTCGTTCCCAGGACTCCAAGGCAGGCAGATTTCTGCATCCCAGGACAACCTGGTCTACAGAGTGAGTTCCGGGACAAGCATGGCTACACAGAGAAGCCATGTCTCAAAGAAAAAAGGACTGACCTCTAGCAACATGGTGTGTGTGTGTGTGTGTGTGTGTGTGTGTGTGTGTACACATTTCCTCTCCTTGAACGTGCTCAGGTTTAGGCTGCAGAGTAGAAGTCCACATAGTCTTCCCTGCCTTCTGCTTCCCTCCTCTCCCTCCCCCACTCCTTTCTTTTAAAAGATGTTTTTTATTTGTTATTTATGTGTGAGAATGCTCACACATATTTATGTGTGAGATAACAGCTTTGAACGCTGATTTTCTCCTCTCACAAAGGCCTTCATGGCCTCGGGCTTGATGGCAAGCACTTTTACCCAGTGAGCCATCCTGCTGGCTGGCTTTATTTTTTTTTTAATTATTATTTCATTATCATACCATGCTCAGGTATAATTTTTTTGTTCGTTTACATTGTCTAGGGATGAAACCTGGGGCTTTGTGTATGGTAGACAAGTGATCTACCACTGAGCTACAACCCCTAATTCTAGTGAATTAATTTTTTCAAGTGAAAAAAAATAGAATTATGTCTAATTTCTAACCAAGAATGATGCCCAGGCACACTTGTAATCTCAACCTCCAAGAGGCTGAGGCAAAAGAAAAAGTCTGAGGCAGAAAGATCGAATGTTCATGGTCAACCTAGACTATATAACATAGGACCCTGCCTCTAAAAAACTATACAAACAAATACAAAATTGAAAAATAAAGTCCCACTTCTAATGGGATTCGACTTACTCCCTTATTTGTTTCCTTCTCTCAAGAAATAGTTCTGTGATTTTTTTTTTTCCTGTAGAGTTGTAAAAGAAATATCTGTTCACACCAAATAAGGAAGTACAGGCAGACCAAAGATTCTGGCAAGTTTGGCTTAACCACGGTAAGGGCCCAAACCTCTGCACACCAGCTCCCAGAGCAATAGCAGAGTTCATTTGTAAACTCGAATTCAGAGCGCCACCTACCATTAAAGCACTAGAAATGACTGTCACAAAGGCACGAACAAAAACCAGCTTATCAAAGTGTATTTATACTCTGTCCTTTCTCTTACCAAGGACTCTGCTGTTCTTACTGCCCAACTGTGGGAAGAATGGTTATAAAAATTCTTTTCATTAATATGTATAGGTAATTTGTATGCATGTATATCTGTGCACCACATGCATGCCCAGTACTCACCGAGGCCAGAAGATGGTGTTGGGTCCTATAGAAATGTGTTTACAGACATTTGTGAGCTGCTATCTGGGTGTTGAGAATCGAACCTGGATCCTCTTGGAAGATCCTCAAGGATGATTTTATTTTTTTTTTTTTTTGCTTGTCTAGTACATAAACAATGACATCTTAGTTACTCTAGCCAAGATGCAAAGGATTAGTTACAGGATTTATTATATCCATTTAGCTATTTATTTATTTATGTTTTGGACACAGGGGTTCTCTTTATAGCAGTCTTGGCTGTCTTGAAGCTTGCTTTGTAGATCAGGCTGACCTTGAACACACAAAGATCTGCCTGCTTCTGCCTCCTGAGTGCTGGGATTAAATGTAAGCATCACCACCATGCCTGGCTTCAGTTACCAGGGTGATACATGTTATTGCCTACCCCAGTAAATGCTTGCTTACTCATCTCCATTGCAAGGGTCAAAGTTCTTTCTAAAGAGGAAGTTTATAATTGTTCAAAATAATATTTTTGAATGAGAGTTGTGTGGGGAATTTAAATTTAGTGCAATCTCAAGCTCCCAAAATTGGAAGTCTTTGATTATCCCCTTATCTTCTTTTTGGTTTTGTTCTGTCTTTGTTTTTTGAGACAGGGTTTCCCTGTGTAACAGCTCTAGCTGTTCCAGAATTCACTTTGTAGACAAGGTCGTCCTTGAACTCCCAGAAATTCACCTGCCTCTGCCCACCAAGTGGAGTGCTGAGATTAACAGCGTGCATCACCACCACCTGCCTTTGTTTTGTTGTTTGTTTGATTTTTATCCCCTTATCTTCTAATCATGTTGCTGTCATCCCCCATGATTGTCTTCGAGCAAAGAGTACTAGAAATGACACAGAGACACGGAGTGAAACATTGTGGTTTTGTTTCTTCAGATAATCTATGTTCAATTGGCTTTTGCTAAATGCAAAAAAAAAAAAAAAAAAGAAGAAGAAGAAGAAGAAGAAGCATCATGTTAATATGTTAATACACATACTTTCTCCTACTTCTCTAAGAGGGAGGGGGAATGCTAAACACACTGAGACTTAGAGCTGATGCCCACCGCTCCTGCTTAAGCCAACACCATAACTCATGACTCATGGCCTCTGCCTTGCCTCGAGACTCTGCTTGTGGTCAGCTCCAAAAGCTAAGTGTTTGACTTCCTGACCAGTATCCCAACGCGTAGCTCGTCATCCTCCCTCCTCTTAGTGCTCTTAGAACAAGACTACAGTGTGGGTTTTGTTGTTGTTTGGGGGTTTTGTTATTGTTGTGTTGTTGTTTGTATTCTGGTTTTTTGAGACAGTGTTTCTCTGTGTAGCCCTGGCTGTTGTGGAACTCACTTTGTAGACCTGCATACCAAGTCCCTGTCCCAAAAGAAATAAAAAAGGTCTAGAAAGTTCTAGTATTGAGGATGCTCTTTGCCAGATATACCTCCTGTCTAGGGATCGCTGGGATTTTTCTGTTTTCTTTGTTTTGTTTAAATGAATTCAAATGCCACCACCTGGCAGAGTAAATGAGTTGATTCCCCTGTTCTCACCATAGGATTTTGTTGCACAATTAGCTGAGAATTTGCCAGAAAACAGATCCACCTGGCAACCTGTCCGCTGCTTAGCCATGTCCTCCACTAAGTGAGCCAGCGTGTCCTAGTGGAGTGACATTATCTAGTCATGTAAGTGCTTACACTGGTTGATGATGGACATGGAAGCCAAGACACAGAAGACTGTAGGGCAAAGGTAAAGTGTGGGCATTGAGTTAGGACATGTTAACTTACTGAGTGTGGCTGCATGAGGACTACAGATCTATCCCCCTGGGTATGAGTGCCCCATCGGAGGCACAGCTACATGTCTGCACCCTCATGTTGGGCAGGCTGACCACTTGGGGCTTGGTCCTGCCTCCCACCTTCATGCTGACAATCACTGGCAAGGAGGTCATCTCTGAGGCAATACACTGTCGTGGCCCCAGAAATGGCCACTTGATGGTCAGGGACTCTGGTGGCTGCAGACAGCTGCCCACACATTCATAGACCAGGAACCCAGGGGGTTCAAGGATCCAGTTCTCAGCCCACTTCATCCCCTGCAGGTCAAGGTACATCTCTTGGCGACAGCATCGGGTATCTTCAGTCACTGGGGCTTCAGGCTTACAATTGCCTTGAGCTCTGTGGAGATGAGAGATCGAAAGTCACCTGACAGACAGAGCCAAGGCCAGAATGCCATTTCTTAAGGTACTCAAAGAAAACACATGAAGGATAAAGAACAAGTAAAGAAACATGTCTAGAACATCAAGTCATCTACTACTTACTGAAGGTTTCTCTGTGTAGCCCTGGCTAGCCTGGAACTTGCTCTGTAGACCAGGCTGGCCTTGAACTTACAACTCTGCCTCCTGAATGTTGGGATGAAAAGCGTGGGCAACCACTGCCCAGCAATAAAACATTTTTTTTCTTTTTGTTTTTTTTTTGTTTTGTTTTGTTTTTTTTTTTGAGATAGGGTTTCTCTGTGCAACAGCCCTAGCTATCTTGGAACTCACTTTGTAGACTAGGCTGGCCTCAAACTCACAGAGATCCACCTGCCTCTGCCTCCCGAGTGCTGGGATTAAAGACGTGTGCCACCACTGCCCAGCACAATAAAAATATTTTTAACAACAACAAAAAAAGCATAAGCAGGGCAGCCGGTCAGTGGCGGCACACACCTTTAACAAATACAAATTTTTAAAGTCTATGCTTAATAAGATGTTTTTGTTTCGTTCTGGTTTTTGTATTTCTAAATCCATAATTACTGAATCCAGTTTAAGGACCCCAGACACACAGGGATATGCAATCCTTGTCTGCTCCAAATATACCTACCTTGTCCCTTGAAAAAAAGAATCCAAATTTAGAATAGCTCAAGCTAAAATTTTCAAAGACTTATTCATGAAAGGAAGAGTGAAAATAGATTGTTACAATAATGTGTATAATTCAATATTTGACTAAAATACATTTCTAAACGCACCACTAGAAACTACTATGGGTAGGAATGGGTCATCTCCTGGGGTGGTCTACACAGCCTACCCATAAGCGGGCCCAAGATACGAGGGTAGGATGACCCAGTCTAGTGTATCCCCAGCCACCTAACCTCCAGCCTACCCGTAATCCTTGAGGTCCAGCGTGTGCAGCTCCAGCTGTGGCTCGCCCCGCCCCTCTCTGCCCCGAGTCCCTTGAGCAGCAAAGCGAACCAACTTGTGTGCGCTCCAGGTCCCCGGGCCCAGGTGCTCCCTCTGCACCGACACCTGCAGCAGCAGTGGCTGCCTGGGCCGGTTCAGTTGCTGCCAGAAATTCACGGCCTCCGTCACGTCGAAGGCCTTCCAACCGCTCTCATGGATGGACACGAGCCTGAAACACAGCTGCGCGTCAGGCGAGGGGACTAGCAGGCTATCAGGGATGCCCTGGAGGGGTCTCCAGTCCCGTCCTGCCCCCACCTCATCCTTTGCTCCCCTCCCCCAGCAGGGCCGAGCCGAGCTCCCCAATTTCCCCACAACACACACACACACACACACACACACACACACACACACACACACACACACACACACACACACACACCATCCAGTAGCTGGAGTCGCTACCTGGAGTCGATGAGGGTGGTGCGGTTGGAGCCATCCTCACGAACTCTCAGCCACTCAATGGTGACGCGAACGCGGGCACTATGTGGGGACAGCCTCTCGTGCCTCCGGAGAACAGTTCTGGGGACCGGCTCCTGAAAGAGCCTCAGCACAGCCTGCACCAGCTCGCTATTAGGTGGCAGCCGCTGCTCCATGCCGAACACTAGCAAGTGCTTGGAGGTCTCCGACAGCAGGAACCTGCCTGCCACCTCTGTGGGCATGGACAGAGTCAGCCGGATTTCTACAAGAACCATGAGACCTCTAGGATGGCAGGGCCACTGTTGAGGGACTTGACTGGGACAGAGCCTCCTCCATTCTGTGCCTCTGGTACAGTTGCTCAAAATCTCCAGGGAAAACCTGTTCACTAAACCTTCTCAACCAAGCACAAAGAGCTCTGGAATTCAGAGAATTGGGTCCTCATGGGTGCCTCGCCTTGGGTTGTATCTTGAGGACTGCTCCCAGCCCTTAGGGGAGAGGCTACCATCTGGGCCCCTGCATCTCAGCAGCTGGCTAAGTCCATGCACAGGGTACTGCTTGTTTGTTTTTAACCCAATGCAGCTTCAACCAGTCCCTTACTTCAGTGTTCATAGTACAAAACATGGTTGACTTCTGTCCCGGATGGTCCTACATGGTGACCCCAGGAAGCCATACTACTGCTTTGGAAATGGGTCCTTCCTACACCCTACCCATCCCTAAGATTCTGCTTTTTCAAGCTCCCCTCCTCTTCTCTGGGTCATGCCAATTACTCCAGGCTGCTCCACCTCCTCCTGGCCCTGACAGTCCTTGATGCACAACCAGAGCCTGGAGCCTACACCCAGATACCCTCCAAAGCCATGTTTACATATCCCTGCTCCTCAGACTAAGGCACCCTCCCCCATAACACACACAAAGAAAGGGTCCACTGACATCACCACAGTGGGCACGGTCAACCTGCCCTCTCCAGAGACCAGGGCCAGCCGAAAGGACTCACCTCTGAAGTTCTGGCTGAACCTCTTGCCTCGGGAGCGGTCAACATGACTTCGATGCATCAGGGACACATATTGGGCCTTCACATGGGCAGGTATGGCCATTCCCTCCACATCAGCCTTGTCCAGGACGGGAGCCTGGCTGAGCTGCAGCTGCTGCAGTAGTCTGGTCAGGACCTGCTCCTCTGTCACAGCTGCCCCACACCCAGCCAAGGGAAGCACCCACAGTACCCAACAGAGCCACAAGGATTGCATGGTGCCACCAGGGAGGAACTGTGGGTGTGTGCGTCCCTAATGTGCCCCCGAAATGCTCTTGGGGCTTAGATGGCCTGCTGAGGGCTGGTGCTGGCCTTCTTTATAGCTGATCCTGGGGTGGGGGGCAGGGAGGAAGGACAAGAAAGGTCACACCCCTGGGACCTCCTGGGAGCTCAACATCAGACAAGCCCCTGAGCCCTCGAGGAGGGGCTGTCTAGAAAGAGTACAAATTACTGTCTGGAAGACACACAGGCTGGGATTTCTGGCTGTGGGGCCCCTGCCTCTCAATAATACTCTTCACGACCTTTGGAGTTATCTGGCAGTATCCCAGTTCTGTTTTGTGGGAAAAGGGATTCCTGGGAACAGGAGAGTTGCTTTCAGCAGCTATCAAAGTCTCCTGATTTTAAAATAAATATATATACGTATGCTATGTCACCTATGTAGCCCTGGCTGGCCTGAAACTTCTGGAAACAAGCCTAGGTCAGGCTGGCATCAAACTTTGTGGAAATACTCCTGCCTTTACGCCCTGAATGCTAGCACCGCAAGTGTGCATCACCACGCCCGACCTGTTTAAGTCCCTTAAAGACCAAAGGGGACTTTGAAAGGGGGAGCCGAGCCCTGTATTCCTGCTGCGTATCTCAGAATCAAAGGAAATCTACATCCTTCAGTTCCCCCCCCCCATGGGTGCCCTGGGGCTCATCACAGTCCTCACACCACCCTTCCCCCGTGTCAGAGAGCGATCGGCTGCTAACTAGAGACTTGGTGTCTTGGGAAATGTGAAGTCTGCCCCATGGGTACCGTAGCATGTGCCCTTTCACACGGCGATTTTTCTGGATGGGTTCACCCAAGCACTTAGGCTTCAGCCTTGCTCATGGTCACAGAGTGGGGGACAGAGACCTTCAAAGTAGAGGCCAGATCTGCCCAGAGGCATGCCAGTCCTCAGCCACAGTCACAGGCATGTGACTGCCCATTTTAGGACAGCTTGGTAGATGCTTGGCTTTCTAGAGACTGAATGACACTCAACAGAATCTATTTCATAGGCCTGGCAAGAAGAATAAGTGAATGGGCATAGAGACTGGAGCTTACAAAATGCTAGGGAAGGGTTTGCTTTCATCGCCACCCCCTGAAAGGTGCACGCTCAGTGCTGTGGCTTTTGTAAAGACATGGATGGGAGCATCATGGAACCTGGAGATGTACTCCAATGGAGCGCTTCCCTAACACGTGTGAAGCCCTGGGCTCAGTAGCGAGCACGGCAGTTGTGAGGTGGAGGCAGAAGACCAGAGTCCCAGGTATCCCTCAGCTGCATAGCAAGTTGGAGGCCAGCCTGGGCTACACAAGACCCTGTCTCAAAATAAATACGTAACAGATACATGCAGCAGACATTGCTTGAGTGCTCACATGTGCCAGGCTCTGTTCCAAGCCGGGAGCATGGATCCATACAGCCCCCAGGAGGCAGATTTTAGCCTCAAGTGCATCTTTCAGATACTGGTCAGATCACTACGGGTCAAAGTTACCTGTCACAATGTGGTTAATTGAGACCTTAGGACATGAATGTAGACATCTGTCTCCCAAGGCCTCTTCTGGCTTAAAGATCTAAGTGTGTGCAAAGAGAAATCCTTCCATAGCCCCAGTTCTCATGGGAGGCTAGCAATGACCATAAAGGAGGTAAGGGCCATAGGACCTGGTAGGCAGGGATCACCTCTCTGCCTTGCCAGTGTTGGGATACTGGCCCCTGGGTGTGCCCTGTGTCCTATAAAACTATTTCTGTCTTCCTCAAACATTCCTGATAGAAGAGAAAACTCTCTTGGGCTCAAAGGCAGAACTAACTCTCATAAGCCCCCAAATTGTCAACACACACACACACACACACACACACACACACACACACACACACACACAGACACCAATTCTGATAGGGCTAAGGGTATGGGTCTGTAGTAAAGCATTTGCCTAGCATTCACAAGTCTTTGGATTTGAGCTCCACCACTGCAAAAAAAAAGAAAAAAAAAAAAAAAAGAAAAGAAAAGAAAGAAAAAAAGAAAAAAATCCCAATGATAATCATAGATTATTATTATAGAGCTCATAAGCTGTGTATGAAGGCTATATGTTTGCTTTGTTTATTTTGAGACAGGGTCTCACGATGTAGCCCAGGCTAACATTGAACTCAAAGTACTCCTCCCTCAACCTTCTAGGTGCTGAGATTATAGGCAAGCACTATCCTGCACACTTATTGTCCTCACAATAACCTGGGGTGGACAGGATGCTGCCATTATTATTTCCACTTTCTAGACCAAGACACTGAGGCATACAACTATTACATAACTTGCCCAAGGGTGGACAATGAGTGCCAAGGGTAGGGTTATTTGAAGGGAATGACATGGAGTTTGGCTCACATGATAGGTAGACCGAGATGAGAGAAAATATAAAAATCCCAACAGCCGGCCCAAGAGAGGGAGGTGTCATAGTCACAGAATGATGACCTCAGGGCTTCCCTGTTTCTCTTTCCTTGTCCCACCTCTGGTTCTAAGGAAACTAGGTAATCCCCCAGAAGGAATTCAAATCTCATTTGGGGGCTGGGGATAGCTCAGTGGTTGAGTGATTGCCTAGCATCTGTAAGGTCCTGGGTTCCATTGCCACACCAGCAAAACAAAAAGAAATACTAATCCCACCGGGAGCTCACATCTCCTAATCAAGGTCTCCTGAAATATAAGACCCCCACCCTGCATCCGGCCCAAGGGAGCCTTTGGTGATTGACAAACACGGCCTCCTTCAAAAGGAACACCGGCTGCCTTCCTTTGCAAGTGATTAACAGGGAAGGGACTTGGAGATGCTAACATTTGGGGCTTTGGTCAGGCCAAAAGGCACGGAGGTGTCACATTTACAGGTGACCAGGACCCATGGTCCTTAGGCCCTGGAAGTTCTTCTGGGCTGGTGTCCCATAAATATGCAAGAGTCCACCACTTTGCCACTGGGTGACAGAAAACCCCGTGGCTTATGGTAGCCGGGTTGGTGTCAAAAATGTAACACCACGGAAGCCCTGCTGTGGCTCAGTGAGACCTGCCCCAGAGCCAAAGGACAGGCATCTGCTGCTGCCACATTCCTGACTTGCAGATGCTCCCAAGGCCTCTCTACTGCCACCTCATGGACGTCTTGGGTTTGAGGACCTCTGTCTGGGGCACCCCAAGTGACCAGGGTACCTCCCGCTAACCTACAGCAACAGAACAACTAAGCCCTGCAAATGTTCTTTCCCAGAGACGACAATAGAAGGGGGGCCCCTTCTCTGCTGCATTCCTGCCTCCCCAGTGGTCCTGTGGGGGCTTTAGCACAGGGACAGAGCAAATTGGAAACAGGACCGTGTAGGACAGGACCTGCCGCTCATTATTTCACCTCTTTAAGGATCTGCAATAAGGTTTTTGGCTTTCTGAGTCCCTCCTCTGCTTCACAGAGGGTCTTTTTCATGGTGTGTCTGCTGCGTGCCTGCTTCCTCAGCCCCAATAAACACCTTTCTTCAACTTGAAAAGAAAAGGACCCTGAGTGCCTACCTGGGAGCCTCTTTAGATCTTAGAATTCCTGGGAACTGACAATGAAAGGGTCCTGGTCACACGCTGGGAAACTGAGCCTTCCTTCCCTACTTAGGGACCCTTCCTGAGATGGAGGAGCCTGGGGATGTTTAGAACCAATGCAAGACTGGTCCGGACAAGGCTATCCATCCTCTTTCCCCGGCTGGTGTGTATGCCAGACATCTCAGAGCAGAGCCTGACGATCCTGACCACGCAGACAGTGCAGAGAAAATGGACTCAGAGAGGCCAAGCTTCCCAGAGTCACACAGGATTGACACACAGTCGAAGACCACAGTTCTTCGCACATCTCAAACTATGTCTAGTGCGGGCTTCACTGGCAGAAGCCATCCATCAGCTGCAGGCCACTTGGGAACTCTGACAACTCTGATGGGGGCAGGGCAGCATGAGAAGCTGACAGAAAAACAGAGGGTCAATCTTTCAGACTCCTCAGGCTTCCCTAGACCCAGGCCAGGGACCCTGGATGTGGATTCCCAGCAGCCCTAAGAGTGCTGTTGGGGAAATACAGTAATTGGGCAATTAGCCAACAGCCCAAAGAAGGATGTCGATGTGGATTGGGAAACTTTTACAGTGGGCAGATTGCTCAAGTGGGGGAGGGTAGTTACTTTTGTCATGCACAGGCAAGGCCTCCCCCCTCATATTGTGGATCTGAGTGGGACAGAGTGTCTGGGGTGGGGTCAGGTCAGGCTTGAAAAGCAGAAAGGCAGCCTGGTCCTGGAGAGCAAAAAACACTGCTTATAAAGCTTTGTAAATCAGACCTCTCTTCCAAAGACATCTAAAGTGGGACAGTCTAGACTGTTTATGATGCTCAATTCTTCGGGATGTTGAAGATGTGCCCCCTTCCCCGTCCCCCCAGCCCTGCCCTTTGGAGCTTCCATGCTGTGGATGTTCTCTGAGTGATTGTGGAAGTTCTGTGTAAAAATATAGATTCTTCAAGACATCACCAGCGAGCCTGTTCCTTGGGACTGAGACACACGCACCAATCTCTCCCAACCCAGTTTCGCTCCATCCTCTGGGGCCCAAAGTCCAGGCCAAGCTGCTATTCCACTCAGTGGGGCATCATGGAGCCTCCATGCAAGCCACCACCCCTGGGCTTCAGGGATGGCCCTGTGTCTTCCCTTTCCTTGGACCCACAGTCCATGGTTGTGTCACCTGTCACTTTCCACCAGGCAGGTTTGTTGCAGGAGGAGTCACCCGAGACTTGCGGGCTCCTGTGCCTCAGCCTGGCCCTCTACTTGGATTTCACCAGAGACAGGGTCCAGGGATCAGAAGCTAGAGGTTCTTCTGTTGGAGAAATAGGACAGAGGGGTCTGGGTGTGTCAAGCAGGCCAGTGAGGCAAATGTCAGGTAAGAGAATTGGTACGGTTCGGATATACATAACCCAGCCCTCCCAGAGGATAATTATTCCTCAGCTTTTTATCTACCTGTGATATGAAGAAAGAAACTAGCCAGGAGGCGGTGGCACATGCCTTTTTTAGTTCCAGCACTGAGGAGGCAGAGGCAGGCAGATCTCTGTGAGTTCAAGGCCAGCCTGGTCTACAGAGTGAGTGCCAGGACAGCCAAGACTACACAGAGAAACCCTGTCTCAAAAACAAACAAAAAGAGTAAAAAGAAGGAGAGGACAAAAGGAGGGGGCAAAAATCACTAAGCAATAAGAAACGAGAAATTGGATACACGTGTGAGTAGCCCAGATTAAAGTCAAGTCTTCACCAGAAGTTAATAGGTAATACTCTCATTGCTAGGGATGGAACCAAAGGCCACACAGATGCTAAAGCAAGTGCTCTACCCATGAGCTGTACCTAGCCTGACACAATGTTGAAGCTGAAAAGGGAAACAAAACAGGCTCGCTGGTTTATATAAGGACAGACAGTAAGAAGAGCCCCTCCTACACTGACACCCAAGTCCTAGCCAGAGCAGCACTGCCTAGCATGCCTTTCAGTGCAGCCTAACTGTGCAAGGCCAGGTGGGTGGGCAGGTTAGGTATGTGATAACCAGCACAGAGCTCTGGTCTTACGTGGCAATAAATACTGGGCTGATCCCTTCCTCACTTGGGGATCTCTGTCCCTCTCTTCCCATGAGCTCTTGGTTCTTCCTTTCTTCCTGCCTTTCTTCCTTTCTTTCTTTCCTTCTTTCTCTCTTTCTTTTTTCCTTCCTTCCTCCTCCTTCATTCCTTCCTTTCTCTTTCCTTTTGTTGTTATTTTTTGTTTGTTTGTTTTGTTTTTTTTCAAGACAGGGTTTCTCTGTGTAGCCCTGGCTCTCTTGGAACTTGCTTTGTAGACTAAGCTAACCTTGAATTTAAGAGATCTGACTGCCTCTGCCTCTCAAGTGCTGGGACTCAAGATGTGTGATGCCACCAGACACTCTACCTGTTTCTCTGTCTGTCTGTCTGTCTGTCTGTCTGTCTGTCTGTCTGTCTGGTGAGACAGGGTCTCACTTTATAGCTCTGGCTGGTCTGAAACTCCCTATGTAGACTGCTGAGATCAAAGGTGCACTCCACCATGTACAGCTTAAATCTAAATGTTTAAATAACTGTATCTATGGGGTAGTATGCAAAGTTCTGATGCATATATAATAAAGTCTGGATTTCTAGCTTGTCCATCACCTCGACTATGACTATTGCTTTGCAGTAAGAGGGCTCAGAAATCCTCTTCCTAGAAATAGGCATGGTGGGGCTAGAGAGATGGCTCAGAGGTTAAGAGTACTGTCTGCTCTCCCAGAGGTCCTGAGTTCAATTCCCAGCAACTGCATGATGGCTTACAACCATCTGTAATGAGATTTGGTGCCCTCTTCTGCAGGCAGAACACTAATAATAAGCAAATCTTAAGAAAAAAAAAAAAGTAAACATGGCGGCTCACACCTGTAATAGCCACACTTGGGAGCCTCAGGCAAGTGGACTGACATGAGTTTGAGGTTAATCTGGACTATGCAGAAAGACCTTGTCTTAGAAAGGAAAAATCCTCTCATCCAGCTGTTTTGTAATACACAATAATGCCATTGAACTCACGGCCTCCAGTTTGTTAAACACATACTCTGTAACTGAGCTCTGCCTCCAGCCCTGCCCTGCAACACAACGTGGCTAGCTATAACCACACTCCTATGTAGTAATACAACAGAGCTTAGTCCTCCCATGCATACCCCTTAGCTAATCATGTCTCACCGGCTGCTCCCCTGCCTCCCCAGGCTCCAGAAGCCTCTGCTGCCTCTACTTCTAAGAGATGAACTTTTTACATTCCACATATGAGTCACTTGGTATTTGGAAGTGGAAAATTCTTGTATCCCTATTTCTCCTCCCTTCACTTCCTTTTTAAACACACAGTGTTTAAAATCTTCAATCTTATCCACCCAGTTGTTGGGACTTTAGGCTCATGCCACTCCAGCCTGGCTAGAGGAGGGGGCTGTCTCAGGCTTTTTTAGTTATGGGCATGGAGTCTATACAAAGGCCTAGGGAGAGGTTAACGGAGGCTGTGGCTTTGATGATAAGGGCCATTGCCCTACACTCTATAATCCCCAGGGCTGTGATAACATGGAGAGGGGAGATTTACATTTCTGACAACTAGAGGTGAGGTGTGCTGGCAAACAGATACAGAAGAAGGAATGTGGGGTCTGTTGGGAATCACTAGGATAAGCCATTCTTTGGGGACAGAGTCTCTCTCCAGAAATGTCAGTTCGTTATCAGGAGCTTGGTGCGTCTTGAATGGGGAGGAAGCCAGAGCTTGGAGAAGCCCTATCGACTTACCACCTTCCTGCGCTCTCATTAGGGAAGGTGACATCCCGGCCACCAAGCACTTTTGCTTCCTTTGAGCTACCCTGTCAGCATTTGGTCTCCTCCTGGAGCATGGAGAGACCCCGGTGGGAACCGTTTGGGGATGTATGACAAAATCAAACAGCCTAGAAACACAATTGTCTCCCCCTCCACCCTCTCCACCCTTCAAAGGTAACTTCTGACGGTTTACCCCCAAAACCATAATTAGATTTCTTTAACCATGGTTTCCTAATGTTGTCTCCTGTGAAAACCCAGCACTCACTACCTTCCCTCACTCTTCACCCTTCTGATTCATGCACGTGTTGGCTGACTGAGTCTAGGGCTTGAACCCAGCCCTTTACACATGCTGAGCAAGGAACCCAGCACTGGGCCACCGAGTCAATAATACTATGAATGCTATCATTTTTGTATTATCCTTCAGACATTTCTTGTTCATAAATTAACATTTTTTTTCTTTCTTTACAGCTTTCTGAAACAGGGAAAACTCACTATATAGCCTGGGTTGGCTACAAACTCCCAATAATCTTGTCTAAGCTTTTTGGAAAGCTGGCCATCAATTACAGGCATAAACACACACACACACACACACACACACACACACACACAACACACACACACACACACACACACACACACACACACACAGAGGGGGGGGGGACTTTCTCTTTCATGTGCCTGACCTTGGATGTGCTGCCATTTCCATGCTGTCCCACTACCACCCCTACACCCACACTGAGAACTGTTGCAGTCTTTGGTGGTGAGGGGCAGGTTCTATGTAACCCAGGATGACCTCAAACTCACAGTCCCCCTGCCCCCACCTCTTGAGTACCAGGACATTTGGCTATCACATTCTTTTTATGGCTGAGTCATGTTCTGAAGCATGAAAGCATTGTAGATTTTTTTCCACATAGCAAACAACACTACGCCTCTGTGTGAAGGCCGCTCTCAAGGACAGATACTGGAGACTGAGTAGAAGGGTTTTCCTGATCTCATGGCCTTGCCAGACGCTTGCAGATTTACCCTCGTTAAAAGCCCAACTAAATGTTGGTTGAGGGAAAGTCTTAATTAAGCACCTGCATTTAGGACCCTCTGGAGTGGTTGGAGTCAGCTGGCTTTGCCTTTGTCTCTCATTCCGCTGATTATCAGTGAGACCAAACAACTTTCCAATGTTTATCACCACTTAGGACAGGGTCTCGTTGTGGCCCAGATTGGCTCTGAAACTACAATCCTGCACAGCATGGTGTCTCAAGCCCTTAACCCTCTTCGGAATTTAGAAGAGTGAGGTAAGAGGTTCCCCATGCGCTTGAGGACAGCCTGCGCTACAGAGTGAGTTTTGGATCAGGCTGGGCTGTACCTCGAGGCCCTTCTAAATAAACAAACAAACAAACAACCCCGACCCTTCTGCCTCAGTGTGGAGACCCCAGGTGTGCACCACAACTCCAGCTCTGCTTTTCTATTCCAAGTGTGTGTGCCATTTAAGAACATTCTCAGTCAGGTGGCGGTGGTGGTGCATGCCTTTAATCTTAGCACTGGGGAGGCAGAGGCGGTGGATCTCTGTGAGTTAGAGGCCAGCCTGGTCTACAGAGTGAATGTCAGGACAGCCAGGGCTACACAGAGAAACCCTGTCTCAAGAAACAAAAAAGTCCCACAAGCCAGCCTGGGGCTGTACAGTGACACTACCTCAAAATAAAATAGAGCAAAGAATAAGAATGCTTTCTTTAAAAAAATGTTTTGCTAATTAATCTTTATATATGTGTATTTACATGCATAAACATATGTGTATTTTGTCTGCATGTATTTGCATGCACCATGTATATGACTGGTGTCTGAGGAGGCTGAAAGAGGAGGCCAGATCTCCTGAGAATGGAATTACAGATAGTGAACTGGCCAGCCACTCCTCAGCCCTGAAACGGCTCCTTTATGCCAACATCTATTAACCTCCTTATCTGAAACCCAGCGTTTTTGCTGTTGTTTCTTGGTTAGTTGGTTTGGTTTTGTGGGTTGGCTAGTGGATTTTTATTTATTTTAAACTGTCTGGCTACATAGCCGAGGCTGACCTAAAACTTGTGAGGTAGCCCAGGCTGTGCTCAAACCCCAGATCCAAGCCTGGTGTGACAGTGCAAGCCTGTTAATTTAGCTGGTGGAAGCAGGCGCATCAGGAGTTCAAGGTCACCCTGTGGCAGCGAGTTAACACTCAGCCACCCTCTACCTGTCCCAGATAGAGAGCCTTGAGACCCCCTGCCTGAGGCTGCCGAGTGCCAGGGTTACAGGTATGCCCCACTCTGAGGTTCTTATTGAATGGCTCCCTCTTTCTTTCTTTTCTAACATCCTGTCAACTGTACCTCCCCTCGCTATGCTGTCCATCTACAACCGCTTAACACTCCGTTTCACTGTCCCTTGATTGTTTCAAAACCGTGTCTCATGTACTCTAGGCTGACGACGACACTGGGCCCCCTCCCGTTGGTTCTGTCACAGGGGCCTGAAGAGTATGTACCAGAACTGTGCATCATAGCAGGCTTGTGAACATCTCAAGGGCCAGCTTCCAGGCTCCCTGGGCACGGACTGCAGAATGGTGCGGTTCCTTCAGTCCCCCCGCTCTAGAAAACCCTCAAGCACACTGAGCTTTTTCTGGGAGCTTATGGAAACCTCTGGGGTGTACCAATCAGCAGCTTGGAAGTCTTAGATGTAGAAGCCCACACTTTACCAAAAGACTACAGAAACTCTCAAAGAGAAGGAGCCAGGGTGGTTTAGATGCAATAGGGACTCCACCTGGACTTCACTTGAGCACGTCACCTCTTCCTTAACACACACACTGTCCTAAGCCAGTCTCTCTTGTCCTCATTTGAGGACACAGAGTATGAGTCTGAGGCTGGCCTCTGTGAGAAGGGACATTGGGTTTGGGTTATTCAGTGGTCCTAGAATGAGGGGCACTCAGCTAGCTGAGCCCTCGTCTCCTGAGGCCACCACGGCTTAATTCATAAGCAGGGTGGCGGGGAGGACCCGTGAGTGCGGTGACCAGAAGAGCAGTGCCCAGAGTGGCATCTCTGGAGGTACAGCCACAGCTCTGAAGTCCCTCAAATGGCCTCACGGGCAGTGGAGGAGGAGAGACCAGGAGGCAGGACCACTGTGGACACATCAAGGAAAGGGCAAGGGCCTGGAGTTGGCTCAGTGGTGCAAAGTGCTTCTTTTTCTGGCAGAGGACCGAGTTTGATTCCCAGCACCCACATGGTGACTCACAACCATCTGTAACCTCAGTCCCAGGGCACTGAAGACCTTCTTCTGGCCTCTGGGGCACAGACATACATTGGGGAAAAATACTGATACATATAAAATTAAATAAATCTAAAAAAATTATTGAAGGGCAGACCGAAATGCTGGCAATAGCAAATGGGGTAAAGCCACAAGCAACTGAACACATTGGGTCTGTGGTGAACACGGTTGGGCATGGAGGCAGGGAGGTGACTCCCAGAACCGGGTACCTGTAAGAAGACGGGGCCCTAGGTTAGGATTCTTAGGAAACCTAGGAGGAGAAAGTGACTTGAAAGTCTGGACGTTTGGGATAGGGAACAGGACCCCTAGTAAAGTCAGAACAGTACACCGCTGGCGCCGGAATCCATGGTTTCTGATGACATCAGTGGGGACATCAGTTCTCAATCTTTGGGTCCTGATCCTTTGGGGTTAAATGACCCTTTTACAGGGGTTACCTAAGACCATTGGAAAACACAGACATTTACATTATGATTCATAAAAACAGCAAAATTACAGTCATGGCCAGGTGGTGGCAGTGCACACCTTTAATCCCAGCACTTGGGAGGCAGAGGCAGGCAGATCTCTGTGAGTTCGAGACCAGCTTGGTCTACAAGAGCTAGTTCCAGGACAGGCTCCAAAGCTACACAGGGAAACCCTGTCTCTAAAAACCAAAAAAAAAAAAAAAAAAAATTACAGTTATGAAGTAACAATGGAAATAATTTAAGGCTGTGGTAACCACAACATGAGGAGCTTGTGTTAAAGAGCCACAGCATTAGGAGAAGTTGAGAACCACTGTCATAGGAGAAAGATGCCATCATGTCCTGTGGAGAGGCCCAGCAAAATCTCTTCAGAGAGTGAGAAAGACAAGTATAATAAATTCACTTAAGACTTAGTGCTTAAGCCAGGAAAGGCATATATGTGTGCTCAGCATTCAGGAGGCTTCCCCAGGTCAAGGGCAGCTGGGGCAGCTGCATAGTGAGTTCCAAGCCAGTTAGAGTTGGAAAGCAGGGGCTGGAGAGGTGGCTCAGAGGTTAAGAACACTGGCTACTCTTCCAGAGTTCCTGAGTTCAATTCCCAGCAACCACATGGTGGCTCACAACTATCATGAGATCTGACCTCTTTCAGCATGTAGGTGTACATGAAGGCATAGCACTCACATTAAAAGGAAATAATAAAAATAAATAAAATAAACAAAGAGTTGCATAGCAAAGGGCAATTAGGAGAGTAGACTCGCAGAGCCCAGTGTGTTCGGGAACGCCTGCAATCCCAGCACACAAGAGCCAAAAGCGAAAGGATCATGAGGTTTCAAGGCTAACCTGGGTTATATAGTGAGACCTTTTCCTAAGAAATACAACAGGCAGCTAGCTCCTCTCCTGAACAACTGCCATTCAAGAGAACAGAGATAGAAATAGCAATCTGGGGACTGTCTATATGGAAATATTACACAATATCACTACAGGAAATAAGAAGAAAGTGAGAAATGGATTCTATTTTTACTTAAGAAAAAAATTGGTTTGAGGTGGTTGTCTCACCAGGTTGGCTTCAAACTCACAGAGATCCACCTGCTTCTGCCTCCCAAGTGCTGGGATTAAAGGAGTGCCCTGTTACTCCTTGCTTTATGTATGCTAAATTTTTCCATCCTTACATATGCATGTATGTATGTATGTATTTATATTTTATGTGCACTGGTGTTTTGCAAGTATGTCTGTGGGAAGGTATCAGATCCCTTAAACTGGAGTTACAGATAGACTGCCAGGTGGGTGCTGGGAATTGAACCCAGGCCCTCTGAAAGGTAGCCAGTGCTCTTAACCACTGAGCCATCTCCTCAGCCTGTCTGTCTGTCTATCTATCTATCTATCTATCTATCTATCTATCTATCTATCTATCTATCTAGTTTTTTTTTCCAGATAGGATTTCTTTGTGTGTCCCTGGTTGTCCTGGAACTTGCTCCATAGACCAGGCCGGCCTTGAACTCTCAGAGATCCACCTGCCTCTGCTTCCTTAGTGCTGGGATTAAAGGCGTGTGCCACCATTTCCTGGCTTCATTTTGAATTTTTAATGCTAAAGAATTGTCTTTATTACTGAACCTTTTGGCGCATTTAAATTTTGTATCCAAGGAGAGTACCTCCTGGACTTCACCCTGGTCCCAGCCCTAAGTGGAGGACTTCCAACTTCAAGAAAGCCAGAAAAGACTGGGGAGAAGACAGAGCTCCAGAAGGGAGGCCAGCCGGGTGCAGAGGTTGCTGGGATGCTCTCTCCCTCTGTTGTGGCTGAGGACTGGGTGGAGGTGGTAAGGCCAAGGAGGGGACCCCAGGCGACCTTGCTATGCCAACACTCTTTCCGTCTCATTTGCCCAAGATGGTGGAATCGGGAGAGGAAGCCCGGCTTCAGCCTACTGTGAGGAACCCCCACACCCTGTCAGTCCTCAACAGCTTCCTTCCTGCCTCTGAGGTTAGACAATGAAAAGCTCCCCTTGAGGAAAAGCTTTTCCAGGAAGAAGGAAATCAAGTCTGGAACCCCAACTGGGTCACCTTCCTTAGATGGGTGAGAGGCCCTGTGGTCCCTAATCCCAGCCCAAGGGCTCCTCCATCACAGCATATGTGTCTCTAGGCTTCTGGCCATCACTTTCAGTCCATGCCCACAGCCTACACAACACAGAACTTTGAGAGGGGAAAGTGAGGCCAGAACACACGAAGGCACCTTGCCCCAGGTCACTCAGCCTTAACTGATAAGGCTACCTTATCTACCTGCCTTACAGTCATGGTCAACAGTCACTCGATTGCAGCTCAAGGGTTGCTCTGAGCAGCTAGCTAAACTCACAGTTCATGCATTCAGTCAGCATCTACCCAACAGCTGTGGGTCATTAGACACCTCAGAGCTGGGGAAATAGATCCATCCTAAGGTGGCTCAGGGCTGGGGAAATAAAGACTGGTTCTGCCTTTAAAGAGTTTAGTGTTTGGCGAACACTATTTGTCAACAGCACGAGGACCATAACTATAGTGGCCAGGCCACCTGAAGCTAACGTGGAGAAATGTGGATTTGCATTGGCTTCCTCTAAGCAGATGTTTCCTTCCTTTGACGGTGGAGCCTTCTGTGTTGACTGGACCAGACTTGCAGGCATAATCCTTTGACCTGGCCGACCTCTTGTCTCTTTGCTGGAGGACTTGTGCCACCATCTGGGCTGCAAAGCAAGTGTCTCCCTGGCCATCTCACAGGACAGTAAGTAGCCAGACTGCTGTTGAGCCCCAGTGGATGTGGCCAGGCTCACAGAGATGTCAATGATTCTGCACTCAGAACACGAAGTAAGACAGGTCTAAGGCAGTGATGGGCCAGAGGTGTTCAGTGGTTGTCAGCCATTGCTCTTGCAGAGGACCCACATTTGTTCCAGTCCCCAACAGTGGCAAACACTGGCTGTTAACTCCAGTTACAGGGGCTTTGATACCCTCTTCTGGTCTCTGATGGCACTGCATACAAGTGGTATAAATACATTCAGCAAAACACTCGTACACATAAATAAATAATCATATAAATGAAAAATAAATAATTGAGCCCCTGGGCAGGGATGTTAGCTTCTTCCCATACTAGAAATGTCTCTGTTGGTCCTTACTTCTGAGGGTCCCAGTAGTTGTCCATCATAGAGTCTTCATCTGAAGACCAGGCTGGCCCAGAACTCACAGAGCTTTGCCTGACTCTGACTCCTGGGTGCTGGGATTAAAGGTGTGCACTGCCATGCTCCAGATGGTGTCTAGACCACTTCATGAGTTAGGTGGCCATGGGCCGCTTGTGCTGTCTCCCTCCATGTCTGGAGGAGGAGGGTTAACAGTCTTCAAAGGTATTAATGTAAACACATTTATTTGCAGTAGTGGAGATGAACACAGAGCCTTGTGTCTCACCATGCAGCTCTGGCTAGCCCCAAAATTGCTATGTAGCTTGGGCTGGCTTTGAACTCATAAAGAACTGCCTACCTGTACCTCCTGAGTGCTGGATTAAAGTCATGTGCTAAGTACCACACCAGGCTCTGAAACACAGTTTTGTTTTCTCAAGACAGGGTCTCTCTGTGTAACAGTCCTGGCTATCCTGGAACTCACTGAGATCCACCTGCCTCGGTCTCCCAAGTGCTGGGATTAAAGGCGTGCACTACCACCACCTGGCCGCAATATGCATTCTTAACTGCTGAGCCATCATCTCTCCGGCCCTGCTTAGTTTTCTTATTCTATAACCAGTGTTAGGCATCAGGATCTGGCCCTTGAACCTCCTCTCTACCCTGTTATTGAAACCTGTGGGTTTTTGCTAGTTGCACTTAATGTTGACATACGAGTCGACTGGTACTGGGTGAACTTCTTTGTCCTTATGATGATTGATTGATTGATTGATTGATTGATTGATTGATTGATTGAGAATCTAGGGCATCACCAGTTCTGAAGGCAGCTGTGATGGCCAAAACAGCTTCTGTAGCAGGCCCAGGCCCAGGGTTGTTTCCACCCCAGTGCTGAGTGACACAGTCCCATACAGAAGCCGAGGCCATCCATCTGGAGACCAGGCCACACCATGGCCTTGGAGGAGCAAGAGACTCACACAAGATTTTTCTTGATAACACAAAAATAAAACATCCACGGAAACCACTCAATACATCCTCAACCCTGCCCCCAACACACACGCCAGCTAAAAAGACAGCAAATGGTCAGGATAGGTCTGTCAAAGAGAGGAGTAAAGGTGTTGTGGAAAGTTGACTGTGCCTCTAAGTGCTGTATTCATGACCCAGAGAAAGAAAACAATTGAAATCAGAATTCAAGAGTTAGAGGGGTTGGGAACATAGCTCAGAGGTAAGGTAATTCGCCTAGCATAAGGATCCAAGTTCAATTCCCAGCACTTCAAAGTCAGACACACAGTCCTGTCAAGTTCAGGCCAGCTTCCCTAATCACTTGCTGCTGCCCACTCGTGTAGTAGGCTTGAGTGACAAAGCTTTCAGGGAGTCCGGTGCCCTGGCAGTAGCTGTCCCTGTCCCATACCAATGTCCTCAGGCTTTCTGTCCACTCCCTTCCCTTTGCTTCACTTACAACACAGTGCGCTCTAGTGGCCACAAGAAGTCTTTTTACCCTGCAGATTTTTTCATTTAGTGGTTTCTCTGTAGCCCTGGCTGTCCTGTAACTCATTCTGTAGACCAGCATGGCCTGGAACTCAGGGATCCATCTGTCTCTGCGTCCTGAGTGCCCGGACTAAAGGTGTGCACCACCACACCCAGCTTTTGTTAGTGTATTTGAGACAGGATCATAACTATATAGCCTTGTCTGGTCTCAAATTCTCAATTTTTCTGCCTCGGTCCCCACCCCCAGCCCACTGCCCCATGCTGGGATTACAGGTACATGCCACTCGGTCTGGAAGCTGTAGGTGGCGTTTTCCAGGACTAGTGGTAAGCATCTCTCTTACTGTAGATTTGCCATGCATGTTTACCCTTCAGTTGGGTTGATTTTGGTAGAATGGCTCTAGCCATTTCTTCAAAGGCACACATGCCTACGGAAGGTTTCCAAGTGAGGGCTTTGAGAAGTGCTCAACCTCCCTGAAGATGAACATATTTGGGATTGTTTGTTGTTTTATAGAGCACACTAGTAGATTATCACAGCACATTATTCCAGTCAACAAATATGGTGCAGCACCTTTTATGTACGGACACTAACAAAATAGAACTTTGTACTCACAGAGCAACCCCACCTGGGGAGAGGCCCATTCTCCTCACATAGAGATATGCATAGAGGGAGTTTTGTCTTTGGCACTTGAAAGCGAAGAGAGGCAACAGTGACATCTCTGTGAACATCTGAGGGCACAACATCTGTCCCACTTGGGAACCAGTCAGAGCTGAGCATCTGGTTTGCTCACACTCAGAAGTTACTGTGGCAGAGGCACAGAGGTGTGAGGTCAGATGGGAGAGGGACGGGTTCAGGCTGCAGGAAGCTTGAGTGGGCGTGGGGCTACAGAGCAAACTCCACCCTGAAGCCTTTGCTCTGTCCTTGACCCACAGCTGGGAACCGTAACGGGAGCTGTCCTCAAAGATGTACTGAACTTCAAGGGCAAAGATGTGGCAAGCCTCCCTGGACTAACTGCATTCCTATGCTGAGCCAACAAAGTGGCCACGTGAGCCATTTGGCAAGCTTAGAGGTTTCTAGGAGGCCCCATGCAATAGCCAGGATTACACCAGAGGGGCCTCTGCCTACACCTCCAATTACTTCATATTTTTCTCATTTCGAGCTTTATCCCTTGCTCCCCTTACTAGGGAAATGAAACTCAAGCCCTCATATTCTGTATCCCCAGACACTATCACTGAGCTACAGTCACAGCTTTTACTTATTATTACTGGAAGCATATTGGGTGTGAGACAGGGTTTCTTTTTATAGGTCAGGCTGACTGCAAATTTTCCATCTTCCAATGCCTTGGCCTCCAAATGCTAGGACTATAGTGTGCACAACCATGCCTAAACCCTGCAAGAAGTGTTAAGTTTAAGTGGCCTATTAAGTCATGTCAACTTCCCTTATACACTGAAGCTCCATTCACAAAGGGAAGCTGACATCACAGTCAGTTTTCCAAGTAAGGTAGGTCATCCAGACCTTCTCCGGCAAGGCCAAGACCGTATTCCATAGGCCACGGCTCTTACACTTGCTTCTGTTCCTTTCAACACAGCCTTTGTATGTCTCTGAGAGAGATACTTCACCCCGAATATAACACCTGACTGCTCCAAGACACACACCATTTAACTGCCAGAGCCTCCATGTGAGGACACCCTAAGAGCCCCGGTCCCCCTCAAGCTGGCTTGGCTTTTGCATCTAAAAGGAACTTGGTATTAGTTCTTGAAACTGAAGGTGGCTACACCAAACCAAAGGCGAAGTAGACCCGAAGCTGGAGCCCATTAACACCCCACATGTGGATGGACAAGGGGTGAGAGCATGGCAGAGCTGTAGAGTAAAAGGGACCTGCAAGCAAACTCAGCCTTCCACACTGAAGGGGCAATCAGGGGAGTGACCTTTGTACATCACCAGTGAAAGATGCCCTTGCCTGTGAGGGGCTGACCACAGGCTGCTCACACGCCCAAGCTAACCAAGGTGGGGAACAACTAAGGCACTGGCAACCTAAAGGAACAAGCAGGCCATTAGGAAAGGCCACTGGACCATGACAGCAGAAATTCTTCAGGTACGGCTGCCCAACTGCTGAAGTGCAAAGAACATTCAGTCTCACAAAGCAGATCTACAAAATCTAAAGGTCTGCACTGTTGCGGGGACCATTGATAAAGTTAACCTTGAGTCAGAGGGTGGAGCCAGTGACTAGCCCACAGGCATTAGCCATAGAGAAGCCAATAATATGGATAGAGGACACACAGGAAGGAGTAGGGAGGGACTTAGAGCTTTTGCAGTCTCTTCCATCTGGAGAGGTCAACTGGTTGGTCTTCATCTATTAACTATCAGGGTTTTTTTTTTTTTCCAGATAGGGTTTTTCTGTGGCTTTGGAGCCTGTCCAGGAACTCACTCTGTAGACCAGGCTGGCCTTAAACTCACAGAGATCTGCCTGCCTCTGCCTCTCAAGCGCTGGGATCAAAGGCGTGCGCCACAAACGCCAGGCTGAACTATCAGCTTTTCATCCTATTATTTGACTCCCAAGCCTTCATTGGTAATAGAACAATTTAGATAATCATATCACGGCACCTACAATTTTTTTCTGAGGAGGGGGTGTTGTCTTGACATAGGGTTTTGCTATGTTGACAAGGCTAGCCCTTCAGTACCTGGTATTACTAAGCATAAGCCACTAACCTGGCCCTTTCAAATGTCCTTTTAAGGTTTGCATAGCCACATGGCTTGGAGAGTCCAGCACCCACAACAGAAAAACAATCCTCCCTAAACAAGACTGTCTCAGTTTCCTGCTGTGCAGCACCCAAGTGATGGTGTCTAGGCTATTCCTCTAAAGCCACACTCTACCTCTCTACCAGGCAACTTTGCCTTAGAGACTCAGTTTGGTTACATCATAGAAACTGGACAATCATGGGATAAAAATGTGTGGGTGGGAGTGTTGGGGCAATAATAGTCTTGGTGACTTAGGGAAGGCACAGTCACATGGTGGGCTAGTGTATCTGTATATTTCCCAGGAGAGAAAACTGCTAGGATGGGGGAAATGTTAGTGGGAAATGTGAAGAAACAATTGCTTAAATTTTTTCCAAATTTAATTAAATTTACAAAGTTCCCCAACTCCAAGGTTAAAAAATCAGTAGACAACATCTGAAAATAGCTACACATTATGATAGAAAAACTGCGTGACTCAACACTGGCTTGTCATCAGAGACAGGGACCAGATGATGACAACAGCAAGACAGATTAGACACAAATGAGAGACAATACATGCTACAGAGAGCAGGGAGAAAAGAAATTCACAGAAAACACACGCTTCGGAAACAAGGACGAAGGCTGGAGAGCTATACTTCAGATAAACACACATTGAACAGGAAACTAACACCAGGCATGAAGGAAACTGCATGATAAACTGTTCAATATATACTAGAACAGTGAAATCTAATAATAGTCAAACTATGAAGTAGAAACATTAGAATTACAGAAGTAGGAATGGGACAGACATGATCAAGACACATTTATACACATGTGAAAGTGTCAAAGAAGAAATAAAAAAATTAAAAATCCAAAACTAAATACAGCAAGACATTTTAAGGCAATGCAGAAACTTACATGCATGTAAGATCACCGAATTAATACATAATCAACAACAAATACTGGTAAGGTTATTTTTATCTCAAAAAAGGCCATTTCAATCATAATCAAGAGTCTACTGTTCTTAGTTCCTTGTGAAAACAAAGCAATAAAGACAGGTTGTCCACACAATCCTACCAATCACTCACCTAACCGGTATTTCAGAGCACACTCCCCTCCAGCTGGAGTGTATGTGTGGTCCTGGCTGGCCTGGAACTCTCTCTGTAGACCAGGCTGGCCTCATACTCAGATCTGCCAGCTCCTGGCCTCCTGAGTGCTGGGATTTGAAGGTGTTTGCTACCGCACCCGGTGGTGTGTTTGTTCAACAGTACACAGCAAGGTATTTTCTGACCTGAATAGTCAGTATCAATAAGACATTTGGAGAAAACAAATATCTGCTAGTTGGACAACATATTAAAAAAAGCAGAAAAATCTAGGCGGGAGGGAGAGGGAACTGGGATCGATATGTAAAAATAAAGAAAAATCTACAATCAGTGATCTAAAGGAGTTAAAGAAAAATGAGTGAAGAAAACCCAAGGTACAGCTAGGCATCAGTGGTGCATGCCTTTAGTTCCAGCACTCGGGAAGCAGAGGCACATGGATCTCTGTGAGTTCAAGGCCAGCTCAGTCTACAGAGCAAGTTCCAGGACAGAGAAACCGAGAAACCCTGTCTCGAAAAACCAAAAAAAAAAAAAGAAAACCACGGTACATAGGTAGGAGAGGAAACAAAATGCAAATGCCAATGAGACTCACAACTGAGAACAATTCATAAATCAAACAAATAGACCCCTAGGTGGAATAAAATTCCCAGTGTGAGAGGCCTGGAAGCAGCTAGGTCCCACCCCTGGTACACTCAGTATTGGAAAGTGAGAAGTTTTCACCACAAGTCATGAATAATCATGTCTACAAATAAATTTCCTGAAAATTTCATCAAAATGACACAATATAAAGCCAAAGAAATTTATAAACCCCTGACAAAGCAGATGAGTGGCTCATATCTGAGGCAGGAGAATTACTGCAGGTTTGAGACCAAGCTGAAATACAAAGTTGTTTGTCAGTCCAGACTACAGACTGAGTCTCTGCCAATTTTTAATTTTGTTTGTTTTTCTCTGTGTAGCCCTGGCTGTCCTGGAACTCACTCTGTAGACCAGGCTGGCCTTGAACTCACAGAGACCCACCTGCCTTTGCCTCCAAGTGCTGGGATTAAAGGTGTGTAACAACACTGTCAGTCTGTGAGTCTCTCAAAAACACCAAAAAGAAAGGACGATAACTACAAAGTTTTCTTCCTCCGATGAAGACCTCAAGCCCAGGTACCAAAGACAAGAGACTAGTTAGAACTGAGTTATAAACTGCTTTTTAGTATCAACAGGAACATTAGTCACAAGTCCACATCAAGCCAGAGGAAGTGTCAAAAGCATGAGCGCTCTGAAGACATTCATTTCTTCTTCCCTTTAGAAGGTTTGGCAAACAGAGCTGGGTCAATGTGCTCCTTTGCCAGGCCCCTGACAGAGAAGAGTCTGGCTGCACGCTCCTGCAGGGTGCCCCCGCACTTCAGCCCCACGGCCATCAGTTCACACTTGAGCCTCTCCAAACCCAGCGACTCCAACTCTGCAGCAGAGCTGAATGCTAACAGATCCACAGCTTCCCGGCCAAGAGCCTGAAGGGAAAAGGAAGACTGTAATTACCAACTACATTCTATTTCCGATGAACTGCGGGTTACTGTAGCACCACCCTGCTATTGACCTGTCATTTACACACCATTCCACACGCAGTTCTGATACACACAGAAGGCTAATTTCGTATCTATGTACCTAGGAAGAAACATTCAAGACAGTAGCATGCATAGCATTCCTTCATAGATCCTCCCCTGACCAGACCCAAGATGAGGTCTCATACAGAAGTCAAAGCTAACATTGAACTTGCTTATGTAGCTAAAGCTGACCCTGAACTCCAGTCTGCCCATCTCTGCCTCTCAAGGGCTCCGATTACAAGTATGTACCACCATACTTGGCATCTATTTTTGGCTTTTAAGACAAGATTTGCTATGCAGCCCTGATCTCAAACGTTCAATAATACTTCTGCCTTTGCCTCCCAAATGCTGGGATATTATAGGTGTGTACCACCAGTCCCAGCTTGGAACACATTCTTTTTTTTTTTTTTTTCATTTTTATTTTTTCTTTTTCCTGTTTTTCAAAACATGGTTTCTCTGTGTAGCCTTGCTATTGTGGAACTAGCTCTGTAGAGATGCAGAGTCTGGGATTACAGGCACTGGCCAACACTCTCAGCTTGGAACACATTTTTTTTCTTTCTTTAATAAAAATTATTTATCGGAAGGACGGGACGGAGAGGGAACTGGGATTAGTATGTAAAATAAGATTGTTTTAATTTAAATAAAAATTAATTTGAAATTATTTATTTTTAATTTATGTGTATTGGTGTTTTGCCTGCATGCATGTCCCAGTGAGGGTGTCAGAGCTTGGTGTTACAAACAGTTGTGAGCTGCCATGTGGGTGCTGGGAATTGAACCTGGTCCTCTGTAAGAGAAGTCAATGCCCTTAACTGAGCCATCTCTGTAGCACGCGCACACAACACACACACACACCAAAAAAAAAGAGAGAGAGAGAGAGAGAGAGAGAGAGAGAGAGAGAGAGAGAGATACACTGCAAGTTCCAGGACAGCCAGGACTACAGAGAAAAACCCTGTCTCAAAAAAACAACAACAATAAAAAGGGGTAGGGGCCTTTGCTCCCCTCCCCAGCTTCTTTCCTATATAAACTGGCTATTTTAGCCACACGCTTTCTTGGTTTTCTTGGTCCTTGTCTCCTCTCCTGGTTCACTTGCCCACTCTCCCCTTCCTCCCCCCACCATGTCCCTGTTCAGTGTGGACTCTCCCAGAGGTCTCTAGCCTACAATAAACTCCTTCTCCTCAACCATCAAACAAATAAACCACTAAAAAAAAAACAAAACAAAAAAATAAACCCAAAAGCTAAGCAGGCATGGTGACGCACACCTTTGATGCCAGCTCCTGGGAAGTAGTAGATGGAGCTCTGTGAACTTAAGGCCAGTGTGCTCCATGCTGGTAGCTCCAGGCCTGCTGGGTTATACTGTGAACCCCATCTTAAAACAAACAACAACAAAGGCACTAAAACTGAAGCCATGTCATAGAGCTGATGAAACAAGGCATCAAGGATGCCACCTAGTGGTAAGAGTGTAATTCCAGCGCTTACAGGGAACAGGCTTCACATCTGCACTATTTAGAATTAAATGTTTTCACTAAGCAGCTGTTGGGGAGGCACATCTTTGAAAATTCACAGTGAATTACTTTGTGGTCACACATTTTGAAGGCTGAGAAGGATTGCTGAGTTCAAGGCAGCCTGAACTACAGAGTGAGTTCCAAGTCAATCACAGAAATGAGATCCTATCTCAAAACAAAACTAAACAAAAAAGGGGCTGGAGAGATAGATGGCTCAGTGGCTAAGGGCACTGGCCACTCTTCCAGAGGACCTGGCTTTAATTCCCGGTTCCTGTAAGGTAAGTCACAATCATCTGTAACTCCAGTTTCACTGGATCCAATGACCTCTTCTGGGCTCCATGGGTACCAAGCATGCATGTTTAATGCAGACATACATGCAGGCAGAACACCCATACACATAAAGTAATAAAAATTTGAAAAGAAATGGAAAGGGCTGGGTTGGTGGCACATGCCTGTAATATCAGCAATACAGAGGTTTCCAGGTCACCAAGAGCTATATAAATTGCATGCACGCGCGCACGCACACACACACACCACACACACACACACGTTTTTGTTTTTAAGAGCAAAAACAAAACAAAACCAACATACTGTGTCTCCTGAGTGGCTTCCCTCCAGGTTAGCAATGGAGACACTTTTCCCATTTTCTCCAGATACAGCCATGGCAGCTCTGTCCCCACCAGGCACTCCTGTCTCTAGGTCCTTCTGTGTGGGTTTGAGGCCCTCTGTTTCCTTTGCTGTGGTCTCTTCTGCTTCTGTATCCATCTTCCTTTCGCTGTGCTCCCTGGCAGATGTCTTTCCCAGCTCAGTTTGTGTGTTGTCCAAAATGTCTTGTCCGGAGTCAGGCATGCTTTTCTGAAGCTTTTCTGGAGACTTAGAGTGTGTGCTCAATTCTGAGCTCTGAGAGCTGCAAGGACAGTCGGCTGCCACCTCAACACCATCACTACCATCTTCTGGAGCACAGCAGCTCAGCCCCGAAGTACCAGGGCCTTCGTCACTGTCATCATCTGAGCTTCCAGCACTGGAGCCCTCGGCAGCCTCCAGTCCTTCCATGCCCAACCTGTGGAAAGCAGCAGAAAGCTGTGACACCATTTCCAACCTGTACCTCGTAAAAGTACGGGCTTCCTGGAGATGGCGAGTAGGTAAATTTCAGAAACGTGTATTGCAGAGGTGTAAACAGAAGGGACGGCATTTAACCATGTAAAACCCAACAGGAGTGAGCACGCTCTTGCTGAAGTGTTCTCCCTCAGTATACATGCCTCTCCTTGTATGCTCTCTTAGCTCCTTTTTTTAAAATTATGATTCTGTTAAAATTATGCTTGAGGAGCTGGAGAGATGGCTTAGAGGTTAAGAGCACTGGCTGCTCTTCCAGAGATCCTGAGTTCAATTCCCAACAACCACATGGTGGCTCACAACCATCTATAATGAGATCCGGTGACTTCTTCTGGCCTGCTGGAAGACAGGCAGGCACATTGTATATGTAATAAATACATTTTTAAAAAACTTAAAATAAAATTATGCTTCAGATTTTCCCTTTCTATATTAATTCCAACTGTTGAAAATTAGACACAGTAAAAGCCATAAAGAAAACCCTTGGTAATTCCAGGACAGCCTCCAAAGGTCACAGAAACCCTGTCCGGGAGGAGAGGGAGGGAGAAACACCCTTGAGTCTGAGGATGAAATCAGTGGTGGAATACTTGCTTAGCATGTATGAGGCCCTAGGTTCTATTCCTAATATTAGCAAGAAAGAGGGAGTACACCTATGCTTTATTCATAATTGCTGTGCTGGATAGTTTTATATCCATTTGACACAGCTAAAGTCATCTGAAAGGAGGGACCTTAATTAAGGAAATGTCTCCATAAGATTGGGCTAGAAGACAAACCTGTAGGGCATTTTCTTAATTAATGATTAATGGGAAGGACCCAGCCCATTGTGGGTGGGGCCATCCCTGGGCTGGTGGTCCTAGGTTCTATAAGGAAGTAGACTGAGCAAGCCATGAGAGCAAGCCAGTAAGCAGCCACCCCTTCATGACCTCTGTATCGGCTCCTGCTCCAGGATCCTGCCCTGACTTCCTTCAATGATGAACAATGATCTGGGAATGTAAGCCAAAAAGTTCCCTTCCTCCCCAGGCTGTGTTGGTCTTGGTGTTTCACCGAAGTAATGAAAACCCTAGTTAGGACAACAGCCTTAATTACAAAGTCTCCAAGGAATCTAATGAGTGGAGAATGGATAAAGAAATTGGAATATGCAGACAACTTCACAATGCAAAGCAGTAAGAGCTTAGCACGGTAGCACATGCTTGTAACCCCAGCACTCAGAAGGTAGGCAGGAGGTCCAGGAACCAGGAACTCGACCCAACTCAAGAGACCAGAGCAACAGCTAAAACACGAATGAATCTTAAGAAACATACATTGAACAAAAGAAGGTAGACATTAGAGGTGATCTGACACTCTCGAGAAGGCTGAAACAATAGGAACAAACATCAAATTGGTGGGAATTAGTTGCCAGAGTACTGATGGGAGATGTTGCCCTACGGGCTGAAGATGGAACTTTACAAAAGAACTTCGGGTGACTGACCAGACGAGTTGTCTCTGTCATTTCTAGAGTTTATATATTATCCTTCTGTGGCCTTTGAGGGAGTTAAAAACAAATAGTTATGGTTATAGTTTTCCTTAGTTAGAATTAAAGATAATTTACATATAGGACTTTAGGCTCACAAAAATAGAATAGATGATGGAATATTTTCTTAAATCTTACTAAATGTTATTAAACAAAATATTGTTAATTGTGATTCTTATTTGATAACTGTTGTGTGATATATTTTGCTATGTTAAGGTTAAAACCCTTTTTATTTTAGACAGAAAAGAGGAGATGATGGGAGATGTCATTCTGTAAATATGTTTCTTGTATTGGTTAATGAATAAAACACTGCTGGCCAATAGGAAAGGAAGATAGGAGGGACTAAGAGACAAGGAGGAAAGAGGAAATAGTAAGGAGGAGTCAACATGTAGAGACTGGAGACAACAGAGGTCCAGGTCCTCTCTCCGGTAAGATGAGACTATGTGGAAGTGCTAGATTAACAGAAATGGGTTAATAATTAAGACAGAGCTAGCCAATAATAAACTAGTATTTATATCAGCCAATAGCATTTATATCAAATACAGAGTCTCTGTGTTATTGGAGACTGGCGTGGTGGTGGGCCCGGGATGGCAGGGAAAACCTGCTCATAACAACTGGTGTCAGAACTGGGTCCAGGGCAGGCAGAAAACCTTACTCCCTACAGAGTATCTGGCTAAAGGATGTATGAGGGCACACAGGGACTACTGCCCACATGAAAATTTTCCATCTTGTCTGTACTTCAGGTAGAATATCCATACACATAAAATAATAAAAAACTTAGAAAAAAGTGACAAAGGCTATTTGCTATGTGATGGTCCACTATGAAGGGAGAAAAGCTGTCCTTTCAAGTGCTGGGGAAATAGCTCAGTTTGGAAAGGACCTCACATACAAGCATGAGGACCTTCGTTCAGAAACCCCCACCCTCCCCCCAATGTAAAATGCCAGGGGAATCAGGAGCATCTGAAATCCCAGCACAGGGGCTAAAGTAGGAAACAGAGACAGGAGGATCCCTGGCACTCACTGGTTAGCAAATCTAACCCAACAGATGAGTTCCAAGTTCAGTGAGGAACCCTATCAAAAGAGATAGGAAGCAAGAGGAACACATCAATGCCGACCTCTGGCCTCCACACACGTGCTCATGTGCACACATAGACAAACATGTATACACTCAAGCTTATCACTCAGATCCTGCTGAATGGTGTCCACAGCAGAAAACACTACTGAGGTGCACAGGGTGCCAGCCAACGAAACCTGAAGATTGAAGCACTCTGCAAATGAACTTCGACCAATGCTACTTAAAAATGTGCTTGTTCCAGCCCTGGATGTGGTGGCCCATGCTGGTGATCTGTGATCCAAGCAGCAGGCTGAAAATGTCACAACGTCCTTAAAGAAGGGCTTACCAAAAGCATTTCCTTTTCTTTGCTCCAGCTTCCTGGTCTGTCTTTGATTTGTTAGGCCGTTTCCGAGTCTCACTGTTTCCTGCTGACACCATCTTGCTGGAGGCAGCCTGCATACCTGAGGGAAAATTTTAACCAGTTTCTGTAAGGATAAAATCTGGGTTGTAGAAAGTGCTACTATCTTTTTTAAAAACTTAAAAAATATTTCAAATAAACATTATGAAACCGTGTCTGTGACAAGGTCTCAATCAGCCAAGCTAGCTGCAACACATTATGACTGAAGATGACCTTGATCTCCTGACTCTCCTGTCTTCACTGCACTGGTGTGAAGGTCACAGGCACTCCATCTTGCCCAGCTAGGACAGCACGTTCATTTATTTATTTATTTGTTTGTTTGTTTTTTGAGACAGGGTTTCTCTGTGTAGCTCTGGTTGTCCTAGAACTTGCTCTGTAGACCAGGCTGACCTCAAAGTAGAAGATCTGCCTGCTTCTGCCTCCCCAGTGCTAAGATTAATGCGTGTACCACCAACACCCCACTCTTGTTTGTTTATTTTTAAGGAACAGGGTGTTTTCTCTATGTCCTGGCTAGCCTGGAACTTACTGTATAGACTATGAATTCATATAGCTCTATCTGCCCCTGCCTTACACTCAGTCCCTAGAATGCTGTTTTCCTTTCTTTCTCTCTTTCTCACTCCCTATCTATCTATCTATCTATCTATCTATCTATCTATCTATCTATCTACATCCATCCACATGTTTTTTGGGGGGACAGGGTCTATCTATTATATTACCTCTGGCTGGCTTAGAACTTGCTATGTAGACCAGGAAGACCTTGAACTCACAGAGACTCCCCTGCCTCTATTTGAGTACTGGAATTAAAGGCATGAATCAAGCTTAGAACAAGTTTTTTTTTTTTCATTTTGTTCTGTCTTTGGTTTTTCGAGACAGGGTTTATCTGTAACAGTTCTGGCTGTACTGGAACTCACTCTGTAGACCAGACTGGCCTTGAACTTACAAGTTCTGGGACTAAAGGCATGTACCACTACCAATTGGCTTTAAAACAGTATTTTAAAAGCACCTATATGCACCTTGAGGCGGTTCATACATAACAGCTAATTTCATACATTTGTCTTTCCTGTCCTAGCACAGTCTTTTGATAAAAAGGACCCTTTAAATCAACTACATTCATGACAGGGCCGGACACTGCACTGGATCCTTAAAATATGTTGAGGTTGCTAGGTGGCAGTGGTGGCGGAGGCAGCATGTACCTTTAATCCCAGCACTTGGAGGCAGAGGCAAGCGGATCTCTGTGAGGTTGAGACTAGCCTGATCGACAGAGCTAGTCCCAGGAGAGCCAAGGCTGTTACACAGAAAAGCCCTATGTTAAAAAAGAAGTTTGTATGCAAATTCCTGAAGGCTTCCCATATCCCTACACTGCACAAGAGAGAAAAGATGGACTGGCGAGATGATTCAGCCATTAAAGGCTGAGCTCACAACCAAGAGTCCAAAAGCCTAAGAACTTTGGAGGTCAAGCCTGCCAAATGTTGCCTGTGTTGTACCGGGTGTAGTGCAGGTGTTAGCATGAGATAAAAGGAGAAGGGTCCCAAGGCTTTCAGCGTCCTCTTCCAAAGTGCTCAAGGGAGTGAATGGTCTGAAGCTCATGGCTCCAGGGCCTGCAGAGCACAGAGGAACCCTCCGCCTCACCTTTGAGGACGGAATCCTCCAGACGCTCAGCCATTTCATGGCACTGCCTCTGGTAGTCGGGGTTGGTGAAGGAGTGCTTAGGCTCTGCAAGTTTTCGCTGCAGTCTCTCCAGGCGCTTTTGCTCCTTTTCAGCCTCTCGCTCAGCTTGCTGTTTTACCCACTCAGCCATCCTGGGGAAGGACGGAGATGTAACTGAATGGATGTACCATACACAGCATTTAGATCAATGGTAGACCACACATATGAAACTGGTCCAATACTACAATACAGATGAAAAACTTACTCCTAAATGGCCCTGTAGTAACACTTACCCACCTGTTTATTTATGGTAATGTGTTATTAAAACAAAACTCTCCAGCTCTGAGTAACAAAAAAGTACAGAATAATTATGCACGTGGCACAGTGCTTGCTACTAACTGCCACTAATTATACTGTACTTTTATTGGTGTGGACGAGGTGATCACAGGGATCAAACCCAGAACCTTAAGCAAATGTTCTACCTCCAAACTGCACTGCTATTCTACTAATGTTTCACTCATGCTCCTACTAAATAAGTCAAGTTTACTTATAGGCCTGCGTCGCAAACCTTTGATCCCAGCAGTGGGAGGCACAGGCAGGTATATCTCTGTGAGTTTGAAACCATTCTGATCTACATTTTAGTTAACAGCAAGCCAAAGCTACACAGAAAGACCCTGTCTCAAAAATCAAAACCACAACGGACAAACAAAAATTAAATTTACTATGAAACTGTATGGCATGTTTCATCAGCCCACCTCACACACAACAGTCCACAGTCCACCAATCTCTTAGTCACATCAGGTGGGTTGATTATAATGTCTGGGTTTACTAATACTCCTTCTGTAATGCTCACATAAGGGACTCCTATTCATATTGTGACACATCTCCAGAAAAGTGTGTCATGCTTAATGTCACCATACTATAAGGACTTAACTACAAAGTGGGTATCTTACGCTTTCTCATGATTGACATCTCGTAATCTCCTCCCACTGAGATCCCGGCAGGCTTCTCGATTGGTTGTCTTCTCTATCTGAGCACCAAGTGCTCGAAGCATAGACCCAAAACCTAAAAACCGATACAGGTATGGATTAAATGGTTAAGGATGCCAAGGACTGATACAACAGAATAATGAGAACAGTCTATATCACAAGACTAAAAATAAACTCCACATTCTTCCTTTTTTTTTTGAAACGGGGATGGAAGATATTAAGGTTTCTGCCAGGATACAAAGGTATTGATCAATTTGATTAGCTTTGTGTTTTCTGCCTTTCACTTTGTACTTCTGAAATGTTCTCTGTGCAGGTAGGATCAATGAAAAGCGACTCCTAGATTCCTAGGTGAAGAATTGTGTGATGGGGACCTCTGAGGCGGCTCAGTCAGTAAAGTGCAAGCTGTACAAGCATAATGAACTGAGTTCTGGATCCTCAGTATCTATGTAAATAAAAGCTGGACAAAAGGATACATGCTTATGGCCCCAGCAACATGACAAGAGGATCCCTGGAGCTCACTGGCCAAACTGATAAGCTTCAAGGTCAGTGAGAAATCTGTCTCCACAAAAAAGTGAAAAGAATCTAAGGAACACAGCCCATCTTAACCCACAACCTGCACATATGTGTGCTAACTAACTCTCCTACACACATGTACAGGAACACATACACCAGACATACAGAATTAGAAAACTTATGTGTTGATTTATAAGGTGGCTCACTATAGGAAATCCTGTGCCTTCCCCTTAGAGTACAAATTGCTGTAAGAAGCACATAAGGTTAGCCAGCAGCAGCATCTATATCATCTATTTCAGGGTGGGGGGTTGGGGTTGTTTTTTTAGACAGGATCTCTCTCTGTAGCCTTGGCTGTCTTGGAACTTACTCTGTAGACCAGGCTGGCCTGAATTCAGAGATTCTCCTGCCTCCTGAATGCTGGCATTAGAGGCGTGTGCCACCATGTTTGGGGGTGGGGCAACTCTGAGCTGCTGGCATCTGAGGACATACTGTTTTTTTTATGGACACATTTCAATAGGCAGGACAATTAGTCTGAGATGTCTGTACTCTTGAGACCAAACCACATAGACTGAGAAAACTTGAGAATATGCTTGTGCATCATAAAAAAACACCCACAGCTGTCCATGTTCTGTTTCCATTCTTTTGGTTTCTTTGCCTTTTAAAAAAAATATTTATTTACTTGTTGGGCACGGTAGGGCATGGCTTTAATCCCAGCTCTAGGAAGGCAAAGGCAGGTAGATCTCTGAGTTCAAGGTCAGCCTGATCTATAAAAACAAACCAAAATACTTGCTGGCCTCGAACTCACAGAAATCCACTTGCCTCTGCCTCCCGAGTGCTGGGATTAAATGTGTGTGCCACCATTGCCTGGGCCTTTACTCTCTTTTTAACCTTACCAGTACAACCAGGACATTAATCCACCACCCCACCTGGCAAGAGTTGTTTCCTAAGATGACTTTGGGTCACCTTTAGAAGGACAACAGGAGACAAAATCTTGACTATTTCAAAGCTTGCCCTTCAGCAAACTAGAAGGGGCAATGGTTACCTTTCATGAGTAACCCTTCTTGAACTCCTGGAGCCAAGCCTCCCAAAGAACAGCCTGGCTAGAGAAGCTGGGGTTTGTATGAGTTTTTTTATTTTTTATTCTCAAAAAGACTAAACAAAAAAGATTATCCAAAACTGAGTAAAAATGGTTTCACAAGGCCAAACAAGGCTGTGTATACCAGAGACCAACAAGTTTGTTAACTTCAAACACACTGCTAGGAACCACAGACTTGTTGCAATAAGCAATCGTATCCTACCTCCTTTCCCCCCACAAAGCCTGGGCTCCAGACTGTACACAGCTCCATGCTGCACCGTGTCCCTGGCGGCAACAAGGACTCCATTACATTTCACAAAGAAGCATTCCGCAGGAATTGCCTAGAGACAAGAATAAGTTTTTAATACCTTTATGACACCAGACGAGACCTGTCTCTAACTTATTCTTCTTTCATTAATCCTGTTACAAACAGATAACAGGCTGGATTACTATTTGTTAAGCTGAAAACAACAATGACTAAACCAGTCCTTCTCTATGTTTGGGTGCGGTTTTCTATTGTGACCTTCTTTCTTTCATAGGTCACTTGCATAGCAGACTACACAGGGCTCAGATCTAGAAATGCACAATCCCTTGGATGACTCGTGGTATGTCAAGTTGCTGCCAGCTGAACCTAACTGTGAAAAAAAGGTAATTACAAATTATTTGTACACTAATGACAGCTCATCCACAACGATAGAAGGCTACAAGGCAGAAGCACTAGAGTGAAGACGACAACAGTCTATCTTCTCAGTGAAGAGAATATCTAGAAGACACCACTGCAAAGGAAGAAGGTAAGGGAAGAGCCAGGGAGCTGAAGCCATCCTCAACAGAATGAATGGCATGAAGCGCTATTCTTGTCTGAAACTGTTTACCTTAAATTGTAAAGATTCGCCTCGCTTTAATGTTTATAAACTAAAAACCACTTTAACATCTTTATATGTAATATTTACGGTACTTCCAAATTTGTTGTTTTGTTTTTTGAGACAGGGTCTCCTTCTGTAGCCCTGGCTATTCTCAAACTCACCTGCCTCTGCCTCCCCCATGTGTACCACCATCGACTGGCTGCAAAACTTTGAAAGACAAGAATGTGAAGGCAGAAACTTTTATGTCCAAGCAAAATTTCTTATTAAAAAAAAAAACTAATCAAAGCTGTGTTTTATTTAAATAAAAAGATTTTTTTATTATTTTTAGTTATGTGTATTGTGCCTGTCTGTATGTAGGTATGGGCATATCAGTGCCCTCAAAGGCCAGAGACATGCTGTTTTGTTTTGAAACAGGGTTCATGTAGTCAGGCTGGCCTCAAATTCACTACAAAGTAGAGGCTGATTAACTCCCAATCCTCTGGTCTCCACCTCTTAAATGCTGAGATTACAGGCATAAACCACCATGCCCAGCTTTATTTCTAGGTCCTTTAACAAAAATATCTTTAACACTTCTCATTGTTAAGATCCTATGGTTAGCCAGGCAGTGGTAGCGCACACCTTTAATTTCAGCACTCTCGAGGCAGAGGCAGGCGGATCTCTCTGAGTTCGAGACCAGCTTGGTCTACAGAGTGAGTTTCAGGACAGCCGGAACTACACACAGAGAAACCCTGTCTCGAAAACCAAAAACCAAACAAACAAAAAGGCGCACAACGTTAGAAGCCCTTGACCAGAGATTCATAAATACAGATGAGCAAAAAGAACGGGCAGAAAGTCTCAAGAGAGCCAAGAACCTATGGTGTCAACAGAACCCGTGAGTGATTGACCAGTGCCCGATGAATCCGTGTCCTTCTCTAAACGTCCTATGGCCTGGGTCTGGCTATGACCTGCTCTCCAGGTTGGAACTAGCAGGGTTTCCAGATGGGTGTATAAAAAAAGCATATTCCTATTCATATTTAGGAATAAAGAAACAGAACCAAAGAGTGTCTAATCCAAGTTGGGTAAGAGCCGTAATTGGATTTTGTTTTTTCTTACAATGTGGGGGCAAAACAACAACCGCCACATATTACCAAAGAAAGGCCACAGTACTGATCGGAATCACCTGAAACCGGAGAATTCGCAGCCTCAAAACCTGAAAAGTTCTGAGGACAGAAGCACCCACGATGACTTACCCAGCCCGGCCCGGTGAGTCCTCCCCCCACCTTCCGGCAACCGCGCTCCTCACCTGTTCCTGGCAGTGTCGGTAGATAACATCGCGCACGGAGCACCTGCCCGAGGCACACGGCAGCGCCTTGCACCCGGTTCCGGGGCCGCGAACCCACGCCAGCACCGCAGCCTCCGCCATTTCGACTGGGGACGGAACCTCCAGCCGGTGACAAGCACTAGGCGACACCCTCTGGACGCGTCTTGATGACGCAAGGCCTCAGCCTCCAGCGCCCCGCCCCTCCCGCCCCGCCCCGCGTTTTCCCACTCACCCCGCCTTTCCGGAGGGCAGTCACGTGGCCCGGAATCGGGAGCCTGGCGTGGGGGAGGGGACAGGAAAGGCCTGCCGGAGGCCGATAAGGCCGCGGAGCGCTCGGGCTAGGCGTTGCTAGGGGCGGTTGCTAGGGCGGGGCTCGAGGGACTGGCTATAAAGGGCCAGCTCTGGGCGCGGCTGAGCGCTGTGGCTGTGAGCGATAAGGCTGCCTGTGGCTCCGCCCAGCGCCGCAGGCCTCCGCGCCACTCGCGTTTGTGTAGCTATTTTTGGGTTTGGGAGGATCGTGGCCCGGCAGGCCCTGCTCCCAGATGCTGCGGGGAGAACGCGGGCTCGGTGACAGCTTCCTCCACCCGCGAGGCCTCCAAGCTCCTGGGGAACGGCCGCCAGTGGTCCCCTAACCTCAGCCTCGGCCCGCGTAGTTTCCTGAAGCCGTCACCCCCTCCGTCCTACCATCACGTTCGTCTGGTTCTCATTTTTACATGTTTGCGCTCTGCGCCGTCTCCGCTTCAGCTGTGTTTTCAAAATATTTCACAGCAAATGGGCCCTTGTGAACGGCAGGGGCGGGAATGACGTTTATAGCCATGCTGCTTCCAAAAAACCTAGCTGCAACGTTCATTCTGCACCATGGAAACACTCGTGCAGATTTTACAGAGAGTAACTTTAAGGCTCGGGCACAGAGGGAGGCCCTTAATATTTAATATGCGGGATGATGGTGTTTCTAATACTGAACAATTTAAAGCTGCTAGTGTGAAGCTGGGAGGTTTATCGGGAGGTAACTCCGTCTTCTGAACACAGATGCTCTGGCCCATAGAACCATGCTCTCGGCTGCTAAGATGCAGGCAGATGGAACTAATCACCGAGGGAAAAGCACAAAATCTGAAATCCTTTAACTGTGAGAATGAACAAAATAGGATTCTAGCTCCTGTGAAGTTATAGATCTGTTGTTATTACACACAGGCGGGAGACGGGGCCTCCATCAAAATTAACGGGAGATGAAGAAAAATTACACCAAGTATGTTTGGTGGGCGGCTCATCCATATGAAAGCAGGGCAAACTGGGAAGCACATGGCCTTCAATCTTTTCCCATTCCATCCTTTAGTGTGTAGACCCAGCTGATTATTATTTCCACCTTTTGGGAATCAGAAATGACCATTTCGAGAATCTGGCAGCTTCTGCCTCTACCAATAACCAAATAATGGTCAGTTTGGGGTATTGTAACATTTCCTTGTCAGGATAATGCTTTGTAAGCTGGAAGGTTCCAGGAGGATTTCCTTCTAGCAAGGAAAGTCCACATCATTTATTACTAACATTCAATCTACTACTCCCCAAACCTAATATCTGGATGAATTCACTTTTTAGACCTTGGTTGTATTTAAATGCCTATTATGAAGAAGCCCCAAGTAATGAGCAAGCATTTGTCATTTAAGATACAAACTAATCATTATTAACTTTTCAAGGACATGAACCTCTTGAGCAATCTGTTAAACCTTCACAGCGAGCTCCACACATTGTAAAATACACAAAGTGGATGTTAGATACTAGGTGGATATTTGGTGAATTACTATCTAACACTTAATTATTCCAAGTGTGCATCTGAAGAAACGTATTTTCCACTAACAGTATTTTCCACTAACAGAACATTTTTTTGTGAGGATACAGATGTCAACTTGAATTGATCTCTATAAATTCATTTAAGTAATGGGAGAAAGTGAGGCATCAGAGGCTAAAGGTGTGACCAAGAACACAATGCATATTAATTGAGGAAAGGTCTAGAGAGACAACCGGTTAGCATTGTGGCGGGAGCTATGTTGTCATATCCAGTGGCCAGTGCTGTGGGGTGAGGCCAGTCAGTGATTGTGTAAAAAGAAGAGATACTGCTGCTTCCTAATCTCATGGTGTCAGATGAAGACATGACAGGAAGGCACGTGTGTGGCTCTGACAAGTTAATGGGGGGCGGGGAGCAGTTCCTCAATTGTCAAAATGGTGCAGCTGTGTTCCTAGGACCTGCACTCTTGGTGCTCTTCCAGAGAAACCACACTGGCTTTGTTCCCGCCCTTCCCAAAAGAGCAACTCCAGCTGTACATCTGCTTTTTGGGGACTGGTTCAGCTGCCACCAGAGGGACATGATGAGAGCATCCTGAGGCGATGTGGAATGATTGTTCACTGCCAGGAAATGACAGCACAAGACAGGCAATGTTTGTGTGGCAACCCATGACAGGCTTGATTGAGCCAAATGTCATGCTGTTCTGTGAGGGCAGGAAGCAGAGCCGGGTACTGGCACTTTCTACAAACAGTAGCAAGACTCCCCAACCAGTGAGTTTCCAGGCTGTGTCCATGTGTGACATGCCAGTGTTTTCAGCCATGTTCAGGCTCGGAGGAAAGGAAAACCTATTAATATAATTTTCATGACAAAGGACAATGGGACAAGCTGACTCCTCTAGTGCCACTAACGCAAAACTGCCATCAACTCCCACATTGGCAAGTGCTGTCTTATGGGATGGCTGCAGCCCTAGGAACAATGAGGTCGGCTCCTGGGATGGAGAAACAGTATCTGGGGGAAGAGCCTAGGAGTCCACACTGGCGGTGGATGTGGGGGAGGCGGAGCCTGAAGCAAGCCCCAAGATGTTTGGCTGCCAGGGAAAGCAAAACTCCACTCTCCTTCTCTTACTGGATAGAAAATCACAGGAAGCATCCAGGGTGAGGTGGAAACAGAGGTAGGAAAGGCTGTGTTTAAGCACTGATGTTGCAAAAAAGAAGGCAGAAAAAGCAGCAAAGCAGCGATGAAAATTAGACCCACAGCCAATGCTGAATCTAGAAACCCAAGGCCATTTCTTTGTACTGCCAGCAAGTGCTTCCTTCATAGTGGACACCATAGATAGATCCTGTCCCTCCTGCGGCCATAAATGTCACCGGTGTCTGCGTTATAACAGAAACGCCAGCTTACAACCAGTCTTTATCATTGTTCTCACCAACACCACCAAGCGATGTGTTTCATTGAGAAATCTGAAGGCAGGCTGGGGAAACTGCTCAGTGAGGAAAGGTGCTTACACCCAAGTTTGAGCCTCTAGACTAACAGGGTGGAGAGAACTAACAACTTCAAGTTGTCCTCTGATCTCCACACACACAAACCATGCCCCCGTGCACACATAGATGCATACAGATTAATGTACTTTTTTTCTTAATAAAAGAAATTTGAGCCGGGCTGGTGGTGGTGCACACCTTTGGTCCCAGCACTCGGGAGGCAGAGGCAGGTGGATCTCTGTGAGTTCCTGACCAGCCTGATCTACAGAGTGAGTTCTAGGACAGGCTCAAAAGCTACAGAGAAAGCCTATCTCAAAAAAACAAAAGGAAAAAAAAAAAAAAAAAAAAGAAAGAAAGAAATTTGAGTTGGGTAGTGGTGGTACATGCCTTTAATCCCAGCACTTGGGAGACAGAAGCAGGAAAATCTCTGAGTTCGAGACTAGTCTGGTCTACAGATTAAGTTCCAGAATAGCTACAGAGCTACAGAGAAACCCTGTCTCAAGAAACTTGAAAAAGAAAAAGAAGAAGAAGAAATTTGAGGATTGAGGAGACAGCTGGGTGGTTAAAAGACGCCACACCAGCATAAAACCTGAAATTTGGATCTCCAGAACCCATATAAATGCCAAGTGGATATGGTAGCCCACCTGTAATTCCAGCATTCTGACAGCAGAGACCAGGGGGCTCCCCAGAGCAGGCTGGACAGCCACATTAGCATTATTACTGAGTTCTAGTTTCAAGTGAGACACCACACCTTAATACATAAGGAAGGTTGCAAGGGATACAGGAAGATTCACGAAATCAATATTAGTTTTCCATACACACATGAACACACAAACATATGAGAAACATAAAAGAAATCTGAGCCAAGGGCCTGGGATACAGTGCTTGCCTAGCAGTCACAAAGCCCGAGTTTGATCTCAAACACCCCATAAACCTAGCAAGGCAGCATAGTCCCAGCACTCCAGAGGTAAAGGCAGGAAAATCAGAACTTCAAGGTTATCCAGGGCTGCACAGAGTTTGGCACCAGCTGGGAAACATGAGACCTTGACTCAAATTAATCAATTATTTTTTTTTTTCTTTAAAGAAAGAAACGGGAGCCTGGCATCATGGTAGACAGTTGCCTATGCCTGAATTCACAGCACTGATTGGTGGGAAACAGAGGATCAGGGTTTAGCTGAAGAAGATATCAGACATCCTCTGGCTTGTGTTCATGCTCGGAACACACACACACACACACACACACACACACACACACACACACTGGAGTACACACACACCTGTTCACACACATGGCCTTGAAGGGGACTGTGGGCCCTGGCTTCTTCCTTCTTTTTATTTCCTGGCCGTGATTAGCATACATTCCCATCATTACCACTCTGCACCCTGACTAGAGCCCAACAAACAACAGTAACAACTCTAAAACCATGAGCCAGAATGAGCCTGGTTTTTGTTTTTGTTTTTCAAGTTAGAGTTTCCCTGTGTATCCCTGGTCATCCTGGAACTTGCTCTGTAGATTAGGGTCAGCCTCAAACTCAGAGATCTGCCTGCCTCTGCCTCCTGAGTAATGGGATTAAAGGCATGTGCCACAATTGCCTGTTTCTTAGTTACTGGGACCAATGCTGGTGAATAGGGTCTGTCTTAGTTAGGGTTTCTATTGCCGTGAAGACACACCATGACAACAGCAACTCTTTTCTCTTTTTTTTTAAGACATTCTTTTTTTAAATTTGTTATGTGCATTGGTGTTTTGCCTGCATGTGTGTCTGTGTGAGGGTGTCAGATTACCTGGAACTGGAGTTACAGTTGCGAGCTGCCATGTGGGTGTAGGAATTGAAACGGGTCCTCTGGAACAACAGCCAGTACTCTTAACCGTTGAGCCATCTCTCCAGCCCCCAACAACTCTTATAAAGGAAAGCATTTACTAGGGGCTTGCTTACAGTTTCAGAGGTTTAGTCCTTTGTCACCACAGTGGGAATCATTGAGGCATGAAGGCAGATGTGATGCTAGAGCTGTAGCCCAGAGTTCTACATCCTGATCAACAGGCAGCAGGAAAAGAGAGTGAGTCACTGGGCATGGCCTGAGCTTCTGAAACCACAAAGCCCATCCCCAGATACACACTTCCTCCAACAAGGCCACACCTACTCCAACAAGGCCACACCTCCTAATCCTTTCAAATAACAGCACTCCCTGTGCACCTATAGGGGCCATTTCCATTGAAACCACCCATGCCCACTTGAGAACTAAGATAATGGATCCATGTAACGACATCGCTTGTCATCTCTTGCCCATGAGCAGAGTCAGCGATCACAAAGGAACTGTCTGTTTAAGGATGGAAGTGTTTTCTCACAGCACTCCTTGAAGATTCAGCCAGCATTCAGGCCCATCATACCTCCCTCCTCCGGTGCTGATGCAGTGTCTCAGGTGTCCTGGCCTCTGGACTGAATGAACTCCCATCTCTGTCCTTGACCCTTAGATTGAAGGGAAATTTCAAGCACTAGGCTGTGTCTTCACTAGGCTCCTCCATCAGACCCTAAACTTCAACCACACCAACTACAGAGCTTCCCTCTCATCCAATTATTCACACCTTTGTATCCTAGCTTTCTTTCCTCCCATATTTGTCTTTCCCCAACCTTCCCTGTCCCCCTGCAGACTCTTAGGACAACGCTGCAGGCTCCAGGAACACTCGTTGCCATGTCCTTGTCTTCCTGTGACACACTAACCTTCCCCCCCCCCTTTTAAAATAGGGTCTCCCTTATGTAACTCTGGTTGGCCTGGAATTCTCTGTGTAGACCAGGCTGGCCTCAAACTGGGATTAAAGATGTGCTCCACCACACATGACACTCTTAGAGGCTTTATGTTTTGTGTTTGAAATTTAAGAACTTAGTCCCTTTGGAACTGAATTCATTTATAGATAGAGGTAGAGATTTTACTTTTATCCTTTTTCATATAGATAATGATTTTTCTCCAGCTCCATCTATGCTGTTTTCTTTCTTTCTTCACTGGTCTCTGATGCCATAAATGATGTAAATGTCATCACAGGTCCCTTCCCTACATTCTGTTCCACTCCTCAGTTTGTGGCTAGGAGGACACTTCATTGGTTTTCTTTTTGTTTGTTTGGGTTTGTTTGTTTGTTTTCCCAGACAGGGTTTCTCTGTATAACAGTCCTAGCTGTGCTGGAACCCTCTTTGTAGACAAGGTTGGCCTCAAATTCACAGAGATCTACCTGCTTTTACATTCCAAATGCTGGGATTAAAAGCATACGCCACCACACCCGGGCTGGTTACCTCATTGTGTTAATCATGCCCCACCCCCACGGGTTTCTCTGTGTAGTGGTTCCTTTCCTGAAACTCGATCTACCCACCAGGCTGGCCTGGAACTCAGAGGATCTATCTGCCTCTGAGTTATGGGATTAAAGATGTGTGCCACCACGGACTGGTTTAATCACTCTCTTTTGAGACAGGATTTCTCTGTAGCTTTGGAAGCTGTCTTGGAACTAGCTCTTGTAGACCAGGCTGGTCTTGAACTCCCAGAGATCTGCCTGCCTCTGCCTCCCAAGTGCTGGGATTAAAGGTGTGTGCCACCACCGCCTGGCAATCACTCTCTATCTTAGTAGATTTTGTTTGCAATAGAGTAGGCTCTCCTTCCTTGGTTGTCTTTCACAAGCATCCCTGTTTTGATCTTAGTAACAACTCAAAACCATATGGGACTGCAGTGTGCAGCTCAGGGGTAGAGTGCTTGCTGACATGGTCAAGGCCTTATCTCCCATCTCCATCAAAGTTAGAAGGAAAAGGGGAGAGAGGGGAAAGGAGTAGAACCCAAATATTTACTGGAAATAGTTATAAACATTGCCTATGTCTTCAGTGAGGGGCCAACAAGATAGCTCAACAGGTAAAGTCCCTTGACACCACACCTGATAACCAAAGTTCCATCCCTGGGACCTAGAGTAGAGAAGAGAAGCAACACCGAGTTGTTCTGTGACATCTCCTCCCTCAAACATACACTGTGACACACACATGAACATAACAATCTGTCGAGTTTCAGAAGCATGGTATTAAGTGAACTGAGGCCCTTTCTTCAAGTTGAGTTTTCTTTCTTTTAGTTTTTCAAGACTGAGTTCCTCTGTAATAGTCCTGGCTGTCCTGAAACTCACAGAGAGCCACCTGCCTCTGCCTCCTGAGTGCTGGGATTAAAGGAGTGCGCACCATGCCAAGCTCCCAGTTGAATTTTTAGAAGACAGAAAAGCAAATAATAAAATGTCAGTGTCTCTGTCCATCTTGAGCTGGGGTAACAAGGCCTCTGACATTGTTTAACACAAAAGGAAGCTTTATTTTGGCCCACAGCTCTAGTCCACGGTCATGGGAGTTTATAGCGAGAGAAGACCTGCTTGCTACAGACCTGCGACAGGGAGGAGTACTGGATGGCCATAGACCCAAGAGTTCCAGCCACGCTGGTGTTTAGAGCTGACCCACCCTGGAGGGTGGCCGATTAATCCATTAATCACACACACGGGTTAATCCATTCATTAATGCAGAGTCCTAATCACCCGTGAAAGGTCCTGCCTCCTAAAGTCTCCTAATACAGATTACAATTTCACGTGTGCTTCAGGGGCATGAGCCATATCCAAACCTTTGTACTCTGCCTTCCTCTAGAAGGACCTAGAGCCCTTTCTGTACACCCTTACTTACTCTGTCAAGGTTCAAGAGGATGTGTGTCTGCTTTCTGGGCTCTGGCCCTCAGCTCTTCTGTGTAGATGGGCCTACCAAGTGTTCCCCTGAGCTGCCAGGCTCTGCTGGCTGGGCCAGGTAGGATTGCTGAGCCCAGTCAGGTGGCCAGGCACTCACATCCCTCCTGTCAGCTGGCCCAGGGTTCTTCAGTGTAGGAAGCGCCTTGTCTTCAGGGCTGGGAGCACAGGGGCTGGCAGAAGCACCAGTATCAGAAAGAAATTTTGGCTCCAGCAAGAAATACAGGTAGAAAACTGCAATATTAATGGCTGGCTCTTGAGAAAAAGGGGGAAATTCCTCATTTTCAATACAAAATCTGGAATGCAAAGACAAGACAGAAGACAAAAGCAGCAAATAAATAAATAATAAAATAAAAGCAAGGTTCCACTCTGCCCCACAGTGGCCCTGACCTCACTAAAGTAGTCCAGGTTGTTGTCAAACTCCCAGCAATACTTCTGCTTCAGCTTCTGAAGTATTAGGATTACAAGTGTATGCAACCATGCCCATATAAGAATAGCTATTTGCAGTAAGATTAAAGCACACTCCCAATTTCCCCCACCTAGCAATGTTCCTCCGCCCTCCATGGACCAATGGTTGTCAAGTTTCAAGACCATGCACAGTTAAAATAGACACTGGGCCAGTCCCCCACGGGCTCTGAGACCAGTGTGCATTTCTGACACAGTCCCTGCTGATGCTGCTGCTTGCCAGTGTCCAGAGATTCAGAGGAGATGTTCCAGACCAGGAGCAAGAACTGTGAGAACCCCTAGAAACTCATTCTCCTGGTGCTTTCTGAAGAAGAGCTGTAGAAACCCAGGGACCAGGGAGATTTCCGTCAGTAAAGGTGCCTGCTATGCAAGCATGGTGACTTGAGTCCCCATTCCTATAACCCACCTGAAGAAAGTAAACAAAGCCTCATGCACCTGAAAGCCTAGCCCAAGGGAGGCAGAGACTGGCAGATTCTGGGGTTCGGTGGCTGCTGATCTAGCCAATCTGTGAGTACTGGATCCAGTGAGAGACTCTGCCTTATCAAAAGAAAGTGGAAAGCAATTGAGAAAAATACTCAAAGGTGATCTCTGGCCTCCACTCACACCAGCATGTACACATTATTACACACACACACACACACAGAGAGAGAGAGAGAGAGAGAGAGAGAGAGAGAGAGAGAGAGAGAGAGAGAGAGAGAATTAGAAAGCCAGTGTTCTTTTCAGTCCTAGTTGCTTGTTTCCTTAAAGTGTGAGTCAGAAATCAAAGGCTGCTCACACCAATGTCCCTGTGCAGGGATCAATGCCAGCTATGAGTCTCTGAGGGCAAAGTATTCACTCAATTGATAGATTCCATTTCAGAACCTGCCTCTTCGGCCATTTCTGCTCCTTGGTGCTGTTCATGGGCCTGGCCACCATCTTCTGTGGCATCCAGGTTACATACACGTGGACCTCCTCTAAATCTTAAAATCATCAAAATCTCAACCCAGAAGTTCAGCGGCATCAGTCAGACTAATAAGTTCAAGTGAAGGGTGATGGCAATGCCCACGGTGCTTATGTGAGCAAGGAGAAAAAAAAGCACATGCTTCTCAGTGGCTTCTGTGGGTTCTTGGTCATCAAGGAGCTGGAAATTCTGCTGATGGGCAACAAATCATACACTGTTGATTTCTCACAGGATTTCCTCTCAGAACCATATAGGCAATGGAAAGAACAGTCCTGCTGCGAGCCACCAACCACTACACCCAACTATATAGCAAAACAAAACAAACAAAAAATGCGACTTTGTAGGTGTGTGTGTGTGTGTGTGTGTGTGTGTGTGTGTGTGTGTGTTGAGACAGGGTTTCTCTTTATGTAGCCCTGGCTATCTTAGAACTCACTCTGTAAACCAGGCTACTCTCAAACTCATAGAGATCCTCCTGTCTGCTTCCAGAGTGCTAGGATTAAAGGAATGTGTCACCACCATCCTTGGTGACACGAGTCTGAAACCAGCTTGGCCTATATGAGACCCCATCTCAAGTGCAAACAAACAAACAAGCCAAAAAACAAAACAAAAAAACAAAACAAACAAACAAAAAAAACAAAACAAAAATCTTATACTATAGGGTCAGGGATGGACCTTTTAGTGAACTTGCTGTTGTCCTTTTTATTAAATCACAGGCTTCCTGGGTGTGCTGGCCACCACACTCAGGAATGCCTAATCACACATCAGTCTAACCAAAGATATCCCTCAAAAACCAGGAAATGACTGACCTGATCTGCTTAGGGAATGAGCATTTGGTGTGAACATTGTCTTGGCTCATTGTCTATTAAAATTTTCATTCCTAAAAATGCAAAGTAAGGCAGAGGCAGGCAGATCTCTGTGAGTTCAAGTCCAGCCTGGTCTACAGAGTGAGTTCTAAGACAGCCAAGACTACACAAGAAACCCTGCCTCAAAAAACAAACACACAAACCTAAAAAAGCAACTTTATGATCACAGAGCAGGCATAAGACCTGTCTAGTTAAGCCCTTGTTTTCTATTTTCCTTTCTTCCCTCTTTACCTCCCTCCCACCTTCCCTCCCTCCTTCATTCCTCCCTCCTATCTCTTTTTGGTCTCTCTCCAATCCTCTGAGACACACCCTAACAGCATCTTATGGTTTACTGAGTCATTATAACTTTCCGTGTCTGCCTGGGCCTGCAGACCTGTTGGAATTCTTTTCTGTCCATGAAACATGGGCAGTCACAGCTTTGGACACAAAGAAGATGTTTACGGTTAGTGAACTGTTGCTGAAGTGGTACCAATCCAAGTCTCCCAGAGCAAGGATGCAGGAATAGAGTAAGGAAGAGAGGAGAGGGAGTTTATTTCCAAGGGACATGGAGGCTGGAGAAAACTTAAGCTTAAAGGCTGAAACAACATTTTCTAGCATGAGTCACAACAGAATGTCACTGAGAATCAGGAAAAACACCTGTCAACAAGCCTGATGGCCTGAGTTCGATCCCTGGACTCATATAGTAGAAGGAGAGAAGTAGAGAACTAACATGTAAGTTGTTCTCTGATCTCCACACACATCACACACACACACACACACACACACACACACACACACACACACACACACACAATACATTTTCTTTCTTTCTTTCTTTCTTTTATTTTGTTTTCCAAGACAGGGTTCTCTGTGTAACAGACCTGGCTGTTCTGGAACTCACTTTGTAGACCAGGCTGGCCTTGAACTCACAGAGATCTGCCTGCCTCTGCCTCCTGAGTGCTGGGACTAAAGGTATTTGCCACCATTGCCCAGCAATAATTTTTTTAAAAGAGATTATTTGTATTATCCAGGAGGAGAGGATGAGAGGGTTGGAGAGGAGGAGGGAGGGGTAGAAACAGAGAGAGAGGATACTGGTGTTCAAGAGGCTTCCTGAGGATCATGATTCTCAAGTCCCTGAGCTGTGATAACTCCAGAGACCAAGCAGCTACAGTGCAGGTAGGCTCACCTGTCCTTCACATCAGTGGCTGAGGCCCACACAGGATGGATGCAGGATTATGAGCAAGATAACCATCGCCAGAGGCCAACAACCCCCTCCGGAAGGACTCCTCCTTACATCTCCAGCTCACTTTTGCTCAGGAAGCCAGGGGTTTGTTTGGTTTGGATCCTCATTATCTCCAGCCTTATTTTCAAATTTGCTTTCCCTGAACACCCCAGTGTTGGGAGGCCACCTCTCAGCCACCATTGGAGGAGTAGCCCTGGCCTCCTCTTGGCCTGCAAACCCTGGAAAGTGCTATGAAATGTGTTCTGAGAATTTGAGTCATGTGGTTCTCATAATTCTAGACTCCCTGATCATCCTTTCATCTGGAGATCTCAAAGACACGGACAAACATTAATTATTCTCACTGCTCTGCTTAGAAGTAAACAGACATTAGAACTCTGGCTGCTCCTCACTGAGGCTTCATTGCCTGCATCTGTGCAATTCAGGTCCCATTCCATCATTTACTGTATCTATTTATGTGTTGTGGTACTCAGGACGGTATCCAGGGCCGTGTGCATGCTGAACAGGGGCTCTTCCACTGACCTTTACCTCACATTATTTACTTTAAAAAATACACTTCTTTCCAATTTGTAGGGGACATGAAATTGCCTATGTTCATAGCTGTGGGTGGAAGTCTGGGCTGTACAAGGAAGTTCTGTGTTCAGCACGGTCTCTGACCTCAGGGAGTTTACAGTCTGGACTGGGTAGGAGTCATGTGCCTGTATCCTTGTGATCCCAGGATCTGGGAAGTAAAGGCAAGAGGATCAGGAGTTTCAGTCTAACTTCTGCTGCATAAGAAGTTCAAGGTCAGGGCTGGAGAGATGGCTCAGAGATTAAGAGCACCCACTGGCTGCTCTTCCAGAGGTCCTGAGTTCAATTCCCAGCACCCACGTAGGGGCTCACAACCATCTGTAATGAGATCTGGTATCCTCTTGTGGTGTGCAGGTGAACACTGTACAAATAATAAATAAATAAAATCTTAAAAAAAAATAAATCCAAGGCCAGGCATCTGGGGCTATACAAGACCTTGTCTTAAAATTAAAATTAAAAAAAGAAACAGGCATGGTGGTACATGCCTTTAATGCCATCACTTGAGTGTCAGAGGCAGGCAGGTCTCTGAGTTATAGACTAGCCTGGCCTGTAGAGTTAAAAAAAAAAAAAAAAAGCCAAAAACATGGCTGGAGATATGGCTTAGTAGTTAAGAGCACTAGCTGCTCTTCCAGAGGACCCAGGTTCAATTCCCAGTATCTACATAGCAGCTCACAACTGGAACTCCAGTTCCAGGGAGCCTGACACCCTTCTCTGACATCCTCAGGCACCAGGAACATATGTAGTGCAAATACTTACATGCTGGCAAAACATCCATACACATGAAATAAAAATAAATCTTGAAAAACGCCAAAGCCAAAACAAACAAACAAATAAGGCCTGGAAAGATTGCTTAGCAGCTAAGAGGACTTGCTGTTCTGCAGAGAACTCAGATCTGGTTGTCAGTACCACAGAGTGGATCTCAATCACTCTCATAACCCAGAGCTCCAATTCTTTCCCCCTCTCTCCCTCTCTCTCTCCCTCTTCCTCCCTCCCCCTCAGCCTCCCTCCCTCCCTTCCTTTCTTCTGAGAAAGGGTTTCTCTGTGTAGCCCTGGCTGTCCTGGAACTCACACTATAAACCAGGCTGGCCACGAACTCACACATCAGCCTACCAGTGCCTCCCCAGTGCTGGGATTAAAGGCATGTGCCACCACCCACCAGGCGCCAGCTCAGGTTTTAAGGAACAGTTTTTGCAGCAGGTTAGCCTAAACACAGTAAAGCTTTCTCTCCATTTAGTTCATGCTCTAAGTGGCAAAACAAAACAAAAACAAAAAACAAAAACAAAACAAAACAAAAAAAAAAAAAAACAAGCACACCAACTATCAGAATTCAGTTTAAGTTTTTATCGTGTAAAAATTTAAATATATAAAAACAGAACAATAAACCTTTGACTACGCTAATCTCAAGTTTTAACACTTAAGAGTTTACAACACTCCTCCTTGCTGCGATTGTAGCCAGCGATTTTACCACACCCAGCTCTTGAGTTGTTGCTAGAGCATTATAAATTATTCTAATTTACTCCTACATATTCCATTATGTAGCTTTTTTTTTCTTCCATGTAACTCTGGCTGGCCTGGAAGTTACTATGTAGACTAGGCTGTCCTCAAATCAGAAATCTGCCTTCCTCTGACTCCAGAGAGCTAGGATTAAAGGCACAGGTCACAAACAAAAGCCAGCTAACCATCATGAAGCCCTTAAACTGATGTGGGGTTTGTTTGTTTGTTTGTTTGTTTGTTTTCTCTGGGACAGTCTCCTGTAAAGTTTAACTTTTCCCTTCTTGCCTTTCCCTCCCGAGTGCTGCTGGTTTACAGGCATGCACTGCGCCTGATTTTATGTACTATTAGGAATGGAGCCCAGAGCTTCTCGAATGCTAGTACTCCACCAACTCAGACTCTCCTCATATTCCTCCTCCTTCTTCTAAATTTATGTATGTGAGCGTTTGCTTGCATGTCTGTGTACCAAGTATGCATAGTGTCCGATGAAGCCGAAGAGGACATCATTGTGGAATATTATTTTACAATGTGTTATATTCATTTATGCTGTGGGACGTCTGTTTAATGATGCAAAGATGTGTTGCATTCTTTTATGCTACATTTGCTTAACTCTGTGAAGCTGTGTTACTTTGCTGGTTTAAAACACCTGATAGAAGCCGGGCATTGGTGGCGCATGACTTTACTCCCAGCACTCAGTAGGCAGAGGCAGGTGGATCTCTGTGAGTTAGAGACCAGCCTGGTCTACAGAGATAGTTCCAGGACAGGCTCCAAAGCAAAACAGAGAAACCCTGTCTCGAAAACAACAACAACAACAAAAACAAAAACAAAAAAAGCAAACACCTGATTTGTGTGTGGGGGGTACCTGATTGGCCTAACAAAGAGCTGAATGGCCAATAGCAAGGCAAGAGAAAGGATAGGCGGGGCTGGCAGACAGAATAAATAGGAGAAATCTGGGAAGAAAAAGATGAAAAAGAGATCAAGGATCGAGAAAAGAAGGGGTCAGCCACCCAACCATAGAGCAAGAGTGAAAGTAAGATTACAAAAGAAGCAGAGTGGCGGTGGCAGCAGCATCGGCACACACCTTTAATCCCAGCACTCTGGAGACAGAGGCAGGAGGATCTCTGTGAGTTTGAAGCCAGCCTGGTCTACAGAGTGAGTTCTAAGACAGCCAGGGCTACACATAGAAACTTTTTCTTGGGGGGTGGGGGACTGAGGATTTCATTTGTCTTTTTTCTATTCTGCAGCTTTGTTTTGACATTATTTAAACACATTCCTTTCTTCCTTTCCTGTTTCCTTCCTTCCTTCCTTTCTTTTCTCCCTCCCTCCTTCCTTCTGTTTTTAAAAGCAGTCTCACTCTGTGGCCCAGGTACCTTCAAATTCATTGTGATCCTCCTGCTGCCGCCTCTCAAAGTGTTGCCATTACAGGTATATACCACATGTATAATTAGTATATATTTTCTTTATAACAACCAACATCTGTATTATATTTACTTGTATTTGATAGTCACATTAATCTAGAAATATCTCAAGCACGCAGAAGATATGAGTAGGTTATATGCAAATATTACTCTGTTTTGCATAAGGGGCTTGCTGGGTCACATACAGATTCTGGTATCCCAATGGATACCACAACAAATCCCTCATGGATATTGAAGGATGACTATGTATGTGTGTGTATACATACACAAACACACACACACACACACACACACATATATATACACATATATACACATACACACATGTAGCCTGTTGCATTTGACTTGTCATGTGTAAAATAATAGAATCTTTGATGTATTAATGAATTTCATTAGTGTACACACATTTGTATATATCCTACTCTTAAAATAATCATTTTTTGTTGGGAGACATAACAAAATGAAAAGTAAACAGGGCAAACTAAAATGAACTACCTTTCAACATGTGCTACAAAGGCTCTGGGTTTTAATTATTTCATTTTTCCCCTTAACCATTTTTCGGGAGAAAGTATCCTTTTCTCTTGTTCTCATCCCCTTCTGTGTTTCTTCTGTAAACCATTTCTCTGGTGTGTCAATTGGTGGTATTTTATTTAGACTGATGAACTGTTAGCAGATTACATTGAAGATAAGAACAATTCCAAATATAGTTGTCTGCCTCTCTGTTTTTTTTGTTTGTTTGTTTTTCTTCCCAGTAACAAAGCTCCCTGCCTTTAATTATAGCTTGAGACAGTGTGTTGTTGAAATATTTATTCTCTGAGTAATGACTGGATTTTCATTTCCTAATTGACATATATATTTAATACCTTTGCCAATATCAAATCTGAGAATGAGAAGAAGTGAGCTCTATGTAGAGTACTTCTGATACCTGCCCCTTAAGCTCCAGAGTAGCAATGTTACAATAAACAAGAGGACAAATACCATGTAATTAAATTCCACATATTTAATGCTTGACCAACAATGTTAGGGCTTACAAGCTAAACCACAAGTCCATGTGTGATCTGGAACACACAGTGAAGTATAATTGTGTCCCCAAAGAAGCCCTTGGTCTGGGAACATGCCTTACGTGTTCTGAAATGGAATGCCAGGTCCTTGGGAGCAGTTCCCAGGAGATAAAGCCCCACCCACACTGGTGACTTACAGGAGGCTTGCAAGGACTGGGAGAGTAGGTTAGATGAAGAGATTACCAGCCTGAACACCATCTGCCAAGGTGTATGAGTTTTCCTAAGTGGGGAATCCACAGAATATCATTTGGGCTCCCCACCCCCCATTATCATTACCTCCATGTTGTTTGAAACAAGACACCACCTTTCATTTGCAACACACCTCTTTTGGGAACCCAAGCAACACACTGTGGGTGTGAGGCCCTGTGAGTGTGTTCCCTGGATAACACTCATTCCCTTTGGTCCCTTTGGTAGTGTTTATCTAGCCCGGAGTTGAAAGTGGAGCAAGAGGCAGATTTACAGAGCCCAGCTGTTGTACAAGAGGCAGACTGTACAAGAGGCCATATCACGGATGCCCATAGGCTCTGTAGGTGACTGGACAGAATCACTCCTTCCATCGTGGAGAGGGAGAAGAGCTGGTATGGGAAACAGGCTCCCTGTATATTAACAGCATCATCTTGGGGCCTAAGCAGGAATCCAGGGCACAATCATGTATTAGAAGCACTGGGTCTCCACATTCGCCCAGAGACCATAGATAGCATCCATCCATAGTCCTCTGAAGTGGGATCTGCTCTCCCTTTCACATAGGTCTAAGATTGGAGCCCTTCGAGGTGATGTAGTTAGTGACTAAAGCCAGCCACGCCCAAACACAAGAGCTTACTCATGAGGATCCAAACAAAGCCAACTCTCCTGGGCAGGGCTCGTCAGCCCCAAAGGACTGCGGAGGCTGGAGTCTGTGTTGACTAGTGTGGCTGCCCAGAGCTATTCTCATCTTAGTCATTCCCAGGCACAGGCTAGAGCTGGAACCCATACCATATCCAATTCAGATGAAGAGGATGCAACCAGGCGCCTTCCACACCTCTGTGCTTTCTCCCACAGCTCCCAGCAGTTGGAAAGGGGTTTCATTCCCTCTTAGGCCCAGTCTTGTATCTGGATGCAACTTCAGTGAGGTTTATTCAGCCATGTCCTACAACAGTAGGGAGAGAGGGTGGTGCAGTAGAGAAGGCCTCACCATTATTACCTCAGTGCTGACAGCTCCGAGGCATTCGAAGCCTCTAAACCTGAAGCTTCATTTACTCCTATGACGACACAGGGTGTGGCTCAAGGAGCCGGAAGTGTGGTCTAGAAGTGTAGGCAGGAAATAAAGGAAGGAAGTAGACTATAAGTAGAACTAACACAACCATGGGTCTCTAGGACCAGGTGGGTGTTAGAGGCTGACAAAAAAACAACATGGGGAGGAAAGGGTTCATCTAGCTTACATTTCTAGGTCACAATCCATCATTAAGGTAAGTCAGGGCAGGAACTCAGGGTAACAACCTGGAGGCAGAACCCACAGAGGCTTGCTACTCACTGCAGTGCTCATGTACAACTCAGCTTTCCTACATAGCGGAGGCCCACCTGCCAAAGGCTGGTACTGCTCACACTAGGCTGGCCCTTCACACCAATCATTAGTCAAGATGGTCTCTCATAGACACAGCCACTGGCCAGTCTGATCTGGACAGTCCCTCTACTGAAATTCTTAGATGAGCCTGAGTCTGGAAGCAGAGCTCTTCCTAGGCAGGCCTTGACAGCTGGCTGACAGCCTGGTGATGGTCAGGTCAACCCCATGGTTAGATCTCCAACTCAGCGGCTGTGAGGTTGTAAATGGGTGCTGCTTTAAAAGACTACATTTGTGGAAATTTATTACATAGCGTAGAAAACCAACACACATGCTCTCTTGTCCTATAGCTTCCAACCTAGTAAAGTAACTTCAGCACTCCATCTTTTCTTCTTATCACCTTTGTGCTACTGCAATGTTTATCCATTACTGCATTGCCTTTCTTATTTATAAAGGTATGGTGGCTAATCGTGACTGTCAGCTTGATTGGACTGAAAAATGCCTCGGCAATTAGTAAAGCACACACAGGCTGTGCTGGTGAGGCTGTCCCCAGAGACAGATCCTGAGGGCTCCAACCTGATGAATGGATTAATCCCTTGTGTGCTCATCATAAAACAGTATTAAGGAACAGTGAAATGCCGTGACCTGCAGTTTAGAGACTGTCCTAACTGGAGTGACAGGGAATGAAGAAACATTTACATAGAAAAGCTGGGATCAGGTGAGCTGTGTGCTCTGATGGAGACGCACCAGCAGCCCAGAAAGTCAGTACATTTATTTTATGTATCTGAACAAGGAGGCAGGGTATTGCAGACAACTAAAGGAGAAGATGGGCTAATTACTCTCAGTAGGAATTCTCTGTAGGGGAGCAGCCTCAGGCTGTAAACATCCCCCCCCCCCCCAAGAGCAAGCTGTAATTTGTAGTTTCTGCACACACTGGTTTTAGTTAAAGGTCAATTCTTTGTAACAAACATCTTTACTTGGACCAGAGTAGGTTTTGCCATTCCCATGGGTCTGAGGCATTTCAGTCCTTGACATGACTGTGTTCTCATCAACATGCATTCAAGACTCCTCTGCTTCGCACACACTCAGGGAGAAAGGGAAGAGGTGGGCTTAGCTGGAGGAAGTATGCCACTGGGGATGTGTCCTTTGGACTGTATCTCACCCTGGCTCCTTCCTTCCTGATAGCTCTTTTCTCTGCATCCTGGATGTCAGAATGGGTGTAAACTGAGTTTGTCTACAATGCCTTCTCCGCCAGGATAGCCTGAGCCCACTGAAACTGTGAGCTAAAAAAGCAACTCCCTTAAATTGTCAGTTTTTTATTGTAGCAAATATAAAAATAACTAATACAAAAGACATAAACACTTGCTTAGCATGAGCAAGGCCTAGGTTCCATATGCAGCACTATAAAAACGAATGAATGGATACCTAAAAAGCTAAAGCTGACCCCTGAATCTCTCTTCTATTTCCTATCTTATCTCATGACCTGTCTCTGCTAGAAGCTCCTGACATGGATAGTATCCACCATAATCCTCACCAGAGCTAAGCAGATGTGTCATATAACCTAGGACCTCTAAAACTGTGCAAACAAAACAAAACATCAAAAAACACCTTTATTTTTATTGGGGGTGGGGATATTTCAAGACAGGGTTTCTCTGTAGCCCTGGCTGCCCTGGCACTTATTCTACATACCAGGTTAGCCTTGAACTCAGAGATCCATCCACCTGCCTCTGCCTTCTGAGTGATGGGATCAAAGGTATTGGTGCCACAAACCAGCAAACCTCTTTTCTTTACAAATATGTAGCCTCCATTATTTGATTATGGCAATTGAAACTAAGATATATATAGCTATCATCCAAAAAATCAGAAGGGAACCAGATCGAGAGCCAGTGTGAGGTGACACCCACATCTCCGAGACTGAAGCAAGCAGGGACTGTCTCTTGGAGATGTCTGTGTGAGGGAGATTGGCAGAAGTCACACCCGATGCCCTCCATGCTCCCAGTGAATGGGGCTCTACATATGACATCTGCAGTTGTTCTTCTGGAAGGATAGCATGTCCTTTTCTGAAGGATAAAATTTCTCTGCTCTCTTGTGGGTTTTATTATCATAAAAATAATGAGAGGTTCAAGATGCCAAGTCTGGAGCCAGCCTGACTAGTCTGAATCCTTATTATCATTCTTCTGTGACTTTGGACGAGTAACTTTGTCTCTGAGCCTCAGTACTCTCACCTGCAAGGTGGGAGTGATAATCACAGGATCTGTTTCATAGCTGTTGAAAGATTAAAGGAGCAGACAGAAGTCCGTGCTCTCTTGCAGTGTGTCCCATCTTTACTATTGCTCTGCCTTTTAAAAGTGATACTTTTACTTTTATTTATTTAAGGAGGTACTCGGGTGGGTGCCCACTCACATAGACAACTTTCAGGAATCGATTCTCCCCTCCCATCACGTGAGTCTCAGGGATGAAACTGAGATCGTCAGACTTCGCAGCAGAAGCCTTTCTGGGCCCTTGCCACCCAAGAAAAAGGCTGCTGAGGAGCGAGAGGTAGGCAGCAGGCAGTGAGGGAAGCAAGTGTAAGCGCATGGCCAGGTAGGAAACAAGGGGGATGTTGGCACAATTGTCCCTTTCTTGGAGAAAGCAGAAAGAGCTCCTTTCAGACACGGTGTTTATGTCAGGGATTACAGGCGGTAAGGACAAAGCCGAGAATCTACTTCAGGAGAGTAGACTGGGTGAGGGCAGTTTCTCTTGCTTTTTCCTCAGGTGCCCCAGACGCCAGCCCAGAAAAGGGGAGGCGCCAGCAGGGGGTGTTTTGGGGACACAGCTGGCCATCTCGGTTATTAAATTCAAAGAGCAGGAAGCAGTCAACTGATGAAGCCCCAAGGGAGCGGGTGGGACAGGAAGAAAGGCTCTTTCAGCTTTCTGAGTTGCTTCAGGGTCCTGCAGCTTCACCTCTCTGCTCATCTCTAACGACTTAGTGGCTTCTGCTGGGGTTGTTTTTTACTTATGCGGTACAAAAGACAGAACCGAGGACCTTGTTCATGTTCAGTAAGGGCTCTGCCATGGAGCTACAGCTCCACTGCTGGGGAGGACATGGTCCAGTTAATAAGAGTGCTTGCCTCTGTCACTCACCATCAACAACCAAAGCAGCTTGAGAGAATTCCCGTTATTATCAATTCCCCTTTTCAGAGGATAATAGACAGGAAAACAGATGCTGAATTGAAGTGAACAAATTAAGAATGGGTGATTTTTAAATTGCTGAGGTTCTGTATCTTCTGTGGTGGTTGTCTTTCCCATAGCCTAGGCTAGCTCGAAACACAGTATGTATCTCAGGCTACTCTTGAGCTGGAGACAATCTCCCCTCTTTACACCCCACCCCCACCACTCCAGAATGCTAGAATCATACCAACTTCAACTTCAGTTGGCTGTTTTGTTTAAAAAAAAAAAAAGAAGAAGAAGAAGAAGAAGAAGCAAAGCTTTGGGTGTTAGTGGTATGCACCTTTAATCCCAGCACTCAGGAGTGAGTTCAAGGCCAGCCTGGTCTACAAAGTAAGTTCCAGGATAGCTAAAGATACACAGAAAAATCCTGTCTCAAAAAATAAATGATGCAGAGAGTAATTGAGGAAGATACTGGATGTTGACCTCTGCCCTCCATGTACACACACACACACACACACACACACACACACACGTTTGTTTTTAATTCAAGTCCACTGCCTTTTGTCCCTATTTCCTCTCTTACCGGCCCCCTTCTTCCCGAGATAGTTCCCCTTCTGCTTTCACGACATAAATACCCTATAATCCTCTCTAGTCCCTTCATTTAGACCTCTTCCTCTCTTCTTATAGTTGCCTTTTTTCTTTTATCTCCTATATATACATAGCATCTATAGATTTCCCTGACTCTTCATATAAGCAGTTTAAGATGACCTGTGAAAATGGTTCTCTAATCTAGAAAATTGTACAGAATGATGCAAGTCAAAAAATCAAATTATGCTGGGCAGTAGTGGTGCACACCTTTAGTCTCAGCACTCAGAGGTAGAGGCAGGCGTATCTCTGTGACTTCGAGGCCAGCCTGGTCTACAGAGCGAGTGTCAGGATAGGCTCCAAAGCTACACAGAGAAACCCTGTCTCAGAAAACAAAACAAAACAAAATAAATAAATAAAAATTATGTTAGGCAGTGGTGGCAGTGATACATGCCTTTAATCCCAGTGCTTGGGAGGCAAAGGCAAGAAGGATCTCTGAGTTCAAGGCTAGCCTGATATACAGAGCCAGTTCCAGGACAGCCATGGTTCAAATCTTTGGATTCACCTAAGAATATCAGAGAAATTCAGACAGTGGTAGTGCATGACTTAAATCCCAGCACTCAGTAGAGGCAGGTGGATCTCTGTGAGTTCAAGGCCAGCCTGATCTACAGAGAGTGCCAGGACAGCCAGGGATACACAGAAAAACCATCTCAAAAAATCAAAAAGGAAAAAAAAAAACATATCAGGGAAACTGCTGAAGCCAACAAGGGTATGGATATCTGAGAAGCCACCAAATACCTGAAAGATGGATGTCACTTTGAAGACACAGTGTACCATTCTGGCAGTGTACAGTGGAGTTTCTAAGCATGCCCAAGACAAACAGATTCCAAAAGAGAGCTCATTTTTTTTTTCCCTACATGCTTGCTTGCTTGAGAATGCAGAGAATAAAGCACAGCATGCATGTGGAGGTCAGAGGACCACCTCTGGGAGCTGGTTCTCTTGGGGTTAAAACTCAGGTCCTTGTACTAGGCAGCAAGTGCTTTTACCCATTGAACCATCTCACCAACCTTCAAAACAGTATTACTTTGCATTTCTCTGATGAGTAAAGAAGCTGAACTTTTAACTTTGTTTTTTCTAGACAGGGTTTCCCTGTGAAGCTTTGAATCCTGTCCTGGAACTCACTCTGTAGACCAAGCTGGCCTTGAACTCACTGAGATCCGCTTGTCTTTGCCTCCTGAGTGCTGGGATTAAAGGTGTGCCACCACCACCTGGCAAAGCTGAACATGTTTTCAAATATTTACAAATTCTTATCAGGTAAAAAATACTGAATGTGGTCATTTTTAAGATTTAAAACACATATTTCTAGTGACTTTGATCCACCTTAGTCAAAGCTTGTAAAGAGCCAGCAGTGGTGGCACATGCCTATAATACTAGCATTTTGGAGCCTGAGGCAGGAAGATCTTGAGTTCTAAACCAGCCTGGGGAACAGAGCAAGACTCTGTCAGAAAAAATGGGAGGAGAGAAGGAAGCATTCTTAATAGTATGGACAGATTCTGTGAGCCAACATATGTGTTTTCAGGCATTCTTCTGTGTGCATGTGCATGATAAACACGTGCTCCCATGCATAGTGTGTCAAGGACAGAGGTCAAAGCCAACAGTCTTCCACAATTGCTCTCCACCTTATCTTTTGAGACAGAGTCTCTCACTGAGCCCAGAGCTCACCAATTAAATTAGGCAACCTGGTACCACATCTAGCACATTTCTCTTTGAGATTTTCTTTTCATGGTCTATTGTGTGTGTGCACAACTGTGTACAGGTGTCTTGCAGAGGCAGAAGAGGGAACTGAATCCCTAAGAGCTAGAATCACAAAGTTGTGAACTACCTGATGTGGGTGCCAGGAACTGAACCCAGGTCCTCTGGAGAAGCAGAAAAAGCTCTTAATCACTGACCCATCTCTGCAGCCCTCATTTCCTGTCTTGATGCTGGAAGACGAGGACACAATTTCCTGGGATATTAAAGAAAGTAATGCCAGGTGCTTTTGAGGTCCCAGGTAACCCAAGTTCTTGTTTCTATGGCTGCTGATCTCTGCTTTCATTCTCAAGTCAACCAAAGAAACTCAATTTCCCCTTTCCCCACAAGAACAGTTAGCACTTGTGGAACCTGCTTCATTTTGCTCTTTTCCCCTTCCTTCCTCTTTTCCTCCTCCCTTCCGACTTTCTCTATTGCTCTAATTCTCAGCAGTTCTGGGATAGAATCCAGAACTCCTGTGTTCTTCCACTGACTTACACCACTGCTTTTCTTGAACTTGGACAATTAGTCTGATTATTGGATAAGGAATACTTGAGCCAGGTGGCTACAATCCCAACACTCAGGATACAGAGGCAGGTAGATGTCTGAGTTGGAGGCCAGCATACTCTACAGAGGGAGTTCCAGGACATCCAGGGCTTTACAGAGAAATCCTGTCTCCAAAACAAACAACCACACACACACACACACACACACACACACACACACACACACACACACACACACACAAACAAACAAAAACAAAAAACAAAAAAACAAACAAAAAAGCCAAAGACAAACCATCCTTAGCTAAGTAATGAGTTTCAGGCCACCTGAGGTACATGAGACCCTGTCTCAAAAAATAGTTTACCTATATTTAGTACACTTAAAAAATGTTTTGTTCTGAATCAAACTCAGGGTCTTAGCATTAAATCCCATCCCATGCCAAGGTCCCATTTGCTAAGGGAAGAAAGGGTAGACAGAGCTGAGGATGTTGCTCAGTTGGTAGAGTGCTGTTAGCACAAACCAACAAAACACTGTGTTTGACTCCTGGCACCATACAAACCAGGTATGCTGGCACATTTCACAGCACTGGGAGGTGGAGACAGGAGGATCATGGAAGCTACCTGGCCACATAAGAGAGACCCTGCCTCAAACAGAAAGTTCACCGGAAGCAGAGGCAGAGGACTACTCATACAGATGACTACTATTTTGGCAAGACAAAGGGAGAGTGTTTTGGAGAAAGTGAGGATCTGGGCCACAGGACAAATGGTCCACATTTTTCAGCAAAGTGCAAGTACAGGGAGAATCTATAGATTGTCATACCCAAAAGGTTCATCAGAGCTGGATGTGGGGGTACATGCCAGAGAGACTGAGGCAGAGAATCATGAGTTCAAGACCAGATTGACCAAACAGAAAGAGTGCAAATGGAACACAAAGTTAGTCATGAGTCAATAAAATGGGTACAAGGGAGCAGGGTGATGGTGGCACAGGCCTTTAATTCCAGCACTCGGGAGGCAGAGGTAGGCAGATCTCTGTGAGTTCCAGGCCAGCCTGGTCTACAAAGCTAGTTCTAGTACAGGCTACAAAGCTACACAGAGAAATCTTGTCTCAAAAAATAAGTAAATGGATACATGAGAGTTAATTATACCATTTCATCTACTTCTGTGTATGACAACTCCCATGGGAGTGGGTGAGATTTCCTAACGGTTCCAGCCAGCAGAAAAGGGGCTGCAAACCATACTATCATGTTAAGTGTAACTGCTTCATAAGTAAAAGAAACAGGCAAAAGATTTCTATTTTAGAGTTTATATTCTTTCTAGCAGGAAACAGACAAAGAGCAAATAAACAAATGATAGACTTAAATCATCAACAAAGACAAGGGTGGTAAGTGTTCAGAAACATTCTCCACCCAACAGTATTTATTCTTTGTGCCTGGTTAACAGCAGACAAAGGAGAATGAATAGTGATTCACACTCTTTGTTTCGTATTTCCCATAGTCTCCCTGTGTAGTGCTGGCTAAGTTAGAGCTCCCTGTGTAGACCAGGCTAGCCTTAAACTCCCAGCAATCCTCCTGTATCTGATTCTGGATTGCTGGGGTTACAGGCATGCACCATCACACCTAGCTTTGGCAATTCACCTGTCATTTCATTTATAGGCAAATATTAACTAGAGGCACAAGTATTCTGTTCTATGGGAAATATTTTAACTTAAAGCTTTTGCTCCCCTCCCTCTTATTATAAACTCCAAATGTTGAACCCATAACTGGTCTCTAGAAGTGGATTCTGGAGCTGGGTGTGGTGACCTATAGCTTTAATCCCAGCATTTAGGAGGCTGACAGATCTCTGTGAACCAGAATGCTGATCTACATGTCAGTTCCAGGCTAAGCCAAGAGCTACAGGAGACCCTCTAAAAAAACAATAAAGACTAGTGCCCCTTAAGAAGCCTTTCAGGGGGAGCTGGGAGAAGTACAAAAAATCCTTCAAAAGAAAAGGGCTGCCCTCCATTATCTGAAAATGAACTCTCCATTTTGGCTATAGTCTTTTGCCACTCTTAGGGACCCAAAGCATCCTATCACCTGGCCTAGTGCAGCTTCCCTGTGCAAGGCAATGCAGAGGAGAGAGACACTCAACCAGGGCAGGACTGTTCACTCCAACATCCCAGCTCTCCAAAACTATACTCACTAAAGCTGGGATGACGTATATACATGGCAAATTTGAAAAGCTTTCTGATACTAAGGATAACCAGTCATGTTCCCAGAAAGAGCCTGTGGACCATCTTCACACAAATACTACTACTTCCATGTTAAAGATGGACAACTTCAGAGAACCCACCATCTACATGAAGTAAGTAGTTCACCGGACAGTCCTTCAATCCCTTAGAAATACTGGCTTGGCCTGGTGGTGGTGGTGGCACACCACTTGGGAGGCAGAGGCAGGCAGATCTCTGGGAGTTCAAGGCCAGTCTGGTCTACAGTTGAGTTCCAGGACACAAAAATACGAGAGAAAAACAAAAAACAAAACAACAACAAAAACAAACAAGCAAAAAATAAATTGCTTAAAGTCAGGAATAAAGCATGGGAAAACCTAGCAAGCATACAAAGAGAGTACTATCTGTGACGCATTAACATTTCTTGAAGACTTATTCAATTGATTCGTCTAACAGCCTTCTTGGATAAACCCAGCAACAAATATTTTAGTTTGCTGAAAACAAAACAAAAAAACAAGCAAAAGAAAAAAATGCTTCTTGGCTCAAATTATAGGACTTCTTTACTGGCAGCTCAGTGTAGGCTTTTTCTGCATATGTGCTTTTAGGATAGTATCGCAGATTGCCATGTGTTCATTACATCAACACTTAACACTCATTAAATAATAATGAAACAGGAGGCCTAGATTTTTGTTTGTTGTTTGTCCAGGGCTTGTTCCTCACTTAAGTGACCTTGGACGAATATATTTCTTCTGTCGCATCTGACATACCTGTTTCAGGATAGTGTTCATGACAGGCCTGCTTTGAGAGGTCACCTATGAAATTTATCTCCTTCACAACCCTATGGGCTCTTCTTCCTGGCTCTTCTACCGAAAGCCTGGTCGATACCATCTGGGGGTGGTTCAGATGTTTGTGGGTCAGCTAATAAGAACTTGAGCTATGCAGGGTTGCCCAAGCTACCGAGCAGTGTTGGAAAGCGGGAAACACAGCAAGCCCCACAGCAGCTTTTCCTTAATTCCTGCCGTTTTCAGCCTCTTACAGCTGACAACACTAAACTATGTCACTCGATTTCTTCCTACAGCAATCCTCCAAGGGTGAAGCGTTTGAAAGGCCCACTCCGGCTGGACCGGCAGCCCGGCCCTTCGCAGCTAAAGCTGTGTTGCACATTGTTTCAGAGGCTTACAAAACACAGCCATCTTGCAGCAAGAACCGCGGCCCAGGAGAGGGTGAGCCCTGCCCCTCGGCCCCGGTGCCACCACCAGCGAAGAGCTGGCAGTCTCCGCACTGCTTAGCAGTCTGCACCTGGCTGCCCCGCCTCTCCCGGGCTAGAGTCCGCCGCGACCAACTTGTCCTCAGGCGACTTGGCCCGACCCTCCGGACGTGGCCGCGCTTGGCGGGGAGCGAAAGCGGGAAAGGAACCGCGGGTTTCCCGCCCCTGCCCCGCGGCACGGCACGGCGCGGCGCCGCGCGGCCCGAAAGTGGGCACGGGACTCGAGCTTGCACTTGCCAGCTTCCTGCTTGGGCGCGTTTTCAACTGGGGCGCGGCGACCGCCGGGCCGCGGCCTCCTCCCCGCCCCACGCGGGCCGGGCGCCTCGGGGGCGCGCGCGGGGGTGGCGCCCCTCCCCCCGCGGGCCGGGCGCTGGTCCGCGGCCTGCGCCGCCCTCCCATCCCCCACTTGCCCCTCCGCACCCCTAAGGCGGGCTTCGGGGGCTCAGTGTGGCGCTTGCACTCGGCGGGGAGCGAGCGCAGGCCAGGACGGGCCGGGGCGGGCGGCATCTCCGCGGGCCCCGCGGCCCCTCGGCGTGTCTTTTGTGTTTGTACACACCGCGAGAGGCGGCGGGAGGAATGGGCGGGCGGCGCGCGGGGGAGGAGCGAGCGCGCGCCAGCGAACGGGCGCGCGGGGGGAGGGGCGAGGCGGGGCGCGCGGGCCCCTGGGCGGGGCCGAGCCTTCCCTCCATTGTGTGTGATTGGCTGGCGCGCGGCGCGGGGCGGGGCGGCGTGTGTGGGGGATAGCCTCGGTGTCAGCCATCTTTCAATTGTGTTCGCAGCCGTCGTCGCGCCGTCGCCGCTCTCCAACGCCAGCGCCGCCTCTCGCTTGCCGAGCTCCAGCCGAAGGAGAAGGGGGGTAAGTTTCTCCGTCCGCCCGCTTCCCCGGAGCCCGGCCCCGTTCGCCGTTGGCCTCGTAGCGGGCCGCGGAGGGCACCCGCAGCCCCTCGGGCTCGACCCGCAAACTTTTTGGCGCAGAAACGGAGGTGGCGAGCGAGTTTCCCTCTCCCTCGGGCGGCGGCGGCGGCGGCGGCTCCCGCTCCCCCGTCTCCGCCTCAGCCCAGCGGCGGCTCCGCCGCGGTGCCGAGCTTGCTCGCCCTCCCGCGCCGCGGTCTCCCCTTTCTTCGGTGAAATCCCGCCCGCAGCCCCTTCCCGGGACCCCAGACCTTCACCTTGTCCCGCGCGAGCCCCTTAACTGCCGCCTGCGGGTCCCGGCCCGCAGTTTTTCGGGCGCGAAATGGGTAAAATCGCCGCCGCTTCCCACCCCGGGCTAACTCGCTTTTTGCTGCCTCCCCACAGTTGTGGCTGAGCTTCACCATCTTGTCTCTCTTCTCTGGTCACCGACCATATTTTTTCCCCCCGTTTCTCTCTTCCCCATTTTAAAATGGAAGGAAGAAAAAATTTTAAGAACATTTTTTTTTGCCTTTTTTGGAGAAAAGGAAACTTGATGCATATGAAATTCAGAATAACAAAAAAAGAACTTTTGCATTTTGGGGAGAGCGGCACGTGGCAGGGGATGGGGTATTTTCGAACGTTTTGCTGTTTGTCTCTTTGGAAGGGAATCGGATACGTTTTGCAATTGTTTCCATTTTGTGCTGGTCTTGGGGTGCCAGTCGCTTGCGGGGCCCAGACGGGCAGGTCGGGTACCCGGTACCCAGGGACCAGGGGGAGGCAGAACCAAAAGTTTATGTGGTGCTGGGGTGGGCCGGGCGGCCGGTGTCGAGCGCTAATTAAGCCTGGGTGCGGGGCAGTCGGCTTCCATAGCGAAGCCCGGGAGGACGGGCTTTGTGGAATGCTCACTGGCAATAGCTGTTGTTCTTGTCTGTCGAGACGCCTTTTTGTCAACATAACCGTAAAGATACAAACCTCAAGAATGTTTACAGATATTTACAGCAATCCAACTGCCAAGCGCGAGGCGGGGGGCGCGAACGGGGAGGGGGCGCTAAAACCTTTTTTCTTCCAAAAAAAAATATTTTTTTTTTTTTGCTGTAATTTGACTCGACCTTTCTGTGGTTTGTGGCTTCTTTCATTTGACTTGTTTGTGATCGAATGTTTACAGGCGTTTCTAATTTCTACTTTAATTAAAGGAATTGAATTAAAATCTATTGGGGTGGTCTCAGGTTTTTTTGGCTGTTTGTCGCTTTGGCATTATGAGTATTAATGCTGACAATTTTCCAGTTTTAAGTCGTATTTGGGAAGGAGACCTAACCTGCACCCTCTCAAATTAATTATATAACAGCCCTTTTTCTCCTCTATGCTGATTAGTTTACAGGGCTTTTTTGGGGGGAGGGCTTCTGGCAGGAAATGTGTATGTTTTAGCTGATTTTTTTTTTTTTTTTTTTTTTTAAATACTGGTAGGTAAGTAAGGAGGTGCTTATACCATGGCTCGTACAAAGCAGACTGCCCGTAAATCCACCGGTGGTAAAGCACCCAGGAAACAACTGGCTACAAAAGCCGCTCGCAAGAGTGCGCCCTCTACTGGAGGGGTGAAGAAACCTCATCGTTACAGGTATTTATAAAAGGGAGGAATAGGACAGTGTCTAAATAGTATGTTCATGTAATTTAGCAGAAGATGGATAATGTACTTTTCGCTTTGAGGGAAAGATGGTTTCCTTTTGAATGCTTACTGCTGCTTGAAAATACATATGTATATATGTTGGTTTATGAATACGTGTAACTTGGTGTCATGCTTTATCGATAACATTTTGAAGTTGTAATCTGATCCAAAGTCTAAAGGAGCCCAGTTCTCAACTAGTAATAGGACATATTAACATTTTAACCATTAAATTTTTAACTATGAAATGGTTTCATGTATGTATATACAGATGTATATATTACTTATAAATGATGTGTATAATTTTTGTATGTATACATATATTTAGGTTTTAAGTTGACCATCCTCACTTGTAAAGTAATACTTTAAGGGGACCAGTAAATTCTCCATTCACCATATTTACTTGGTGGGTTTTTCCCTCCTTTGCTGCCTCAGTTTATTTTGATGTAAGCACTGTTATTAAGGACATCTGCCATTAGAGGGCACCAGTTGCCCAGATTTGAATAGACAGATTTTATAGTTAACAGCTCATAGAGTTGAAATAAGTCAGATTTAGGGTTTACAAAATTGTAGTGTCTTTTCCTTTACCCCCTCTGTCCCTTCCCTTTCCCATCCCCTCCCCCCAATAAAGCTTTCCAGGTTGAAAAATAATTATAGACAATCACTTAATGTTAGAAAATTTTCCATATGGGAGAAACAATGTGAAATCAAGTTTTCAAATTTAATCATTTGTGACTGATAGAATTACTGGGAGATAAAAACAACTGTTTTAAGTGAATCATGGTAAATTAGGTTGGTGAGTCTTTTAGAACTTTAAAACCTAAGGCACAGATGGGGCAACGGAAAATGATGCTTAAACTCAAGAGTCTAAGCCATCTTTATTGCCACTGTAACAGCAAATATGCTACCAAATCTTATGGGTTTTTTTGTTGTTGTTTGTTTTTAAGGTGGGGATCACTCTTAACCTGGGCTTGCCTGGAACTCATTATGTAGATCAGGCTGGTATTAAGCCTCCTGCCTCTGCTTCCTGAATTCTGGTGTGCACATTCAATACCACACTCAGCTTAAAGTTGGGTGATTCTCAGCTCAGTTTGGGAGGGGGTGTGCAGATAAAAAATGAATATAGGGCTTTGATAAACTGCCATTTTATGTTTTTTATTTTAAAAGTGATCTTAACAATTGAATATTCAGGTCATAAAACTGATTTGTGAAATTTGGTGCTCAAGAATATTTGGGAGGTTCATTTTTTGAATAATTGCATTTCTTTAAAGCTGACTACTTTTTATGTTAGTAACAAAGTCTTTTTATTTAATGTTAACTTTGAAGGCCTGGTACTGTGGCACTCCGTGAAATCAGACGCTATCAGAAATCCACTGAACTTTTGATTCGCAAGCTCCCCTTCCAGCGTCTGGTGCGAGAAATTGCTCAGGACTTCAAAACAGATCTGCGCTTCCAGAGTGCAGCTATTGGTGCTTTGCAGGTAAATAGATTGGGAAAGATCCTTGTTTTTTGTTCATGATATATGTCAAGAGCAATTGAGCTTCTTTCTTATGTGTCTATGAGGTAGTTGATTCACTCTTGATGAAATTTGAAGATAAACTAGTTCAAGGTAAGCTGGGTAATGGTGGACTTTAATTCCAGCCCTTGAGAGGCAAAGCCAGAGTTCCAGAACAGCCAGGGCTACACATAGAAAACCTGCTTTGAAAAACTTAGAAATGGTTCAAGGTATTGCACATAAAAATTAAAATCCTAATTTGATTCTAAAGCATAATGCAGTTATACTATTTATTTTGGTTTTGGTGGGGAGGCGGCAGGATTTTAGATCAGGTTGGCCTCAAAAGCACTGAGCTCTGCTTGCCTCTGCCTCGCAAGTGCTGGGGTTAAAGGTGAGCACCACTACTGTCTGGCTTAATTATTTTTCTAACATTGCATTAAAAACAATGTACTTCTGGCTTGGTTTATGGGTGCTATAGGATAGAGAACTAGAATTCTGTTCGTAGCCACTTTCAGTCAGTAGTGATAAATGTCTTTTTGGATGCAAAGCAAGTTAGGATGTCTACATCGAATAGGCATTATTGGAGAGTTACATGTTATAAGCGGGTCTATAAGTGAACGTGGACTTGAACACTTGTGGTTTGAAAGGGAACTGTATAGTTCAATTAAATAGAAAGCATAATGTGAATTTAACCTTAGGTCTAATGTTGGGAAGAATGTTCTGGAGACAGTTGTGTATAAAATACTCCTAACGACAAGATGAGAATGAAATTAGCACTTGACAAATAATACATAGGTGCAATTAACCTTGTAGCAGAATATGGTAAAAGTAATAACACAGTCAGAAAACACAGGGTGGGTAAAAACGTGTTGTTGCTGGGCACTGCTGCACATCACCATTGGAGGAGTTCAAGGTTGCCGTTGCTGTCCTCCTAGCTTTTGCTTTGTGGACGAGAAAGATTTGATAGGTGGATTCCACTCTGACATATAATTGGTTGAGCTGTTTCTATGGTTAGGCTAAGCTTCATTTTATTGGTGAGTTCCAGGAATAGGCATCCATTAAATTCAGGGATTGAAATGGCTGAAATTTTAGCTATCAAAATCTTCCCGTGCTGTTTCTTAGAATTTTATTTATTTATTTACTTTCATTTTAATAGCTGCTTATAAATCCAAATTCCAAAAAGGAGATAAACATTTTGGTGGGAGAATTCTTGCTTTTGTTGTTGTTGTTTTTTTTTTTAAGTCATTCAAGTGTAAATGTACCTTATTATAGTTACCAGTGAGTGTGATGATTTTTTGAGCAAAATGCACACTTTATTTTTGAGTGAATGGTTTTTAGTTACTAGCCAGCTGTGTAGTTTAGGGTGACCTTGAACTCCCGATTCTCCAGCACCACCTGCAGCCTGGGATTATAGACATGCTCCCCCATGCCTGCTTTATGTGGTGCTTAGGGTCAAATCCAGAGCCTTGGGCATACTAGGCAAACACCACCACCACCACCACCACCACCCCACACAGGGTTTCTCTGACTAGTCCTGGAACTCACTTAGTAGGTCAGCCTGGCCTTGAACTCAGTCAGATTTACCTGCCATTGCCTCCTGAGGGTTGGGATAAGGGTGGTAACCACTGCCCAGCAAGCTCTCTTAAGCAGTCACCTCTCCAGTGCTGAAAGAGGGATCTTGCTGCTGGTGGTGACCTTTCATCCATCACTCAGGGAGATAGAGGCAGTTGAGTCTCTTTGAGTTCTAAGCCAGCCAGGACTACATACAGTGAGACCCTTTGTAAGATAACTTATAAGTCCCCACCCGTGTGTGTGTGTGTGTGTGTGTGTGTGTGTGTGTGTGTGTGTGTGTGTGTGTGTACAGATTAGTTGTAAGCTTATACCTCCAAAAGTGTTAGAGATGCTGCCAAGCCCTGCCATTTGCTTGTACATGCATGTGAAGCCCTAGGTTTAGTCCCTAGTACTGCACCACAACACAAAAAAGATAATCATTTGCATTTGCTAGTAGAAGTGGGATATAGAAGCAGATGAGGAAAGATTCCAAAGAGCACTTTATAATGTCATGACTCAACCTTTATAAGAGAGCCTGAGGCAAAGGCCAGCCTAGGCTACACAGTGAGACCTAGTCTCTTAAAAGCAAATTACTCTATTTTTGTCTTTAGAATTACACAATTTTAAGCTGGGCGTGATGGGGCTTGCTGGTCTGTAATGACAACACTCATGAATAGTGACAGGAAGGTTATTAGTCAAGATCAACATGGGCTACATAGCTAGTTGAAGACTAGCCTGGAATAATACATATTGTGATCCTGTCTTTAAAAAAAAAAAAAAGACAGCTGGGCATGGTGGCTCAGGCCTTTAATCCTAGAAATTGGAGGAGAAGGCAGGCAGATCTTTAGAGTTTGAGATCACCCTGGTCTACAAAGCTACACAAAGAAACCCTGTCTTACAAACAAAAAAGACTTTAGGCACGAAGAGATGCCTCAGTTCCTTTATTTCCTTCCCATCTATGTCAGGCAGCTCACAGCCACCTGTAACTCCAGTTCCTGGGGAGCTAATCTCTTTGGCCTCGGGCACTGGCATGACTTGCATGGATGTGATATACATGTATGCATGAGCAGGCTCCCCACACATATGCACAATTAATTAATCTTTTTTAATTATATAATTAACATAAAAATAGAGTCTCTGTGCCTGTCTGTGTCCCCCCAAAAAAAACTGGATGATTCGAATCCAATTATTACCTGGGTGGTGGTGTTTTATGTACATTAAATAGTAATGTATAACTTAGACACAATAACAGATTACAACAGTAATGGAGGTGGGACAGTTAGAACAATGTACTTTTTGTAGTCCTAAATAGAGCTTGGACCTAGAGTCTACTGCTTCCTTGGGTAAGCACTCTATCAACACTGAACTACTTATTCCCCAACCTTTTTTTTAATGTGGGGGAGTTGGTTTTAGGTTTTTTTTGAGACAGGATCTTTCTGTGTAGTTCTGGTTGTTCTTGAACTCCCAGATCTGCTTGCCTCTGACTGCAGTGCAGTGATGAGAGGCAAACATCACCATGCCTGACCAACTGTTTATTTGTAAGACAGGATCTCACATAATTGTTCAGGCAGACCTTGTCTTGAACGTGCGGTCCTCTTGCCCTCTACTTTCCTAAAGGGCTAGCTTGTATTGCTAGCTTGTGCCACCAGTCCTGGCACAGTGTACTGTTACTTTTAAAAAGTTTAAAATTCATGAAATGTGTGTCAGGTGTGATGGCTGGACCAGCATGTGCCAAGAGTGAAACCTAGCCTCAACAAAAATAAAATGTTTTGTTCTAGCTTTTTCCATTTAATGTGTTCAGATCATGGTTGGCAGTAAAGGAAACTAGTTTGAGAGTTGTAGAGATGATGACTTGTACAACGAAAGGAAAAGGAATATAAATGTACCTCTAAGGGGTAGAGAGAGATTAGGGATAATTGGGAATTGACTAATGTAATAATGCTTAACTTTTACCTGAAGTGTCAGAGAGCTTGAACTAAAATGTTTTTGTATTGTTGATGGACGTATTGAAGCAGAAGAGTCAGACCATAAATATTCAGTGTTATAAATATCGGGGGGGGGCAGTGCACAGCCTTTAATGCCAGTACCCTCACTCAGGAGGAAGAGGCTGGCTGACTTTAAGGCCAGCCTGGTCTTCAAAATGAGTTCCAGGAAGAGCCTGTCTACAAAAACCAGAAAGAATGTTCTAACTTAATATCTGTTTATAAGATGCTTTTTCTTTGTATTATAAATTCATGTGACACCAGTGATCATTTTGATTCAGGGTCTTACTATTTAGACCCCAGCTGGCCTAGCAGTCAGATTCCCTGCCTCTGGGATTGAAGGCGTTTCCACCCTGCTGAGCTCTCTTTGTAATTTAGTGCTATAAAGGGAGATTTGGGAATATATGTGTGTTATGAATTCAGTAATCTTAAGAACACACAACTCTTAGAAGCAAATGGTCTCAGAAACATGACACCTGTTTGTTTCCTAGAAGCTTGTGCTACATTTCACAAAAGCGTCTATTGTAGGTTTGCATGATCCTAATGCTGAGTTAAAGTTTCTTAATGAGGAACTTCAGTTAGCCTCTTTGCTATAAACTCACACCTGAAAGCAGGGCCCAATATATTGTACTTCACTTGCTTTTATTATTTACTTTTACAATTGTGTGTACACATGCACATGAAAATCAGAGGACTAGTTGGAAGACTTGATTTTCCACCATGTGGATTTCCAAGAATCAAACTCAGGTTGTCAAGTTTGACAACAAGCAACTACCCGCTGAGCCATGTCACCAGCCCACTTTCCAGAATGAGTCCCTGAATATTAAAGGCTTTGCTTTGGGAATACTTCAGTTGTGAGTAAGCTGCACAGGAAAGAGTTGTGGGTATTTAGGGTTTCCAATGCTGGGGATCATGCTTATCCCCAGAACAGATTTGTTTTTGAGACCAGGTTTCTCTGTATAAAACCAGAACCCTAGCTGTCCTAGAACACACTTGTAACCTTGAACTCAGAGATCCACCTGCCTCTGCTCCCCAAGTACTGGGACTAAAGGTGTGCACCACTGCCACCTGTCTTCCTAGAACAGATTTTTGTAAGTATTTTTGAGGCAGGGTCCAAGCTAGCCTTGAACACATGATCTCCTGCTTCACCCTCCATAGTAGGTAGTCCTGAACTAGTAGTCCCTGCTGGAGATTTATTAGGGTTAGGTATAAAAAACTAACACACTGAACATCTCCATGGGTACAAAGCATTACATGGAATGAGATCTCTTACCAAATTAACTGAAGGGTATTAAAAGCTGACTGATGCATAGTAAGTCCAATGTGAATGCCAAGGAACTGGGGTATAACTTAATTACCAGAACATGTTCTTTCAGGGAATAGTTTTGAGAGACAATAAGACACAGGAATAGTAAATTTTGTATGAAGGAATAGTTTTGAGAGACAATAAGACACAGGAATAGTAAATTTTGTATGAGGCAAGATTTTTTTAAAGAAGTGAGGTACCAAAGATTTCTTAAAGGATGAAGACAGGGGCTGGAGAGATAGCTTGGTTAAGTGCTTGTCTTGCAAATATGAAAGCCTGACTTCAATCCCTAACACCCATGTAAAAAGCTGTCTGTGGTGGTGGTGCTTGTAAGTACTAATACTGAAGTAATGAGAACAGGGGCTCAATGGCTAATCTACCTAGCCTGGTTCAATAGTCCCAAGTTTCTGTAATGGACCTTGTCTCAAAAAAAAAAAACAAGGTGAGACTGGGAACATGGTTCAGTCATTGAAGTGCTTACATACCAGCATGAGGTCCTGGGTTCTGATCCCCATCACACACAGAAAGGGGGCACTGTGTCTTTCATCCCAGTGCTGCCCAGGGAATCTGCCTATCTTTGGCACTTACTGTCTTGCCAACCTAGCTGAATTGAAGGGCTCCAGGTTCAGTAAGGAACTATGTTCTAATAAACAATGTGGTAAGAACTGACAAAGGCACCCAATGCCCATCTCCTCATGCACACATAACAAGTGGCTCCTGAGTTTGCTCTCTGGCTTCTGTGTGTATGTATACACAATGCCTTCCCACTCAAATCCATACCCACACAAAGGACAAAGATATGAATGTGAATGAAGGGCAGCCTAGTATACAGCTTTAGTGATAGAGGGTACTTAGCATGCACAAGACCCTCTTCAACACAGTAATTTATAAGTTTTCCATGTGTGTGTTTTATATTGAGCCATATTCATTTTCACTTCCTTTATTAATATTTGTTAAGCAGAATCTTGGTTTTATTGTGTGAAGTATTGGTGAAAGGGGATACCACTAGGCTACATTGTACTCCTGATTCCTAACCTAGGAACCCTAGGAACATCTTTTAAAATGAAGCCATTTGTTTGTGTATGTATACATGCCACTCAGAACAACCTGCAGGGGTTTTCCCAGGGGACAAATAATGCCAGCATTTGTGAGGTTTAGACAGGGGCCCCAATCTTTTGGTTTCCTCTTTCTTCCTCACATTACAGTTGCCAGTTGATAGTTCATATGGCTAGCAAGTTTTGGGTGGTAATGCCCCGGGGAGCTGGGCAGTGGTGGCTCACAACTTTAATCCCAGGACTTAGGTGGCAGAGGCAGGCGAATCTCTGAGGTCAGCCTGATTTACAAAGAGAGTTATGCAGGACAAGCTCCAAAGCTACAGAGAAGCCCTATTTCAAAAAGTGCCCTGGGAAATCTTACAGTGAAATGGGGGGAAGGGGGTAGATCAGCATTCTAGAGGGCACCAAATGCCATTATGCATTTATGCATTGAGGATTTATTTGAAAGAAAGTACTTTGGAGCTGATTACACAAATAAAATTAAATCGATCAAGAATATATTCTGGGACCCTTCTTTAAGTACTCTTGTAGAACTGAAGGAAGGAGCAAGATACCCAGAGACAGACAGACAGACGGACAGACAGACAGACAGACAGACAGACAGACAGACAGACATGATGGGGACCTCTTCTCCATATTGCAGCTGCCATGGTTGGTGTCAGCTTATTGGAGAGGTGTTGGGTTACATACAGTTCCCTTTGTAAGGGTGGGATTGTTAGAATTGGTTTCTTTGAAGTGTGCTTTGTGTGATTTTATAAAAATTTATGAACTTCCCGATGGTGCATGCCTTTTAATCCTGGCACTCTGGAGGAGACAACCTGGTCTACAAAGCAAGTTTCAGGACATCCAGGGCTACACAGAGAAACCATCTCAAAAAGGGACAAAAGTTATGAACTTAAACATTTTTTGATACTTTTTTTGCGTGTGAACATTTGATAAATGTAAGTTGTGATTAGAGGGTTTTAATACTATATAAGTGTTGAAACAATAGTAATTTTTTTTTATTTTGCAGGAGGCAAGTGAGGCCTATCTGGTTGGCCTTTTTGAAGATACCAACCTGTGTGCTATCCATGCCAAACGTGTAACAATTATGCCAAAAGATATCCAGCTAGCACGCCGCATACGCGGAGAACGTGCTTAAAGAGTCCACTATGAGGGGAAACATTTCATTCTCAAAAATTTTTTTCCTCTTCTTCCTGTTATCAGTAGTTCTGAATGTTAGATATTTTTTCCATGGGGGTCAAAAGGTACCTAAGTATATGATTGCGAGTGGAAAAATAGGGGACAGAAATCAGGTATTGGCAGTTTTTCCATTTTCATTTGTGTGTGAATTTTTAATATAAATGCAAGATATAAAGCATTAATGCAAGCAAAATGTTTCAGTGAACACTTTCAACAGTTCAACTTTATAACAATTATAAATAAACCTGTTAAAATTTTCTGGACAATGCCAGCATTTGGATTTTTTTAAAATAAGTAAATTTCTTATTGACGGCAACTAAATGGTGTTTGTAGCATTTTTATCATACAGTAGATTCCATCCATTCACTATACTTTTCTAACTGAGTTGTCCTACATGCAAGTACATGTTTTTAATGTTGTCTGTCTTCTGTGCTGTTCCTGTAAGTTTGCTATTAAAATACATTAAACTATACCTGCTTTGGGTCTTATTATTAATCTTACAAGTTTAATACCAGTGATTTATCAGCTTTTGTCTGAGACAAAACCCTTGAGAAGCCAGGCAGTGGTGTTGCACACCTTTAACCCAGCATTCAGGAGGCACAGACAGTTGGATCTGAATTGAGACCAGCCTGGTCTGCAGACTGAGGTACAGGATAGCCAAGGCTACACAGAAAAACCTGTCTCCAAAAACGAACTGCAGCAAAAATAGCCTCTTGAGAGACATAGAAAAACAAAGTAACCAACTGGAATGCCAGGAAATGTTTGAATGAAGAACCTTGTCTCATAAAACCCAGAGTGTGATCATAGGCATATATTATTAAACATGTAATGGTAACAAAAAAAATGTGAACCTAAAGGTCTTGTTGTTTTATTTAAAATCTACCTCAGCCCCCAGACAGGGTTTCTCTGTGGAACAGTCCTAGCTGTCCTGGAACTCTGTAGACCAGGCTGGCCTTAAATTCACAGAGATCTACCTGCCTCTGCCTCCCAGATGCTGGGATTAAAGGCGTGTGCCACCAATGCCCCACTGGTCATGCTATTTTTAAAATGCTGTAGTCAACAAGGGCCATTTGACAGTATCTTTGGGTTTTTTTGGGAGGTGGGGAGATTGTTTTGCAGAAACTAGATTATAGATGCTTAGAAAAATTGGCTGGAGCCAGATGTGGTGGTACAGACCTTTAATCCCAGCATTTGATAGTGAAAGCTAGGTGGACCTCTTGAGTTCAAGGCTAGCTGTTCCAGGCCAGCCAAGGTCATATAGCTATAGTAAATAATAATAATAATAATAATAATAAAGGTTGGGGCATGTAGCTTATTAAAGAGCTTGTCCCTCATGGGAATTTTTGGTTTCAATTCCCAACAATCTATACAGTGGATGTTGTGGCTCATCCTTGTGATCCCAACACCTAGGCACTCAAGATACTGAGATAGATAGGAGGACCAGAAGTTTGGAGTTATTCTTTGCTACATCTTTGAACTGTGCTTAGTTCAAGGCCAGCCTGGGTTACATGAGTTGTGCATTTAATCCCAACACTGGAGGCAGAGGCAAACAGATGTGAGTCTAGTCTACAGAGTTAGTTCCAAGACAGCCAGGGCTGCATAGAGAAACCCTGTCTCCAAAAAATTTCTTGGACTAATAATTATTTTTAAACTGTTGGTACATTTTATCTTGTGTTTTCAAGGCAGGGTTTCTCTAAAACTGTAAATCAGGCAGTTATCTTGTTATATGTAGCACTAGCAGGTCCTTAAACAGCAGTCTTTGATTATGCTACAGGCAAAACTTGCTGTTTAGGTTTTTAAGTAAAAGCATCACTTATTTCTTGGCACTAGGTCTCCTGTAGCTATGGTTGACCTCAGGCTGGTTGGGTTTCAGAGCATGACCTGGAACAGATCCTTCTGTTTCCCACGTATGCTGGGATTATATCCCTGCATCCCCTTACAAGAACTCTTCATTTTAAGGCCATCTCCATTGGCCGTTAGTTCAGTTTTCCTCATCCTAATGCCAGAATTACTGATCTATATTTACTTACCTGATTTTTTTCCCCCACCGGTGTGGGTTAGAGCCCTATACGGAGCTTGCAGTGAGCATACCCCTCCCTGCCCAGGACCAGTTTTGACAAGTGAGATACACCGTGTATTTTTGGACTTAGTCCTTTTAAATTTTAGGGAGCCAAAACTATTAGTGTACTTTGTTTCAGGCTTTTTGTTTTCTTTCCTTAAAAAAATGGCTCTTGGCTGTTTAGCACTTTGCTTACATACAATATTATACACTGTCCATGTGTAATCCTATAGTTTGTACTTTACCAGAAGTACTGTGTAATGTACACAAGTGTCTGAACTTGTCTCAGTATAATGTATATTAGTATTTGACTTGTTTCTCATATATTCCTAGAACATGGATAATTTGTTCTGTTTACAAACAAAACGGAGTTTAGAAAGGAAGAAAAAACATTCACATGTGAGCCAAAGTATGGTGGCACACCTGTCATCTCAGCATTTGGAAAGTGGAGACAGAAGCAATCAGTTGTTAAAAGCAAACAGTGAGTTTTTGAGACCAGACTTAGCTTTTTATAAACAGGGTCTCACTATGTAGCTCTGGCTGTCCTGAAACTCCAGACCAGGTTGGCCTCAAAATCACAGATCCACCTGCCTCTGCTTCCCAAGTGCTGGGATTAAAGGCGTATTCCACTAGGCCTAGCTCAAAATCTGATTTATAAATTGTCCTCCTACTTCAGTGTGCATGCTATCTACCCGCCTCCCAAAAAATTTCCAAAGTAATAAAAAGTACCACTCTTAACACTTGGAGCCCCCCTTTTTTTTTTTTTTGAGATGTCTGTGGGCTGGAACTCCTGGTTAATGTGCTGGTCACCACACTCAGCATTAAAAAGGAAGCTTTAAGAACTTACCAGTTGCTGAGGTGGTGGTGGTTCAAGCCATTAATTCCAGCCCTCAAGAGGCAGAGGCAGTGGGATCTCTGAGTTTGAGGCTATCGAGGTCTACAGCATTAGTTCCAAGACAGTTAGGGCTGTTACACAGAGAAACCCCGTCTCGAGGGGGAAAAGTTACCAGTTAAAGTTACTGAGATTTCAGAAAAGATTATGAAAAAAATGTAGAAACTTTCAGGGTAAATGTTTATGGGGCTGGAGAGATGGCTCCGCAGATGAGAGCATGAGAACCCAGCACCCACATGGCAGCTCACAGCGATCTGACTCCAAGTGTGGGGATCCAAAGCCCTCTTCAGGCCTCATGCAACAAACACAACCTGGCACACAGACATGTGCAGGCAACACACTTCAGCATGTAGCTTTTAATTCTATTACAAAAGGAGCTTCCGGAAAGGAATTGGAAACTTAAACCTTAAGCAAGTGGAAGAATTTCATTGCACTGCTACTATGAGAGAAAATAAAAAGTCCCAAGAACCTTGAAGGCCTGACAGATGCTTCAGATGTGTGTGAAGGCATATGAAGTATGTAATTCTCAGTGACTGGATGGAGTGGGGTTGTGCATATACCTGAGGATATTTGCCCAAGATCATACTGCAAATGGAGTCTGAGCTTCATTACCAAGACCATGTCTGATAGAACAAACTAAAACTAGGATGCCTAACTTTGCCAGAAGTAGAAACTGGAAAAAGAATGGGGTGGGGGTGGGGGGGAAGCCTGAGTGTTGTCACACTGGTACTATGGAGATAGTGACTCAGCATGTGCACGCATCAGGACTGGATTTCCTATACCCACAAACCAAGTAAATGCCAGGTGTTCATGAGGAGCTACCTGTAATTACAGTGTTGGGAAGGTAGAAACAGATTCCCCTAGAAAACAATGAGTCTGACTACCCTATCAGCCACTCTAAGCATCAACTTAGAGGTCCGCCTCTGTGAATAAGGTAAGCAATCAGAGAACACTCCCAACCTCAGCTGGGGCTACCACATGAACACCCTATGCCCCCACAGACAGCAGAAATAAGCATGCCCACCACCTGCTTAGTCATTTTCTTCCCCCACCTCCCACTCTTTGTTTTTTGAGACAGGTTTCTCTGTGTAGCCCTGGCTGTCCTGGCACCTGCTCTGCAGATCAGGCTGGCCTCAAACTCAGAGATTTGCCTGTCTCTGCCTTCTTGAGTGCTGGAATTAAAGGTGCCTCTCCTACTTTTTCCATTAATTTCATTCAGCTCTTACTCCCCAAAGTGTATCTAAACAGGACAGAGTGGCACACACCTGTAATCGCAGCACTGGAAATGGAAAGAAGACAGCCAGGGCTATATAAAGAGACCATCTCCAAAAAAGAAAACAAACCACCTAAAAGAACCAGGAGTATATCTATATGGATGTTTTACTTGCATGTATGAATATGCAACACTTTCGTGACAGGCATCCAGACTAGTCAGAAGAGGGCATCAGATCCCCTAGAACTGGAATTAGGCTTTGTCCTGAGTCATGTGGGCGCAAGGACTCAAGACTCCAGTCCTCTCTGCAAGACCAAGTACTACTCAAACTGCCAAGCTGTTTCTCTAGCCCTTTCTGGTTTTTGTTTTTGAGATAAGGTCTCCATGTAGACCTGGATAGCCTGGAATTTGATATGTAGTCCAGGCTGCCCTCAAACCTGCCTTTGCCTCTCAAGTGTTTGTGTGCCTTACCATGTCCTGACCTTATTGCTTTTTAATTGTTTAGGGCTGATAATTGAACCCAGGGCCTAGATACATTCTATACTGTGCTATACCTTTGCCTTTGAGTCTTTAAGCTTCTATAACCTTAATTTGTAATAGATTTGCCAATGTAAGAGTTAAATGAAAATATACAAGGGCTGATACAAAACACCCAATAAACACATCAGAAACTAGAATTCTGAGCCAGGCAGTGATGGCGCTGCCTTTAGTTCCAGCACTCAGGAGCAGAGGCAGCCAGAGCTCTGTGAGTTCCAGGCCAGCCTGGTCTACAGAGCTTGTTTCAGGACTGGCTCCATAGCTACTGAAAAACCCTGCCTTGAAAAAACAATACAAAAAAACAAAAACCAGAATTCTGAAAAACTCAGCATATAGACATTCCTTGCAGGGTTATAAAGAACCAGGCTCAGGGTTGGAGAGATGGCTCATTGATTAGGAACACTGGCTGCTCTTCCAGAGGACCCAGATCAATTCCCAGCACCCACATGGCAGCTCACAACTGTTAATTCCAGCTCCAGGGGATCTGACACCTTCACAGAATACACACAGGCAAACACCAAAATGCACATAAATTTAAAAAAAAAAAAAATCAAGGCACACACCTTTAATCCTAGCACTTGGGAGGCAGAGGCAGATCTCTGTGAATTTGAGACCAGCCTGGTCTACAGAGCTAGTTTCAGGACAGCCTCCAAAGCCACAGAAAAAAGAAAGCCAAGCTCTGGGCTAACTGCTAGTTTCTAGTTAAATAACCTCCAGCAGCCCCTGCCCACCCACACCCACCTTTGCCTCACAAGTAAAGTCCTGAAGAAACAGACAGCAAGCAACATGGTGGGGGAGAAAAGTATATCAGGAACCTGATGAGGGTGTGGGTGTGGCTGCAGCAGAAGAGAACAGATAGCGAGCCAGAGTATGCCGGGCACTACAGGATACGCAGGAACACTGGATGGAATGGAAGCCTGCATCCATGGAATGGAAGCCGAAGGAGAGGATGGGAGGAAGTGTTTGGACGAGGTCAATACCCTATGAACAGGAAAGAGCACCCTGGGGAAACCATTTCGCTTTGACTCAGTGGTGGCATCCTGGAGGTTTTTTGAAAGATAGGATGGCGAGGACTTGGTGGATATGGGTGTGCCTGAGAAAAGGCAGTATCATTTCTCTCAGGGATTCAAGATCATGGTTGAGACTACCTGAACTTCATGAGACAGCTGCTGCCCGTCAAAAGGACTGCTGAGAAGGCACTCACCAAGCCGCAAGACCCGAGTTGTGTCCCTGGGGCCCACATGTGGAAAGCAACTGATAAAGGCGAAACTGGGTGTGATAACTGGGTGTTAGAAAGGGTCTACTAAGCTTGTTTAGAAAGCTTTTTGTGGGGGGTGATTTTTTGGAGACAGGGTTTCTCTGTGTAGCTTTGGAGCCTGTCCTAGAACTCCCTGAGCTTGTTGTTTTGGAAATGCTGTTACACAAGGTAGAATTCAGCTGAAGCTGAGATCAAGGATGAGTAGAGCATGCTAACCAGAAGTGCTAGGAACAGTAGGAAGGAAAAAATGTATACTTTTTACACAATTGAAGTTGCTGACCGTGTTCCTTTTAAGATTTGTTCACTGCAGAGCACCGTAGCTCAAACCTTAATCCCAGCATTCAGTGAGACCTAGTCTCAAACAAACATTCTTCACTAAAATCCCCACCAATCAGATGCTATTCCCATAACAAAAGAAGACATCCCTGGCTCACAGCAGGCCTTTGGCCAATCCCACATCAAAGAGATACCTCTCTCCAAGGCAAGTCAGAGAGGGCAGCACTGGGTCACAGCACCCTTAAGTGCCCTGGTCCATCACTAAATCCAGAATCACTGGGAAGAGCCTGGCTTTCCCTGGCAGGCGATTGGAGTGGGTTAACACCATCCTACAGAAATCAGCCCCATTCTGACCCACGATAACGAGAACAATATTTTTACACTGTAAATCATCCCATTTGTCCAAACAACCAAACCTTGACATTTCTGTAGCTGAAACATGTTTATTGCTCAAAATGTCACTTGGGGCTGTGAACCTGTACAAACTGCCAGGGATTGTGTTCAGGGCTGATTTCCCTCTGCCTTGGCCAGAGCCGGTCCTGGATTGTTGTTCATTTCCTTTGCTGGGTAGGCATATTCATCCTGTAACAAACCAAATCCCAAAAGCTGTCCTCAGACTCCACATGTCTATAAAATGTACTTTTGCCTGGCAGTGGTGGCAAACACCTTTGATCCCAGCACTAGGGAGGCAAAGGCAAGTTGATTTCTGTGAGTTCAAGGCCAACCTGGCCTACAAAGAGAGTTCCTGGACAGCCAGGGATACACAAAGAAACTCTGTCTTGAAAAACCAAATGAATACATTAATTAATTAATGAAAAAGGAAAAACCTTCTGTGACTGATTCCTTCTAAGGAAGCACTCCAATTGCTTCCCTCAAGGCTATACCTCACTGATATGAAACCTGCAACAAATCCATCGTGGGAGACAGACCACAGGGCTTATAAAAATGTAAATCTGTGTTCAAGTTACACATATGCATTTATTTATTTTATTATGTTACTATTTTAGATACAACTATTCTAGCTTTTATATTCTAAATAAATTATTACACATTAAACTTGAAATAATTGATATTAAAAAATCACAGTGGTGCCAAGGGATGGTAAGCACACCTTTAATCCCAGCCCTCAGGAGGCATAGGCAGGTGGGTCTTTGTGAGTTCAATGCTAGCGAGGTCTACAGAGCAATTTCTAGGATACCCAGGCTACACAGAGAAACCCTGTCTCAAAAAAAAAAAAAAAAGGAACAAATTAAAAAATGCAATTTTCCTGGACTCTGGAGATTTTTCTGCCTCTGTCCCTCAAGTGTGTTAGAATCACAGCCCTGTGCCACCACACTGGGCAGTTTACCACTGTTACAACATAACTGGTGGGGTATATAATTTGAAGTGACTTGTGAATGAACATTTTAAAGATTTATAAATTAGTAAAAACATGCACATCAAACTCATGATTTTAGCTGATGCTACATTTTGAATAAAGATGGTTTGGGGAAAGTGGGTTGAAACGCGTTAGACACTGTAGGCCAGATTAACAGGTAACTCACTGTAGTCCAGGGTGTCCTTGAACTTCCTGCCTGGTTCCTCCTTCCTCCCAAGTGCTGTGAGGACACAGGGTTTGAACCATTGCTCCCTGCTTTTAAAAGTATCTATTTTGTTTTGTTTTTGAGACAGGGATTCCTTCCTTAGAAGGAATCAGTCACAGAAGGTTTTTCCTTTTTCATTAATTAATTAATGGATTTATTTGGTTTTTCAAGACAGAGTTTCTTTGTGTATCCCTGGCTGTCCAGGAACTCTCTTTGTAGTTCCAGGTGTCCTGAACTCACTCTGTAGACCACGCTGGCCTCAAACTCACAGAGATCCACCTGCTTCTGCCTCCCAAGTGCTGGGATTAATGATATTTTGGTTTTATAGGTCATGGTGTCAAGAATAAGGAAAGTGGCAGGGGAAAGTCTAGGTTTAAAAAAAAACTGGGCCAGGTGTTGGTGGAGTGCACATGCCTTCAATCCCAGCACTGACAGTCTCAAACAGACAGACAGACAGACAGACAGACAAAACGCCAAAGCACACGAGATAAAGTAAGCAAAAGTATGAGAATGTATAAAAAGCTACTTACTTGGTCATCGTGTTTGAGCCTGATTCTGAGCCAAGGGGACAGGCAGAGGGAGGGGCTCTAGGGTTTAGGTTGTCACTAGCTTCACACGAACTCCACCTGTCTTCGAGGTATGACAGGCTCGGCTCACCTGTAGCTTCATTGGCCCCAAGGCAGCTCCAAGGCAACCACTCTAGCTCCAGGCGGACCAACAGATGGCCACGCATCAGGCTTTTCCTGCAAATCCCAAGCACCACGTGGAGTGTGGTCTGGTCCTGCTGGTGCCCTGACCCCAGCCATGACCCTGGTCCAGCATCGCTCCAGCTCTCAGCTGTCTCCTCTGGCCCTCTTCGGGGACGCTCCCAAGCGCCCTCGGGTCCCCTGTGCATCTAGGGGGCCTGTGCGAGCCCAGCTGGCTCTCTGGTGGACTTGAACCATCAGGCAGGAACGGACCTGGGCCCCCGCTGCCCAGTCTCTTGGGCCGGGAAAATGTAGGTTGGGTCTTTAAACCACCTAGCGAGAAGCTTCTGGGACCTGGTGAAGTGGAACATGAACTTGGCTGCCAGGTTCCTGCCCGTGGCCTCCAGCCCTCTCATCCAAACCTGCTAATTCCCCTAGCTTCAGATTGGCTCCACGGGCCTCGGGGGCAAATAGCTGAGGCAGGCGAAGGTGATCTAGGGACTCTTAGGAGACCCAGGGTGGGCATGGAGTCCAGAATTTCCACCCCTGGTGGAACTGGCTACCCTAATACTACGGACCCAAGAGGTTTCACATCTCCGGATCACCGACAGGATCAGTTTTAGCGGGGTGTCCCAAAGTCATCAATTCTGGGTCATTGTGATGCCTGAAGAGACACCCCAGTGGCTGTAACGACGCTGGCTCAGCTTTACAGGGTAGTTTTTACTCACTTGATTGGCAGGGCTCCTTTGCAGCAACTCTTTAGGAGCTGTAGTTTAAATGTGCCCCCTTACAGACTAAGTGTTAAAAGGCTCAGTCCACAGTGCTACTGGGAGGTGGGACCTGGAGGAAATGGAACCAAGTAAGAGATTTTAAGTCGCTGGAGGTGTGGCTCAAGAAAGGGTTGTAGGACACTGGTGTCTTCCTCTTGTTCCTAGCTCTACCAGAGCACCCAGCATGACATGCTTCCTTGCCACAGGCCCAAGAGAAACAGGCTGAAACATCCAAAGCTGAGCCCTGAAAGACCTTCCTTCTTCTTAACCTAATTGTCTCAGACATTTTGGGTCCTGACTGACAAAACAAACACATGTGACATAAAAACAATCTTCTCATGGATCTGGAGAGATCTGTGCACACACTCTGTCCCCAGGCCTCCAGGTCACCTGACAGCTGTGTTTTCCTTCCTCATCCCCGAGTCACTGTAGATAGTCACTCCCATCCAGGCCAAGCACACGGATAAACTTGCCTCTTGATGTTCTGCCCACCCAAATTCTGCAAGGCCCCTGGAGTGGGGTTGCAGGGCTTCAGCTGTCCACTTTCTGTCAGTGCCAGCATATCCTGCAGAGCCATCTGTAAATCGGGCCTGAATCCATTCCTGCTCGGCCAAGGAACATTCCTGGAGGCCCTAAGGACAGAGTCAATGAAGCAAGAGTCACTGTGGAAGGCACCTATGCCACCTGCTCACACAGTTTACCTGTACCTTCTGTACCTGCCGGTGCCCAATCTCTCATGTGCCATCTCCACAGGGTGACAGGCTGCTGCTGTGGGAGCCCAGCACGTGGCCCAGTGAGCAAGAGGGCATGTGATACATGCTGGCTACTTGTTAACAGCCCATGGCCAGGAATCAATGGCCATCTGCAAGTATACTATACTCTTGTTCCTTAACCCCGAGGGGTGAGCTACATTTCCCTTGGTAGAGCTTGCCTAAACTGCACCCAATGTCTCCACTGGCCAAAGCCGCTTTAAACATTATTGGATCTGCAGGATCATAGGGCCAAGTGAAACTGGAAGGAGTACTACACTCCTGTAATCCTAGCATACCAGAGTTGAAGCAGGAGGATTGCCCTGAGCTCAAAACCAGCCTGTGCTACTTAGCAAGCTCAAACCTGGCAAAGTGTTTGCAGCCCAAGCATGAGGGATTCAGATCCTCAGCACACAGGAAATGCCGGGAAGCCTAGTGTGTGCCTGTAGTCCAGTACTGGGAAGGAAGACTGGGGATCCCAGGGCTTGCTGGTCAGGCAGCCTAGCCAATCAGTGAGCTCCAAGTTCAAAAGGAAAGTGGAGAAGCAATTAAGGAAGTCAATCTCTGGCCTGCACACAGACATATATACAGGCACTCACCACTGTTGTGTGAGATGTTTTTTACTTTTTGCTTTTGGGGGATCTGACACTCAGCTCCCAAATAAATCACACACAGAAGCTCGTTCTTTATTATGAATTTATGAACGCCTGGCCTTAGTTTGACTTGTTTCTAGCCAGCTTCTCTTACAGTAAACTATCCCATCTACCTTTTGCCTTTGGCCTTTTCCTGTTCTCTTACTTCTATAAATATTATTCTTGTGGTAGTGGCACACGCCTTTAGTCCCAGCATTCAGGAGGCAGAGGCAGGCACATCTCTGGGAGTTCAAGGCCAGCCTGGTCTACAGAGCGAGATCCAGGACAGGCTTCAAAGCTACACAGTGAAACCCTGTCTGGCCCCTGTTCTCTCTCTGCTCCTCTTTGCTCCTTTCTCTTTCTACTTAGTCTTTGCCAGCCAGCCCCGCCCATCCTTTCTACTGTCTCGCTATTGGCTGTCCAGCTCTTTATTAGGATCATCAGGTGTTTTAGACAGGCAAAGAATCACAGCTTCACAGAGTTAGAGAAGTCAAACACCTTAAAATATTCTACCACACATGCCCTATATACACATGCACATACAAACAATGCACACACACATACAATTAAACATCCGGGCACTGATGCCTGTATTGCTGCAGAGAATTTTCTTGCTGTTTTTGTTTTGTTTTTTTATTTTTTTGTTTTTTAGTTTTGGTTTTTGTTTTTCAAGATATGGTTGGTTCCCTCTGTGTATCCCTGGCTATCCTGGAACTCGCTCTGTAGGCCAGGCTGGCCTCGAACTCACAGAGATCCAGATATCCGCCAGTCTCTGCCTCCTGAGTGCTGGGATTAAAGGCTGAGCCGCTACCAATGCCACCCAATCTTACTGTTATTTTTTTTTTTTTTACCTAAATAAAATATCCTAAACAATGGTGTCTATAGTAAGCTGATTATATTATTTCTTATTCTTAAGTAAAATAAGTGCTTAAGATTTAAAATAAGGACCAGAGAGATGGTGCAGTGGTTAAGAGCATTAGCTGCTCTTCCACAGAACCAGAGTTCAATTCCCAGCCCCCACAAGGCAGCTCGCAGCTGTCTATAACTCTTGTTCCAGGGGATACGATGCTCTCACACAGACATATCTGTAGACAAAGCTCCTATGTACATATCGAAAAAGTAAATAAATTGTTTTTTTTAAAGATTTAAAATAAAATGTCAGGCATTGGGGTGTGGTGGCACACACCTTTAATCCCAGCACTCGGGAGTCACAGACAGGCAGACTTCTGAGTTTGACTCCTTAACCATCAGGAGTTAGTAGGTTTAGAAGTGGTCTGTGTTTAACACTAGGTGTTACTGTGAGCCAGCCAGCTGTAGGTCAGATCTCTTCTCTCCCACCCTCCTGTCCTCCGAAGCACCCAGCAGAATCTCTTCAAGTATGATGGCTTTGGGAAAAGTAAAACTGAAATGTACAAATTGCTAGTGATTCCACAGTAATCGAGTTTTTAAAGAGCACACATATTGACTGGGCGACGGTGACATACTGCTCAGAATCTGCCTGGCCATATCACTTACTGGGGGGAATCCAGAAGATGAGAAAGCGGCCTTAAAATGGAGCTTGTGGGTCGGGTGGCCGTGGCAGCATCAGTGGCACACACCTTTACTCCCAGCATTACAGGGAGACAGAGGCAGGCACATCTCTGAGTTTGAGACCAGCCTAGTCTACAGAGCGAGTGCAAGACAGCCAGGGCTACAAAGAGAGAGAGAGAGAGAGAGAGAGAGAGAGAGAGAGAGAGAGAGAGAGAGAGAGAGAGAGAAAGACAAAACAAAACAAAAGATGGAGCTTTGGGGAAGTCCCTGAAAATCAATGATGACCTGAAGGTAGAGGTAGGACTTTGCTGGAAGGAACTGAATGAAACAAAGAGAAACGTAGTGAAAGGCTGGATGAAGGTAGGGAGCAGCAGATCTTTGTAGAGCGTCAGCTTGACAGTCTGGAGTCACCTGGGGAGGACAGTGTCAGCGAGCGCTTATGCAGATCGACTTGTTCTGTAGGTAGTCTATGGAGAATTGTCTTGGTTTTATTAGTTGTGGTGGGAAGATTGGCCCGTTGTGGGTGTCACCATTCCCTGGGCAGGGAGATTCTGAACTATGTGAGTGAGGGAAGCAAGCTGAGCATGCTAGCATGCCTGCCTGAATTCATCCCTCTCTGCTCTTGGCTGCTTCAGGCGCCTGCTGCCTTGACTCCCCTACCATGATAGCCTGGAACCTGCAATTTCCAGCCAAGTAAACTCCTTCCCATTAAAGTTGTCTTTGTTGGGGGTATTTTATCACAGAAACAGTAAAAGAAATGGAGATGAGGGGACAATAGAAAGAGATACAATCTGAAGCCAGCTTAAAAGTAAACCAGTACTTTGGGGCTTAGATTCCACATGACAAATTCACAGGTTTAGTGTTCTAAAAGCTTTTTCATGTTTCTATTAAAGATCTGTCTGCAAACAAATCCTTACTTGATGAGAACTTTAAACATAATTACATCTAGTATCTTACATGCATATTTCATTGCTTTATTAAATCCCTCAAACAACATAGTTTTGTGAGGTGTGATTAAGAACTCTAGAATACCTCCTTACAACAGAAGAGAAAACCATACACTTCAGATGCTTTCTAGACATCTCCTTTGTTGGTGGGGACCACGGGTGGTAGCCTATGATAATGACCAGGGGACGATTACTCTGCTAGTGCCTGTGAGGAAGAGTGGGTCAATGGCAGTTGGGTTACAGTGATATTTCTCCAGGCCATAGCAACTGGACAGCTAGGCATGTGACCTCAGAAGGGCATGTGACTCCGGAAGGGCTAATCAGGACTCTTCCCTAAGACTGATGCCATAGAACATCTCCTGAGCTCTTTTCCTCCCGGGATGGTTAAACTGGGGCTGCCCTAGAAGAAAGCCTAGTGGCAAACTGAGCAGAGAAAAGACGGGCAGAATGACTGGGCAGTGGCGGTGCCCAGTCCCTTGGGAGACCATTGGCGGGCAGATCTTTACAAGTTTGAGATCGGCTTGGTCTAAACAGTGAGTTCCAGGATTGCACAGAGAAACCCTGTCTCAAATAAGTAAATAAACAAATAAATCCAAGGAAAAACAAAACAAAAAAGGAGGCCAGAGATCTAACAGTGTTGAATTTTACTTCCAAGGGGCCCTGCAGGTCTTCCTCTAACCCAGTGATCTATGCCTAGAACCCTGCCAACTACTGAACCAATCATTTTTTTTTCCTTTGAGGGGAAGTTGCAGCTTACAACCAAAAGTTCCAAATGATGAAGGTGAACTGTAAAGAGGCTGTTAAGACATTTGATACCCATCCACGTTAAGAAGCCCCTACTTTGGGATGCACCATTGTGCTGGGCATACCTTTAAGCCCAATACTTGGCAGCCAGGCAAATCTGTGTGTCGGCATCAGCTTCGTCTACATAGTGGATTCAAGGCTAGCTAGGGCTACAGAGTGAGACCCCCTCTCAAAAAACTGCAGCCATGTCTGGTGGTAGAGATTTGTAATCCAGCTCTTCAGAGCTGAGGCAGGAGGATCACACCTTTAAGACCTACCTATATGGGGTAGAGTATCTTGTCTCAAAATGAGGCTGTGTGGCTCAGTGGTAGAGCACTTGCCCTGCATGCTGAAGGTCCTGGTTCGGAACCAGAACTCCAAAAAAAAAAAAAGGAGAGAGGGTGTGACCAAATAAACTGTGGCAAGTTGCTGATTATAATTAGCCTGTCCCCTCCCTCTCTCTCTCTCTCTCTCTCTCTCTCTCTCTCTCTCTCTCATGTGCGTGTGTGTGCATGTGTGTGTGCGTGCGTGCTGCGTATGTGTGTGTGCACGCGTGTGCTTGCTGTGTATGTGTGCGTGCGTGCCTGTGTGTGTGTGCGTGCGTGTGTGTGTGTGTGCATTCGTGCTGCGTGCGTGCGTGTGTGTGTGTGTGTGTGTGTGTGTGTGTGTGTGTGTACTTTCATGGGCGTGCATGTGGGCATTAGTAATTCGCAGTGCACATATGGCAGTCTAAGGACAGCCCAGGTGTTCCTTGGTCTTTTCCTCCCTCCTTGCTTGAGATGGGCTCTCTTATTCCTCGGTGTCACAGGTCAGCTGACCCGTGAGCTTCTGGGGTTCCACTGTCCGTCCTCCTGTCACCCCTTGGGAGTGCTGTAATTACCACAGCTCACTTTGTGCATCTGGCTTCTATGTGAGCTTTAGGGGCTCGAACTCAGGCCCTCATACTTGTGCAGGCACCGCTTTCACCCACTGAGTCATCTTCCTAGCCCACACCTCAGTTTCAGACTCTGAGGAGAGAAAACTGTGCTTCCTACCTTTGCTGACAGGGCTGCTGTGAGGCCTTGGTATCTGGGTTCCTCAAGGCTGAGGCTGACAGCAGCCCCTCACAGGATTGCTGTGACAATTACAAAGGATAGCTGTGGGTGGGGAGTGGCCCAGCCAGCTGGGTGCCATGACCTGCACCTAAGATCCCAGGGCCTGGCAGATAGAAAGTGGAGGCACAGAGCTTACTGACCAACCAGTCTAGCCAATTCTGAGGTCCTGGTCTAGCGAGAGAAGGTGGCCAGGCGTAGTGGTGTACGCCGTTAATCCGAGCACTCAGGAGGCAGGCACAGGTGAATCCCTGAGAATTTGAGGCCAGCCTAGCCTACACAGTGAAATTCAGGACAACCAGGGCTACACCGAGAAACCCTGTCTTGAAAAACAAAACAAACACACCAAACAACAAAATCAAGAAAATCCCCCCCTAGGCATGCCCTCAGGCCATTCTGATTAAAGTACTTTCTCCCTTAAGGCATTCCTTCTCAGATGACTCTAGCATAGGTTGAAATGGTCCCTCAGGCAGGGTGGTACTTGCTTTTAATTCCAGAAATCCCTCCAGGCAGATCTCTGCATTTCTGCATTTGAGGCCATCCTGGTCTACACAGAGTTCCAGGACACTCAGATGTACACAGACAATCCCTATCTCAAATAAATAAATAAACAAACAAACAAATAAATACTGGGCAGTGGTGACTCACTTTAATCCCAGCACTTGGGAGGCAGAGCTGTCAGATCTCTGTGAGTTCAAGGCTAGCCTGATCTACAAAGAGAGTTCAGGACAGACTCCAAAGCTACAACCCCTGTTTCAAAAAAAAACTAATTAACTAACTAGATAAATAAATAAGAAAAAGTCCCTCAGACCTTAAATCTAACTGCCCTATAAGCATGCCCCACCTCAGCCCATCCCCCACCCCCCCACTCTACCCCAGGGAAGGCCTTCTCCCTCTAGTTAATCCTTCCTAGAAACACCTGCCCAGGGCACATCTCTTAGTTGATTCCAAATCTAATTAAACCGACAATCAGGATTAAGCATGATACACGTGTTCCTGTGTCCTCACAGACACACACACATAGATTAGTTACTCGACAAGGCAGGTGCTTAAGAAATGGCAACTCTTCTCAAATCTTCTTTTGGCTCAGATTCCTAAATATATAAACCAGTTTCTTCCTGGTGTCCTGGAATGCACACCTTTCTCTCTTGAAGTTTTTGTTTTATTTTTTATTTTATTTTTGCTAGAGTTGGGACTCAAGGCACTATACATGCTAGGCAAAACTATCCGGCCTTCTCTTTTTTATACCCTAAAGGGCAATGAGGGTCAGCATGCATCTGGAGACAGTTCTAGAGAGCTGTGCTTTACAGAGTTCTGAGGGGAGAAGATGGAACCTTTCAACAGCATGAAGCAGGGATTTCACAGCTAGCAAGTGCCAGCGAGGCTCCTGTTTCTGAAAGATCCACAGAGCGTGGACCTTCACGCTCCCACACGGGAAAGGCGACACCCCAAATCACTCACAAGAATCGGTCTCGATGCAAATAGCATGAGGAATTTTTATTCCAAGTGCACTGGAGTCCACAGTCATTGGACTGAGGACCTTGAGGACAGAATTGAGACAGTTTTTATAGGGTTTACAACAAAGCCCACACATAGGTCACCGGGGCGGGGGTTTCACAAGCAATATGAAGTCAGACAAGTGGTTAGTTAGCTCATTTTCTGTTATCTTACTAGGCCAAGATTACATTCTCAAGGGCCTGTCTGCCATAAACAGCAAGGAGTGTGACTTTGCCTCTTTACTGGCAGAGGACAGGGTCTGGAATTTGAGGATTTTAGGGCTTTTTATATAGTATTTCTAAACTTTTAGCTTCTTGTGATCATTGGAGAGTTAGGCTGTATTTTTCTATCATCTCTTCGGGAAAGCCTCCTGTGTCTGCGTGTGTTCTCGTACCCGAGTGCGTGTGTGTGCTCATTCACGTACCCACTCGGTGCTAGCGTTACAGACACCTGCTGAACTCAGGTTCTTGGATCTGTGCAGCAGATGTCCTTAACCACTAAGCAATCTCTGGAGTCATCAGAGGTCACAGCCTGAAGGAGCAGGGCCAGGTATCACCAAGTCACGATGCTCAGAACTGCCAAGAAAACAGCCACAGCCCAGAGAAACACGTCTAAGAAGGCTGCTTGGCAAGCAGCTCTGGAGGCCTCGGCCTGTGAGGCCAGGAAGCTCTGGGGTCCACTCCGGGCAGCCCTCAGGCCCTGCTCTGCCAGACTCCATGGGAAGCCCCCCTGCCCCCCCTCCTCGTGGCATAGGCTAGAAAGATAGCAGGAGGGAAATGTGGACTTTGGGGTCGGGGAGCCCTCGGTCCCAATGCCAGATCCCTAGCTCATTCAGTGACAGAATTAGGTCACCAGTTACCCTGCCTCTCCTGAGGCCCTGTGAGTTAATGGAATGCCATGGGTGACCAAGCTGGGAATGATGGCCTCCCAGCAAAGGCAGGATCCTGTGCTCTGAGGAGCCACAACCAAATGTGGCTGTTTTGTGTACTGGGTCTCTGTTTTAACACAGAAATCAGGCTGTCGGTACACCATCAAGCCTGAGTGATACCCTGTCCCAGTGGCTTGCTGTGACACTGTCAGAGTTCTTAGACACATTGGCAGACACATTCAGGTCTATACCCAGAGCTCTCTGAGTGGGCCTTTTGAAGCTGAAGCCATTTAGACACCCGAGGTTCGGCACTGTCTTGGATTCTCCCATTACCAATGGCAACGTGCAGGTCAAGGGTATCCACTCCCACAATGTGGAAAAGGAGAGTAAGAAGGGAAAGGGATTGGTCTCCAAGTCTGTCCTAAGTTGCAAGGCACAAGCAAGGCCCCCAGGTCTTGTGGAGAAGGAAGGGCAGTATGAATTCCAGGCCTGGCCTGAGGGTGTATTATCCCCTCTTGAGACAGTCTCAGTCCATTCCTGCTGAGGGTGTATTATCATCTCTTGAGACAGTCTCAATCTGTCCCTCAGTTACTTGGACTATAGAATGGTACCGTCTCCTGCAGGGCGTGGTGGCACATGCTTTTAATCCCAGCACACACGTCTTAGAACCTTCCCTAGCAACTCCACTCACTTGTAATCTAGACAACATCCCTCTTCCCATCCCCAGCAAGATTCCCGAGTTCATTTGTCAAATGATCACCCTGTGTGAGAGCATAGTCTGCATATAAGAGTCAGGGGTCATAAGGGGAAGAGAGGCTCTAGCCCAAAAGTCCAAAGGCTCAGGTGAATTTTGAAGGGTATTTCAGCTAGAAGAACTCATACAGGTCTTGGTTTCAGACAACCAGGGAGTTGGGGAGACAGAGATCTGGGTGATGAGGGCAGGAGATATTGAAGGGGGTCAACGGGAAAATAGGCTGTTGCCTTAATATGTGACATGCGTCTCTGTGTATGCCTTTGTTTGTGTGTGCTTGAGTTTGTGAGTTTTATATATGTTTATGTGTGTTAAAAGTTGGAAGTTTGTGTGTATAGGTGTTAGCATGTGTGTGCTCACATGTGTTTTTTTGTATTTGTGTAGGTATTCATATGCCTGTTGTATTTTTATTTGTGTTTGAGTCAGTCACTAGGAAGCACAGACATGGCAATCCTCCCAAGAGCCAGAATTAAAGAGGTTCACAACTGCACCCAGCTTTATTACGGGTTATTAAGTCATGTGACCAGGAGTGCCTGGCAGGTCAGCTCAGTAAGGAGGCTGTTTCAGCCTTGAGGCCCAATACTCTCCCCCTGCCTCACTCCTTCCTGAGACGGGGCCATTGCCCTGAGGAGCGTCTGCTGTTCCCTGCCTTCTCTGTCTACTCCTGCCTGTCACAGGCTGTGCTGTGTCATCTTGAGTCATAATAGGACACGCACCCAGTCAGCGGGCAGCAGGCCCAGAGGTGTTGAGCCTCATGCTCACCCAGCCAATTCAACCTCCAGTCCTGATGTCTGTCCTGCTCTACTTTACTCCATGAGTGGTGGGGATGGGGACACTGCTGAGAAGGGGGGCCCCTGCACCTGGTCTGCAAGTCACTCTGGCCAGCCCCAGATCACAGGGGATGGAGCCTGGAGAGCAAGGCTCTGCCCTACCTGGTGCCTCCAGGACCCAGACTCCCAGAAGAGCCACCTTGTGGACAATTAAGTCTCTCTGGCATGGGAGGACAGGGCACAGAGCTACTTATGCTTTTGACCCAGAAGTGACATGGTCACTGCCAGTTGTAGCTGATGGGCCAATGCTAGTCCATTAGTCAGAGGTCCGGGCTATGGAAGATGGGAGTGCCTGCGTATACTCTCTGGGTAAACAAAGCCTGTTCAGCCCGGTTAAGTGCCTGGTATGGAAATGCATGATGGAGGGTATGGGGACAGTGCAACACCTTCTTAGTTGCCACCGTCCTCCATCTGTTCCTTGCCTCCAGAGGACAGCATGTGTGACACTGACCACTTCTAGGAAATGCATCTCTGCTCAGCCGTGGCCCAGCACAGCTCCGTCTTGGTCCTTCTCCAGTCTCACCAAGGTCCTGCTGCCCAGGAACCTCTGCTGAATCTCCCTGACTCCTCTTGAATGTCCCAGCCATCTCTCCTCACTGGACTCCTTAGGAGACATCAAAGGGAACAGAGCAGGAATGGGGGTGGCAAACGAGGCACAGTGGACATGAAGCAAAATAATGACACATGGTGCCACTCAGAGGGCCAGAAACACCTGAGCAGTCCATGCTTTCGGCCACACACACTGTGTCCAGGAGGGCCAGGAGCAACGGACATTCTTCCATGCAGACAGCGTAGAAGCTCCCAAGTTGGGCCTTGCTCAACCTGACTCCTGATTCCTCTGGGGACAGGGTGTGTGACAAGTGGGAGGCAATGGCAGCTTCAGGGCCTGGGGACACAGTAGGTCTCTAGCCTCTCCAGCTTGCTTCTGGGCATCTCTGGAACCTGGAATGAGAAAGGATTATTATCTGCTTGGATAGGTAGCAGGGCTTGGATTGTGTTAGATTTAACAGGAAAGTCTGCAAATATACACAAAGGCCCCATCCTTGGGGAAATCCCTGGGGGTAATAATGGACAGTGAGAAAGGCATGTCCAGAGGATCTCCTTCCATCCCCAGCCCCCCTTGTTCTTTACGGACTTGTATCTCCTTTTACATGAAACCCTGGGTCACACACACACACACACACACACACACACACACACACACACACACACACACGAACTCTTGTGAACACGAGATATTTAGATATCAGGGTTGAATCAGAGTCCCCTTCTGAAGGCTGTGTGCCAAGTCCTGGAACACGTAACTGACCCACCCTAATGCATGCAGCTTTACTGTCAGTTTTCTCTTTTGAGGCAGGCTTTCATTGTGTAACAGCTCTAACTGTCCTGGAACCCCATTTGTAGACCAGGCTAGCCTCACAGTTCTCCTGTCTCTGCCTCCTGAGTGCTGGGATAAAGGTGTACACCCCATCTCCTGGCTCACTTTTAGTCTTAAACAGCTTAATTAGCTGGGCACAATTGCTCACATCTTTGATCCCAGTACTCTGGAGGCAGAGGCAGCGAGATTTCTGTGAATTGGGTCAGCCTGGTTGACATAACTAATGAGCTCCAGGACTACACAGAGAAATCCTGTCTCAAAACCTAACAAAAATAAACATGAAGAAAAAGAAGAGGAGGGGGAGTTATTGAGGATCTGAGACGGAGGGTTCTATGCCCTCTCCTGGCCTCTCTGGTGTACAGACAGACACACAGGTAACACACCCATACACATACAATAACATGAAAAGAATAAAATTCCCCAGAGCTGGAGTTAGAGGCAACTGTAGACCACCAGTGTGGATTCTGAGAAGACATAAGTTCCCGACAAGAGCAGCAAGAATGCCCTTAACCACAGGGCTATCTCTCCAGCACCAATAATGATTAAAATTTTAAAAATTAGTGTGGCAGCTGGATGGAAAAATGTTCTTGGTCTGTATTTAGATTTCATCAACTCTGCAGATGAAAAAGCAGATGTGTCTCCCCTAGTTGTTCTAGACCTAATGAACTTTCAAATAGCTGAGTCAATAACAGTTTTTCAATTTACATTAATTAAAATTAAAAAAAAATAGTTCAGGCTAGTATCCAAGCACTCAGGAGACAGAGGTGAATGAAAAATAAAGAAATAAGAAGACATTTGAAACCTAACATGAGGCAGGATGATCTTTGTATTCAAGGTCAGCCTGATCTACAGACAGAGTTCCAGGCCAGCTAGGGTTACATAGCGAGACCCTATCTAAATAATTTCGGTAATGCCATGTGTTCCATAAGTGCAGGGAGCTGGCGGGTTGTGTGCCCCCACCCCATCTCTGCATGGAGACCTGTCTGACCAGTATTTGCTCAACCCTACCTTTGAATGACCAATGAATGCATCAAATCCAGCATGCCCCAAACTGCCCTCCTGAATCTGACACCACTGGCCGAACCAGCAAGGCCTGTCTTCATCTTAGTTAATGGGCCTGGGAGGCTGGCTTGCTTTCTCAAGCTTGGGATCCTAATCCCAACCTTAAACAAGGCTACAAACACAGCTCTGTCTTCTTCTTGCCTTCCTTGAGTTTTCATTGCCTCAGCCCTTATTGTATGTTTCACTTCTGCTGTTTTATTATATTTTATTTTTCGAGACAGGGTTTCTCTGTGTATCCTTAGCTGCCCTGGAACTCTGTAAACCAGGGTGGCTTGGAACTCAGAGATCGGCCTGCCTCTGCCTCTCCAGTGCTGGGATTAAAGGCGTGGGCTACCTCTCCCCTATTTCTAGGAAAGAATGGATTTTTGTGTTTGCTTTGCAGCGATACTTTGTTAAGTCAAGGACTCACTACCTGGCTCAGTTTAACTTTGGGGGATCCTCTTGCCTCTGACTTTCAGGTGGGGAGAACACTCTCCACTAATCCAGGACAGGTGCCCCTGTCCGAAGCGGTAAAACCTGAGTTTGGGAACCCCAGCCAATATCAGGGGAGTGGGCGTCCTTTGTGGGCACTGGGACTAGACTATCGTAAGGTGCGGCGCAGTGGCTGATGGGGCGCTGCCTGATGGATCTGTCCTCTCCTGGCGGCTGGGAAGGAGCTGGATGGCTTTGGCCACAACTGCTGCTGGGCCAGAGAATCCTGGAGAAAGAAATGACATACACCTATGGGCAGAGACTGGAGAAGCTACTGGTGAAGATGACGCCCCCCCCCACACACACACAAGATGAGCCCCCACACACACACACACCTCCCCTGCAGGAGGGGCTGGGTGGCCCAGGGCGAGCGCGCTCCCGGAGAGGCGCGCTCAGGGTCGGACTCCTCCTTTGGGGACCTGGTTTACAAAGGCTAACCCAGCCCTGCCCCACGGAGTCTGCGACGAGCCATCGAGTGGGTCCCCGACCAAAGATCCCCAACTTTAGTGAGCTGTAGCCCCAGGGGTCCCAAGTGTCCCCGGCTCCCGTGAGTCCCAGGCTCTCCGCCGCCTGCCCCGGGAGGCCTTTTCTTTCTTTAGGCCGACAAGGCGGGGTCATCTACTGCGAAGACGAAAATCTTTCCAGGAAGTTTGTTCCTATTAATATTCCAGTTCCTGGCAGTAGCTCTCCGCGCCGGGGAGGGGGCAGGGCGGCCCCTGCTGCTGCTTCTACAGCGAGTGTCCACCGCTGGCCCGAGGCAAGGGGCGGAGGGGCAGCTCCTAGGTCTCACGCCCACGGCGGGTGCAGGACCTGCTGTTGCTCAAGGCGCCACCGTGAGCGGCGCGCGGAGGGACCCGGAGGATCCCGAGCCGAAGACGAAACCAAGAGCTGGGACGCGGGAGGGGGATGGGAGAGGGACAGGAGGGATCCGAGCCTCCGAGAGGGTTGTGGGTCAACCGGAGGCCGGCACTTGGGCTGGCTGCTACCCCAAAAGAAAGCTGGTCCGGGAAACCCGAGCCCTCGGGGAGCGGGAGACCACGAGCCCCAGAGCCCTGGAGAGGTTAGGACCCTGTTTCTGACCTTGCTGTAGTAACAGCCGCAAGGCGCTGCAGCAGAAATTTGATATTTGAAAGCTTGCGGGCTCCTCGCCACCACCTCGCATGCCTATCATTATCACAGATGGAGAAATTGGAGCTCAAGAGTAGCTAAGTGACTAGCGCGCTGGAGGTCGTGGTGTTAGTTAGCCACCGCAAGGTCCCGTGTGCTAGACAGGATCTCCTAGAAGGAAGCGCAGCTGTTTGTCTGCAGTAGCGGCCAGCAGACTCCTCAGCCCAGGGAACCGCAGGACCCACCCGGAGCTTGCTGGATTTGCAGAAGCTCTTTCAGAACAGAAGTGCCAGCTCAGTCTTTCTGGCCACATATGAGACATAAATCACTTTGTCAAAGAACCTGAGTTTTTAACACCGCTGGGGCTTCTGTAGATAAGCCTTGACTTGAGTGTATGTAGGTTTCTGACCTGGGCTCATCAAGTGCTAACTGACCGGGAATATGAGTTTAATTAAGTTCCTTTGTCACACGTCTTCCTCATTATTCTAGAGTCGTTTGCAAGGCACTATGGCAATCTTTCTGCCCAGGATGTCAAACCTACCCTGGACAGGGACTCTGTCCAGCTCTGTACGACCAGTCCGGCCACCAGGTCACCAGTACTGAGACATGAAAGGACAAAGATGTCTTAACTCCGCCCCCCGCCCCCTGCTGAGCCTCCAACCTTCAGGGTCTCTGGGTAGCCCAGGACCCACGTGTGCCTCCCAGATGGCCGGCACCAGTGGACTTGAGAGGAGGCTGTGACAGAATTTGGTATCTTAAGGTAGGGATTGCCAACTAGAAAGTCTTCTCATAGCCCTTCTGGGGGGGGGGAGGGGATCCTCAAAGGCAGCAGCGAGAGATGCTTTCTGGAACCTGAAGCCCACAAGCATGGCCGGCTGCTCAGCGCTCAGCCTTGTGTGCAGTGTGCTTTAGGCTTCCTTCACACCCAGAAGGTGCAATGAGGAGAAGGAGAAGGCTCTGTCAAGCAAGGCTCTGGGTTCAGCTTGGGTGAGCAGGAAACCCATTGCCTTCCCTTTGGGCTGCAGAAGCCTGCCAGGCTGCCACACACAGGTCCCTGGAACGAGGTAGCATCAGCTATTTCAATGCAGAGCTAGGCACACAATCCTTGCTAAAAATAAATACAAAGGAAAGCCCCAAAGTAGCTAAGCCTATTTTCATACTTTTTTTTTTTTTTTTTTTCTTTTCTTACATGGGACTCTTTTGTCTTCTTCTTGTTATTTGGTGGCAGCTGGTTTTTCTCCCAGGGCCCATCTTGAATGTGGTGGCAACCCCATTCCAGGTCCTGGACAAGCAGCCATAGGCTGAGACAGAGCGGAAAGGGGGACAATTAGATGGGATAATGGATCCCTTTCAGAGAGAGACTCGGGGGAACTCAGGGGTGAGGATCTCCCTCCCACTGTGCAGCCCTTCTATGGAGAAATGGAGTTTTATTTATTTTTATTTTATATACAGCTGCGCTTCCTTCTAGGAGATCCTGTCTCACACACAGGACCTTGCGGTGGCTAACTAACACTACGACCTCCAGCGCGCTAGTCACTTAGCTACTTTATTTTATATACATTGCCTGCAAGTATGTATTTGCGAATCAGATCCCCTGGAACGGGGTTACAGACAGCTGTGAGCTGTCATTTGGGTGCTGGGAATTGAACCAGTGCCCTTAACTGCTGAGCCATCTCTCCGGCCCCCGGGGAAAAGGGTTTCCTGGGGAAAAGGGTTTTGTAAAGCAGGAGATGAAGTCTGCCTCACCCCATAGCAGAGGACAAATCTGAGTTTCTTTGGGCTCCTGGGGGCATCACCTCACATTTTAGAAACAAACGCGACAAATGTCGTGAGGACGGCCCTCTTTTTGTAGGGACCGATCTATCCAGGGCAGTAGTTCTGACTGTCTCTGCCAGCCTCTCCCCCACTTCCTGCAGACCCTGGACCAGGCCAGGAGCCAGAACGGCTCCCATCACTGGCTTTTTGGGGGCGCTTGAGAGTTCCACCCCTGCGGAAACATGGCATTCTTTCTCACTTTTCTTGTCCAGCTCTCCACTACTGAGCTCACAGTGCCTCGGCACCCGCCCTAGGGAGACAAATGAGCTTCTCCCAGCGTGGACCTGGTAACCGGTTAATGCTGGCAATATCCTAGGTGCCTGTTGACTGGGAGCAGAGGGCCCAGTCTGGACAGGGAGCCGGTGGGCAGAGCTGGTCTCTAAGGATGAGGGAGGCCCCAGCTTCCCTCTGTGGCCCCCGGTCCTACAGTGCGTACTTGGGCTGGCTCCCAGAGAACACTGCTGGATCATTACACTGTGATATTTTCTCAAGGATTTAGGTGTCACTCTGTTGTGATTCTCCAGTTCCCGTTTATGTACTTAAGTATTTGTAGAGATTTGGGTGGGCTAGAGAGTTGGCTCAAGGGTGAAGAGCACTGGTTGAGCTTCTAGGGGACTCAGGTTCAATTTGTAGCACCCATATGGCTGCCCACAAGTGTATTCACTCCTGCTCTAGGAGACTAGGTGCCCTCTTCTGGCCTCTTTCCTCACTGCACTGCATGTATATAGTACATAGACATACAAGAAGGCGAGGCAAAACAAAACTATCCGCATAAAATAAAGCATTTTTCTTTGTTCTCCCTTTTCTTCTTCTTCCTCTTCTTCTTGGAGATAGGGTTTCTTTGTGTGGCCCTGGCTGTCTTGGAACTCGATCTGTAGACCAGGCTTGCTTTGAACTCAGAGAGATCCACCTGCCTCTGTCTCTGTACTGTTGTGATTAAAGGCATGGCCACCACTGCTTTTCAGGACAGCGTCTCAGGTTGCCCAGATACTCGTTATATTGCTGCCGATGACCTTGAAGTAGCATTTCTCTTGGTTCTACCCCACAAGCACTAGGAATACCCTTTTATACCACCACCACCCTGGCGTCTTTAATGATTGTGTCTACATACCGGCTGGGTAAGTTACACAGCCACATAGTTCAGACTTCTTCCTTTGTGGGGCTGGGGAGGAATTCAGGTCCTCTTGAATGCTGGGCAATCAGTTTACCCTGGAGCTAGACCTGAGTCCAGCAGCTCAAGGTAAAAGAGCAGAAGGGAACCAGCCAAGGGTGGTGGCACATACTATTAATCCCAACTACACAGGAGGCTGAGGCTGGGTCCTTAAGAGCTTGAGACCTCACAAAGCAAGAGCCTGGCTTTTTGGTGGTGGTATCTTTTGCACTTTTGTTTATTTGTTTTGTCTCTGTTGGTGCACCCACGTGCCTGCCATGGCTCGTATGTGGAGGCAGGAGGATGACTTGTTGACGTGTGGACATCAGTTCTGTCCTTGCACAATGAGTCCCCGGGATCAAACTCAGTGGTCAGGCTTCATGGTGCACACTGCCACCCACTGGGCTATCCCACCAGTTCTGGCCACTCACATTGTTTTTGTTTGTTTGGTTGGTTTTTGTTTGTTTTGAGACTAGGGATCTTTCTCTGGCCTTGAGCTTGCCGCAATCCTCCAGCCTCAGCTTCCCCAGTGTTAGACCTCCTTTCAGGGTGTCCAACAAGGTCCTGGCACGTGCTAGGCAAGAGCTCCACCAATTCTAGATCCTGGCTCATAAGTAAATCAGTCAAAGATGCAAAGGAGCATTTGGTGACAACAGGAGCCACCCTAGCACCTGACTGAGAGGTGTGTGTGTGTGTGTGTGTGTGTGTATGTGTTTGTGTGTGTGTGTTTGTGTGTGTGTGTTTGTGTGTGTGTGTGTTTGTGTGTGTGTGTGTGTGTGTTTGTGTGTGTGTATGTTTGTGTGTGTTTGTGTGTGTGTTTGTGTGTATGTTTGTGTGTGTATGTTTGTGTGTGTGTTTGTGTGTGTGTGTGTTTGTGTGTGTTTGTGTGTGTGTTTGTGTGTGTGTTTGTGTGTGTGTGTTTGTGTGTATGTGTGTTTGTGTGTGTGTATGTTTGTGTGTGTGTTTGTGTGTGTGTGTTTGTGTGTATGTGTGTTTGTGTGTGTATGTTTGTGTGTGTGTTTGTGTGTGTATGTTTGTGTGTGTTTGTGTGTGTGTTTGTGTTTGTGTGTGTGTTTGTGTGTTTGTGTGTGTGTGTGTTTGTGTGTGTGTGCGTTTGTGTGTGTGTATGTTTGTGTGTGTGTGTTTGTGTGTGTGTGTGTGTGTGTGTTTGTGTGTGTGTGTGTGTGAGCACTACTACCACAAATTATGTAGTCAGCTTACTGCACTGGGGAAACTGTAGGGTGTGTACATCCTGAGTATAATGGGCAAGTCTCACCCTGGGAAAACCACCCTCTTGATTTTAGGATCACCCCTGCTGGGTAACTACCTTAATAACTTACAAAAGAAAAGGATAGAAGATTCTGGGGCTGATGGATGGCTCAATAGTTAGAACACTTGCCCTTAAAGCCTGACAACCTACTTTCAGACCTCAGAGACCATGGTGTGGAAAAGAATTGCCTTCAGAACGTTGTCCTCTGCCTTCTACATGGGACACACACACACACACACACACACACAGGCATGGGCACAGGCATACAATAATATTTGAAAACAGGATGGACAGGCTCGAAGCGCTAACATCAAGAAAGATGATATTAAGCAAAAGGCACTAGGTTGCTTGAACACACACGGGGGGGGGGGTGTATTTCCCAGCAAAGAGATTATTGTTTTTGGTTTTGAGACAGGGTGTGGTGTTGCCCAGGCTAGTCCACTCACTGGCCGCAGACGGCGCTGAACTTCTGATCCCTTTGCTTCCATCTCCTAAGAGTGAGGACGGTGGGTGTGCACTCCAGCTGAGGAAGTGGTATTTAAAAATTGCTCTAGTGTCTGTCACTTTGCACTGCTATGATAAATGCCACTTTAAGGTAGGAAAAGAGTTTATCCAGGGTACAGGCCATCCCTGTGGGCAAGAACACAGGAACTGGAAGCAGCCAGTCACATAAATAAACTGTTTTAAAAGGAGATTATTTTTACATAGATCACAAGGTTGTCAAGGTTTCTTTTTCATTTTTAATTGTATGTTCTCTCTCTCTCTCTCTCTCTCTCTCTCTCTCTCTCTCTCTCTCTCTCTCTCTCTCTCTCACATCTGTAAAGGTGCCATCCCTCCTGGCCCCCAACCCTGGCCCCTGCTCTGCCCAAGGCCTGAGGGTGGAACCTGGGGCTTCACATGTGGCAGCACGTGTTCCACAAGCCCAGCACCCTCCCTGCTTCCTTCCCGTTTTTTCCTTCACATTGACTTATGTGCACATGTGTGTATGCATGTGTCTGCCACAGCATTCGTGTAGAGGTCAGAGGACAACCTTAGAAGCTGGTTCTTGTCTTCCGCTATGTGAGTATGAGGGTTACACTCAGGTTTGGTGACAAAGGTCCATACAGTCTACTCACCACCCATCACGTTTATTTTGAGATAGGAGACACTAAGTTGCCCAAACTGGCCTTGAACTCAACCTGTAGCCCAGGTAGGACTTCAACTTTAATCTTTTCTCTGCCTCCAGAATAGCTCATGTGACAGGCCTGGGTTAAGAAAGGTCCAACTAGCAAGACCGGATTCTGGGAGTGAAGGCTTCATTCAAGTCTCAAGTTCCTTTAGCTTTTCTTTTCTTAAGGCAGGAATCTTGCCTAGTCCAGGTTGGCCTTGAACTCTCTATAATGCCAAAGCCTGCCTTAAAATTTTCATACTCCTGCCCCCCCTTCAAATGCTAACTTTCCCTTCTCCGGTCACTTCGAAAGAACTTACAGGCAGCAAATGAACAACAATGGTTTCTGCTGATGGTCACGGATGTGTGTGTGTGTGTGTGTGTGGGGGAGGGAGGTTGGCCTGAGCAGATGTTCCCTTGGAGACATGAAGCTGAGCTGCCAATGTCCTCTAGCTTCCAGAGCCCAGAGAGGTGCCCCGCAGGGCTGAGTAATGCTATGAACCAACCCGTGTGGGTGGGAGTAAGGGGTGGGAGTAGACCTCAAGGTGAGCAGATGGCCATAGAAGCCTGACCCCACATCTGGGAGGTTGAAGGGCCAGTGAGAACCACACAGAGCAGCCATCGAAGGGGCCCAGCTGTAGGAGGTGGAGCAGAAACTTGTCTCCGTGCTAGAGTGGATCAGAAGGACCAGTGGCCACCCAGGTGCAGGGCAGCCTTTTCGGGTCACGGTGTTCTGGTTGCTGGGTCATTTCTACCCTTGGCACCGTCCTAGCTTCCATTACTACAATGCCTGAGCCAGTCACCCAGTAAGAGAAAAGGTTCCCTTTGGCTCACAGCGTCAGAGGTTCCTGTCCGTTATCATTTGACCCAGATGCTCCAAAGCTCCACTGTAGTTGTCCATCATGGCAGAAGGGCTCGGAAGATGAAAGCCAATCACGTCTCAGGGAAGAGGGGGATGGGATCCCACTACCCGATTCTCGGTGCCCAAATCACTGCCCCCCCCCCAATGGTGGCATCACCTCCCAGTGGCAGCAAACTGGGGACCAAGCCTTCCATACATGGGGTACACCAATTCAAACCACAGCTGCCCTATAGCATTTTCGCCCCTATCATATTTACAGAAGAATAATATCCGAATCCCTAGCCTGATGGGAGAGGGCCTGCATTTTATTTTTGAGACATTTTACATATTATTATTATTATTATTATTTTCCTATGCAGGTCTGCGTATGGGTAAGAACTCTTACTGAAAAGAATGGTGGGCTTCGGATTGTGGTTTCCATGCGCATGGGCAAAATCTCAGCCTGGGGAGAGGAGTGCTCTAGGACCTGGAGGCTCCCTGCTCCCACCCTCTTTGACACATAAAAGGCCCTTGTTATGTCCCTGCAGGGAGCCTCCGAGGGTCTCCAGGCCACCTCTACTCCACTGCCTTTGGAGGGAGCCTCGGAATCGCACCCCCTCACCCAGGCGGTGCTGGCTGTCACAGCCACAGACCCAGTTCAAGTAGGGCTAGCACCTGGCGGAGATTACACTGTGACCCAGCTGGATTCTCGGACTGCTGGTCCGTTGGCTCAGGCCCTGGAGAGAGCCTCAGGATGGCCCTGCACAGTGCCAGCACCACTTCACCACCCTGTGCAGGGGCACCGTGTGGCCGGACCGGGTCTGATCTCCCTGCAGCACCCTGGCCTGGGTTCGGTGCCCGGGGCGGAGGTCCTACTCGTAGCGGCGCTCGTGCGCCCTCTGGTGGCCATTTTGGGAGCCTGGGGCGCAGAGTCCCCAGACCGCAAAGGGCGGGGTGACCCAGATCCACAGACCCATAGTCTCCTTGTTTGCAGAAAAAAAGCATGCTTTCGTTGACACTTAATTTCCTGGAAGCCAGTGGGGAACACCTGGGCCACCAAAAGGGCGAGGAGTGTCCCCGAGGCCTGGGAAGAGCGGGCGGGGACCACGCACCCGTCGGAAATGGTGGCTATTGTGCTGGTGTCGCGCCCTCCTACTCCCGTGCCGCGGATCCGCCCCTGGATGCTGCGCACCCTGGGTGGGAGGCCTGAGGCCAGCAGGTCGAAGTGGAAGAGCCCCTAGCCACTGTAGGGGACATAGATGGTGGCTGATCCTCCCCCTTTTTCAAATTCTCCCTTGTTTACCGAACTTATCCGAGGCTGCAGATCAATACAGACTCGGTTCTTAGGCTCTTGACTGGAAAAGTGGCCCAGGCGCCACTGTGCTGCCCTGGCAACCTGAGAGGGTCTCTCTACCCAGGCACAACCTTGAGCTGAGACCCTTAACCCGGTCAGACCCAGGCAACTTCCCGCGTGCTGCGGCGGTGTGCTGTGGGGGCGGCGGGAGGGCGGCGGGAGGGCGGAGGGAGGGCGGGGAGCTGCAGGGGGGCTGGCCTTACTTTTGGCTCTGCCGGGGACCTCGAAGGAAGGGAACTAGGTAGGGAGGGAGCCTCAGTAGAGTCCCTTCTACAGAACCTGCAGCCTGATGGAGCTGGTCCTTAGCTCTGGCTGGGTAGCCGGGAGGATGGATGGTTTGAGTCTGCAGGAATCTCGAGGCCCACAGAGCAAGGGCTGTCCCTGGGGGGAGCAGTCATTCCTCCTTGTACAGCTGGAAAGAAGAGTGGTTAGGTGGGGAGGAATGTGAGGAGGTTGGGTAACACAAAGAAATGAAGTTTATTGTTTGTCCTCTGACCTCTGGCTCTTCCATAGGAACCCGGTCCTATTGGGGAGAGATCCCTGAGAGCCTGCCTGATGCTGCTCCTGCCATAATTAATGCAAGCAGTGCCTTTTTGCTTATGTGGCCTATGGCTTTTATGCTGACCAGGTGGTGTTACAAGAAGTCAGTAAGTTTGTTTTCAGAATTCTGGAGGCTGAGTGTCCAGGGAGTGTAGCTTCATTGGTAAAGTGCCATCTGGCATGCAGGAAGGCCCTGGCTTCAGCCCCCAGAGGTCTGGGCAGTGAAAAGCAAATGAGAAGCTCGGAACTCCAAAGACAGTGGGGATGGTACTAGGCACTCAGGAGTCACAGGTAGACAGATCTCTGCGAGTTCAAAGCCAGCTTGGTCTACACAGTGAGTTCCAGGAGAGTAAGGGCCACATAGAGCTGCCCTGTCAAAAGACCAAAAACCCCACAAAGAACAAAAAGTAAAAAATAAGAATGGAGCCAGGGGTTGGTAGCACAGGCCTGTATTTCCAGCACTTGGGAGGCAGAGGTAGGCAGATCTCTATGAGTTTGAAACCAGCCTGGTCTACAGAGAGAGTTCCACGAAGGCTCCAAAGCAATACAAAGAAACCCTGTCTCAAAAAAAAACCAATAAATAAATAAACAAATAAACCAATAATTAAGAATGGATTCGTGTAAGCACGGTGGTTTGGAGCAAGAGAAAGGGGAGACAGTGTCATAGCCCAAACGGGCCTGGAACTCATTATGTAGCCCCCCCCCCCAGTAGCCTGACACTCAAGGCAATCCTCCTGCTTCAGCTTCCTGAATGCTGGGATTACAGATGTGAACCACCATGCCCAGTTCACATTATTACCCTTCAGTGGGACTGGTAGAGGTTTCTCCAGTGCAGGTCTAGGGTACCTAGAGAGGACATCAGCATTTAATGGACATTTGTATTGTTTCTCTGCTGCATCGTCAACACTAGAGACTCTTTGCTGTTTGTGTTTTGAGGCAGGATCTCACTGAGTAGCCAAGGCTGGCTTCAAACTTTCCACCCTCCTGCCTCAGCCTCCAGAGTATTGAGATTATCGGTATGAATCGTCTTAACTGCTATGCTGTACAAACAGTTGAGGGCAGGTCTTGGGGCCTGAGAGGCAGTGGCTCAGTCTGAGGCTGTGTCGGTGCCATCTGTAGGTGTGCTGATTTGGTGTTGGCCAGGCACCTGGCAGTGTGTGATGATCTGAGTGCTGGGTGAGAAACTGGACTGTGGACTAGAGGCTCAAAAATTCAAAGAACAGCACAGTGTGGTAGCATCTTGTAATGGTATCACTCAAGAGAAATATCATGAATGTGAGCTAGCCTGGGCTATATACTGAGGGCTTGTCTCAAAGAGGGAGAGAGGGCAGGAGGAGGAGGGAAAGAAGAAGGAAGGAAGGAAGGAGGGACAGTAAAGGAAGGGCCCACTGTCAGACTGGACCAATGGACCACTTATTGCCAACCCTGACGGTCTGAGTGGGATCCCCAGGACCCACACGATGGAAGAGAGAACCATCCCCTGCATGTTGTTCTCAGACCTCCACTCATTCAGTGCTAAGTGCCCCTACCCCACGTAATGAAGATTTTAGAAAGGGAACCAAGGGGGGGATGTGAGACCAAGTAAGTCCTTGCATGTCCAAATGTGTCCACTAGGTGGAACCAAAGCTAATAAGATCGCCTTCCCTCCCAGGCGGACTCCCAAGAAGAGCGAACAAGGTCTGACCCCTCGGTCTGATTCCTCTGCTCCTGGAAGAGCAGGATGCTCTCTCGGAAACCTGGCCAAGCCGCATACGATTCTGAGAGGTTGAGACTTGGGGAGTATGGCGGCTGCAGATGGTTTCACGGCTGTGTCCCAGCCAGACTGGGCACAGACTGCAACAGCCCAGGAGAGCTACAACTTCTTTCTAATCTGCACAGGTTCAGAAAGCTCTCCCACGGAGGGAGGGTAGGAACCTGCAAATCTGGGAGGGACAGGGAATATGGGCGCCACTGTTGACCTCTGCAGAGGAGCCAGCTGCCACAGAAAAGAAAACGCAGAACCAGCTGGAAGAGCCGCCATGTTGGGCATGAAGGCTCAAGGATGACAACACTACAAATACCCTCGCCCCAAATGGAATGCGCTGCGTGGAAAACTGGAAAGACGAAATGGACACCAGGCAGGGTACAAGTACTGGAGTAAAAATTATTTGAAATCCTTTAAATCCTCACCCACATAAGGAAGGGCCTATCCTTGTCTTCGTGTATCTAGGAAAGAACAGCAGCTGCAGTCACTAACTGCAAAGCCAGCCCTGCTGGTCAGTCACCCCCCTCCCACCCCTCCCCCAGCAGGGCCCACATCTGCCCCTCTATCTCAGACTCCAAGTATCAGAGACCAGGTTTGCAGGGCACTAGCTGTAGTCTCAGTACATCCTGCAATGTATGTGATCCCAGGAAGGAGGGGCAAGGGGAAAAGTGGATGCTGGCACACCGGAACAAGTGACAGTGTGTCCCCCAAAGACAGCAGCACCGGTCCTCTACCTCAAACACTTGTGACAACATGGGCTGGACAGTCCTCCTCGGATGCTGGAGTCTGTTTCCTTCCCTTGGACCTGGGAGCACCCCCAGAGAGACCCGAGGTGTCGGTAAGGGGCTCAGGACAGGAAGCACTTCATGGGACCGAGCGGACTTCCGGTGACCCCGCACTGGCCTTGAGCCAAGCAAGCTTACAAGGCAGAGCGGAGATGAGTTCTCCCAAGCCATGCCGCCGCCGCTGCAGGTTAATAAGTGAGTCATATTAAGATACTATTCTCATTTCTACTTTTCAAGTGGAAATTGTTTCACAACACCTGTACTGATTAGTTCTTGTTAATTTGACAAACTAGAGTCACCGGGAAAGAGGGAACCTCAACCGAGGGACTGCTTGACAGACTGACCTGTGGGCGTATATTCACCTCTGGGCAGGTAGCCGTGGGTCGTATAAGAAAGCAAGCTGAGCAAGTTACGGAGAGCAAGCCAGTAGGCAGTGGGTCACCTATCGTTCCTGCTTAAGATTCCTGCCTCGCTTCCCTGGATCATGGACTGTGATGAGGACGTGTAAGCCAAACAACCCTTCGCTAATTCACTTTTGGTTATGGTGTTTGCCATAGCAACAGAGCAAACTAGACCGGAACCTGATAAAACACAAGACCCAAAGTTCCTGGTGGCAAGCCATCTGTTTGCTTGGCACTAGAAGGTTTCCAGGACTCCAGACTTTGGGAGTGGCAGCACACACCTGTAATCATAGCTAGCTCCCAGGAGGGCGAGGCAGGGGCTATAGAGCAACACTTCCTCCACTCCCCCACCCAAGAACACTAGACCACAAGTGGGACCCTCAAGCTCAAGGGTGCATCAGAGACACCTGGGAGCTTTCAAAAACATAGGCAGTGATGTCTTACCCCCAGAGTTTCTGGTTAGGTAAGGGTGGTGTCCGACACTTTGCATTTCTAACAAGCTTGCCTCTGTTGGCTGAAGCACGGTCGCAATGCAATGCTGGGCCTGGTACCTTTGAGTTCCAAATTATTTGCTGATCCCAGCTTCTCCTCCAGGGGCTGGCCCAGCACGGTGACACAGAGCAGAGGACAGCAATGTCCCTTTAACCAAGAAAAAAGCCTGGAGCCTTCCTGAAAGGGTGAGCGTGCCCTTTGGCAACAGGCCCTGCCCAGTGACAGCCATGGACCCATTTGTTGAGAGTTGAGGGCGAGCTGAAATGGGTTCCACCCTGTCAGGGCATCATGCAAGACAACAGTAGATTTGACTGCTTCAAGGCCAGCCTCCGGTGAAGGAAACCAGTGGCTGGAGTTTTAATTCCAGAAGCTGCAACCCCATTTTTTGAGTTGTGGGGATGGAATCAAAGGCCAGATGCAGGCTGGGCACGGCACTAGCCCTGGGCAGCACTCCTGGCCCTGGACTCCCTCTTTTTCTTTGGTTTTGCTGAGACGCTGGCCGTGGACTTCTGATCTTCCTTTCCCTAGTTCTCAAGTCCTGGGATTACAGAGCTGTGCAGCTGAGCCTGGCCCTTGCCTCTTCTAACTAGGCAGGATGCAGGCAGGATGCATGGCAGGATATGCCAAGGCTGACCACTGAGAGCAGGATTCCCCCTCTGGCCCCTCCCTCCTGGCTGGAACGCTGCTCCCATGCAGTTTACAGATGTCTGGCACTGGTTCAATCCTCTGCAAGGTCTTATATAGCTGAGGCCTGGCCTTGAACTTTATTCCGCTTGTCTCTATCTCCCAAATGCTGGCATTACATGTGTGAGATCCCATGACCAATTCATATTGTATTGGAGATCAAACCCAGGAATTTGTAATTGCTAGGCAAGCACTCTACCAATTGATACTGACAGGCAGCCCCGACATTTTCATATCTACCTATCACAGTATTTTGCTCATATGTGTTCCTTCATTATTCTCCCTACTGTGGGTCTCTGTTCTTTTCCAAAGAGTCCCCCTTTATTTACATGTACATATATATATATTTCTTGTATTTTTTTATTGTGAGCCATCTCTCCAACTCAACATGTATACATATTTTTAATTGTGTATCAGCTATAGCCCAAAATTAAGCCCTAAAGAGATTGAAGCTGTTATTAAAAGCCTCCTCTCAAAACAAAACCGGTGGTGGTGGTGCACACATTTAATCCCAGCACTTGATAGACAGAGGCAGGTGGATCTCTGTGAGTTTGAGGCCAGCCTGGTCTACAAAACTAGTTCCAGGGCAGACTCCAAAGCTATAGAGGAACCCTGTCTTGGAAAACAACAACAACAAAAAAGTCAATGCAAGCATTCATATGGAACCACAAGAGACTACGGATATTAAAGCAGTCCTAAGGAGAAAGGACACTGCTGGCAGTATTAAATACCTGACCTCAAAACAAAAACAGAAACCTGACTTCAAGTCATACAACAGAGCTACAATGATAGACAACCTCGTGCTTCTGTAGAAAGACAAGTAGACGATGGAATACAACCATCAACCCTGAAATAGCATGACGGAGGTATGCCCACTTACACCAAAGGACGGAAACTTACTTCACAAATAGTGCTGGCAAAACTGAGAATGGAGTTGTATTCTTAGCTTTCACCTTGCACAAAACTCAGTTCAAAATGGACCAAAGTCTTGTTTTGTGACAGGATTTCTCTGTGTAGCTTTGGAACCTGTCCTGGAATAGCTCTGTAGACCAGGCTGGCCTCAAACTCACAGAGATCCACCTGCCTCTGCCTCCCGAGTGCTGGGATTAAAGGCAGGTGTCACTACCATCTAGTCAAAGATCTTATTTTAAAATCCAAAGCAATGAAAGTTTCCCAGGAAAACACGGAATCCCCTGAAAGATACTGGGGCAGGCAAGAACTTTTTACAGAGAACACCAACAGCACAGGAACTGGCTCCAGTCACCACAAAGGACTGTATGAATCAAACATTTCTGCACAGCAAAAGGCACAACCAGCAGAACAGGAAACCCACAGGATGATAAAAGATCTTCACTAGCTTCACTTCCAATGAGGGGCTAATATCCAGAATATACAAAGAACTGCAGAAAAACGTTTGTTTTGTTTTGAGACAGGGTCTCACTATGTATGTAGCCTTGGCTAACCTGGAACTATGTAGGTCAGGCTTGCCTGGAACTCATGGAGATTTGCCTGCCTGTGTCCTGAGATCTTGGATTAAAGGTGTGTATCATTACACCCAGAAAGAATTGCAGACATTAAACACCAAGGAAATAAAAATTACAACAAATGGTCAAATGAACTGAATAGACAGTTTTCAAAAAAACAAAATCTCAAATGGCTAACTATTTCAAAAAATGTTCAAGAGCCCTAACCATCAGGGAAATGCAAATTAAAACTACTTCGAGGTATTATCTCACTCCTGTCAGAATGACTGTCATCAACAAGTCAGACAATAAATATTGGGGAGGATATGGAGAAAGAGACCCTTATTCACTGTTGGTGGGGTTGAGCTGATCCTGGTGGTGCACCCCTTTATCCCAGCACTGGAGAGGCAGAGGCAGGTGGATCTCTGTGAGTTTGAGGCCAGCCTGGTCTACAGAGGGAGTTCCAGGACCGGCTCCAAAAGCTACAGAGAAACCCTGTCTGAAAAAATCCAAAGGGGGAAAAAAGTACTAAGTTTGTGCTTGTTGTCCAGTTTCAGTGAGTTTCTGACAGCTGGCATGTAGGAAGACCATAGCTTTGACACACTGGCCCCTTTTGGAGGCGATTTGGAATTCATGTAAGAGCAACCACAGGTCTAGGCAGACAGCTCAGTTGGAAAAGCCATTGCTGAGTTCAATCCCAGCATCCACCTAAAGATCTGGGTGTGTCAGTGCTGGCTCGATCCCAGTGTGTTGGGAACAGAGACAGAGGGATGGATGCCCAGTTTCTTTCTTCCTTCCTTCCTTCCTTTCTTTTTCTTTTTTTGTTGTTGATTTGTTTTCGAGACAGAGTTTTTTCTCTGTGTAGACCAGGCTGGCTTTGAACTCACAGAGATCCGACTACCTCCCAAGTGCTGGGTCTAGCGCCACCACTGCACGGCGCCCACCCCAGTTTTAATAAGTTGTTATTGAATGTGACAGAGACCCTGCCGGAAGCTGCTCCCAGGCTGTGAGAAGCCTATTGACCTCCCTGTCCACAGTTCAGCACCTAGTTACAGGCTGAGGCACAATGATTAACAGGGGGCAGCAGGATGACAGTCCGAGTCTGTGCAAACCCAGTGATCTTCCCACACAGCTCGGGTACCAGGAACCCCGGCGCCTGTGACCTGTGCCACACCGGACCCTTTAGCAGCTCTCGCGGTGCCAAAGTTTACTTCCTGCGAGAGAAGTGACACTCCTTACAGGGGAGACACAGGCCTTTCTTGTTGGAACTGGCATTAGTCCCTCTGCTCGTTTATTGTAGTAAGGTCCAAAGGTAGAACAAAGCCCACATGTCCGCATTCTGTAGCAGGGTTCTGGGGGATCTGAACAGCCTTCTGAGGGTGTGCAAAGGCCAAATGAGGCAACTTACTCCCCCATTTAACTATTTTTATTGCTTATTGGCTGCCAAAGGTGTTTTACACATACTTCCTTCAACCTGCCAGTAATACCCTTCAGGGCTAGCTCTCATTTCCCAGATCATCAGAGGTCACAGGTCAACAGGAAAACAGATTATCTCCCCTGATGTGTGGGGATGGTTTTCTCTCACAACACACGACCTTTTCAGAAAGTTCAACCAGTTGAGATGTTTTTTTTCCTTCATTTTCATTTTCTTTTTTTTTTTTGTTTGTTTTTTGAGACAGGGTTTTACTGTGTAGGCCTAGCTGATCGATTAGGCTGGTCTTGAACTCAGAGATTCGCCTGCCTAGGGATGGTATTTAAAGGTGTGCATCACCATCACCTGGCTTTTTTTAATCCTGAGACAAAGTCTTGCTATGTGACCCTGGCAGTCAGAGTAACCCAGGCTTGAATTCATGATTAATGCTCCTCCAGCTGCAGATCTTCTTGGCCCTCTTCTTACCCCCTTTTCCCTTTCAAGAACAATAGAATAGTGACTGGGGGGAAAAAGCTCTCCTCTAACTCCAGCCCTAGGAGACCTGACTTCCTCTTCTAGCCTAAGGGCACCTACACTAAGGCTCACACAACCCCAGACACATTTAAAAAAGAAATTAAGCCAGGCAGAAATGGCGCACATCTTTAGTCCCAGCACTTGGGAAGCAGAGGTAGGCAAACTCAGTGAGTTCCAGGCCAGCCTGGTCTACAAAGTAAGTTCCATGACAGCCAGGACTATTACATACAGAAATCCTGACTGAAGACAAATAATAAAAAAAAATTAAGAAAAAAAAAAGAAAGAAAGAAAGAAAGAAAGAAAGAAAGAAAGAAAGAAAGAAAGAAAGAAGAAGAAAGAAAGGAAGAAAGGGACTAAGCCCGGTCTTTAATCCTAGCATTGTGGAGACAGAGGCTAGAAGTATAAGAAACCTGTATGGTAGCTTGAGTTGGTCTTGTTGGAGGAAGTGTGTCACTGTGGGGGTGGACTTTGAGGTTTCCTATGCTCAGGGTACCATCTAGTGTCTCAGTCGACTTCCTGTTGCCTGTAAAATGTAGGACTCTCAGCTACTCCTCCAGAACCATGTCTGCCTGCATGCTGCCACACTCACTGCCATGATGATGCACTATATCTCTGAAACTGAGCAAACCACCACCACCACCTCAATCAAATGTTTTCCTTTATAAGAGTTGCCATCGTCATGACATTTTTTTTTTTTTTTTTTTCGAGACAGGGCTTCTCTGTATTGCTTTGGAGCCTGCCCTGGAACTCACTCTGTAGACCAGGCTGGCTTCAAACTCACAGAGATCCACCTGCCTCTGCCTCCCAAGTGCTGGGATTAAAGGCATTTGCCACCAACATGATACCTCTTTACAACGATGGAAACCCTAACCTGAAAAACAACAAAAAACAAAACCAAAATTAAAATATATGTAAATGGAAAAACATAAATCTAACAGTATAGAAACTTACATATATGGAAATAAGCAAAAATACATACAGGAATAAAGACTAATAACTTAAAACATCTATACACACACAACATGCACACTAGGATTGGGAAATGCTTTTAAATTTTATTTTTTACTTTGTGTGCAGGTGTTTATGTGGGTGCATGTGCCATGGTGAGTGTGGAGGTCAGAGGACAATTTTCAGAAGCTCTCCTTCTACCCGATGGGTCCTGAACTCAGGTCCTCAAGATTAGTGGCAGGTGCTTTTTACTCACTGAGTCATTTGCCAGCCTTGTAAATTATACATACGGTCTATGTGGTCCTGGCTATCCTTGAACCTGCTATGGAGACCAGTGATCTCAAATCCAGAGATTCACTTGCCTCTGAGTAATGTAATTTAAGGCATACATCACCACACCCAGTTTAGACTCAATTAAAGATGATAAACTCATAAAAATATTCAATTGATGGCTCAGTGGTTGAGAGAGCTTTTTTTGCACAGGTTCAGGTCCCATCATAGCAGATCACAACCATCTGTAACTCATTCCAGTGTATCTGACACCCTCTTCTGACCTCTGGCCACCATGTAGACATGTGGTGCACAGGCATACATGCAGGGAACACGCACACACGCACACCTCACACACACACACACACACACACACACACACACACACACACACACAAATCTAAAAGTTTGCTAAATTGAAATGAGTAAAGGAGACAGGTAATTTTCAGGAGAGGCAATTCAAACAGAAGGGATGCTCTATCCTATTAGTAGTTACCAGGGAAACACAGTGGAATTTCATTTTTTTTTTTTAGAATTAAACTTTATTATTATTGTGTGCATATGTGTATGAGGGCATACACATGCCACAGTTCACATGTGGAAATTAGAGGACAACTTTGTGGAACGTAGATCTCTCCTTCTACCCTGACATGGGGTTCTGAGGAGGAACTCAGCTGGTCAAACAAACACAGCAAGAGCCTTTACTTATGGAACCACCTGAAAATTCAAAGTTCCAAATACTTCCTGAGCACTGATGCACAAATGGAGAAAAATCTCTAGCTAATCTCACTTGGTGGGTTACAGTCAAATGCAGGCAGACTCCAAGTATTGAATGAACTTTTCTTCAGACTATAACATGCATATTAAACATATCAAACAGAAATGACTATCATGCACACTCAGGCCCCAAGATATATCTATACAAATGTTCCAATACCTGAAAAAGTCTAAAACCAGAAATATTTGTGTTACCAAGCATTTAGGATATTGGTTATTTGATCTGTATTTAATATCTGCAAAAGTTTTCCAAAGCAACCTAGAATTTCTTTAGATTTATCTTTATTTATGTGTATGCATGTATGTGTTCCCACTAGTATGCTCACAGGTGTATGGGTGCTCAAGGAGGCCAGAAAAGAACATCAGATTCTCTGGAACTTGAGTTATAGTTGTGAGCAGCCCAATGTGGGTGCTGGGAACTGAACCTGGGTCCCCTAGAAGAGCAGTGCAAGCTTGTCACCACTGAGTGATCTCTGTAGTTCCTAGTTATGCTTTTAAAGTTAAAAATAATGTGCACGTCTAATCCAATGTGTACATGATTAGTCAGAAATAAAGTAAATGTTTCAATTTGTATTTCTACTCCATTTTGACTGCCTACATTCAAATTGTAATGTTCAGCCTAGTGCAGTGGTTCATGCCGATGGTCCCAGAACATAGGAGGCGAGGCAGAAGGATCATTTTGAGTTTGAAGCCAACTCACAAGTACCATGTGACCTTGTAAAATGGAGGTAGCTTAGTGTACCTACATTTTATTATAACCAGAAAATATGGTTAAGTGCTTGGAAACTGCCAGAGCAAAGAGATCAAAGCATAGTTATGTAAGAGGGACATAACTACATGATTTACTCTCAAAACAAAACAAACAAAAACCAAATAAAGGAAACAAAACAACCCAACTTAGCAAAAGGTTTGCAAGTAAATATATGAGAAAAAGTCAACAGGAGCTAGGATGCTCAGCAGCTAAGAGCACTGGTGGCTCTTCCGGAGGACCTGGGTTCAGTTCCCACTATCCACATGGTAACTCCCAGCTGTCAAACTCCAGTTCCAGGGTGTCCAACCCTTCTTCAGGCCTTTGCACAAAGTAGGTATGAACAAGGTGCACAGGCATACATGTGGCAAAACACCCATACACATGCATAAATAAATTAAAAAGTCTAACACTGGCTAGGTATACTCTTACACACCTGTAATCTCAGCACTCAGAGGGCAGAAATAGGAGGACGAAGAATTCATGACAGCATGGGTTACATAGTAAGTCTGAGGCCAGCCTGGGTCACATATCAACATCTTAATGTCTAATACTAATTCATACATTTTAAAAACTTGGTGAATAGAAGTGAATTAAGATTTGTTCTATCCCTAATAGATACACAGGCATACATTTTTAGGTTGCATTATAAAAAAAGCTTTGGAATGAAGCAAAGATGGACTGGGCTGCTGAAGCGTCACATCCTAATCTTCAGAGACAACTGCAGCCATTTGTCATCTGGGAGCAGCTGCTTCCCCTCTTCTGGAAGATGTGTGGTGAAGACTCTGAAGCTTGGTCCCCAAAGTAAGTGGCTATCACAACAGCTCCCCTTGACTGTTCTTGGGTTTGACACCAAGGCACGCCACATGGCTTAGGAGTCAACAAAATCAACTCACTCCAAATTTCAAAAGAAAAAACAAAATAAAACTAAAAAACAAACAAACCTTAGTACCTTGCATCCAGTGTGGTGGTCTTAAACTCTGTAACCATCTATCCCAATTAGAGACTACACAACCCAGGAGCCATTATAAAGTAGACTATGACCCCATGCCACAGCAAAGGCCACACAGGGCAGCTCTGGAAAGTCACTTTATATGCTGGTCATCTGAAAGATGAAAAGCCAACACTTCTTGCTGGGCGTCGGTGGTGCACACCTTTGATCCCAGCACTCAGAGGCAGGTGGATCTCTGAGTTTGAGGCCAGCCTGGTTTACAGAGCTAGTTCCAGGACAGGCTCCAAAGCCACAGAAACCCTGTCTTGAAAACAAACAAACAAACAAGCAACAACAAAAAAGAAAAGTCAAGTGTGGACAATTTAAAATCCATTGTAACTCACAGAGGAAACTAGCTGATCAGAAACAGTTTGGTGTTCTTCAAACAGTCAAACAGAAAACACTAAGGCATTTCTCCTTATCCTACAGAAAACACTATCTAAGGCATTTCTTCTTATTCTATCTAAATGAAAAATAAAAGATGGTTAAATGCTTCAGGGAATTGTATTAACAGAAACATCAACAAGTTACAGATAAACATTTTAATTGATTAAATATATTACTTTCAAGATCTTTTGGAAATCGCACTTGAACGGTACTAATTAACAGCCAAAGGCGATAAAAAAGTTTAGAACCAAAAATGTTCAGATATGAACATGTGACAGAGACTGCTATGTAAAGTGATATACACTGCTCCCAAGAACAATATTTTTAGAAGACAATTTGAATTAACATGTGCAAGGACAAAATTGTAATCAAAGGCTGAAAGAAATATATATTAGTGCCTGCTTTTTTAAAAGTTTATTTTACATTTTAAATACAGTATTTTTCTCATTTAAAAAAATCCTAACTCTGTGGTTTCTATATATATATACAGAAGAGCTGTGTGGGGCAGCCTAATGAACATTCTGGATGTAACAGCATAGACATTGGACTACTTCTGAATCAAAATTCAAAAACACAGATTAAGCACTGGTTAGGAGGAAACAATCCAGTTTCTTAAAGAGAACAGAGTTAAATACCTATAAAACCAGGTATTAAAAACAGACAGAAGCGCAGCTGATGAAAATCTCCAATACCCTGAATGTAGTAAACTGAGCACACTGCAGATAGATGGCTAATGGGATCCCAGGTGGAAGTGTGGTCTGTGATGTTAAAACTAAACCTAAGTTTTCAGTGACAAAATAACACAAGGCATATACTGTCACTGTCACTACTTACTCACCTCACCCTCCCTCTGGATACGTAACTACTTGCACAAATTAGAAATAATGAATGTGGATTTGTTTTCCTAAGAAAACCAAAAACGTACCTTTTCCCACCAGTAAGACACACTACAGATTAAAGCTGTAACATTTAAGCATAGGCCTGTGCATTCCAATTTTCTCTAGTATGTGATTCCAAACTGGGATCGTGGAGTCTGTGCCCTAATAATAAATAGGAAGGGGTTTGGACTGTCCCTGGCAGTGATTTTCTATTAGTGCAAAGGTACTCCTCAAATGCTGAATTACATTAAATGATTTTGCATATTTTAATTCAGTAGGTGCCAATGTGAGTTCATTAACTCCTGGCTGTATGCTTTTTACACAAAACAACTTCAATTTGAGATGTTTCACAAAGCTATATATACAAAAAAAAAAAAAAAAAAAAAAAAATTGTTAGCAGTAGTGTGAATGGTAAATGGCAGAAAAGGCCTGAGAGTCTGAGGGACCTGGTAAAAAGGATGCTGAGCTGTCTGTCCTATGTATCTTTACATGTCAATTACCTACTGAGTTTGAATAGTCTAAGTTTAAGATTCTCTTAGAAAATAATTCTCTGTAACATAACTAACTAAATAGCTGTATCCGAAGCAAAAACAACCTGGGTCACTCAGGTAAGACCAAGTTGAGGCCATTTCTTTTTCTCCTATAATCCATGAAGTCTTGAGTTTTTAAGTTTCGAATTGTTGAGCTTCAAAGCTGATGTAGAATACAACAGTAGCATTCCCAACAGCGCTGTGCCTGTGGGCTCTGGGAGAGCACAAGGAGCAGACAGCAACGGAATAACCACCAGCCAGGCCAGGTCATCGCTGGGACGTTTATTTGGAGACTGAGTACACGTAGCTCATGTACCTCCAGTGTCCACCAGTGGCTCTGCGGTCAGCACCCAAGGGCTAGATGAGTCTTCTGAACTGCTTTTTAACCTCAGAGAATCAATGCAAAAGAGTCTCAGGAAATCCTGGTTCCCAGCAAGAGTTCACAAACCATCAGAACAAAATCAAGAAGGTAAACACTTGACTCCAATGTGCCACGAAAGTCGAAAGAAATTAATGTCATCTTCTGTCCAACCTTAGACTCCAGGCTCTGTAACTGCAGCTTTATCTAGTATAATAGACTCTGTAGTAGACTGACTTGGACCTCCACAAGGAGTAGGAGTTATCAAACTTGAGGAGATAGACTCCCCTCCCTGGATACTGGTGACTGCCTGCATACACTTCCTCATGACAGTCCCGCCGGTACACAGGCACAATCTCGTCTAGCAGAGGCTTGTTAGCATTCTTTTTGGCTTTCTCTTCACAAGTGACATTTTCTGTGAGAAAGAGGAAAAAACAGACAAATCAAATGATAGATCCAGGAAAATCACCTTACTCATCAAGCAATAAAACTGCATTCTCCGAGGAACTGTTTGTTAGGAATCAATCAGCCTCCCACTCTGCATGCAGAGGCATGCAATAGTCACCCCACTATGCACAGGTCTGGGCTCCAGCTGGAGTCCAGTCACAGCCATCGGGTAGGGGTAACCAGTCCTTTGGTTACTACTGCTCAAATTTCCCAGCCTTATTTTTCCCATACTCTACTCATCCAATTCCTAACTCCTACTTACATAGAAACTATCTAGTTCATGCAACACCAAAGATAATGCTGTGCTGACCTCTTCCACAAAGAGGCCACCTTCACTTTGGAAACCGTGGAAGGAAGCCTAGGTAGACTGTTTCTGTGTATCTTAATATAAAAACCCCAGTAGAGAGGCATTCAGAGACAGCCACAAATTCAATTATTTCAACTAAGCCTATTTAACACAGAGATAATACAAGTGGATAAAAAATCAGCTCTGAACACAGACTGTTACTGTTAATATTTTCTGGGGGTATAATGACACTAAGATAGGGAAAAAACACTTCCAGAAGCTTATGAGTATGAGATAATTATGCCAAACTGTTTCAGTCTAAGATATTAAATATAAACAACCTCAAGGAAAATAGGTCCTTCAGTGTAGAAGATAAAAGACTTTTTTTTAGGTTTACAACAGGGCAGAGTGAATCCTGGCAACATCTATTAATTGTATGTTGATGGCCACAGCCAAGAATTTTAGAAGCATGAGAAGCTCTCAAGGGGAATTTAAGGAAATAGGACCAATTATATTTTGTGGCGCCTTGAAATAGATCTTGGAACATTAGTTAAAAACTAAAAAATTCTGAATAAATACAAATTTACCAACACCATTATCAATAATGGTTCATTAAGATAAATTTATTGGGGGCTGGAGAGATGGCTCTTAACTGCTGAGCCAAGCCATCTCTCCAGTCTCAAGAGCAACCAGTTTATTTTTAAAGTCACATGGACTCATGTCCATTCCATGCACTTCCAAGAATAGTTCTTAAACCTATTTTAATACAACTGTCATAAAACACTACAGTACTCTTAACATAGGACTACTTCCGAGCCACCTGACACATCAGTCAGTTTTAAAAGATGGAACCAAGGTACTCTTCTACTCTCACAGGCTGGGCACTACAGTCCCTGTATTCATCTCAATCTTATTTGTCTTGTACAAACGTCACCAATCCTGGCTTTTCCAGCTAATGAAATTAAGGAGAGCTGTTTCTCAAAGATCAATGCATCAGTTTAACTTGTTTCTTAGACCAAAATAGTTTACTAAGGTCTTTCAAAACTCCTAAACCTACTACGACGAAACAAAAAGTCACACTCTTGTCAACAGTGGTTTACAAAGAGAAGAATGATTGAAATCTCTTAAGGGGGGTTACTCTAGAGAGCTTTCTTTATTTACACAACTTTTCTATCCAGTGTTTGGGAGGCAGAGGTAAAGGCAGGGAACACCAGGAGTTCAAGGCTGTCCTTGACTAACTATATAGTTAACTAAAAGCCAGCGTTGGCTACATGGAACCCTGTCTCACCCATTCTCAAAATACAAAAAAGGAAACACAGGAGAGAAAAAGCCAGCTAGGGTGGCTCGTGCCTATCATCTCAGCACTTGGTACTACAGTGGGAGGATACTGCTTTTAAAATGAAAACATTATTATCAGAAAAATAAATCCCTTTGTTGACAATAATTCTTACTTGGCCTTTCAAATGTTTTCAAAATGGGGCATAGTGGTATTCCACTGGTACTACGGGTACTATGAATACTATTCCCTGTGACTATGAATGTTGAGTCCACCAGTTTAAGAACAGCTTGGGCAACAAAGCAAGATCCTGTCTCAAAAACAAAATATACAACCACAAGCTTCAAAGTGATTTAATATATTTAGCTCATCAACACAAGGCTGTAAGTAAAACAACATCCTGAAAGTAGTAAAATAACACGCTGCCAAACAGAGTTTCCTGGCATTTAGAGAAACTCATGTTCAGAGCCTTCTTTGTGAGAGACTGGCCTTTCTCATAGCCTTTCCAGTAAACATCCCACTACTGAAGAGTACCCTTGTACCCAAAGTGTTAGGCAGAAGTACACTCAGTGGCTATTGCAGATGGACAAAACCCTACCTTCCTCTTCCTCATCGTCGTCACTGGACTCGCTGACATGCACACTGACAGCAGCGTTTGGAGAGTCTGTCCATTCAAAATAAACCCCAAACCCAATGTCATAACTGTCTGTAGCAAATTCCCAGAAGAGGTATGACCCTTCCTCATGAGTGGGAACTCGAACAGTGACTACTTCTCCTCGTCGTACTGTGATCACAGAATCTGCATCCTGACGAATCTTTTCTTTGAAATCTTTGATCTGTGGTCTTGTCCACATGGATGGAGCTGCAATCACTGGAAGAGATTCTAAAGGCAATAGGATTTACAAAAGCTGAAGAGAAAAGGCTCTTATACCTGCACAGGGCATTTGTGTTCTGACACCAAGAGCAAAGAACTCAGACCAAGGATGAAGGGGAACAGAAAAGCCTCTGGCTATTTTAAGATCCAAGGTCATAGGTACTCAGAGGTCATCACAGCACAATCTTACAAGTGATTTCTCCTAACACTCTGCTTTCATTTCACTCTATCTGTTGACAAGTCTTAACCTCGAGCATCCTGAAGTCCTAAGGCCTTTCTGAAAAGAGCTAAGAGAAACAGAAAATCCTGGACAATCTTAGAACCACACGGGAGGGACAAATGTCATGTACTGTCACATTCAGCAGGTTTTCCACTTAAATCAGATTTACTAATAAAAAGATTTCCTCCCATTAGTAAACACTGGTAGGGCTGGGGATGTAGCTCAACTGAGATTACTTGCTTGGCACTCACAAATCCCTGGGTCTAATCACTAGCACTACACAACTAGGATGTGCAGTTCAAAGTCATCTTTAGCATAGAGAGCTTAAGGCTACCCTGAGCTGCACCAAAACAACAAAACAGTTGTGGTAGAGCACACCTTTAATTCCAGCACCCACTTTGCAGCAGAGGGAGACAGATCTGAGTTGGAGGCCATCCAGGACTACATAGTGAAACCTTGTCTCAAAACAAAACAAAACAAAAAATAAACAAAAACCCCAAAAATCCAATGAGATGCCTTAGCAGATAAAAGGCCACCAAGCTTGATAACTTGAGTTTAATCATCAGAATCCATACACTAGAGGGAGAGAACAAAATTTTGCCAAGTTCTCTTCTGATCTCTTTGTGTGTACACATACATACACAGAATAAATAAACAATTTGAGACAAATAGTGGTATAAATTCTTGGTTAGACCAAAAAAGCTCTTTTTTTTTTTTTTGAAGCTATTTCTCTGTTACTTGTTCTAAAAAGTCAAGGAAGAGCAGAATGGATTTCAGGAATCTTCCTTGGCTAAGTATGCTTAGAGCCACCATTGCACTAAGAGGATGAAGTGAAAAAACAAAACAAAAACAATACCAACAACAAAAAAACCCATTTGACCCTCCCCCATCTTCAACCGCCTACAATTAAAATTAGGAAAATTATACTTCAAAGAAACAAATGGTCACAGAATATTCACAAAACTAGAAGCTGTAATTGATGACTCTGACAGATGTCTAAAGGAACATCTAGGATAGATAAGGGGCATATAGCATCACACCCAGTTTTATGTGTTGCTTCAAACTGAACCCAGGGCTTTGTGAACATTAAGCAACTAAATCTATCCCCAGCCCCAATCTTCTACATCTGCGTCAACAGAAGCACGAGATTAAGATTCAAAGAGGGAAGGTGTGTTGGACTCTCACACATGCTCTCAGAACCCAGTCAGCTTGTCTTCCTGGCTTTTGCTTTTCGTGAGATCTAGAGAGTGACATCTGGATAGACAAACACATACGCTAAACTATACATACCTTTTGGTCCATTTTCCAAGGCTTCTTCTGCCACTTCTGGCTCAGTTTCTTTTTCAGAATTGACAGTATGGGTTTTGGCCTGTCCATTAACTGACATCATGTCACTTGCTCCAGCCGAATTCACTTTTGATGATGCAGGCAATGAAGCCCCAGGCACTGCTACTTCTTGTTGCTTCTGTAATGCTGCCTACAAATTGAGAAGTTAAGATCTTCTCATCAGAAAGGCTACCTGCCCATGAGTGAGGTGTCATGCCACTCATGCATTTGCTCTATACTAAAGCATGCTAAGAAATTACCAATCAGCTGGCCGGGGGTTGGTGGTGCATACCTTTAATCCCAGCACTCGGGAGGCAGAGGCAGGTGGATCTCTGTGATTTCAAGGCCAGCCTGGTCTACAGAGCTAGTTACAGGACAGCCTCTAAATCTAGTTCTGTAGACCTGTCTGGAACCCCCCCCCTTCCCAAAAAAAGAAATTACTAATCAACTTTGCCAGTTTTTATGTATCTGTAATAAATATTAATACCAGCATCAATCTTAGATAAAATTACTAAAGGCAAAAATTAAGTTCAGTAACATGCTGCTGCCTCCCAAGTATTGCAATTAAGGGCATGTGCCACCATGTGCAGCTGTGCTATATATTCTTAAAATTGAGCAGAAGAAAATGTTCCTTTCTTTCTTTTTTTTAAATAAAATTCAATTATATACAGGGCATAATGGCACACATCATTAATCCCAGCACTCAGGAGGCAGAGTCAGGCAGATCTCTGTGAGTTTGAGGTAAGTTTGAGGAATGCTAGGCCAACCAGAGATACACATTGAAACCCCGTTTTTCAAACTACAAAATTGGGTATACTAAGTATGCCAGAACCTACTATAGTACTCTGAGGTTGAAGTAGAAAATAACAACAACAAAACCCCAACCACTTTTTTAATCTCTCCATCCTCACCTTTAACTGCTAAAACTTTAAAATAGAAAAATTATACTTCAAAGAAACAAATGGCCACAGAAGATTCACAAAAACAGAAGTTGTAGTTGGTGAATACAACAAATGTTGAAGTAACAAACCCAACCCTGATATATAGACAACTATTCTAATATGGATAGAAATAAATATTCAATGAAAGACTAGGATCACAAAGTTTTAAAGAAAACTTTAATTCAGGTTTTAGGATGTGAGAGACCAAACCCAGCCCACTGTTAGCCCCAGCAGGTGCTCATCCGCTGAGTCATACCCCTCAGACTCTAAGATTTAATAAAACGTCAATCATAGTATAAAAAAACAAACAAACAAACAAAAAAAAAAACAAGGGCCTAAAAATCTAAGAGTTATACTAATGAAGTTAGAGGTTCAAGTATTTCCTCACTTAACATTTTATACTGGACTGGGTACAGTGGTACACACCTAAAATCCCAGCATGAAAGAGGCTGAGACAGCAGGATAGTGAGTTTGAAGCTAGACTGATACACATATCAAGGCAGGGAAAGAGAATGAACACAGAAAAGAAAATGTACTAGTCCCACTGGCATGGGTCAATAACTTCCAGATACTCAGAAAGCTGAGGCAGGAAGACTGCAAGTTCAAGAACAAGCTGGGATACTGAATGAGGTCTATCCCAACCATGGTCACTTAATGAGATCCTGTCTCAAAGTATAAAAAGAGGGCTGGTAATCTAGCTCTCAGTGGTACAGCCTTGCCTAGCACCCAGGTCTTTAAACTGTGTTGCTAACCCATACAGAGGTCACATAACTGAATGTGAGAGGGGAGGTCACAAAACATCTGGCAATAATACAAGGTTTCCGAATGCACAAGGACTACAAGTTCATTCAAAATCAAAGTATAATAAATCTGAGGTGTTTCCAACAGTGCTCAACGTCTACATCAAGGCAACTTCCACATAGCCTTGGTTCTGAACACACAACACATTCACTTTGCTGTCAAGACATACAATACCAATGAAAGCTGCTTGATACACCTTGGCACAAACTCAAGATTATTTTATGTTATAAATTGCAGTGTTTTTGTAGCTCACACAAAGTTTTCTGTAGTTTAATACTTTCCTGTCATTCCTCAGCATGTATACTATCAAACTAGTATATATTTAGATTGTAAGAGCTGGAGAGATGGTTAAGTGGCTAATAGCACTAATTATTATTACAAAAGACCAATTCCAGTTCCCAGCATCCTCATGGTGGCTCACAACCATCCATGACTTAGTTCCAGGGTTCTGATGACCTCTTCTGGCCTATGCAGGAATCAGACATGTATATATGCATAGAAATACCTTCAGGTAAAACACCCATACATATAAAATAAGTAAGTCTTCCAGAAAAATAACTTTCCTGAGGACTGGCAAGATTAATCACTATACAAATGAGTTTTGTCAACTTGATACAACCTAAAATCTGCTAGGAAGAAAGTCTCAATGAAACACTGTTTCTATTGGATTGATCCCATGGAAATGTTTGTGAAAGGCTGTCTTTATTTCATCAAATGATGTGGCCCAGCCCATTGTGGACAGCACTTGACAGGGGATCTTCAACAGTGTGAGCAGAAAAACCCAACTAAAGCAACACCTTTTTTGTTTGCTTGCTTTTAAAAAGATTAATTCATTGTTTTATGTATAAACAATAAATTTTATGGTGCTCTATCTGCATGTACACTTGCATGCCAGAAGAGGGCATCAGATCTTATTACAGATGGTTGTGAGCTACCATGTGGTTGCTGGGAATTGAATTCAAGACCTCTGCAAGAACTGCCAATGCCCTTAACTGTTGATTCATCTCTCCGGCCTTGAAAGCAACATCTATGCATTCATTGCTCTCTGCTCTTGATGGTGAAAGCAATGTGACCAGCAGTCTTAAGCTCCTGCCACTGTGACTTTCCCAAATTGATAAACTGTAACCTGGAATTATGAGCTAAAATAAACCCCTTCTCTCCTCCATTAAATCTCGTCAGGGTATTTTATCACAACAGAAATGAATGTAGGGTAACAAATAAGGGTGCTTTGGAAGAAGTTTTAAAAAGCACAGAGGAGCTGGGTATAGTCATGCATGCTTTGTAATCCCAGTACCTGGGAGGTAGGGCTTGAGTCTACACAAGACCCTGCCTTAAAAACAAAAGCAGAAAGGTACAGGAACAGACTCAGAGCAGACACCAGCATAGCAGGTCATCAAAAGTTCATACTTTAGAGGAGTTAAATTTTCTTCCTTCCTCTTATGTAAAATTCATTAGTAACTGTTAAAAAAAGAACTTGAGTGGTAATGAAACTGTAAGACTGAATTCTCAGGTAGCCTACTGTGCCTATCTATTCCCAGAAGCAACCAATTAAGAGTTTGATAATACTAATTCTGAGACTTTTAATTCCATTTCTTGAATTTATCCTACCAGAAAGACTTCTTCCTCATAAAGTGACAGTGGACTATGAATAAGACAGTATACAACAATCGTATCTCACTGCCTATTAAGCCCCCACACACAAAAAAAGGCAGGGAGAGGTAAAATATTAAAGTAAAAACAGGCTACAGAAGAGGGAGAAACATCTCTCAAAAATGATGCTTATTAAACTGTGGTTTAGTGTCTTTCTGACCCTCTCATGATTTCTAAAACTAGGGGAGAGAGGTTATTTCATTTAAAAATGTTCTACTGTCCTAAAAAATATTTATTATTATATAATGAATAATGTATATGCTGATTTTGTCTGTCAAAAAGTGTCACAGCCCAATATGTAAGCATTTATAACTCAATTAATTTAGCTACCTACATCCTCCCCCACAACTTCTCTCACTCTTCCACTTGGGGATTAGGTCCTTTTAAAGCTGCCCAGACTCAGCCACCTGGGTAGTTGGTACTACAGGTTTATACTACCACGTCCAGCTATTATGTTCGCTTACTTTTATAATCCTGTAAGATCAGGAACCTTGATCTTGTGTCTTATTCTCATAGAACTTGAGAAAAAGTAGAAAATCAGAGCAACAGTTAACATGTCAGAAAATCAAATGATAATGACAGAGCCAGGAGAGAATCCAACTACCATTTCTTTCACTTAAACTGCCTTCTATATTTCTGGTTGTGAACCTGCATATAATAGCTGAACCATCTCTCTAACCCAAGCTATCTAGATGTTGAAGCAAATATTTAGGAATGGGTTGCTGGAGAAGGAGTACACGCTGTCATGAGTTATAATGGTCTGGCCCAGCTATGAGGAGCCAGCCTATGGCCTTATGGGAGGGAAGTCCAACCCCTAAAAGCTGTCTGACCCAGACTCTGCATGTTCTGCCTAAAGGATGTTCTTAACACTAAGGCTAAGTTACCCAGGTTCTCAGTTCCAGGGGCACTACTACAGTCCACACCAGACTCACTGTTATTACACTAGGCCTACACCACTCCCACACAACAACATAAACATAAAAACCCAAAGCAATATAAAAGTACACTCTGAGGTTCAAGAGTCTGTACAATGCTAAATCGACTGAAAGATCAACTAAAAAGTTACTTTATACCTTAGAGGCTAGCTAATGCAAAATTCATTTGCAACTGTTAGGAAAGAAACTTGGTTCCATGGAAACACAACACCTTTGCTAAAGCTGCCATCATACCTGTTGCTGTGCAAGCTGAACTTGATACAACTGTTGCATGTACTGCTGATAGTGCTGCTCCTGCAGCTGGCGGATGAGAATCTGCTGCTGTTCGTAGTTCCCTGGATACTGCTGGGCTGCATACTGCTGGAATTGCACGGCAGTCTGCGAGTTTAAAGCTGCCATTATCTGCTGCCTAAAAACATTAATAAATACATGCCAGTCTGACAACAGGAGACTGTTCATAACAAAATAAAATGTCCTGTTTATTCTTATAATTTATAACTTGAAAATGATTAAACTAATAAAATTTAACAAAAAGTATGTGCTCCGGGCCCAGAATATTTAAGGAAAAAACTTTTTACTTGGGTTTTTCAAGAAAAATTGAAGTGGAGAATACCAAGCACATCATCACCATCGATGTCATCATTAACATGTCAACATTATTAACATGTGCTCTTTTGATATGCCCCGCAAAGTTCAAAGCATTTACATGTTCCAACCCACTTAGTGCTTGACAACACTATGAGGTTGTTTAGTAATTGACCAAGATTTGACTGCAGTCAGATTCAGGAGTTAGGATTCAAGTCTAGCTAGTCTGACTCCAGACACTGTACCAATTCACCATAAGATGATGGGCTGCCATTTGGGCATGGATGGGTGTTTGACTTTGGCTGCGGTTTCTCTACCTAAACAGCCCAGAACAGCACCAGGGAGAAGAACAGCTAATTGATGTTACAGGTTCTGTTAAGGATGAATAAAACAAGTGACAACACAACAGTCAGTAGCATTTGACTTCAAGGTGCCTTTATTAAGAAGCACTGAAGATAACAATAGCAGGGCATGCTGCTTGGTTTAGTGATCTCTCTCCCTTTCTCCCTGCCTCTCTCCATGGGGTAATACTGTACAGAGCCCAGGCAGACCTAGACTCAGGCTCTGAAGTGCTGCACCTTGTATGGAGACACCAATTTATATAGAATTTTAACTCTCTTTCTTGTCTTCCAGAGACAACTACATGTTTCATAACTGTATGTGACCACTTACCAAAGACATCAACTCTATTTATTAACAAATAGGTTGGTAAATAAAGCAAAGACTTCAGATACTGTCTAAAGTGTGATACTGGGCCCATTAAATCCTAAAGAGAATGACATTAAAAACCTCACTCCAAAGTACAACAAGGCCATGAATCACTTTGAGGCTAGCTGGGAAACTAGCTGGAAACAATGAGGAGACCTCACTTGTACCCTCAAGTTCTCTGGTTTAACTTTTGTGCCATGCTACCCTTGGATCCCCAGGCCTGCTCCCCTGTGTTTACCTCTTTATATCTATAGCTGCCCTTTGAAACCAGCTCTATCTGAGACAGCTACCTTCAGCCTTTACTGAATAAAGGAGTTTCAGCTGCCACGTTCTGTGCTGGGACTGGAATGGCTATCTGATATAAATGGGTTAGCCAGGCTCTAAGTCCTCAGAATTTTTAACTGGGCCTCAGATTCTAGCCAGCCTCGCAGATACACACAAAAAAATAGATGACAAAATTCCCAGGTAAGACAGCCTTCTAAAGATAAAGAACAGAAACTATAGACAGCAGTGAGAAGGAAGAGACAGACTAAGAAGACATGAGATCATGAGAACTTAAGACACCAGACTCAAGACAGAACAACTGAGCAACCTCAACTGCTGTTCTAGTCACTAGGTTTTATAAGCTAACCCCTCATGTCTTTACACATTATTCTCTGATAAAAAACAAAAGCCACTGTTAAAAATGAAAGGAGCTGACATGAGTCTACCTGCCAGGCTCACAGTGACATTCTAGGACACACACTCACTTTTGCTGCTCTAGTCGAAGCCTCTCTTCTTCTATTCGCCTCCTCTCTTCTTCCTCCCGTCTAAGCCTTTCCTCCTCCTCACGCTTCCGCTTCTCTTCTTCCTTTTGCAGACGAACTCGCTCTTCCTCTTCACGCTGCCTTCGCTCCTCCTCTGCCTTCCTACAAGGTACAGAGCAAAGAGAATGAACTCTGCACAGTGATCTTACTTTCAAATCATTTAAATTTCACTTCCCAGTGAAAAATAAAGACAAAACCCTTTCCTGAGAATAACAATCTATCAAAAGTTCAAACACATAAACTTCCATATAGTAAAAAGTTAAAATATGGACTCAATCTCACAACACATGTGACTACACCAAGAATAATTATTAGATGATTCTTTCATAGTCTTTAATGACAAAAGTAAGCAAGAATCAAAACAGGCAAATTCAAAGACGTTACATCTGGTTCAACAATGTATATAATATACAAATCAACTTTCTGTTACTTCACTTTCATTAAGCATCAAGTCTTCGCCTGGCATCGGAGCTCTTGGCACTGGGGAGGCAGAGGCAGGTAGATCCCTTGAGTTCTAAGCTACCCAGAGATCCTCTCTTTAAAAAAGGATCGGGCCATCGTGGTGCCTTTAATCCCAGAACTTGGGAGGCAGAGAAAGGCTATCTCTTGAGTTTGAGCCTAACCTGGTCTATAGAGGGAGTTCTATACAACCAGGACTACACACACTTTAGAAATCCTGCTTTGAAAAAAAAAAAAGAAAGAAAAATTAAACGATAAAAAGGGATAGGGTGGGAAGGGCTAGAGAGATGGCTCTGTAGTTAAAAGCACATTCTGCTTTTAAGAGATTAGAATTGGGTTCCTAGAACCCACACTTCTAGCTACCAAGGATCTGATGCCCCCCCCCCCGCCTTTTTTGTCTTCTGAGAGTACCTGTACTCATGTGTACACACCCTCACATACATACATACACATGATTAAATCTACCAATAAATTTTCAGACACAGGGTTTCTCTGTATTGCTTTGGAGCCTATCCTGGAACTTGCTCTGTAGACCAGAAACTCAGAGAGATCTACCTGCCTCTGCCTCCCGAGTGCTGGGATCAAAGGTGTGTGCCACCAATGCCTGGCAGAGTAAATATTTTTTAAAAGAGACTCAAAATAGGGGCTGGAGAGATGGCTCAGTGACTAAGAGCACTGGCTGCTCTTTCAGAGGATCAGCAACCACATAGCGGCTCACAGCTGTCCCAGGTGCTCCAATACTGTTTTCTGGCTTCTGAGGATACTGCACACACAAAAACAATATAGGCAACACACACACACACACACACACACACACACACACACACACACACACACACACACACAACCAAAACTGAAACTCAAATATTTTCATTGGGGTACAAAACATCAGAGTGAGTTCTAGAATGGCCAGGACTACACAGAGAAACCCTGACTTGAAGAAAAAAAAATGTAATTTATGTCCCTGAACGTGTTTGTTTGTTGTTTCAGGCAAGGCGTGTCATTATGTAGCCCTGGCTGACCTACACCTTGCTCTGCACACTAGACTGGTCTTAAATTTTGAGTAATTGCCTCTGCCTTCCAAATACCAGAATTACAGGTCATGTGTCATGAAGCAAGGCACTTTTATAATTCTCTAATTCTCAGGCTATTTTTCTCCTAGATTTCTAATTTAATTTTTATTTTATGTATATGGGTACTTTGCTTATATGTATATGTGCAAACGACTTGGGTGCCTGGCATTCACAGAAGCCAGAAAAGGGTGGAACTGGAGTTACAGATGGCTGTGTGTCTCCTCTACACGAATGCTAGGAACTGAACCCAGGATTTTGGAAGAGCAGTCAGTGCTCTTAACTACTGAGCCATCTCTCCAGGCCCTGAAATAGTTATTTCTATCCCAGGATGAGTAGGAAATCAGAGCCCCAGCTGTTTCTAAAGCCTATCAATCAGAGGAACATCAGTGTTAATCTTTACTGATTTCATTATCAAGGATATTTACACAGTCAAAGTTGTTAAAAAAAAAAAAAAAAAAAAAACTCAAAATAGTTAATGGAGGTGGAAGGTGGGACAGCTGTGTGCCATCTCATCAAGCCAAGATGAAATGCATAACAACAGAGAATCTCAGAAACATAAACAGTGAGCTCAGCAGCATCTACTCCAAATGCCGGAAATAAAATAAGCCATCTAGGATCCAAAGCCAACACATATGTCTGTGTAAGCCCAGCATAGCTAAAAATCATGAAATGGAATAGGAACACTCCAGAAGACAGAAACAAATGATACGTCTGACAGAAAAAAGGGAGGAAGGAGTGGATGAATCTATTGTTGAGCTTGTTGTGGTAAGACAAAAGTAGCCAGGGGTGGTAGTACACATGTGTAATCCCAGCACTCAGGAGGCCAACCTGGGCTACACAGAAAGACTCTGACTCGAAGAAAAACAAAACAAAACAAGAATGCTGCTGTCTGTAGATGGAAGGTTCATTTCAAGGGTGTAACCAGAGGAAGCAGGCCCCTTCCTTTGTTTTGAAAAACTGTCGCAAGAACTGGGAGTGAGGAACAAAGAAAGACTATCTGGAACAGATACCCACAAAGCAAACAGAAGTACCAGTGCACAGTGGTCCCACTCCCTTGCCCTGTGCCATCACCTTCTTTTTTCTTCTTCTTCCTTCTCTATTCTGTGGGAAGCAACATATGCTGAAAGGAGAGGACAACACCTATTCAGAAGCTTCACAAACTCTACCATGGCGTCCTCTTTGGACATGTTTCCCAGGGCTGCCCACTCTCTCCTGCAAAGAATAAAAACAACAGTTACCTTCCCTTAGCAAAATGATAATCTTATTTAATTAAACCTACATGAGAAATACTCAACTACAATTAAAACGAAGTATGCTTTTACTGGAAGCAAAAAATTCAGACTGTCAACTTTCAACAAATCTATATTGATATATTAAATAAGATGCCTAAACAATCAAAAATATAAATGCATTTTGATTATTCACACTTGTCAAAAAACAATCTACATTTTCTTTTCTTTTTATATTATAGCGTGTACTGAACAAAAATACTCCATTTTCTGGTACAATTATACATGTCTCAATAAAGGAATCAATAGTATGTACTTTATTTTTTATTTAGTTTTATGTTGATGGTAGTTCTGTCTACATGTTTGCCTGTGCACCACTCATAGCCTGGTGCCCTTAGAGGACAGAAGAGACCCTCAGATACCCTGAAACTGGAATTATAGATTCTTAACAGTTGAGCCATCCTTCCAGTCCCAGTAGTTTTGTGTTTTAAAAAGCTGTTTTTAAATATTATTTAGAAGTCATATGACATTGTATTGGTTGTATGTTCATAGCCAGATAAGTAAACTTCTTCCACTATGAGCAAAATGAATGTTTCAGTTGCTATGCTAAGAGTTAACGATTTACACCATAAGCAATTCACATTATGCCTCTTTCTAACATCATTATTAAATTTACTAAATAATTTAGTGGCCAGGTGGTGGCGGCACATGCCTTTAATTCTAGCACTTGGGAGGCAGAGGTAGGTGGAACGTTGTGAGTTCGAGGCCATCCTGGTCTACAAAGTGAGTTCCAGGACAGCCAAGGCTGTTACACAGAGAAACCCTGTCTAGAAAAAGAGGGGGGGGGGGAGGAAGGAAGAAAAAGAAGGAGGGAGAAAGGGAGGGAGGGAAAGGAAGGAAGGAAGGAAGAAAACACTTGTTACCTTCTATCATTCCCCAACACATCAAAGAATCCAACTTCAGGGCTAGTGTCTGGGTTATATGGGCCCAAAAGAACCTGCTTATGCAGTGCCACAAACTTCAGTTTTTCTTCATAAGTTGGATGAAAAGCTTTGCCATCTTTTACTGAAAGAAAAGGAATTTAAAGAAAATAATTAGTATTGTCAAAATACACAATTTTCAGTACTGTTAAATGCAGTGATACCTTGTTTGTTTATACTCTAACAAATAAAGCTTGCCTGAGAATAGGGACAGAGCTAGCTACTACAGAGGTCTGTGCAGACAGACAGAAAGTGGTATGACAGAAAGTGGTATGACAGGACAGAGAGGACGTGAAGACACAGGAACTTTGTCTCTCTGTGGCTGAGATGTTAGTGAGGTAGAAGTGGCTGTGGTTTGCTCCTTTGTCTCTCTGATCTTTCAGCATCTACCCCTATATATGACTCCAGGCCTTCATTATTAAGAACTATTAGAACTCATGCTATAGGGAAAACATTGAAGTTTGCTATAGAGACAATAACTGCCTATAACAGATAAAAGCAGTATACTAAGACTATTACTTTATATACTAAATTTTAACAGTTAGGGCCTAAAACAGAAATCTTTATAGAAGATTTTCTCTTCTTTCTCCCCCCACCATTCCTTTTCCCCCCCTTTAAGTCAGGTCTTATTAATATAGTCTAAGGTGATTTCTAGCTCTTCATGCAACTCAAGCAGGCCTCAAACTCAGTCCTTCCGATTCAGCCCCTAAATACTGGGATTCACCACACACAGCATGACTTATTTTTTTGTTGAACAACTATCATTATTTATGTTAAAGTTACCATAGAGAAACACATCTGTCAAACTGTACATAGGCATGTAAACAGTATTGTTTGAACATTCAGACATGCATTAAAAAATATACAGTAATAAATTTTAAATGGTCCTCCTCCACACAGGGTTTTTCTGTATAGTCTTTGCTGCCCTAAAACTCACTCTGAGTGTGGAGATTTAAAGGCATGAGCCACCAACATCTGGTTTAAATGTTTCTTTCTTTTTTTTTTTTTTTAAGATTTATTTATTATGTATATAGTGTTCTGCCTGCATGCCAGAAGAGGGCACCAATCTCATTATAGATGGTTGTGAGCACCATGTGGTTGCTGGGAATTGAACTCAGGACCTCTGAAAGAGCAGTTAGTACTCTTAGCCTCTAAGCCATCTCTCCAGCCCCTCAATGCTTACTTTACTGTTGTTGTTTCTAAATATTTGTGAGATAGGGTCTCATCATGTAGCACTGGCTGCCCTGGAACTTACTATGTAGAACCAAGCTGGGTAGAAACTCAAAGAGATTTTTAAAAAATGATTTAAAAATAAAAACAATTTAAATCACTCTGAATAAGATCATGCATCAACAAATCACATATACTTTGGAAGGCTGTATTTAAATTATAACTGCTCTAATGAGGCAGTATGATGTTTTGGCAGAGGCTTTGGAATCAGATGGACTGGGTTTAAATCTCATCTTAAGACATTTCTAAGCAGTTGGATAAGTTACTTTCTTAGTTTAGTCATCAATAAAAAGGTTACCTTGCCTTTCAGAGGTTAGTAGTACATTATTATTAATACCAATTGTGTGATTCTTTTTCCTTATCATTGGCTCTGATAGTATTCCATATGCGCAGGAAGAAGAAGACAGCCAGGCATGGCAATGTACGCCTTTAATCCCAGCACTCAGGAGGTAGAAGTAGATGGATCCAGTTTCAGAGTTCTATAGAGTCTATAGAGTTCCAGGAGACTCAGGGCTACACAGAGAAACCCTACCAAAGGGAGTGGGGGTGGGGGTAAGAAAGCAATCGAGCAAGCAAAAGTCAAGGGTGACAACACACACACAAACACATCTATAACCCCAGTTGAGACAGGAGAATCACCCAAGTTTGAGGACAGTATAGGCTAGAGTGAGACTGTGTTTCTGAAAAATAAGCACAATAACAAAGCAAAGAAAAAAGAAAATTAGAAGACATTTTGACAAGAAATGACTTAACTATTACCAATATTCAAAAACAGTAATAAAAACAGGCTCTGGTAAAATAAAAAAAAAAATTAAGCCCCCCCCCCCCCCCCCCCGTTGTGGTAACATTCATTCAAAAACAAAAACAAAATGGCAAGATGGCTCTGCAGGTAATTTGACAACCCCAACTTTATCCCTAGAACCCACAGAGTGGAAGAAATGACTATCTCAAGTTGTCTTCTGACAACAAGTCATTGCCCCCTCCCCATAAATACAAAAAAAAAAAAAGTATAAATCATGTACCAATTTCATTATGCACACAGTGGTGGTCAAAATAACGTTACTGAAGAGTAAAAACATCAATTAATGTATATAGACATGAAGCTTAGAGAAGACAGGGGTTGTCAACAAACATCTAAAATGGTATTGAACTTCACTGATCAAAGAAATTGAAATTAAAATTATTACATACCACCACATTCAGATTTTAAAAAGCTAGACATTACCAGGAGTTGATAAGAAGGAGCTGGAGAGATGGCTCAGTAGTTAAACTGACTGCTCTTTCAGAGGACCTGGGTACCATTCCCAGCATGGTGACCTACAATCATCTATCTGTAACTCTTTTCTTGTCTCTGCTGGCATCAAGCACGCATGTGGTGCACAGATACAAATTAAGATAAAATACCCATATACATAAATGTTTAAAAAATAATAATAAAGGTTGGTGCCAGTGTGGTGGCAACCACCTTTAATCTCAGTATCCATGAGGCAGAGGCAGGTGGATCTCTGTTGTGTATGAGGCCAGCCTGATCTGGATGGTAAGCCAGGACAGTCTGGGCTACACAGTGAGACTTTCTCTCAAAAAAAAAAAAAAAAAAAAAAAAAAGTGGTTAGAAAAAACACACTATACAAATATTGCATCAATCCTAAACCCTCTCCCATACACAAGCACACACTGCACAGTCTTCAATATCTCTAAAGCGAATGAATGCAAAGCAAAAGACTTCAAAGAGTCACAAAATGGAGAAGAGGACTAGGAGTGGTCCTCAAGAGGATGTAGGCATATTTACTCCCTGTACCATTCACTATCGTAAGAAAACATCTGGGCAGACATAACTGTTCAGAGATGCTGTTGAAGAAGGGCCTGATAAAACTGGAAGGGGAACATGACAAAAATTTCCCCTATGTGACTCAATATTTTTCAACAACAGTAAAATTATGCAATATTTGAAACAAATATTAATTCTAGTATTTCTGTGCATGTGTGTTCCTTCCTTCTACCTTTTTGTAGGATCTAGGTATAGAACTCAGGTCTTCAAACATGCAGAGCAAGAACTTCTTTCCACCAAGCCATGGAGCCATTTCAGGAGTCTCCCAACACCTCCCCTCCCCCCAAAAAAAACTTTTAAAAATCAGAAAAAAAGTGTACATACATGTATGTGCATGTGAGTGCAGGTGCCTGTGGAGGCCAGAGGCAATGGACACCCCCCACCCCCAGCTGGAGTTACAAGCAGCTATCAGCTGCCTACTCTCGGTGGTCTTCTGCATTCTACATTCTTAATCACTGAGCCATCTTTAGCACACATGCACACCCAGATACTTTTTGAAAGACAAGATTGTGGAGCATGTGCTGCTCCTCCACCTGTAACTCCAACTCCAAGGGATCTAGGCCCTCTTCCAGACTCTGAGGGAAACTCTTTGGTTTTTGTTTTTAAAGATTTTATTTATTATATATACGACATTCTGCACACCAGAAGAGAGCACCAGATCTCATTACAGATGGCTGTGAGCCATTGCTGGGAATTGAACTCAGGACCTCTGGAAGAGCAGACAGTGTAAGCACCGAGACATCTTTCCAGCCCCAGAGGGCAACTCTTACAATGTTATTTTAATCAGTGATGCTCATTACTAAGATAAGATGTCCATGTATACATGCACACACGCACACACACACACACACACACACACACACACACACACACACACACACACAACCTCTATGTGGCAGCTATAAGTTCAATGTTTTCCTCTATCACTCTCCACCTTATTTTGGGAGTGACAGTATCTCTGAACCTGGAACTCACAGATCTGACTAGACTGGTAGGCCAACAAGGCCCAAGGCCTCCAGTTTTAACCTTCCCAGTAGTGGGATTGTGGGCACAAGGCCATATCCATCTTCTACATGGATGCTAGAGACCTGAACTCAGGTACTCATGCTTGCTTGGCAAATACTTTTACCGATGTAGCTACCCTTGAACCCTACAAAGACCTGTTTAATATTTGCTCAAAATAATAATCAGAGCTCCTACACAGGAATCACTGTGCTACATGCCAGCAATGTATTTTTCTTAGAGTTTATAAAATATTGAGGTTCAATTAAATTTGTCTAATATTCAGGAAGTTCAGGAAGGAAGATCAGGAGTTCACTGTTATCTTTGGCTACATAACGAACACAAGGCCAGCCTGGACTACCTGAAATGCTCTACCAAAAGAACAAAGCAAAATAAAAACCTGTAAACTGGCATACCTTTAATCCCAGTATTGGAAGGCAGAGGCAGGCAGATCTTTGAGTTCAATCTAGTCTATAAAGCAAGTTCCAGGACAGGCTATCACACACACACACACACACACACACACACACACACACACACACACACACACATATATATAGTATATATATATATATATATACATATATATATATAGTCTATATGTATCTAAATTATTATATACTTATGCCTAAAGACAAGAAAGGGAAAAGTAAACTCCAACTGTAATGAGTTCCAGAGCAACAATTAGAATTGTCTGAGGCTAGTCCACCTGACTACAGAGAAGACATAATTATACATTACTAATTAATAAATTATAGCTGGTCATTATTTTAAAACATTAAGACATTTGCTAAAGTCATTATAAATACTTATTTTTTAAAGAGTGACTTTCAGACTGGGCCTCACTATGCATCTCTGGCTAGCCTGGAACTTGCTATGAGTGCTGGGATTAAAGGTGTGCACCTTCATGCCCAGCTAAATTATGTTTAAAGAAGTCAGGAAATGAAACTATTTCATCCATCCATATGACTGCTATCAGCATAATTCCCTGCTTGTATATACTATCCATACTATAAATGGGCATAATTAGTAGCAATGTTAGCCTAACCTTAGCTACAGAGCAAGACCCTGTCTTAAAACAAAACAAAAACAAATTTTAGCTGGGTGTGGCAGCACATGCCTTTAATTCTAGAGCTTAGGAGACAAAAGTAGGCAAATTTCTGAGTTTGAGGCCAGTTTGGCCTACAAAGGAAGTTCTAAGACAGTCAGAACTACCTGGAGAGACCCTGTCTCAAAAAAAAAAAAAAAGCAAAAGAAAACAAAAATTGTTTTTACATGTTTATTTATGGGGGTAGGGGTGGGTGGTCAGATAACCTGTGGGAGTTGGATCCTTTCTTCTATGGTGTATATTCAAGTAACAGAACTGAGGTTATCACAGAACTGAGGTTATCACAGAACTGAGGTTATCACGTTTGACAGCAATACTTTTGTTCACTGAGCCAACAGAAATGTAATGCAAAAATTCAGAGGGTTCTTACACTTATTTTCTTAATTTAAAAAAATTCATAATTTTGCCAGGGGTAGCATTGGAGAGGCAGAAGCAGGTGGATCTCTGTGAATTGAGGCCAACCTGATCTACATATTGAGTTCCAGTACAGGTAAGAGCTACATAATAGAGATCTTATATCAGAAATCAATAAAGATTTATTGTGTATTAGTGTTAGCCTGCATGTATGTATGTGTACCACATTTGTGTCTTATACCCAACAACAGTCACAAAAGGTACCCTGTAGGTACTGGGAACCAAACCCAGGTCCTCTTCAAGAGCAATAAACAAAAAGACTTACAGATTCCAGGTTGCACTGTTGCCACTGTTTTTGTTTCTTCCTTTAAATTGTATTTCTTGTGTGTGGGGTGTATCTTACATTTATCCCAGAGTGGTCTTGCACTCACTATGCAACTAAGAATGGCCTTAAACTTCAGATCTGCCTCCTGAGCCTGTGCTGTGAGTACAGGCTCGCACCACCACACTTTGCTTACATGGTACTGGTGATGGAACCCAGGTCCTAAAGCTAGATAGGCAAGCACTCTACCCACTGAGCTACATCCCAGGCCCTTCCAGCTACTTTCAATAGAAGAATCTTGCTTTCAAGATTCACATTTAGTCCATAAAAGTTAAAATGTAACTAAAAAAGTGAGCTGGGTGGTTGTGGCACACAACACTCAGGAGGCAGAGGTGGAGGCAGAGGCAGGTGGATCTCTGTGAGTTTGAAGCGAGCCTCCTCTACATACTGAGTTCCAGGACAGACAGGGCTGTTATACAGAGAAACTCAGTCTCAAAAACAAACAAGTGAAACACTGGTCCATAACAACTGCAATTACTTATAAATACATGGACTTACTTTGGTAGGAGAAAAACATATACTAAAATGAAGGCCTCAATTGGGGGGGAGATGGCTCAGTGGGTAAGGCACTTGATGCACAAGTATGAAGTTCAGATCTCCTAAATCCACAGCAACAAAGATGTGGTAGTGAACATCTACGATTTAGTTCTCCTACATTGAGAGGCTAACAAGAAAATCTCCAGAAGCTCACGGGCAGCTAACTGCTACATAAAGTAGCAAAGGAAATCCTGGCTCAAGGAGGACTAACACCCAAGACTGTCCTGTGACCTCCACACACAGAAGTATGCACATACACACACACCCATAAAAAACAAAGAACAAAATAAACAAAGGCAGCATTGATGGACTCACCTCAGTTTGTTAAATCTGCTTTTATATCCTTTTCTCTCTTCCACAATTAGTTCCTTATAGACCACCAGCCCTTCATTGTTATCTCAAATAATAACCCACACAGAAAAGTGCTTTGAATCGCTAGCTATTTGAAGTGCCTGAATACCATCTTGAGCACTAATTTAGGAATTGAGCAAACTATCCTATCAGTGTACTTTCTTCTATAAGGTGACTGGTAATGTAGGCCCCTCAAATATGGGTTCTCTGAGGATCCTTGTCACTCAAAAGGCAATTTAATCTGTTTCGACCACTAAATCTTAAATGTGAGGCATCTAGTGTTACCAAATCCAGCTTCTTCTTTATATAGGAATTTATATAGCAACAATAATTTAAATTGAGGGTCTTGACCAATAAAAATAAATAAATAAATAAATAAATAAATACATAAATGCAAATTCGCTGCCCAATATAACACTTTTTTAAATTAACTGATTTGTTTGTTTACTTTTTTGTTTTGAAACAGGCTCTCACTATGTAGCTCTGGCTGTTCCAGAACTCACTCTGTAGACCAGGCTGACTTCAGATTCACAAGATCCACCTGCCTCTGCCTCCAGAGTTCCGAGATTACAGGTGTTTAATACCATGCTCCACATTTTAAACTCTTGAAGTATATAACGCTCAGGTGAAATGACCCTTTTGTTGTTGTTGTTGTTACCCATGCAGGAAAAAAAAAAAAAATCAAGGATTAGAAGTTGGTTCTTTTTGAGTTTGGAGCCTTATTTCAGTGCTCTACCCAAGGACACCCCCCCCCCCCAATTCCCAGCAACCAAGTCTGTCTGCTTCTTTCTCTTTTTCTCTCTTTACATTTACACACACACACACACACACACACACACACACACTAAAAAATTAACTTTTGTTGTTTTTCGAGACAGGGTTTCTCTGTGTAGCCATGGTTGCAGACCAGGCTGGCTTCGAACTCAGACATCTACCTATCTCTGCCTCTGGGTGCTGGATTAAAGGTGTTTGTCACCACCACCTGGCCCAAAAATTAACTTTTAAAGGCAAGCATAGCCATGTGAACTGCAGAGAAACCAGAGGATTTGTATTTATTTACAACAAACTCTAAAATCAAGCCAGTGACTCAAGAGACAGCGATTCTGAACTCATTACCAACTCAAGTCTGCTAGAACACAGTAACGACTACGTGTGCATTGGCAATGAGCAGTTCAAAGGTAAACTTTGTAAATTAAAAGCAAAAAAACCAGTGAAAGTAGAGTAACCATTTAACGTTCTGGAAATTTTCGTAGACTTTTACTAGTTTGTGCAATTAAAATTATTTAAAAATAAAACTACCTTAACATGGGTCACAACAACAAATAACCCACCTTCAGCTGGTAAAATATGTAATCTGAAAGTACTATCTCTGAGAAAACTGTCATCAATATGCTGTTCTGGAATGTATGTGGAACCTAGCAACCACTTGCCCTTACCTCTCTTTGCTTTCCCACTAAGGATCTAAGCGTCTTTAAGGATCAGATTCTTTAGTCAAGCTCTTTCCCTCTGACCCAATCTTTGAGTGTACCTCCACTATTAACTATGTGAATCACTCAATTAAAAAGCAAAAAAACAAAACAAAACAAACCACCGCACACCGGAATTTTGCGTTAAAAAATTAACTGTGTGTGAGAGAGAGGAGGGAGGGAGGCAGACAGACGCACAGACCTCCCTCCCTCCCTCCCTCCCTCCCTCTCTCTCTCTCTCTCTCTCTCTCTCTCTCTCTCTCTCTCTCTCTCTCACACACACACACACACACACACACACACACACACACACACACACACACACACGGGGGGGGAAGAGAAGTTAGAGTGTACTTTGGGACCTTAGTCTTCAGAATCAGCTTACAAGGTAAAACTTCATAACCATTTAGAAGTTTCCAGAACACAGTGGCCATTATATTACTTACACAAGCAAAAGGGCATAAATGAACTTAGTATTTACTTTCTCCTTCGCTACATTCCTACGGCTGAATGACCATGTCCCGTCCTATACATGCTCAGTTTCCAAGAAGGCTAGAAAAGGTATGTGTGGCAGGTACCCACGGACAATTTCCTTCCACTAAGACAAAAAGGTTGAAATATACATATAAAAATAAATAAGGAGAGAGAGAGTGTGTCGGTTTGACGTGGCGAGCCACGGGGAACGGAAAACCAGCCGCTAAAGAGAAACACGGAGGAGAAATCCGTCCCAGGACGGGAGCCCGGGGGAGCGCGCGCTCGTTCCTCCACTGCAGCTCACGGAAACTGAGAACTTAAGCAGGTAATAACGCCCCAGCAACCTCAGGCGACACGCCGGGCTTCCAGGCCCCTCGGGGGTGTGACCAAGGACGGAGGCGCGCTCCGGTCACCCGGCCTAGCTGGGGTGGGTGGGGCAGGCCAGGCCGGCCCGCGGCCTCTGCCGCACAGGCGAGGGACCCGCTCGCTCACTTTTGAAGAAGCGCAGCGCCAGGCCGTACAGCTCCTCCAGGCCGAAGCCCCAGTGCTGCTCCATCCGCCGCGCCTCCTCGGCCGCGCCCTCAGCCGCCGCCTCCCCGGGCTCCGGCTGCTGCCCCGCGGCGCCCGGGTCCAGTCCAGCCCCGGCGGACGAGGACGGCGACGGCAGCAGCGGGGCGCCCTCCGCGCCGGGCCGCTCCTCCGAGTCCGGGCTCAGCGTGAGGCCGTCGAGCGACACCTCGAGCTGCTCTACGTTCAGCGGCGCCGCCATCTCCGCTCGCAGCGCCTCCTCGGCGGGGACAGGCGGCGGCCACGTAGCGACTTCCTGCCGACCTCTCACCTCCGCTCGCCGACACCGGAACTTCCGCTGACGAGGCGGCTCGGGCGTGGAGGGAGCGCGCTGCCCCGCCCCCGGGCGTGTGGCTCGCGCCCGGCCGCGTCTTCCGCTCGCTCGGTGCCGCACGCCCCTCTCCGCGCTCACGCGCCCCTCCCGCCGGGAACTTTCTCCCGCCGCGGCGTCCCCGTGGGCACCCGCCGGGCCGCGATGGTCGGGGGCGCGTGAGGTGGGCGACTCGCCGCGGTCCGGGCGGTGGCCGAGCGCGCGTCCGACCCTGCAGGGAGCGTCTGCGAAGAGTCGCCCTTGGCAAGGCTGCGTTCACGCCAGTCTCAGTCTCCACAGAGACTCTGAGGAGATAGATGCAGGGCAAATGGCAGTTTTTATTTTTTAAGTAGAATACTGGGTGTCCCAACCCCTGAGTGTTTGTCCTCACTTTCCCCTAATTTTATGTTCGCTCCGCTAAGGAAGGGAGCGTTTATTGCGTAGTTGCTGAGTAGCGCAGGCTGACCTTGAACTCAATTTTAACTCAGGTTGGCCTTTTGTCTAGCCTCCTGCTTCAACCTCCCAAGTGTTTTGTCTACAGTGCATGCCACTGGGACCAGCACTAAGGACAGACAGCGTGAGGCTAATTCAGCTACCTGTGCCACTAAAGTCTAGGGCCAGAGGACAGAATCAGCGCAGTGTCCGATACAGTAAAGTACTAAGATAGTTTAGGAGAAACAGTCTTAAGGGTACTTAGCAGTCTGGTTTTTTGTTTTGATGGGGTTTTTATTTTTTTGTTTGTTGTTCATTTGTTAGAATTTAGATCCACCTGCCTCTGCCTCCAAGTGCTGGGATTAAAGGAGTCTGCAGGGCTGACTTTGTTTTTGTAGACCAGATCAGACTAGCCTCGAACTCAGAGTCATCTGCTTCTGAATCCAGAGTGCTGGCAATAAAGGTGTGCCCTGCCTTTTGTTGTTGTCCCTTAGCAGAGCCTTGCAATCATTGAAAGCGCAAAATTGTAAGCTTTTTCATATGTCGTATGTTGAACAAGCACTCCAGCCTAGGAATGTTTTGCGAGTGGATGAAGTGAAAGGCACACTTCCATTACATGCAATATCAGTTCTGCTCAATACATATTTAAGGACTACCTTGTGTATCAGGTACTGTGTAAAATACAAAGACCCCAAGCCAGCGTGGTCCAGGAGGTAAGCCATGGCAGAGCACTGGAGTAGAGCCAGGCTGCTGGAAGAAGGTACCTACTGCCTCAGTGACTTTGAGCAGGTTCCCTAACTTTGTTTCATCCCTTGTAAGATGAAAATAAGGATGTTTTCTAGCTCTCATCATCGTCATCTAGCTCTCAGTTTGTTGAGAAGACTGCACTCATGAATATATCTGATATAAAATTAAGCAGTCTACTGGCTGTGGGTCTAACACTGATGCTTATTGATACCAGATGACAAGGTTGTGAGGTGTTCTAAGTTCATAGCCATTCCTGTCCTGTGTGACAAGACACAGTCCAAGCTGTTATCCATGGCACGCATCCTAATTGTTCTTCATAATAAAAACTTGGAGTCAGGTGGGCCATGTTTGGGTCATTTCTGTTCCATATTCCTGTAAGTAACTTCAATAAAACTTAATGGTTCGACAAGTTGGACTTTGGTATCCATACATACGTTGGTCTGTCGTGGGCTCCATATCTTGGATGTGTAGACTAGTGTTCCATGGTCCCAGGAAAGGTTTTGTTACACAGCACTGGTAAGGGCCCACTTTCTGGTCCCTAGACATCCCTGTTCTTGCTATACTCTCCCATGGTAGGAGGAACAGGACAGTTCTTTGGGGCCTCTAAATAAGGATGGTTGTCTCGTTCAGATGATGTCCTCGTGACCAGTCACCTTCCAAACACTCTTCCTTATAGTGTCATTACATTAGGTTTAGATTTTAACATGAATTTTGGGGGACATGACATTCATTCTACAACACTACAGCAGGAGTGTTTGTGGTGTGTGTGTGTGTGTGTGTGTGTGTGTGTGTGTGTGTGTGTGTGGTGTCTATACAGAAGAAAGAGGATGGGCATTGCAGCAAATAGCTGTCATCCCAGCCTGTGGAGATGAAGGTTCAGGAGTCTAAGGCTGGGATGGAGAGATGGCTCAGAGGTTGAGAGGATTGTCTGCTCTTCCAGAGGATCAATTCCCAACACCCACATGGCAGCTCACAGCCGTCTGTAACTCCAGTTCCAGGGCTTCCGATAAACACACACACACACACACACACACACACACACACACACACACACAAATGGAGGCAAAAAGACAGATGAACATAACATACACATAAACTCATTTATAAGGTTAAGGTCAGCCTCTCTGCTACAAACTGAGTTCAAGGCCAGTGTGGTTCCCTGAAGCCCCTCCCTCCTCCACACACACACACACACACACACACACACACACACACACACACACACACATGTTGTCATCTCTATCTTTATTTAGAAAAGGGAGAACTCATTTTTTCCCTGGTTTTTATCATGCAGTAGGTTCAACTTGCAGTAGGTTCAAGTTATCTCTTCAGAAGTGTTCCAGAAGCCATATGAGGTAAATGATAAAGATGTAATTTCCAGTAGCTAGCACCGTCCCTGTCAGCACATCTGCACAGAGCATCCTCTCATTTCTGAGGCAGCTTTCTTATGTATTTCCAACTTGCCTCAAGCTTACTGTGTAGCCCAAGCTGGTCTCAAACAGTGCTGATGTTACAGGTGTGTGCTAGCACACCTCACCTGGCTTTTGTTCTCTCCCTCCCTTCCTTCCTGCTTGCTTTCTAAGACAGAGTCACCTGTACTTGCTATTTACTGAAGCATGACACTGAACTATTTTGACATTTTTTTGTTCATTTGTACATGACATGGAGCATGTGGGGGGGGGTGGCAGGGAACAACTTGTTTCTTCCTCCCACCATGTGGAGCTTTGTGACCCAACTCAGGTTGTCAGGCTTGGCAGTGGTAGCCTCCACCCACTGACCCATCTTACTGCCCAGCACTAAACACTTGGTCCTCTTTCCTCCACTCCCCAAGTCTTGGGTTGCAGAAAAATTTTAACAATATCGTTTTTTCTCTTTTTGGAAACAAAGTCTCACTTGTGTTATCCAGGCTGGCTTCAAAATTTTGGGCTCAAACCATCGTCCTGCCTCTGCCTTCCCAGTAGCTGAGACTACAGATGTGTATACTCCACTTGGCTTAAGACATTGTTTTTGGCCCAGCAGTGGTGGGCTTTAATACTATCACTCTGGAGGCAGAGGCAGGTGGATCTCTGTGAGTTCAAGGCCAGTCTGGTCTACAGAGAGAGTTCCAGGAAGGCCTAGGCAGTTACATAGAGAAACCCTGTTTACAAAAAAACAAAAATAAGCAAACAAAACATTCTTTTTGTTGTAAGGATTTATTTTATTGTTTATTTATGTGTATTGTGGGGTGGGTACCTGAAGAGGCCAGAAGAAGGTGTTGAATCCTTCAGTTATCCACAACTGGAGTTACAGGTAGTTGTGAACTGTTTGATGGGGTTGCTTGGAACTGGACTCTGTAAGAGCAGCAAGTGATTTTGACTGCAGAGCCATCTCTCCAGCCTCTGAAATCCATTATGAATATTTTCTCATGATTGATGACAGTCACTGAGGTACACGCCTTTAATCCTTGCACTCAGGGGGCAGAGTTAGGTAGATCTCTGTGAATTCAAGGCTTGCCTGACCTACTGACTAGTTCTAGTCCAGCCAGGGCTACATAGTAAGACCCTGTCTCAAACAAATGACAAAACAAAATTACAAAAGGAAGAGGAGGAAGGGAGGGCGGAGAGGGGAGGGGAAGGTGAGGAGGAGATGGATAAAGGCTCTTTTCCCTCCCCATCCATTCAAGACTGTCCAAGGCCAAAGCTTAAGCTTCAAAGTCCCTCTGCGCCACCTGCTGCCCAGCATCGGTAGTGCTGCATCGAAGCTACTCCACCCACTCCTGGTGGGAGAAGAGGCAAGCCTGCAAGCAGAGGGGAAGGACTAATCTACAGAGGACAAAAGTAATTTAAATGTTCCTAATGAGAACTAAAGTTAGCACTTGGGAGACAGAAGCAGGTGGACCTCTGTGAGTTCGAGGCCAGCCTGGTCTACAGAGAGCGTTCCAGGACAGGCTCCAAAGCTATACAGAGAAACCCTGTCTTGAACCCCCCACCAAAAAAAAAAAAAAAAAAAAAAAAAAAAAAAAAACCCAACTAAAAACAAAAGTTTAACATGACATGATCATATGATTTAAGCCTGACATAGTCATATGATTTAAGCCTGATATGTATATTCATGTGTACATGTGCATATATGCATCTGAGTGTGTAGGCACGTATGTATTGTGCATATGTGTATGTAGCATGCATAGGTATGTTTGCGGGGTGTACTCCAGAAAGCCAGAGAAGAGCATCGAGTACCCTCTTCTATCTCTGTTCACCTTACTCCTTAGAGACAGGGTCTAATAAGCCCCAGAATCTTTCTGTATCAGTTCCCCCATAGCACCTACAACAGTGCTGTGTTGTGGGAAATTATTTTAAGGCGTGTTACTTTTGTTTATGTTGCATTGGTTTAACTCTGTGAAGCTGAGTTACTTTGCCTGTCTGAAACACTTGATGAGCTAATAAAGAGCTGAATGGCCAATAGAGAGGCAGGAGCAAGGACAGGTGGGAGTGGCAGGCACAGAGAATAAATAGGAGGAGAAATCTGGGAGAAAGCAAGAAGAAGGAGGAGAGGATGCTAGGGCCAACCACACAGTCAGCCATGGAGTGTGAGGGGAAGTAAGACACACAGAAGAAAAGGAAAAAGCCCAGAGGCAAAAGATAGACTGGATAACTTAAGATAAGAAAGGCTGGTTAGAATAAGCCAGCCTTAATCTCAAACTTATAAGAAAGAACAAGCCTCCATGTGTGAGTGATTTATTTGGGTGCTGGGTAGGGGGGGGGAAGAGAGTAAGAGCAAAGAGTGAAAAACAACCACAACAATCCTGTGAGCTATTACTGGTGAGTGCATGGCCGCACACAGCTTTTTTTTTTTTTTTTTTTTAAGATGAGTCCAAACTCTTACCCAAAGAACTACCTCTCCTCAATACAAGCATTCTTGTTTAGGAAGTACTTGGAATTAATCCTAGAGCCTCACTGTGAGAACTCCACCTGCCTCTGCCTCCTTAGTGCTGGGATTAAAAGCATGTGTGGCCACCACCTAGCCTAGAACAAGTGTTCTTAACCACTCTCTTTTCTTGGTTTTCTGAGACAAGGTTTCTTTATAATAGTTTTGGCTGTTCTGGAACTTGCTCTGTAGACCAGGCTAGCCTCAAACTCACAGAGATCTGCCTGCCTCTGCCTCCCAAGTGCTGGGATAAAAGGTGTGCGACACCACCACCCGGCTCCTACAAATTTTAAACTTCATTTTTCTTTAGAGCTATAGTATTTTATTTTACATATACTAGACTTTTGTTATCTATTCATCTGTTGATAGACAATTAGGTTGATTCAAATTATTTGGTTTAGTGAACAAAGTAAATATAATTGTTATTGTTATCATTGTTCTATTTTTATCATTATTTAATCCCTTCCATTGGAACCAGGGAGATGGTTGAGATGGTAAAGGCACTTGTGAAGCTGAACAAGTTCGGTTTGACTCCTGGGACCCACAAGTGAAAAGGAAACCCATTCCTTTGGACTGTCCCTTTACACACACACACACACACACACACACACACACACACACACACACACGCTAAATAAACATAATTTAACCCCTTATACTGCCTAATTTTGTTCTTTTTTGGTTTGTTTATTTTCAAGACAGGCGTTCTTTGTGTAACTCCAGCTATCCTGGAACTAGGTCTGTAGACCAGGCTGGCCTCAAACTCATGAAATCTGATTGCCTCTGCCTTCTGAGTGCAGGGCTAAGATTAAAGGCATGCATCACCACAGTCCAGGGTCATTGCCTAATTTCTAAACTCAATTACCACAGTGTGTCTCCACAGGAAAAGCAGCATCTACAGAGCCTGGTTCTGCCTGGGACCTTAGACTTCTATCTGGATATGAGCTAAGAGCAGATTATTTTTAAATGTCACTTATTCGTCTGAGAAGGAAAAGTATAGCTAATGGTACTGGATATTAGACTGAGGGCCTCACGAATGGTAAATAAACTCTCTACTACTTACTGAGCTACATCCCCAGTCCTTTTTTGTATTTTTCATTTGGAGATGAGTTCTCACTAAATTCCAAGATTGACCTTAAACTTACCTTATAGCCACTGTAAGCCTGGAACTTCTAATCTTTCTGCCTCTGCCTCTGCCTCTCTGCCTCTGCCTCTCTGCCTCTGCCTCTCTGCCTCTGCCTCTCTGCCTCTGCCTCTCTGCCTCTGCCTCTCTGCCTCTGCCTCTCTGCCTCTGCCTCTCTGCCTCTGCCTCTCTGCCTCTGCCTCTCTGCCTCTGCCTCTCTGCCTCTGCCTCTCTGCCTCTGCCTCTCTGCCTCTGCCTCTCTGCCTCTGCCTCTGCCTCTGCCTCTGCCTCTGCCTCTGCCTCTGCCTCTGCCTCTGCCTCTGCCTCTGCCTCTGCCTCTGCCTCTGCCTCTGCCTCTGCCTCTGCCTCTGCCTCTGCCTCTGCCTCTTGAGGATTTGGCTTTACAGACCTGTAAAAAGAAGCAACTAGTCCTGGCTTATTTTGATTTTAAATCACTTTTCTCCTTCATTTTCCCCTTCTTCCTTCTTTTCCCTCTTTTTTCTCCCTTCCTTCCCTCTCTTCCTCTCTTCCTTATCCTTTTATTCCTTTTTTTTTTTCTTGATGACAGGATTTCACTATGTATCTGAAGCTGACCTGGAACTTGCTGGTGGCACAGGATAGCCTTGACATTGAGATCCTTCCGTCTCAGATTCCTAAGTGTTGAGATTATAGGTATGCACAACCACACCTGCATCTAAACATCTTTTTTTTTCCCCCTCAAAGTCTGTGGCAATGTTGCCTCCTAGTGTTCAACACATGATAGATTCTAAGTAAAACCTTGTTTAGTGAATGAACAGATGTGGTGTGTAGGCTAGAGCCCCTTTCTTACCCTCATTTTCCTTCTGAGGGTATTTTTAAAATAAGTCCCTCAAATAAATGTTCCCCAGTTCTCAGAAAGCAGGTTAAGTTGTCAAATTATCCTGAATGTAATTTTTGTAAGTTTCTTCTTCCAAAATCTCAACCATTTTCACCTATTCATTTAAGAAAGATGCATTGGTCTCTTTCTGTATGCACAGAACAAAGCAAGGAACTTCACTGGAGGAAGCATTCATTCAACAAATATTTGAGCACTGGTCACAAATTCAAGTACAATAATCTCAGCACTTGAGCAGCTGAGACAGTAGAATTACTGTGAGTTTAAAGCCAGACAGGGCTGCAGAACAAGATCCTTGGAAAACAAAGAAAGAGGTGCAGAGGCCATAGAAAGTTTGCTCCTCAATGTACCAAGCTGTCCACCCAAACTAGGCCTTCAACTTGAGATCCTTCTTGTCTTGTCTCCTGAATGCTGGGCTCTGCCTAGAACTCTCTGTGATCTGCCTGCTTCTGACTGCGACTAAAGGTGGGTACCCTGCCTCAACAACACCTGGTTTCTTATCTTTCTTCCAAATCTGTGGCTGCAATGCCTCCTGCTGCCCGACACATGTCTGATGATGAATAAACATTTGTTGTGGATTAAGCAAACATGATATTCAGGTCATTTTCCTTTAGAGAAGTTTCCTAAAGCCCCGTTGTCAAGCAGATTGTTTTTAGTAGCCTTTGTGCCATCTCAAGGAATCTCTTCTATCCAGAAGTGTATTCACACAGTGACTCTGGAGGTGTCCGGATGGAAACATGAAAGAGGAACACAGAGAAAGAAGTGTGAACATTGGAGCAAGACTCCTCAGGGCACACTGAAGAGATGCTTGCCTCTCTCCACGGGAGCGTCAAGGCGACTGCTATGGATGCATGTGGGTAGCAGTGAGTGTTCTGTTTGTGGGTGTCTGTTGCTTGAGTTTTGATTTTGGTTTGGGTTCTTTGGGGGATGGAACCCAGCCTCACACATGTTAGGCAAGTGTTGTGCCACTGAGCTATATATCCTAGCCCAGAAATACAATCTTTTAAATTACAACCTCTAAGAAAAAGAATTAGTTTTATATGGTTCACCCTGCACTGGAAATTTTAGTGTACATTAAAACCATAGTGGTGGAGCCAGCCGGTGCACCATGGGTCATCTGCCACCCTCAGGACTGAGCAACCTCAGAGACTTCTGCCGAGAGGGAACGCTCCCAGAGAAAGCTGGAGGAGCCAGGGGGAGTGGGAGGTTGCGACTGGTCTGGCTGCTGTCTCCCTGCATATCTCCTAGCAGCAGGAAGTCAGACTCCAGGAAAATGTGGTGTGCAAGCCACTGTGCTGGCTTCCCAGGTGTCAGACAGCAGGATTCTGGCTGGGGCAGATACAGAGGTGCTAAACAGAGCCCCAGTTATAAAAGACCTTATGACAAGTACTCAAGTCACAGTCTTTCCTGTCAAGTTCAATCGACTTGTTTTTAAAAAAGCAATATTGTTTTTGTATTTTTTTACTTCTTCCTTCCTTCTTTTCCTTTTATTTCAGACAAGGTCTCACCAGGCTGGCCTTGAACTATGTAGCCAAGAATGAACCTCAGGTTTCAATTTTTCTAATTAAATATTTTTTTATTAATTAATTTTTTCTTTGACAATTTTATACATAACTTCAACTTCCCATCTTTCTCCTTCTTCCTCCCAAGTACCCAGATTATAGGCATGTGCCACCATGCCCGGTTTTATATCATGCTATATGGTCCAGCCCAGGACCTCATATGTGCTAGGCAAGCATTTTACCTACATTCCTAGTCAGCCCATTCTCCTTTTCTTTTCTTTTCTTTTTTTCCGAAGCAGGATTCTCTGTGTAGCTCTGGATGTCCTGGAACGCACACTGTAGACCAAGCTGGTTTCAAACTCACAGAGATCCGACTGCCTCTGCCTCCCAAGTGCTGGGATTAAAGGTGTGTGCCACCACCACTGGCATCATTTGAGAAAGGGTCTGCTACATAGCTGTGGTGGGCCTGGTACTCAAAACATAGCCTGCCTGACCTCAAGCTCATAGCAATCCTCCTGCCTCAGCTTCCTGAGTGCAAGGGTCAGAGAGCAGAAGTAAGAGCCATCACGCCCTGCTGCTTAAATCTTCTCTCCATCTTCCTCCTCACCCTCCTCCTCTCTCTTCTTTGTCCTCACCCTCCTCCTCCTTTCCTATAAATAAGATAGTTTATCCAGAGTAGCCTCCAACCCCTGGGCCCAAGGAATCTTCCTTCTTATACAGTCTACATCCTCCACCACATCTTACTTATCTTTCACGTAGTTTTTGAGTCTCCTATTGTAGCTCAGACTGAACCACAAATCCGAATTCTCTTTCTTCAGAGGCATGCATCACCCACCACACCTAGTTTAAATGCTTTTCTTAAAGACTATAGATGCACTTTCCCCCCACTTATGCCTTTAAAAAGTTTGTTTTTAATTTTAGTTTTTAATTATGTATTTATGAGAGAGTATGGGCTTGTGTATATGAGTGCAGTGTCTGTTGATGTCAAAAAAGGGTATGGGATCCTGGAATTGGAGAAATAGCCAGTTTTCAGGTATCTTATGTGAGTGCTGGCCTCAAACTCACAGAGATCCACCTGCCTCTGCCTCCCAAGTGCTGGGATTAAAGGCGTGCACCACCATCGCCCAGCCTCCACCCTTTTTCTTTTGAGATAAATAATTTTAAAGTATTAAACTTTTTTATGTTATGTGCGTTGGTGTGAAAGTATAAGATCCCCTGGAAATGGAGTTACAGACAGTTATGAATTGAACCCCAGGTCCTCTGGAAGAGCAGCCAGTGCTCCTAACTGCTGAGTCATCTCTCCAGCCCACTCATTTTTTTTTTTAAAGACAGGTTTTCGCTGTGTGCCCAGGCTAGTCTTGAACCCGCAGCTCCATTGATCCTTATGTTTCAGTCTTACAGAAGCTCAGGAATGCATATGGAGGTCAGAGGACAACTTTCAGGAGTTAGCTTTCATCTCCTATCTTGTTTGAGGCAGGGTCTCTCTTGTCTCTGCTGCTTGTCTCTCTGTCTCTGTTACTCCAGGTTAACTGGCCCATGAGTTGGTTTTCCTGTTTCTGTTTCTCACCTGGGAGTGATGAGGTTATTGCTATCCAGCTTTACACATAGGTTTCATAGACTCTAACTTGGGCTGTCAGGGTTATGAAGGCAATTTGAGGACTTTACCCACGGAGCCATCTCCCTAGCCAAGCTCAATGATTGTTTGTTTAATAATTGATCAAAGGGGATGAATGAATCAGACTAAGACTAGTAGAAAGATTACATACATGATTACATATATGGCTTTCAGGTCTGTCGTGCTTTGCCTTCTATTATATAGTTTAGAAGTGGTTGGAAGATTGGAAATAATTGCTGTGCTCTAGGGCTGGGTGTATGGTTCTACAGTAAGAACTTTGTCCATCCTCCTCCTCCTCTCTCTCTCTCTCTCTCTCTCTCTCTCTCTCTCTCTCTCTCTCTCTCTCTCACACACACACACACACACACACACACACACACACACACACGAACACACCCATGTCCCAGGATCCCAACACACCTCTGAGTTTGGGGACAGCTGTGCTCAGTCTCCCCTAGGCCTGGAAACCAAGGCTTGTGGATGAATGTAGGGGTCACTCAGGACCACCTTCTTGGTCCCCAAGCCTTGAACTCAGGCTCCCTTCTCAGGGAAATGACAGATTTCATCCCTGATAAGGGCCCCTCCAGGCTTCAGCACCCTCACACCCTAGGTGTGGCTGATGGCATGCTAATTCCCCACTGGCACCTCTCCAGGTGGTTTAGCAACTACCTGTCAGCTGAGCACTTCCTCCAGCCTGAGAGCCTTTCATCCCAGCCTTTAAAGTGAAAAATTTCAGCTACCAGAGCCCTAGGGATGAAGGGAGGGAACAAGTTTTGCTTTCCCTAAGACTTTAAGAGTGGCTGTCCATTGCACTGTCCATTGAGGCAGGCTGCACAGTTGCAAACCCTTGGCTGGGTGTCTAGTTCCTCTGGGGACAGACTAGTAAAGAGATGTCTCTAGGGGCTGAGAGAGGCCCTCTGTGCCTTCTAAGAAAATGGTGAACCAGAGGCTCATTCTTTTTTTTTTTTTTTTTCTCCTTGAGACAGGGTTTCTCTGTGTAACAGCCCTGGCTGTCCTGGCACTTGCTTTGTAGACCAAGAGGGCCTGGAACTCACAGAGATCCACTAGCCTCTGCCTCCCAAGTGCTGGGATTAAAGGCCTGGGCCACCACACCTGGCCTGAGTCTTAGGTTTGGATGAGCTCTGTTGGCACCCTCTATACTGTAGCTGGATGAGTGGGTGCTTTAGTCTCTGCCTCTGCACCCTCATGAGTTTAGGCCTCAGATCCTCATATAACCCCCACCTCAACATCCACTACCAGAGCTGCCCTGAGATCCCCTAAGACCTGCCCACCAGGATCTCACCAGATGGAAGCCAAAACCAGCACACATGAAAAAATCACCTACTTCGAAAACAGATGTACACGAGATGTGACAGACTTGAGTGGGCTGGGAAGGTTCCTTGCCAGGGGCCTGACCAGGTGCCTGTCAGCCGCTAAAGGCAGAGCTAAAGTAAATGTGAGCAACTCCTCCAGGCCGGCTCAGTCTGCAGCCTCGCTCTGTACCGGGACCTGCTCTCACACCGAGGACTGGCAATGAACACCATAAGCTGGATATTGTAGCATGCAAGCAATGGCTTGCACCAGGGTGAAGGTCAGGGAAGCCAGACAGCTCAAAAAGTCCTGCAAGCTTCTCTGCTCCTCCAGGCTGCACTCTGCAGGCGGGAAACAAAGCTTGCAGAGGGCATGGCGCTTGCTTGAGGGCTGACAACTGGTATGAGCTACATGAAGACAAATTCCAAACTCTGTGAAGATCATGGTATGGAGTCCTGATCTAAAGGCATAGGAGTGTCTAGGGCCATTTATGGCAGTGACACCTGACCCCCCTACATGTCCCTTCTGATACTGACTACCAGCACATTCTGGGCTGACTTTGAGGTCCCGTGAACAAGTCAGCGAACAAGCTAAGATTCTGGTGGGTTGCATCAACAATTGCACAAGGAACCCTAATGTAGTGACACCAGTATAGGTTGGAAGACTGGGTCCCAATAGAGGACAATGGCCAGCTCTTGGGTAAGGGTTTCCTTGGAGAGTTCACATACCTTTACTTCCATGTGAACAGAACCCCAAGCAAGGTCAAGGGCTCTGGTGAGTGACTTCACAGATGGCGGGGTGTCACTGGGACAGATCAGAGAAAGGATACCCATACACAGGTGGGGACAGAGTTGTAGGCTGACCACAGGGAGAACCTTTAGAGTATAATGGACATTCCCAGTGGGCTCATCAGATCTTCCTCACCTGGACCCTGGCTGTCCCTATCCCCCACCTCAAAGAGCCCTATCCCCAAGCCACGTGTTTGTTTTTGCTTGTTTGTTTTGTTTTTCCAGACACTGGTTTCTCTGTGTAGCCCTGGCTGTCCTGGAACTCATTATGTAGGCCAGGCTGGCATTGAACTCAGATCTGCCTGCATTTGTCTCCCAAGAGCTGGGTCAAAGGCATGCATTATCACTGCCTGGCACCATGTGCTTCTTTAAATCTAATTCTTATCCTAGATTCCCCAGTTTGCATCTTTGGATCAAGATAGGTGGCCCCAAAGGCCACAGCCCAGACAACTCGTGCTTATGGACCTGTTGGAGTGGGTTTACACTGTTCTCCCATCTGACGCAGAGGTTAGTAACTCCAACGCAGGACTTGCCTTGGTAATTCAGGGTCTTCCTAATAACCTGGGGTTCAGGCTCATTTCACTGTCATATCCCGGTCTCTTTAAATCTAGGCTATACCAAAGATCACAAGAGTTCTAGGACAATTGCTGTCTCCAATGCCTCAAAAATATGTAAATAAAGTTAAAAGTATGCCTGCCCTCATGCAGTCGCTTCTCCCCTGAAGATTTGCAAACATGCACATGGTGGGTTGTGCACTAGAATTTTCTTTTCTCCTTAAACTAGTGCACCACCACTGCCTGGCTCAGAAATTTCTTTTAATTAACAAATCAAATAATTATTGAGGTTACAGATTTTAGGTTTCCTAGGCACATTAGGAACACGGTATGTTGCTGCTTGAATATGATTTGTCATGGCACTAGAGCTACAGTTCAGTGGCTGAGTACTTGTCCAGCAGCTGTGAAGTCCTGTGTTCAGCCCCTAGCTCTGTGATAAACAGACAAAGAAACAAACAGGACTTCTGACTATCTGGACATTAAATGGTGTTTTAAAAAACAAAACAAAAGCCAGATGTGGTGACATAAGCTTAAGATGTCACCACTCTAAAACTGAGGAAAGCTTGTCAAGATCGCCTACAGCCTGGGCAACATTGTAAGACCCTGTCTCAAAACCTCAAAACAGACAGTGAGATAACTCAGCAGGTACATACATGTGTGTGCATGGATGCCTGATGAACTGAGTTTGATCTCTTGGGCCCACATGATGGAAGGAAGGTAAGAACCGACTCTGGCAAGTTGTCCTCTGAGCTTGGTTTGCACACTGTGGCACACACGACTACACACACATACATACACACACACACACACACACACACACACACACACACTCACACACTCACACACACACTGCTGGTCCTCTGCTGAGCTAAGCCTTCCTGAGCTAATTCTCATGGGGGAAATGTAACAATACACAAAATTGCTAAGAACAGCCCAGAAGTCAGCATGGAGCCCCCAGTTATGTGCACTGGACAGCCTAGGTGGGGAAGAAGGTTTCCTGCAGGGACAAGTGTCCCTGTGGCAGTGGAAGGAGCCTGCTGTCCTTTCTGCAGGAGAGCATCTTACTCCTTCCACATCCTAGGGATGCAGAGCTCAGGTCTCCAGTCTGTCCAGAGCCCCACCAGCTACTCACAGTTGTTTCTGCACAGGCCTGGCACATATGTGTCTGCACCTTGGCGTATGTCCATCTGGCTGTTGCTCCTTACAACCCACCTGCCCCTGCCCTGCTTCCAGGCTTGGCCTTTGTCCTCCCCACCTCCTAGAGCCTTCTCTCCACAAGCAGAGCATGCTCCTACCAAACAACTCTAGTGCTCCCAGGAGTGTGCTCCCTGGGGACACAGGGAATGAAGGCTCGGTGCTGTGATCTCAACAAAACCATGCTCTTCACTGAGCTCATTGGAGGCGCTGCTCTCCTCCTGCTCCTGGCTAGCCCAGAGCAGACCCCACCTCAGCCACCCCATACCCCCACCACTTTATTTTCCTTGTCTCCACTTATTTCAAATGCACCGCCTTCTTGTTGCTGTAATACTTGGGGATGAAACCTGTGTCACCAGCATATGGTAGATACTACTCTTACCACTGTGATACAACCCAGCTCTGCCTCCTCTCTCTCCCTTCTTCTCTGCTTCGTCCTCCTTCTTATGCCTTTAAGGACTTAATTCAGGGTCTCATATATGCTAGGCAAATGATCCCAGGCCAAACCAGCTAATTCTTTATTAAAAATTGTTGTTACATTTAGAGGTGTGTGTGTGTGTGTGTGTGTGTGTGTGTGCATCCCATCTGTAGAAGTCAGAGCATAGTTTGCAGGAACCAGCTTTCTCCTTGGCAGCAAACTCTTTTACCTGCTGAGCCATCTGCCCCATCCCCAGATTGTTTCTTTAGAGTCCATACTCCTTCATAGCTTGCTACTGTTTCTCATTTTCATCTGTGTCTAAATATTCCAGGGCAAAATATTTGCTGTTTCAACCTGAGACTAGGCTGTTTCTCCAAGGAGTATTTTTGCCCCTTTAGTGGGAAATGATAGCTAGCAAGCAAAGTCTCCATGTTAATGAGCTTAATTAATCCCCGAACACACAAACAAGCTAAAAAGAGGGCTGTCTGTGGCACTGTTTGTAAAAGTAATGAGACAACGTGAAAGTATATTTGGGACACTTAATAGGAAAGGGTGGAGCAGAGTTAAGGGAGATCTCCAAGGAGGAGGTGAGTCATGGGAGCTGCACAGGTGTGGTGAAACCCAGCCAGCCACACCGGGCGTTGGTGGTGCACAGGCATGTCTTTAATCCCAGCACTCAGGAGGCAGAGGCAGGTGATCTCTGTGAGTTCCAGGCCAGCCTGGTCTACAGAGCGAGGTCCAGGACAGACTCCAAAGCTACATAGAGAAACCCTGTCTCAAATTAAAAAAAAAAAAAAAAAAAAAAAAAAAGCCATCCAGCCACTCAAGTCTCAGCAGGGGTATTCATCATCTTAATGGCAGACAATGGATTGGAGAACCAAATACTCTCTTGACATTGGCTCTTGCTGAGACGATGAAGGAGTACCACCACGCCTGGTTTCAAGTATTTCCATAGTTCTCTCAGATCTTCAGTTCCAGGGGTTTCTTTTCTGCTGTTTTCCACCTTATTGTTTAGACGGGCCCAGAGGAGCCCTTACTACCCAGAAGCACTGGCGCAAATACCTGCAAGAGGAAAAGGTGCCTTCTTTTTGAAGTTCCCCAGGTCAAAAGCAATGCTGTGGTAGTCGTATGAATTTGTACCTCCTGCCTGGAGAACACAGAAAGCTTGCCATGCTGTGCCTTTCTGAAGGACGCTGTCTCTGTCTGTCGTAGCCACTGATGGTGAAATAAACTTCAGAAACTGAAGGTGGGAGCACAGCAGAGGAAATCAAAGTGAGGCTGGGATCAAAGGGACAAAGAGACCCTGAGATCTCAAGGGGGAAGTAGAACCATCGACTCCCCCGGGCTGCCCTTTCCTGGTTTCCCCTTTAATAAACACCCTGGGCTCCTCCACCAGGTCCTGAGCAGCCCAGGGAGAGGGACCCGACTCCAACAACAAAGAGAGCAGGGGAAGAGAGCACTTAGCACTTGGGGAGGGAAGACAGGCCTCTGATACTTGGGTGTTGGGGATGGGAAAGGTCTGGGGGTGGGCGTGGAAGACAGATAGCGACAACGGGTCTTGTCTGTCCCAGCCTGGCTGTGGCTCTGTATAGCCAAGGAAGGGTTTCCCCACAGCACAGGTGTCTGAGGATCACCTTCTGTCTTACCCAGTCCTCACCTGTGTCTGTTTCAACAGATGTTATCAGCATTAAATATGATTAGTGGCCCAAAGCATTTAGCACATCTCATCATATGAGCTGGCCCTGGGGTTGCAGAGGGCAAATTCAGACCCTATTGGCAGCTATGGGTGTCTGAGCTAGGCTTGAACCTCAATCTGCTTTTCAGTAGCCACAGTACTGAACTGTTTCTGCCTAATGAGGGTCTTTATGGAGCTTAAAATGCACAGTGTATCTTTTTATGAAGCAACTCCCTCCCTCCCTCCCTCCCCCCTCTCTCTCTGTGTGTGTGTGTATAATTTAAAGATTATTTTTATTGGTTTTGTTTTGAGACAGAGTCTTACTATATAGCCTTGGCAGTCCTGGAACTCAATCTGTAGAACAGGCTGGCCTCAAGCTCACAGAGATCTGCCTGCTTCTACCTCCCTAGTGGTGGGATTAAAAGCATGTGCCACTAAGTCCAGGTGATTTAAAGGTATTGTTAAGAAGGACTCTTTATATTTCCCATGGAGAAATGAATATGAAGGAATTACTATTTAATATATATTTACAGAAGAGAAATCACCAGCAGAACATAGAACTTGAGTTTAATAAGTATTTATCAGGTTGGGGAATTAGTTTAGTGGCCAGAGTATTTTCTGTTTAAGCATGGAGACCTGAGTTTGGATCCTCAACATGGATGTAAGAACATGCCTGGAGTCCCAGTGCTGGGAGACAAGAAACAACCAGACCTCAGGAGCTTGCTGGCCAGCCCCGCTAGCCAATCTGTGAACTCCAGGCCCAGTAACAGACCCCACAGCAAAAAGCTAAGCTGGAGGGACCCGAGAGTTGGCTAAGTACTTGCTGCTCTTGCAGAGGACCCAAGTTTATTCCCAGCACCCACACTGGGCAGAACACAACTGCTTATAATTCCAGCTTCAGGAAGTCTAATGATACCTTCTAGTCACTGCGCTAACACGCATGTGCAGACACACATAAACACACACAAATACATAAAAAACAGTTTTAAAAGATAGAGAGCAATTGAGAGAGACTACCTTAAATCATCCCTGTCCTCCATGCACATGCACATGCATCCACACACATGCACACATGTACAAACATGACCATGCACATTCACCACACACACAAAGTGTTTATTAATTTCAGGGGGATCTTTGTGCCATGGTGTGTATATGGAGGTTAGAGGACAACTGTATGAAATTGCTTCTCTTCTCTAATCCTTCTGTGGGTGCTGGGGTCAGTCTTAGGTCTTTAGCCTTAGTGGCAAGTGTCTTTGCCCACCGAGCAATTTTGTCAGCCCTCCTACAAAGTCTTCATGAAACGTCCTCAGACAAAAGAGCAATTACTTTCATTGCACGCGAATGTGCACAGAGGAGCTTTTGCAGATTCCCTGCAGTGGCTGCCGTCCTCCAACCCTTGTCCATGAACAAGGGGAAACCCAGACATCTCTGTACAGATATATCACATTGCATCCTTTGCTTCAGTTTTGTAAAAGTCAAGTTTTTTGTTTGTCTTTGTTTTGATCTTTGGGAACCAAATCTAGGGCCTTGGGCACACTACAGTGTTGGTCTTGTTAAATCCAATGTTGTCTAAGTATTCATTTATAGCCTTTTTCTTTTCCAGGATGCAATCCAGAATACTATACTACAGTTGTTCATCTAAAATTTGAGGCTGCCTTGCTGTATTCCCAGCATAAGAAAGGTGAATCAGGCCAGGTGGTGGTGGCGCACACATTTAATCCCAGCATTCAGGAGGCAGAGGCAGGCCGATCTCTGTGAGTTTGAGGCTAGCCTAGTCTACAGAGCAAGTTTCAGGACAGCTAGTACTTTTAGACAGAGAAACTCTACCTCAAAAAATAAAAGAATAAATAAAAAGAAGAAAGAGTGAAAGCTGAATCAGGATGATCAAAAATTCCAGGCCAGCCTGGATTGCATGGCAAGACCCTGTCTCAAAAAATAACAATAAAACAAGAATTCCCAAAAGGCTTAAAAATGCACTCCCAAACATATTTATTTATGTTTATTTTTTGAGACATGGTCTTGTTATGTAGCCCTGAGTGGCCTGAAATTTCCTATGTAGATCAGGTAGGAATTGGTATGATCCTCCTGCCTTAACCTCCCAAGTACTGGGACAACAGGTATTCAACACACAGCTGACTTTTGCAAACATACATGATTGAAAATAATACTGAAGAAATGCCGAAGGGCATGGAAAGCGCTTTCTCTCTCTCTTTCCCAGGGTCTCTCTATGATATAGCTCTGGCTGTCCTGAAATTCACTACATAAACCTGACTGACCTCAGACTCACAGAAATTCCCCCTTCTTGACCTCCTGAGTGTTGTTATTAAAGATGTGCACCATTGTGCCTGCCTGAGAGTTTTTCCTTCTGTCACTTCCAGGTCCAACCTGAACCTTCTCTGTATCTGCACAAGGACTATATTTTAGGCACATCCAAGCACATGCAAGAAAAACCTCAGTTCAAAGCCAGAGAGATGCTCAGCAGGTCAAGGTGCTGAGCTTGACCAAGCCTGATGGCTGAGTTTCATCTTTGGGCTTACATAGAGGAAGGATAGAAAGATAGAACCACATCCTACAAACTGTCCTGTGACAATTCATATGTGTGCCCATTCACACACACACACACACACACACACACACACACACACACACACACACACACGGGGGTGGGGAGTCAGATATAAGAAAAAAAAGGAAGCCAAATTCAGAGCAAAAGGAGAGAATGGGAGGAGCTGAGTTCTTGTTCAATACAGATTTAGATATGGGGCAAATCTGAGGGAAAATGGCCATAAGAAAATGATGCCTGCTGGTCCCTTTGGAGGACCGTCAGATCACAAATTGCACACTGTGATCTCTGACCACTTCTTGGGGTTGCTGAGCCATACACTCCTATCTCCCAGGAGCGTTCAGCCTGCCACTGTTTGCATCAGTCTGTTTCCCTGACTGATAAGGCCCTTTTCAAGCAAGCAGATGGTGGCAGAGCACAGGGATGGACAAAGAGCCTGGAAGGATTTCCACATAGCAGGTTGGAGAATTCCTACAGCCCAGCAGGCAGCCCGAGTCTCTTTGGAAAGGCTCAGCTGTTGCTGGCAAACTCCCACTGGGGGAAATAGCCATAGACCTTTGGCTTCCTCTCCAGGCTGGCCTCTTGATCCCTCAGGTACAGCAATGCAGCTATCACTGCAGCTCCTAGGTGGCAGAGATCAGCTTCTGTCACCTCCCAAGGTAACCAGGGCCCAGTGTTTCCATAGAGTTACATGAGGAGGTCAGCTTGGCACACCATCTCTTCAGTTTCTGAGCTTCTGTTTGGATCGTAATGTATTTCTTGAAGAGTAAGATGGGAACACACACACATCTACTATATAAGTACATGCACAAGCACAGCCATAAATGTTTTTGCCTTTAAATAATTAATTTTAAATAATGGATTAAAAGTGAGTAATGGGCTGAGCATGTAATCCAGTGGCAAGGGCCTTGTTGGCATGAGCAAGGCCCTGGATTCGATCCTCAACATCACAGGGAGAAAAAAAAAAGAAAGAAAGAAAGAAAGAAAGAAAGAAAGAAAGGAAGAAAGAAAGAAAATAAAAGCAGGTATGAAATTTCCTGTTTAGGAGGCTGAGGCAGGTAATTCTCAAGTTCAAGGCCAGCCTGGGCTAGATAGTGAGACCTAGTCTCTAAATAAATAAACAAAAGCTGTATGATGTAGCCTAGCTATTATGATGCTTGCCTGACATGCACGGGCTCTGTGTTTGATCTCTTAACAATGTATAAAATCAAGCATTGTGTGGAAGGCCGGTAATTAAAGCTTTGAGCGATAGAGGTGGGAAGATCAGAGGTTCAAAGTCATCCCCGGCTACATGGAGAGTTTGAGGCTAGCTAGGCTGGGATACACAGACCCTGATATATGTATGGGGTGGGGGGAGGCATAGAAAATTAAAAATCTGATTTCCCATTCCAGACTCTGTGAGTCTGGTAAATAAATGGAAGAGGAAAGGAGATGGTTGGAGGAGTGTGTGCCTGTGAGTGTGTGTGCCTGTGAGTGTGTGTGCCTGTGAGTGTGTATGTATGTGTGTATGTGTGTGTGTGCCTGTGAGAGTATGTGTGCCTGTGAGTGTGTGTGCCTGTGAGTGTGTGTGCCTGTGAGTGTGTGTGCCTGTGAGTGTGTGTGCCTGTGAGTGTGTATGTATGTATGTATGTGTGTGTGTGCCTGTGAGAGTAGTGTGTGCCTGTGAGTGTGTGTGCCTGTGAGTGTGTGTGTGTGTGTGTGATTGTTTGAGAGAGAGAGAGAGTATGTGTGTTTGAGGGAAGAGATTAGACCAGTGAGTGGTTCTCAACCTGTGGATCTGGACCCTTTTGGGAGTTGGACAGCCCTTACACAGGGGTCACATAACAGAGTGCCTGCACATCAGATATTTACATTATGATTTATATCAGTGGTAAAATTATAGTTATGAAGTAGCAATGAGATAATTTTATGGTTGGGGATCACTACAACATGAGGAACTGTATAAAGGGCTGCAGCATTAGGAAGGTCCAGAGTAGCCGGGCAGTGGTGGCGCACATCTTTAATCACAGCACTTGGGAGGCAGAGGCAGGTGGATCTCGGTGAGTTTGAGGCCAGCCAGGTCTACCAATTGAATTCCAAGACAGCCAGGTCTGTTATACAGAGAAACCCTGCCTCAAAACAAAAACAAAAAAGAAAGAGGAAGAGGAGGAGGAGGAGAAGGTTGAGAGCTAGCCAGGTGGTGGTGGTGCACACTTTTAATCCCAGCACTCAGGAGGTAGAGGTTGGAGGATCTCTGTGAGTTTGAGGCCAGCCTGATCTACAGAGTGAGTTCCAGGACAGCCAGGGCTACACAGAGAAACCCTGTCTTGAAATACAAAAAAACAAACAGACGAAGGACAAAGGGAGGAAGGAGGAGGAGGAGACAGCAGCATCTGACAACCATTAGAATAGACAGAAAAGCAGGCCTGGGCTTCTCAAGGTCTGTGGAATGCAGGAGGCCAGGACACTTTCCTGACTGGTGGACAACTTGAGCCTGGAACTCTCAGAAGCTCTCAGATTGCTCTGTGCCTTGACACCTGGGATGATTGTGCACTGTGAAGTTATGTCCACGTGCTGCTCTTCCAGGATTCAGTTCTCAGCACCATGTCAGGCAGCTCACATCCAGGATCTTGGACACGTTGTCCTCTCTTGGACTCATTGAGGACCCACATGCATGTGAGCAAACATGATGCATTTATGAACAGCACACAAGAGAACATGCCCTCTCCTCTGAGACCTATTATTAGGCACTGTAGAAGCAGCTGGAACTGTCTTGGGCTGTGCTGTGGAACACCCCTCTCTTAGTAGAGAGCCCTTTTGAGACTGGAGAAGCAGCACTCACACTGAGCCCTTCTGTTGTAGCATTGCAGGCCTCTGATCTCTCTACTAAGAAACCAGAGTCTGGCCAAAGCTTTTGCAGAGTGTTGAATGAGGTAGATGCTTGCAGTGGGAGAGCAGTGCCTAGCAAAATTTCATACACGCTCATGCACGCGAGTGTGTACACACACGTACACACACACACACACACACACACACACACACACACACACACACTTCAAGGCAAAAGAAAGCAGAGGATATAGCTCAGTGGAGGACTTCCTAAGGATATTCCAGGTTCTATGTTCTATCCTCAGGACCCGGAAGTGGGTGGAAGGGGGAGAAGATTTATATGAATAAATGAATGAATGGAGAAGTCGTAATTAAACATATTACATTTAAAGCATAAAACAAAATGAGAACCTCAAAGAAGCCCCAGGGGACAAAGAAAATCGTAACAGCATTAGAGGGAGCAAAAACTTGGAGGAGTGCTTGTATTTCCTGCCTCCGAGCACTGTTGGGACTCTCTAGGAGCACTAACCCGGTTCAACTTCAATCCGCCCAGCTTACACCATCTTTCTTGACATGTCACAGATATTTGAGGCAGGAGCATCGTCCCTGCTCAGGATGTGGGCCTGTCCCCTTTGAGGTTTCTTTATCTTCACCCCCCTCGGATTCAGGATGTGTCAGGGTGGTTTGGAGGACAGGGCTAGGCTGTTTGACCAACCTGGAGTAAGGTCTAGCACATAGCAGGGGTGGTAAACAGCGCCTTTGATGGTGACAGGCGGACAGCAGGCCAGGCTCAGTGCGGGTACCTGAGAACCCGGCCTTGGAGAGATCCCGGCGCTCTTGAGGGGCCTTCTGACCAAGAAGAGAAGGTTCTATCCAAACCTGGCCTGCACTTGGGGCGGCCCCTCTAAAGCAGATCGGTTCTAGGTATGTGGATTGGTGGTCCGGCTGGCTGGCGAATGGGCGTGGAAGGGACAGAGCGGCTTGGCTCCAAGTTCGCGCCTCCCTCCCTCCGTCCCCAGGTCAGCGGAAGCGATTATTCCCGCGGCGTCTGGCGGGGCTGGGGCGGGCTCGCACCCCAAGGAGACTTGGCCTGCCGCTCCGACGCCTTTGATGGCGCCGCCGCCCCCTCCCCGGCCGCGGGTGGCTATAACTGCAGGCGCGCGGGGGTCGTGGGAGGTGTCCGGGAGCCATGGCCGCAGCAGGGTCCCAGCAGCTCCAGTTCGCTGAGGGCGCTGCTTTCTCCTCCTTCCCGGCCGCGCATCCCGGAGGGCCTCTGCTCCGGTCCGCCGCAGGGTTGCCCCCTGCACCCCCGGACTCCCGCGCCCCAGTGGCCACGCCATGTTTTTCGGGCCGAAGCCCTGGGGCTGCAGCGCAGACTCCCGCCGGCCTGGATCCTCCCGAGCATCCCAAAGGTGCGGCCGCCCCGTCGGCGCCGCAGCGCCGCAAGCGCACGTCGTTCAGCTCGGAGCAGCTGCAGCTGCTGGAGCTCGTCTTCCGCCAGACCATGTACCCCGACATCCACTTGCGGGAGCGCCTGGCTTCTCTCACGCTGCTCCCCGAGTCCAGGATCCAGGTGAGTGGCGTTTGCAGGTGCGCGGAAGAGTGGATGGAGGTATGGGGAGTCACAGGCTTGTTGAGTCATTTTTCTAAGGAGACAAGTTACTTTCTTGAACCTCATGATTCTAGACTACTATAGACGTCAGTAACCGCCTTGTTAGGTTGTAATTTGGGCTGCTAGGAGGCTTGCTGACCCCCTTGGAAGGACCCCTCAGGAAGGCGATGGGACGTAGTTGAGCATTTTTCCAGTGTCCAGTAAGAAGACAGGAGGGGATGCCGTCATGAGCCTTCCTCTGACTTTGATTTTAAGTAGCAGTGCAGGGTTGGATCACCAGGTACCTTTAAGGCAAGCAACTTTCTTCTAACTGAAAAACCGAATGCAAAGTGAGTTTATTGTCCTAAGTAATTTAGATGAGTTGCTGAGAAGCTGCACAACACCCCCCAGTCTGTGCGTGTGCGAGCGCGCACACATGTGCTTAAGACACGTTCAGGCTGGGTAGTCAGGCTGGACTTGAATTCACAACCTCCTGTCTCTGTCTCAGCTTCCTGGGTGCTTGGATTACAGTTGTGTGTCCCCACACTTAGATTAGAGAAGTTCACCGTCTTGACTGTCTGTGCCCCCAAGTGTAGTTTTATGTAGGAAGCTTCTTTAATCCCAGGAGAGTGTGGACGGACCTTCCCCCCACCCCCCCACCAGCTCCTGCCTTCTTTTCTGTGTAGACCTTGTCAGCCTAGAGTTCACTCTGGTATACCAGGCTGGCTTCCACTCAGAGATTCCACCTGCCTCTGTTTCCCTGGAGTCCTGGGATTAAAGGTGTACGCTACCACACCCAGCTTCAGTTGTCATTTTCAACAGTTGTCATCAGAAGCTTTCTAAACAGGTCACCTTCAGTGATCATGGAGATAGCAAAGGAATTTACACACGGAAATGAGGTTCATTAAGGAAATGATAAGGGAGTCCAGCATTCAAAACTGGACTCTAAATAATGTGAATGTCTGTCACCAAAGCAGAGTAGCCTTGCTGCCTAAGAACTCCAGGTGCCTGTACTTCTGTGACCTCTTTTCTCATTAAAAAGTCCCGTATAAAGGGCAGACAGAAGCTGAGTGTGGTGGCACATGCCTGAAATCTCAGCACTGAAGAAGTAGAGGCAGAAGGATCAGGGACTCCCTGTCACCCTTGCCTGTATATCCAACGCGAGGCTAGCCTGGGACCCACAAGACCCCATCTTTTATTTTTATTCTTTAATGTGTAAAATGAAAAACAGATAACCCAAATGTAGCAAGCATGGATAGAACTGGGCATCATTCTAGCTTTGCCTCTGAGAATAGCTGAGGAGGTCTGGTGCCCTGACCATTGAAAACCAGCTCAAGTGCTTTCTGTAAACCACAGGCTCTGAGCAGAGAGCCATGGCTAATAATAACAACTGGAATCTATATTGTTAGCTGTGAACAAAGTGAAGGAAGAAACCCAGAGCCAGTCTGAGGACAGCTCACTTTGTAGAGGGCTTGCCTAGCATGCATGGTACTATGCCAGGACCACACAAACCAGCTGTGACTGTAATTCCAGCTCTGGAGAGTGGAGGAAGGGGAATTGGAAGTTCAAGGCCATCCTTGGCTACAACCTGAGTGTGATGCTATCTCAACGAAAGCCCCCGAAACCAGCAACAAAACTGTAACTCAAACCAGTTGCACGTTGTTTCCCCCGTCTCCTAGGTGTGGTTCCAGAATAGACGGGCCAAGTCCAGGCGCCAGAGTGGGAAATGGTTTCAGCCCTTATCAGCAAGGCGGGAAGCTTGGCTCCATCCCTCAGCTCCCGGGACTGAAGCAAGATGTTTGAAGCCCCAGCTGCCTCTGGAGGCAGATGTGAACTGCCTTCCTGATCCCAACAGGGCTGGAGGAGGCATCTGTGCCTCTGGTTCTCAAGGTCAGAGTTTTGATACCTATCCACCACTCTCTGAAGACATCGGCTCAAAGTTGGACTCATGGGAGGAACACATCTTCTCTGCCTTAGGTAATTTTTGAGGATTCTGGGAGAGTTCAGGATGCACTCAGGAGTCTGGAGGATTCGAACCAGAACACTACCCTAACCCTGACTGGCCATGGCCTTGTTGATGATGGTTCTGGATCATTTCTGCACTAAGGGCTTTTACTGTGGTGGCTTGTTCTCTGTGGCCACCCATCCTAATGCCCAGGGGTGCCTGTGAACCTCCGAGTCTACACATTCTAGTTGGTCCTTTCCTCCTGGGCTAGCCTTATTTTTCAGACTGATTGTTTTCTTCATGAGTGCCTTCAGCTTGACAGCCGCTGTCTTCTCATACCCCCTTCAGGACCTACATCCCAGAGTCAGTCCCTCAATCCTAGCCCACATCCTCAACTCCAACCTTATCACCAAGATTTATTACTCTTTCTACTGAGCCTTTTTAAGTTTGTTCTTGACCTTGCTATGTGGCTAAGGATGACCTTGAATGCCTATCCTGCTACCCATTCCCTATTTTCCAAATGCTGAGATTACTAGTGTGTGCCACTGTAACTGGATGTTGCTATTTTTGTTTAAAATTGTATGATACATGACATATATCCAAATCAAGCTGTGTAAGACATGTATGACCTCACAGTCACCTCTTTTTTTCTGTGATGACACGGAATCTATTATTTTAGCAATTTTCAGGTATGTGGTATGTTGTTATTAATTATAGCTATTACCATAGATTTCCTCAGCTTATTTTTCCCAACCGAAACTGTGTCCTAACTTCCTCTCTCCTGCTCCCCACTTGACTGGCTTTTCATCTGCTCTGTCATCTTTATACTCATCAGTAAAGACGCTACATTCAAGTTCTTCCAGGATCCCCAAGCGTCTCATTCCCCACTTTCTCAAAAAAGAAATGACTCTATTTGGAAGTCTGTGGTAGTTTCCAGTTATCAATTTATGCTCCCAATAAATGATATCATCTTTTAGCTTATGCAAACCTTAAGATCATTTATTCACAATGTGCTTCTCTGTCTCGCTCATTCTTTTCTGGTTGGGACTCATTGAAAAAGTTTTTCTTTTTTCATTTTATGTGCATTGTTTTGGCTGCATGCATGTCTGCTTGAGGGGGTCAGATCTTGGAGTTAGACAGTTGTTAGGTGCCATATGGGTGCTGGGAATTGAACTTGGGTGGTTCTTTGGAAGAGCAGTCAGTGAGTGCTCTTAGCCACTGAGCCCCCCCCCCTTACTAGATTTATTTTTATTTTTTTGGTTTTTCAAGACAGGGTTTCTCTGTATTGCTTTGGAGCCTGTCCTGTTAAGTTTCTTTTTCAAAAACAGCTCAGACATCCACCTTTCTGAAACCTAAACTTTTTCTAACTAATCTTAATTTTTGTACCTGTTACTTTGACCACTGTTTTTCTTAGCACTTGTTATTATGTTTCCTGTACAACATTAGGGGATTACTAAATGATTCTCACTGGTGCCCTCATGTAAACTACACTGAAATGAGTCCTAGGCTCTTAATCACCATGCATCAGTGCATAGTTGCTGAGCACATACTGACTGGCTATGAAACTTCCATTTCCAAGGGAAGTTTCTCCAAGTACAGTGCACTGAGAATTTATCCAGTTAAAAGCTTTTTTGCTGGGCTGTTGAGATGGCTCAATGGGAGTAAACATGTTTGCCACCAAGCCTGATGCCCTGAGTTTGATCCCCAGGATTCACGTGTTGGAGGGAGAAAAGTGATTTCCTCAAGCTGGCTTCTGACTTCCACATGAGTGCTGTGCTGTGTACCTCCCCACACCCCCAAAACCAGTACATAAATGTAAGAAAAAACTTAAAAAGTTTATTGTATTACTTTTCTATTGCTGTGATGCAACTCCATGAGCAGGGCAATTCATAAAACAGTGTTCATTCAGAGGGTTAGTGTCTGATGGAGAAGGGGACACATGATGGCAGGAAGTGCTCACATCTCAAGATTAGGAGGTGGAGTACTGGGAATAGCCTCAAAGCCAGTAACACACATCCTCCACAAGACCACACCTCTGATCCTTCCCAAACAGCTCCGTCAACTGGGCACCAAGTATTCCAGCATATGAGCTATAGGAGACATTCTCATTCAGACCACTGTTCTCATCTTTGCTTGTTCAAAGTATGTAACACTTACCCAGTAGTTTGGTTTCATATTTCTTTCTATTTTGCATTCCCAGTATATGTAAATGAGTAAGTTAACTTAAGATCTGTGCAAATACTGAAGCTAGTTTGAGGCCTCACAATCAGTCTCACACTTAAAACTGGTGACAATTTAGATGATAGTTCAGTCCAATTGAGATGACACAAATCCAGTGACAAGATAGAAAGGTTTCAGAACACCTTAAAGTTAATCATGTAATTAGGGGCTGTAGAGATGGTTCAGCAATTAAGAATACTTGTTGCTATTGCAACAAGTTTGATTCCCATCACCCTCACTGTGCCTAACTGTCCTTAATTCCAGTTCTAGATCTGATGTCCTCTTGCCCCCATGGGCACCAGGCATACCAATGGTACACATATGAACAGACAGGCAAAACACTCATACATTAAAACAATACAAAACAAAAAACAAAAAAGAAAGAAAATAGAAGAATGGTTCATGGTCACAAAGCTTAAACACAGCAATGGCCAGGACTCAAGGGTCTTATGACTTCACATCTCCTTTATCACACTGCCCCTTTTAGTTAGGACTAATGGAAGCCATTTAAAAGAAGGCCCCTAATCAGAATTTCCATATGCAAGCTATTATCTTTCAAAGCTATCATGGAAAAACATACATTCATTCCAGTGACAATAATGGCATTGAGACTCTCACTGGCTAATTCATCACACACATACTATTTAGTGCCTATGAGCAGGCAGGTGCTCATAGTGTCATAAGGATAAATTAGACTATAGTGTGTGTATGTATATATGTATATATATATGCATATATATATAAAATATCTGTATATGTGTGTGACACACACACACACACACACACACACACACACACACACACACACAATCTGCTATGGGATAAAAGACCAGAATTACTGTTCATGATAGCAGAGATAGGCTGTCTGAAGCACTTCTGGATGTGTATTGTGGTCAAGGAGCTCCCCCTTGGGAAAGTGCTGCTGCAGTAAGATCAGTTAGGAATGGTCTGTCTGTGGGATAAGGAACCAGATGGAGAGGCAGTGGGTGGAGGCTGGGCTGTGCATGACTATGTAGGTCTTCTCAGACTTCTGAATTTGCCCCAGGGTTCAGTCTTTAAAGGTATTCCTAGACAGGGATGGCATGACCAACTCTGCATTTTAAGAATGCCTGGCTGAACGTGGAGATGCTGAGTAGGTGCTGAGAGCTAAGTGGAGAGATGACTGTGATGTCCTGGCTGCAAACGGCAGCAGTGGAGTGAGCAGTAGTGAAGACAGATTCCAAGGAGAGAACTCAAAGCTGGTATGGCAGCCATGCCTAATCCCAGCACTTGGGAAGCAGAAGCCGGAGGATCAAAAGTTCAAGGCAACTTTCAGTTATAAGCAAATTCGAGGCCAGCCTGGCTGCACGAGAACTAAAGAGAACTAAAGAGGGACTCATACATGCCAGGCAAACACTGTGTCTGAGCCTTGGGCCTTATACATACTGGGCAAGCACTGTCTCCAGGCAACCCCTAGGCCCCCTTTTTAACTCTGAGACAGGATCACACCAAATGCTCTGAGGCTGGTCTTGAATTCACTCTGTAGCCCAGACTGGCCATGAACTTGTGATCCTTCTGCCTCAGCCTCCGAAGTAGCTGGGATTATGGGTCTAACCCTCACCAGGCCAGCTCAATAAAAAAAAAAAAAAAAATCAGTAGGCATTTCCATTTTTACATTCTCAGTGATCAGTGAATTTGACTTAAAAGCTAGTGTCCAGTAATTCAGAACTGGTCTCTATTGGCTCTATCTGGCCCTGGGAGCTTTCTGTAAAGCTGTAAACATATGCTCAGCAGTGACAGTGTCATTCAATGACGACTGAATTAGACAGTTCTTTCCTTAGCAAGAATAAATTCAGCTATATTCTCAGGCACAGACCCTGCTGTAAACACCACAGCACTGAAGGATACACAGTGCTATAGAATGAGGTCTGACTTAAGTGTGACAAGGGAGCTCTAAGCAGTATAAAAGAAAAATGTCAAAACATTTACTTCCATGCAGAATATATTGTTAAATTCAATCTTCTGCTAGGTCCACACTACAAGAAATAATTTACTTGCTTAGTGTTTCCACAGTGATTTACTAACAAATGAAAATCAAAGCAAACCACCTCTCCCTAATATAATACTGGATGGTGATGTTTTTCAAGATGATTAGAGCTGGGCATGGTGGTGTGTATCCTAAGTCTCAAGTCTCAGCTGCAAAGCATGCTTGGGGAACATAGTGAGAATGTGAAACAAAACCAACACAAAAGGCCTGGTAACTGATCTGAAGTGTATCCTAAACACTTAGTAGAATCTGTAATTCTTGAAAACATTAAATTCTCTCCATGTAGAACAGGGTGGTCTTGAACTCACAGAAATGCACTTACCTGGCTCTGCTGGGTTCCAAGTGCTGGGATTAAAGGAATGCACCGCACCACCACACCTGGACATAAAGGCAGATTACTTTTATTTATTTGTGTGTGTGTGTGTGTGTGTGTGTGTGTGTGTGTGTGTGTGTGTGTGTGTGTGTGTGTGTGTGCTCCAGGCAGAGGACAAGTGACAGGACTCAGTTCTGTCCTGGCACCATGTAGGTCCTGAGGATGAAGCTCAGAAGGCTAGGCTGGGCACCAAGCACTTCTCAGCTGCTGAGCCATCTCACCAGCCCTCTGAAACATTTTAAATACAATTAACTATCAACTTGTATTAATGAAATGAAAATGCAGAGATTAAATTTCATAGATCGATTTATTTAGAATTACAAATATTAAGAATAAAAGATTTATGCATTTCTTAATTAACATAACAGTTTAGCTAAATATAAACTCTGCACTAAAGATCTGCAGTGGCCCAATACCAACAAAGAACACGGAAGCGCTTTAAAACTATACAAAAATTTCAAATGGAAAATAATCTTATTTCACTTTTATTATACATTAATTTACAAAAAGTCTCATTTTATGAGACGTCAAGGAATCAGAATCACCTCTATAGTTATATTTTAAACTCCAAATCTGAAAACAATTATATTTTGGCTTTAAAATAATCTATATTAAAACAAAAATTTTAAAATACATACTTTTTACAAGATTATTTTAGGCAGGTTTTTTTCTTAAAGAAAGAAAAAAACAAAACCAAACAAGAAAAAAACTAAAACAAAACCTCCCTCTGTAATTCACACCAGTCATATGCTTTCCTTATAAAATATTTTTACTTTATAAATTGTGTATTGTTGGATTTTAACCAGTAATCTGGTTTAAAGTTGTGCAAATAAACAAAAAATATGAAAATAGTGTGTTATCAGTCTTTTTTTAAAATAAATCTAACAATAGCACTTTTTGCCCTGAATCATGGAAAGGCATGCCAAGATCACTCGCTGAAATCCAGCATTCCACCATACAGTTCTTGCCGCTCCTTCATTTTCTTCTACTGATAAACAACATTTTTATAAATTATGATAAATTAAAATATTATTATAAATTGATCTATAGAACCATGTCATACTGTCAGTATATGTAACATATACTTAAGTCTGTGTTTCCCATCATATTCCAGTGGCTTCCTTCAGACTAGGACCACTTCCCACACTCACGTTGTGCATTTTGAAGCCTGAGATATAATGATCAACTAAGTCCACCGACCGGTGATTTTTCAGATGGATTCCGTCATGCACGGAAAAGACTATGTGTCTTTGTGTTCTCTGTCACAGGAGTTGTTTGCATGTGCTGAGCAGAATTCATGCATGTGTAAAAAATGGTGAGCACGCTCCTCCATGAAACAGTATGTTCAGATAGTTTTAGGTTAAAAATATTTGCTGATAAACATGAAATATAAGCAACACTACTGCATCTGGATAATAAAAGAACAATAAATAAATGCTGGTCAGCACAATGCTGGTTTAAGAAGCATTACAGTGTATTAAAAAGCCATGTCTGGAGATGTAGAGTTCCCGTGTTTTCCAGCAGATAGGTTATCTGGTGTTGGAAGCTTAGATTAATAAGAAGGACTCCTCATACCAAGGTCTTGTGTAGTTGAGTACCAGGTCTCCTGTGCTCAGTCTCTGTTGGTATTGTTGGCCGAAAAGGCATGTAAGTTTCCCATTTGGCTCAGGCCACTCTGGATATGTGCAACATGGATTTCTACATTATTCTGAAAACAACTAAAGAAGGAGCAGAAAGGGTTAACTATCACAAAATTAAGAAAAAACAAAAAATAAACTCATTTTATAGTGTGTGTGCCATGGGATAACTGTGGTAGCCAGAGGATAACTATGCAGTCTGATCTTTCTTTCATTTGGGTTCTGGGGACTGAGCACATGTCTCCAGGCTTATATGCAAATGCTTCCACCACTCAGCCATCTTGACAGCCCTAAAACTTACTCATTTATTACTATGTATGCATGCATGTCCAGGCTTACATGCAGAGGTCAGGAGACAACTCTGTTAAGTTGCTTCTCTCCATCCACCTTTATGTGGGTTGCGGGGATTGAATTCAGGTGGCCAGGGTAGCAAGGCAAGTAAGTGCCTTTACCTGCAGAGGCATCTCATGATCTCAAGAAAAGCACTTGTTTTTCTCTTTCTTTTCTCCTAAGGGAGGCTTAATTTTAGTTAGTAAATAGCCGTTTCTTAGAAAACAGCTAAGAAAATGCCTTCAGGGAAGGAACAGGTAGATCTGTTCCGGTGATTGTGGGAAAGTATGCTTAGGAGCAAAGTAGTGTCAGGGTTCCTAAAGCAGAGGAGACACTGTTAAGTCTACAACAAACCAAAAATCAACGTTATGTCCTGATGCCTTCCTACAGAGAGCTTGTGTGAAATGTCTGTTCTGTCAACAGAATGAATTTAAGTGAAAAATTCTTTTAAATATATTTAAGGAATAAACAAATACACAAATACTTCACAAATAAACAAAATTCTTAAAACTCCTACCAAAATATCACTATGAATTTAACATAAAATAGTCATCATGAACCTAAGCAATTACCTGATATTAGAGGCATCTATTGTATTCTTGATGTCATTTAATGAATCTGTGAGTGATTTGAATTCAAAGGAATTCAGGTCTCCTCCCTCTGCTAGACACTACAGGGAAAAAAAGATTAGAAATTTAAGTTTTAGCTTAAATACAGACATAAATAGAAACAAATTAATACTTAGTATTAAAAAAAACCCATTTCTCTGAAATTTACCTTAATTTGTAATAAAACGGCAGTAAGCCTGGCAATTAAGTCTGTCAGACTTTCGTTTTCAACGCACGGATGTCCCGAGGAGGAGTTGGCTTGCCGGACCATCTCCTGAGCTTCCTCCTCACACCTCCGTCTCAAGTCTGTCGGCTGGTCAGCAGGCTGGAGTCCCTGGTGTGGTGCAAGCTGAACATGGAGGAGTGAAAGCTGAGGCACACTCTGACGAAACTATGTGTGGGGGCACAGATGCACCATCTCATAGGACAGCTGGACATGGAGGACTGAAACCTGAGACACACTATCTCGTACATCAAAGGACACGGAGGTGAAGGGACAGCTGGCGAATCTGTTCTCTTCTCTACCACCTGGGAGCTGGGTGATACCCTCCACATAGGCCGTGTGAGTTGTCATTAGACTGAACTGCCATGTTTCTGGCAGGAGTACCACGGTGTGATGCAGAGTCCTTCTCTGTATCATTACTGGAAGGCACCCAGTGCTCATCTAGTTCATTATGAGTGAGAAGTGTTTCTCTAATGTTAAGTAGTGAAGAATCTGCCAGATCTCCACATACTAAAGATTTCCACTTTGTAACTAGTACTCAAGAGAAGACTTGGAGGCTACATAAAGCTCCAATCTGGCACCACACTTTTCTTTACCAGTCTGAGCATTCATTGATGAGCCTTGTTTACATTAATCATTACTATGGTCACTGTCAAATATTATGTTTATTTATTTTGGTTTTTTTTTGAGACAGCTCTCTGTGCAGTTCTGGCTGTCCCAGAACCAGCTCTGTAGACCAGGCTGGCCTAAACTCAAAGATCTATTTGCTTGCCTTTTTGTCCCAAGTGCTGGGATTAAAGGTGTATACCACCAGTACCTGACACTTACTTATTTTAATGTATTTATTTTTATGTGAATTGATGTTTTGTCTACATATATGTCTGTGTGAAGGTGTTGGACTCTGGAGTTATATATAGACAGTTGTGAGCTGCCATGCAGGTGCTGGGAATTGAACCCAGGTCCTCTTGATCATTCTCTACCTTTATTTTTTGAGACAAGGTCTCTCACTAACCCCTAAGCTTGGCCAGGCCGGGTGGCTAGCACCAGTGACCTTCAGGGCTTCACCTGGCTGTGTACACCACTTCCCCAACCTGCCAATAACAGGATTGTAGGTTTATACCACTGCACCTGGCTTTTAAGTGAGCACTAAGGATTTGACCTCACATCCTTGCTTTACTGACTGAGCCATCTCCTCAACTCACGTTTAGAAGTGACACTTTTAGAAGAACTTTCCCTTAGAAATGGATGGCTATCATCCATCAAATGACATCATAATACTGTTCATTCCATGGACTCTGAGGCTCAGGTTGGGCCAGTAGAGCTCTGTGATGACCCCCATTGAAATGTCTACACAGTCTGGGGTACATTTTCCTGGCACAGTAAAAAGGTCCGTATTCATCTTCTGCTCTTTCTGTGCTAGGTCCCGAGACTGCCTGTTTTCAAGAATCCCCATTTTCAGGTTGAAGAGATGACTCAGTGGTTAAGAGCACTGGCTGCTCTTCCAGAAGATCCTGGTTCAATTTCCAACAGCAACATGGCAGCTCACATCTATCTGTAACTCCAGTTCTAGAAGATTCAACACCTTACACAGACATAAAGGCAGGCAAAACACCAATGCACATGAAATAAAAATTAAAAATAATTAAAAAAAAAAAAGAATTCCTATTCCTTTATTGGAGATAATGTTGGCAACAAATCTAGCTGTGAGGTATGTTCTTTGCTGCTAGAATATCATTGCTCCTAGGCTAACTACACATGCACATTTACTTACACCTCTATTATTAACGATAATAATATCATACATATGATAATAATATCGTATGATTTCATACTGGCTTGCTGTGCCAATATAACATCTCAGGTTCTAGTCTCTCCTCTCACAACTTAGTTCTCTCACAGTGAGAAACCTGGCTTCCATTACCCCAATATACTCACTTGCTCAGCTCTAGAATACACACAAGTTTCAGGATGGCTACTTCATGCCACTGTGAGAATAAAGCCTTACTAGTAAGTTTAGAGTTTGGTTTAGACTAAAGGCATATGGTAAAAACAATGAATATCTGCCACTTAGATCAATCTCTGTCCTCTTTAGGCTTGTTTGTGTTACTACTGAAATACAGCCGGTTTATCTCTTACTGCATTCACGTTTAAGTTTACTCTCTGTGTTTGTGAACAAGTATTTCTGCCTGAGCACAGAAATTTCTGTGTGGAGGCCAGAGGCAACACCAGGTGTCCACCTCAACTGCTCTCCACCTTATCTCTTGAGTCAGTCTATCACTGAAGCTGCATGAGGCCTGCTGTCACTCATCTAAGTGACTGACTACAATGCCCCAGGAACACACCTGCTTCTGCTTCCCAAGCACTGAAGTGACAAGCATGGCTTTTTTCCCATGATGCTGGGGATCAACACAGGTCTGCATGCCTGTACAGATGAGCATCCTCATCCCTTGTTTTGCTCTGTCTTGGTTTTGTGGTGCTATGGATCAAACTCAGGGCCTTGAGCAAGCTATGCAAACATTCTACTACTGAGCTATACCATAATCATAGTTTGCTTACATTTGTTGGAAAACAAACATTCAAGAACAAGCTACTCTCCAATACTATACTATAGTCAAACTAGTCTCTGGCTTTATTCTTTCTGTAGAAATAGTAAGCAGATAAACATGACTTTTAATTTACACATTTCCTATTCCAAAAGTCAAGTGCCTACTCCTGCTCCACAAAATTCCCCTTACACACACACACACACACACACACACAGAGAGAGAGAGAGAGAGAGAGAGAGAGAGAGAGAGAGAGAGAGAGAGAGAGAGAGAGAGAGAGAGAGAGAGAGAGAGAGAGAGAGAGAGGGAGGGGAGGGAGGGAGGGAGGGAGGGAGGGACAGGGACAGGGACAGGGACAGGGACAGGGACAGAGAGTGCACTTGGGAGGCAGAGATAGGTGAATTTCTGTGAGTTCGAGGCCAGCCTGGTCTACAGAGAGAGTTCCAGGACAGGTTCCAAAGCTACATAGAGAAACCCTATTGAGGTTTAATAAGGATCAGGAGAAACAGATAGGCTGAATGGATGTTTACTCAGGGAGAAATAACTTACAACATAGACAGATGAACACCAGCAGGTTCCTGATCCCATGCTGCAAGCAAGAGAGCTCCTAGAGCCCCTTCCTTAGACTTAGTTCCCCCAGGTAACACCGGCCCCTGTCCCCACCCCCCATGGGTGTGGTCAGTGCCACAGGTGGGGACAAAGTGAATATCTCACTACAATTACCCTTTTAGTCGAAAGAAAAGATTTAGGCTTGATACAAAACTATATAAACAGTGAATAACAAGTGTGCTCTAAAAAAAGGAAAATCAAGAACATACAGACTTAAGACCTACAAAACCCTGGTCAAAAAAACCCAAAACATTTTCCAATTTAATTTATATGTATGCTTTGGCTATATGTGTATATACACCACTTGTGTGCCTGATCCAGACAGGGGTGTCAGATCCCTTGGAATTGGTGTCATAGAGGTTGTGAACCTCCAAATGGGTTCTGGGAAACAAACATGGGTCCTCTATAAGACCTCAAAGTGCTTTTTAACTACCAAGCCATCACTGCAGCCCCAAATTTCTGATTTTTAAATTTTATCTATTTATTCATTTTGGCATCCAGTTTATGATTCTGGGTGATAATAAGGAATGAACATTCTAGTATATTCCTTTTGGTAAATACATGCTGTCTGTATATATTAAGGAGCAAACCTGCCAAGTCATAGAGCTCTTATTATCTCTTTAAATCGATGCTCTACTTCAAGAGATTTGCAGAAATCAATTCATTTCACTTGAGTGGGAAAGAACCCTATCTATATAAAGACTGTGTAAACCTCGTCTTTATGTGCCATTTTGTTACGGAAGTCTCTTAAACCCTGTGGTCTATACTTCTGGATAGTTGCTAGTTGGGGCAGGAAATCTATTTACTAGAACAAATCATTGATAGATAGGTAGCAGATGACTATCAGCAAATTAGAAATAATGATGCAGCTAAGCACAGTGGCATACACCTGCAATCCTAGCACTTAGGAAGTGGAGGTGGGAAGATTGTGAGTTCAAGTCTAGCCTGGGCTGAAGAGTAATATTGTATTATTAAAAACCAAGGGACTAGGAATATAGCTCATTGGCAAAGAACTTACCCAGAATATACAAAGCCCTGGTTATGCCATTATCGGAAACATGAGGGGGTAGGAGGAACAAGAAGTGGGGGTATGAATGAGAATGGATGGCTAAAAGAACAGGCATGGGTGATCACAATTCGTTTTCTGTTCAGTTCAAGTAGCTAGACATCCTAATCCATGACAGATTTTTGAAACTTACCAATATGGTGATTAGAATCTCCTATCACTAATATAGGAGCTTTACTAGAAACACAGTTTCAAAGAATCAAAGGGCAGAAGCATTCTAAATTCATCACAATAATTTAATACTTTGTAGTAAGAACCTCAAATTTTAGATGATGGTTGAACTACTTTACTATTTATAATTACATGTCAATGAAAAATCCACTGAACTCCTGTGGCCCTGTGTACCTGAAATCTAAGATTCACAGTTGAAGGAGGAGGAAACAAAACAATACAGGGTATAATTGCTGAGAGAATGCATGCTATTTAAAAAGGGAAGGTTAGCTGTGTGGTGGTGGCACACACTTTTAATCCCAGCACTCAAGAGGCAGAAGCAGGTGGATCTCTGTTTGAGACCAGCCTGGTCTACAGAGTAAGTTATAGGACAGCCATGGCTACACAGAGAAACCCTGTCTCAAAAATAAGGGGGATTAAAAAAAGAAAAAAAAAAAAAAAAAAAGAGGGTGTGGGGTGCCTGTTGTGATAGCTTGGTGGTGTAGAGCACATCGGTTTCAGGTTTGGTTCCCAGCATGCACATGGTGACTCACAACCACCTATAGCTTAGTTCCAGGAAACCCAAAGCCCTCTTCTGACTCCTAGAGGCACTGGGGGAACACACACGGTACACATATATACAGACAAAGCACTTAACACATAAATAAATGAGTGAGTCTAAGTAAGGGAGGAGGAGGGAGGGAGAGCTAGGTGGGTAAGAGCACTTGCTGCTCTTGAAGAGGACACCGTTTCAGTCCCCAGCACACATGGCTAGTAACAGTTTCTAACTCCGGTTCCTGAGGATTTGACACCTTCTCTGGCCTCCAGTGGCACCAGGCACACACATGGTATAGAAGCATAAGCATAGACAAAAACACCCAACATTAAAATAAAATTATAGTAAATAAAAATATGGTTTCTGGGATAGTGGAGTAAGAATAATTGTTCTGGCAGGCATGGTGGTGCATGTCTATAATCCAGCACTTGGTCTAGAGGAGGCAGAGGCTGAAGAATTATGAGTTCAAGGTTAACCTAGACTATGTAGCAAGATACTGTCTCAAAAAAAAAAAAAAAAAAAAAAAAAACCAAAAAAACCCAAAAAAAGAAGCAAAGGACAGGAAACACAGCACAGTCAATGAAGTTCTAGCAGTACAAACATGAACCCACGTGAAAAGAAGGTATGACTGTATACACTTGTGATCCCAGTGTTGGGGAGCTAGAGAGAGAAGCCTAATTAGTGAGCCCTGAGTCCTAGGGAGACCTTGTTTGATAAAACAAGATAGACAGTTCCTGAGGAATGACACCTCAAACTGACTGCTCAATCTGGCGGGCACTCATTAGTCCTTGCCCCCAACAAATGAACAGAAGCATGCATGTGTGCGCTCAAACACACACACACACACACACACACACACACACACACACACACACACACACACACACGCACCCCACTATCAAAACACAAAAGATAATTGGTTTTTTGCATGCTGAATTCTAAGTTTTTTTGTAGAACAATATCATTTGTAATTTAGTAATTGAAAATTGTTAAGTTAACCGTATATTAAATACTCTTAACACTAACATGAGTAAATGTATATGTAAAATACAGTTCTGCTAAAAGACTTTAAAGATCCTGGCTTAATTAAGAGCTTGTAAGAGTTCACAGTAAAAGCATTAAATTTCAGATAAAAAAACGTGGAGGGAATGCAATACAAATTAGGCTGAGTATGATGGCGCACACCTTTAACCCCAGCACTTGGGAGGAAGAGGCAGGCAGAACTGTGAGCTCAAGGTCAGTTTGGTCTACACAGTAAGTTCCAGGTCAGCCATAGCTATAAAGTGAAACTCTGTTTCAAAAAAAAACAAAACAAAACAAAACAAAACAAAACAAAAAAAAAAAAAAAACAAAAAACAAAAAAAATCCCCAACAAAATAGAAAGCAATATAAACCACTTACCTCATAGCAATACTGCTGAACTTTATGCAAAACTTTGTTAAGGTCCTTGTTCAACTGCTCAAGCTCTAGAACAATTGTTGCATATCTCCGTTGAAATTCAATACCAATGGGCATGGAATATGATTTCTAAGAAGAAGAAAAAAACAGATCTTAATAAGGTTTTGTCTTGTTAACAATGCAATTTCAACAATCTAAGAGATCTAAAACACCCAGCAGGTTATTACATTAGCCTACAGACAATGATACCATTCTGTGATAAGTGTTAATGTTGTTAGGAGATTTTCCTTGTTCTTAGAAATGCATGATATCTGCCACCATTTGCTCTTTTATCTCTTTTATATTTATTTGATTGCTTTAAATTATGTGAGGGTGGCTGGGCAGTGGTGGCACACACCTTTAATCCCAGCACTCAGGAGTTAGAGGTAGGCAGATCTCTGAGTTCAAGGCCAGTCTGGTCTACAGAATGAGTTCTAGGACAGGCTCCAAGGCTAAACAGAGAAAACCTATCTTGAAAAAAATTTTTTAAATAAGTAAATAAATAAATAAAATTATGTGAGTGTATTATGTACATGCAAATACCAGTGTATACAGGCCAGAAGTATAGGACCCCTCTAAAGCTGGAGTTAGGTGGTTGTGAGTTGCTCAATGTGGATGCTAGGAATCGCATGAGGATCCTCTGCAAGAGTATTTTGCACTCAACCACTCAGCCATCTCTCTTGCCCCATTTACTTCTTTTAATGGAGATGTTATATACAGACAACTTAAATGAAGCAAACACCTCTTTGACATCAGAGATGGGACTCCTGTCTTGCTTTGACCTAGTATTTCCACACTATGCCTCAGCTCTTCTCTTTAGGAATGCTGTGGTGGTGATACCTTGCTTATACAAATAAAGCCTGTCTGAAGATCAGAGAATGGAGCTTGCCACTAGCTAGCTAACCATAGAGGTCTGGAGGTACAAGCAAGGTATCACCACAGAACGCTAAGTTAGAAGTATGCAATTTGAAGTTTCAAAACTCCATGCTTTCTCTACTTTGTTTTCATGGTGAGGATGTGAGCTGTCAGCTTCATGCTCCAGCCACCAAGATAGACTGTTACTCCTCCAGATGAACACTTCTGTAAGTTACCTTGGTCATGCTGCCTTATCACAGTAATAGAAATGCACTAATACAAATGATCCAGAAGTAGGATTTTGGCAATAAACATGGCTAGTTGCCCTCCAGGAAGACTAGTGGCTTTTCTTCTCACTGAAGAATGTGTGGACACTTCCTCGCACCTATTAATACTCTATACATGAAGATGGGTCATTCTTCACACACTGTATTTTTTCTTAAGATTTTATTTTTATGTGTATGTTTTTTGACTGTGGTGCTCTATCTCTGCAATGCACATAGCAGTCCCCATGGAAGCCAGAAGTGGGAATTAGAGGATTAAGGGGCATCACTGTAATGCAGCATGTTGACTGACGGGTTGTCCTGAATCCTGTCACTGGGTATGTGTATTTCAAACTTGTCATGCTGAAACCAGGCATGAAAAGAGCTCAGGCAGACTGTATGATTCTATTTTTACAAAAAAATTCTAGAAAATAGAAACTAATTTTAACACATGATGACAGGCAGCATATCAATGGCTGCCTAGAAATCAGGAAGGGATTACCAAAGGAAATTGTAGAGCAGCAGTAAACAATTTTTAGCAGAGCATATGGTAATGGGTTTACAGGCATATGATCAAATTGTAAATTTTAAGCAAGTACAGCTGGCTGAGCATCAATTCTATCTCAATAAAATTAGGGAAACTAGACAGGCAGTAGTGACACATACCTTTGGTCCCAGCATTCAGGAGGCAGAGGCAAGCGGATCTCTGTGACTTCAAGGCAAGCCAGGTCTAGAGAGTAAGTTCCAGGACAGCCAAGGCTACACAAAGATATGCTGCCTCAAAAAAACAAAACAAAACAAACAAACAAAAAAAAACCCAAAACAAACAAACAAAAATTAGGGTAACTAATAATAGGGAAACCCATCTAGGCCAATTAAAAGAACACCAACATCCTATAAGCCTATCTGTGTTGTTATTTATGTTTTCTCTCTCCAGAGGAGTCTTTACCACATATCCACAAATTCATAGTTCTGTATTAATTTTATTTCATAAAATACGGTAAAACAGAATATATTATTTGCTTTTTACATTTTTGAAAAGCATCTTGATATGCAGCCCTGGGTAGTTAGGAGCTGACTTTATAAAGCAAGCTGTCCTGGGGTCTCCAATGGTCCTCCCGCCTTTCCCTCTAAGCACTAGTTAGGGCTGAGCAACACTAGCGAGATAGTTACTCCCACTGCAAATGTGCATATCAGTTCATGTGTTGCTATACAGTATGCCTTATAGAAACTAGTAATACAACAGCCATGCTATGCTCTACTTGCTGGTATCTGGGCTGCTTCTAATATAAGCCACTATCAATACTGCTGTTGTGAATACGTCATGCACATATGGCTGGTTCTTTTTATTGATAAAATTATTATGAGTTGTGGAATAGGAAGTTTTAACTTGTCAAATTTTCACCCATCTTTGGTATTAAGTCTTTAATAGACATATATGCTAACACCCACACACATAAAAACAAATTTTTAAAATAAATGAAATCTTTAAAAGAGAATGAATGGGATCTGTGTACTCACATTACTCTGATCATTAACACAGATGGGCATTAGGTTTTTGGGGAAAGTCTCACTTATAACCCACAATCCCCTTGCCCCCACCCACCTCTGTGCTATCATTATAGATGTGTGCTATCACACCTAGCTGCAAAGTTGAGTATTTTTTAAAAGATGTTTTGGAGGTACAATTGAATATGTTTCTGTATAAAGTTCCTGTCTGTTGAGTCCTCCTTCCTTTTGTCTACCAGGCTGCACATCTTTTCTTACTGGTGTGTAGCTGTAAATGTTTCCTCTGATTCTGTGGTTTGCCTTTTAGTTTTTGTTCTTCTGTATTATATTCAACCAAGATACTTAATTTCCATATAGGTTAATCTAGCAATCTTTTCCTTTATGGATACTGTTTCGGTACTTACTTAGTCTAAGGAGTCCTACTTTACAGTCATAAATATAACCACCTACAGTCTATTAAGTTTTCACAGTTCCATTTTCCATTTCTAGATTTAAATCCCCAGTTGTTTTGTCTATTGGATAAAGTAGTGATTGAATCCCTTAAACTCTGTTGTGATGCCCTACTGCTGTGTCAAACCACCTTGTCATGAATTCTTGTGTCTGTATGTATGGGTGTCTGTTTGCTGTCATCTGTCAGTCATTCCAGTGCTTCTGCCTTGTTGCCTTCTGTCACTCCAGTGCCTGGTGTTCAGTTTTTCCAGCTACTATGGTCTTCAGTTGTCCTACTACTGTGACATGTATGTCTGTGCACCATGTGCATGCCTAGTGCCCAGGAAGGTCAGAACAGAGTGTCAGATCCATCTCTCCAGCCCCATATGAATCATTTTATATGCTTAAGACATTATTTGAATAGTTTAAAATAGAAAAGATATATTGAAGTTAACAAGCTCAAACTTTCACTAACTTACCAATACTATATAATTTGATCCAAAAAATCTAGTTCAAAGAGATACTCTGAAAAATTTCATCAAATTTTCTGGGATTGGGGAAAATAGCTCACTTGGTAAAAGGCTTGCTGCACAAGCATTAGGACCTGAATGTGGATCCCCAGCACACACACACTGTGTTGTAATACCAAAACTGGGTGGGCAAAGACAGGCAGATCCCTGGAATTAGCCAGCCTACCTGGACCCATAAGCTCCAGGTTCACCAAGAAACCAGACCCCATCTTCAGACATACAATACTGTGGAGAGTGGGTGACTGAGGAAGACACCTCACATTGAACTCTGGTCTCCAAACACGTATGCACATATATGCATGTGCACATAAATGTGAACATGAACATACACACACAGAGTCCAAAACAACTTTTCTTTTTTGCTGGATGAAAAGGAAATTTAACAGATGAATTTTCTTTGTAGAACAAAGTACTATGTCCAATCTTTTATGCTGAAAAACAGTGAAGTGAAGTACTCAAATTATTTGGTAGAATTAAGCATAAACTAGCTTTTAACTTAAATCACTGAAGAAAAAAAAAAGATTAAGTATTTGTGAGTGTAGAGGCTAGATAAGGATAGGGTAGATAAAAATCACTACTAGTTAGTATTAAAACACCTGGTTATGCTGGAGAAAGATGGTTGAGTGGTAAGAGCACTGGCTGCTCTTCTAGAGGACCCAGGTTCGGTTCTCAGCACCTACATCCCAGTTCCTAACTATCTGTAACTCCAAGGGAATACAGTTCTCTTGGCCTTTGTGGGCATCAGGCATACATGTGGCATACTCACAGGTGCAGGTAAACTCATGTATGTTAAATAAAAACTGGAAACAAACAAACAAACAAACAACAAAACAAAAAACCACCTGGTTAGAAGTAACTGACATTTAATGAGTTTTTGTTTTGTTGTTGTTTGTTTCTCTGTGTAGTTCTGGAACTCACACTGCAGACCAGGCTTGCCTTGCACTCAGAGATCTGCCTGCCTCTGCCTCCCAAGAGCTAGGATTAAAGGCGTGGACCATCCCAGCTAAGCTAGTTCAGTGTTTTCTACTTGAAGTTCCAGGGAAAGGAAAGAAAGGAAAGATACTCTTAGGTCACACTGCCTAAAAAACTCAGTACAATTAGCAGAGTATTGAATGTCCCTGGTCTTTTGAACAATTCAGATGTTATTGTTTTCATTACAGAAGAGGGTGAATAAGGATTTTCTTTTTTTGGAAACATGTACTTTTCCATAAAAATTTAATACCTCTTGCCTTACTTTATCCTATATCCTGAATCTAAGTTTGTGTTTTGTTTGTTTGCTTATTTATTTATATATGCTAGGGATTGAACATCCATCTACTCACCCACCCACCCTCTTATCCATTCACCTATGCACCCACCCACCCACCTATTTCTGTTATGGTTTGAACCCAGGCTCCCACTGAACTATATACCCCAGTCCCAGGTTTTATTTTCAATTTTGCTAGGTGTGGTTGCTCATATTTTTAATTCCAGCACTCTGAGGCAGAGGCACATGAATATCTGACTTTGATGCCGGCCTGGGCTATAATGAGAGTTACTTTTAAAGAATGTTTTTATGTAATAGTGACCTGAGGTCAGTTCTGAACACATATGTTGGGCAGCCCCAGGAGCTCTGACAACCTGTGCTGGACTCCAGGGATGTCTATATGCATATGGCATAGACTCACACAGACAGTTTCAAAAAGCTCAACACTTTGGGGCTAGAGAGATGGCTAAGTGGTTAAGAACACTAGCTGGTCTTCCAAAGGTCCTGAGTTCAATTCCCAGCAACCACGTGATAGTTCACAACCATTTGTAATGAGATTTGGTACCCTCTTCTGACCTGAAGGGATACATGCAGACAGAATACCATATACATAATACTGTATATGTAATAAATAAATAAATCCTAAAAAAAAAAAAAAAAACAACCAACACTTCTACTCATTTTTTATTTTTTTTACAAATAAAATTGACTCAACTTTTAGGACTTATCTGATTAATAAAATCTTTGTCAAATTAACTTAAGCATGACAAATTAGCTACCTTCTTCTGAAGCACTTTTAAAAAGCTGTCACTAAATCTTCCTTAGTGAGATGTATTAATTAGTTCTAGGAATTCTACACTCATGCAAATCATCCACAAAGCTAATCCACTCATTAATACTATACAAATGTGTAGTCAGTGGTCTAATGGGTCTGTATCACAATGCTGATTTACTAGCATGTATTGACTGTAGGAATAAAAAGTGAAACAAAATAATGACTTAAAGTAATATTTATTGCAAGCCAGATGAGGTGGCACATGCCTGTAATCCCAGCACTAGGAGGCAAATGCAGGAGGCTTGCCAGAAGTTGAAAGCCAGCCTGGTCTATATTGCACATTTCAGGCCAGACAGGGAAACACTGCAAGACATGGTCTCAAAACAAAAACAAACAGGATACCTCAAAGTTTTGTTTTGTTTTTTTCCCCAGAAGGTATTTAAAAAAAAAAAAAAAGAAGGCCTCACCACTTTAAAATTAGACATATAAACAAAGGGAAATAAATCCTTACCAGTTTTTCTGCTTCTGTGTTCATTTCCCTTAATTTCTTGATATGTTCTTTTTTAATCATGAGAATTTTTGATAATTTAGTCTGTAGACAAAAGAGAAATGTTTTGGAATAAACAGAGACATTTGGGTATATCAAATTTCCAGTTTTCACTATTATGTTCTAATGGTACAGTTTAGTCTCAATATAATTATGGCAAAGCATTTTATTTTACATATGTGAATAGTAAGCAAAAATAATAGTTTAAACTCAGCATAGGCTACATATTCAATTTCAGCACTCAGGATACTGAAGCAGAAGGACCACATATTTAGGCCATCTGAAGCTACATAACAACTTCCAGGGCAGCCTAATCTACATAATGACACCCTGACTTATGAAAGAAAATATGAGCTGGGCAATGGTGATGCACACCTTAATTCCAGCAATTAGGAGTCAGAGGCAGGCAGATTTCTGTGAGTTCAAGTCCAGCCTGGTCTATGAGTGAGTTCCAGGACATGTTCCAAAACTACAGAGAACCCCTGTTTTAAAAAACAAAAACAACAAAAATATGACTTTAAAATCTACTTATTTAGGGGTGGTGAGATGTACTAAAGCCTGACTACTTGAGTTTGATTCCCTGTACCCACATAGTGGAAGGAGAGAACTTTGTTTTTTGTTTTCAAGACAGGGTTTCTCTATGTAGCCCTGGCTGTCCTAGAACTCATTATGTAGACCAGGCTGGCCTCAGACTCAGAGATCTGCCTGTCTCTGCTTCCCGAATACCAGGATTAAAGGCATGTGCCAACACCAGGAAAAAAATAAACTCTTCAAAGTTGTCTACCAACTTTTAGAAGCAAGACCATGTACATGTGCCAACTCCCTACAAATGGATTTGCAAAAAAAGGTGTTTGGTGAAGGAGGGAGGGAAGAACTAGTAATAACACAAAATGACACTAATACAAAATGTGGATGAGCTCTGCCATATGCATGCCTTCTGCACATGTGCACAGCCATGTGGCTATGTTAAAGTTAAAATAATTGGGCCACTGTGATGGCTCAGTGGGTAAAGATGCTTGCTACCAAACCTGCTGAGCAGAGCTCAATCCCTGGAACCACTAGTGGAATGAGAGAACCGGCTTCCTAAAGTTATTTGCACTGTGACACGTGGTGTACTCATCTACCCATCTCTCTAGCCCACACAAAATAAAGATGTAATGATACATAATTTTAAGTGTGCTGTAATAAGGATATGTTTAAAAAAGGATTAAGGAGTTAACCTGGGAAACTTAGGTACAAAGTTCAGAGTCCCACTACCTGTCTCTCTGGTTCTGTGGACCAGCACCTGCCCACCTAGAACAGACTGGTGGGTCAGGCCCCAGAAGTGTTCCTATCTGGTTTCCCAGGTGTCTCTGCTACAATGAAAGCGGTTGGACAGCTCTAGCTGCTAGGCTCAACTGTGTGAAGGTTTCCCAGGCATGATGAAGACTTGAAATAATCTGTCTGTAAAAGGCTCAACACGACTTCAAGATGACAGTGAGTACTTCAGACCCAATGTCTATTCCTTTCTGCAGCCAAGGTGTTCAGACATTCCCCAAACTCTTTGCCTGACCCAGAAAGTAGTCAAGAGAACTACACATAAAGCCTGTACAAGGCTTCCTTTCTAACAACCTTCCACTCTGCAGTCCTTAACACCTGCTACTTCTCTGTATTTACATGGATTTCTATTTCACAAAAGCAACTATTTTATACACTGGCAGAAAACATAAAATAATTTTTAGACCAATAGGAACAAAACTGCTAAGAAGGAAAATACGAAAATTCTTGAAGTTAATTTTTTTTGGTTTACAGAACTAGTTTTAAGACAGCCAGAGCTGTTACACAGAGAAGCCCTGTCTCTAAAAACCAAAAATAAATAAGTATGTAAGTAAATAAATAAAAGTCCGTACGTTCATGATAATATTTTAAAAAATTAATCAGTTTAAGTGTACAGTAGTATGGTCTTCAGTTGTTCTACTACTGTGGCAAGTACGTCTGTGTACCATGTGCATGCCTGGTAACCAGGAAGGTCGGAAAAGAGTCAGATCCCCTGGATTTTAATCACCAAACTCATTTTGTGAACCAGGAAGCAAAGAGAAAACATCAAACATTTATCTTGTGTTTCTATAAAAATTATACCATTAAGCAATATATTAGGGTAATGCATTCCTCTATTCCAACCCTCCCCTCTTTCAAGGCATGGTCTTGCCATATATCCTGGGCTGGCCTGGACCAGACTGGCTTCAAATTTTCAGTGATGCCTCTGTTTCCTGAGTGCTGGGAGTTGCAGGCATGTGCCTGATGTAGCTTTTCTTTATATAATTATTTTAGCTAATAAGCAAAGAAAGAAAAATAGAATGAAATGACCATCTCAACAATCCTTTAAAATAAAGATCTGTTCATTTCTTTTTAATTTAATACATTTTTATTATTTTATGTGCATCAGTGTTTTGCCTAAATGTATGTCCTGCTTGCATGCAGTGCCTGCAGAGGGCAGAAAAGGATCTTAGGACCCCTGAAAGTGGAGTTACAGATGGCTGTGAGTCTCCATGTAAATACTGGGAATTGAACTTTGGTCCTCTGCGGAAGCAATGAGTGCTCTTAAACACTGAACCATTTCTCCAGACCCCATGTTTGCACTTGTTAAGTCTCAAACCCTGAACAAATAGCCAAGGTGCCTATTTAACATATCAAAGTGGACACTGGCCACCCAGTTCTCCCTGCAACCCTCAGTTCCTACCTGTTACAGAGTCCTTCTAGCTGGCATATCCCATAACAGGTAAGGACTAAGGGATGTTGGGAGAACCTGGTGGCAAGGTTCACTTTGATCTTAGTGGGTATCTCAGTTACCCATTTGTCCTGGGGTTTGAGACCTAACAATATAATGAATGAATGAAGTTACTCATCAGTGACAGCCAACAAATGAAATATCATAGACCTATCAGTGGAACATAAAATTAACTATAAGGCAACATCCAAGAGCTGGGGATGTTGCTCAATAGGTAAGATGCTTTCCTAGTGTTCACGGGTTAAAGTCCCAGTGTCACATACACGGGTTAAAGTCCCAGTGTCACATACATTAGGCACTGTAATCTGTAATCCCAGCAGCTTGGAAGTGGAGACAGTAAGATCAAGGTCATCCTTGGCTACACAACAAATTCCAGCCCAGCCTAAGATATATGTGGACTTCAGATCAAAATGGAAAAAAATAAAAAGAAAGAAAAAAGAAAGTACAACAATCATATAAAAACAACAAAAGGGTTGTGTGAGGGGGAGCCACAAACCTAACCAAACCTCTAGATCCCATTATCAACTTACTTAATATGGCTACACAAAAACCTACACAGAGATGTGGTGATATCTTGCTTGTACAAATAAAGCCTGTCTGAGGCTCAGAGAATGGAGCTTGAAACTTCCATCTACACATAGATCTTTAGGGTAGAATCATAATTTACAACTGCCAAGACCTGAAAGCAATCAAGACGTTTTTAGTGAGTGAATGGATACACACATGGCAGCACATCCATCCAATACACTAGTAATCTGTGCTACAAGGAGATGAGATGTCAAGTTATCAGAAGACATGGGAGAAATATAAATGCATATTCTGCCCACCATTTCTTTCAGGCATAGACATACTGTAGGAAAATGAAATACAACCCCAGCACTAAATAGATGGCACAACAACCCAAATCACTTAAGACTGAGTTGTTAAAAGGGGATGTGGGTACCACTGTCCTCCTGTGCTGAGCTTAGGGGATGAAGCCCTGGCAGTTTCAAATATTTCAGGGAGATACTTGTAACCCTCCCTTTGCCTACCAGACTACTCAATTAGAGACCATAAAACAGTGGGGAGTTAAAACTTCCACAGGAAGGGAAAGCCTGAGAAGACCTGATACCAGTGGGCCAGGCAGGAGAAGAAACTACATAGCTCTGATGGCTGATCTCACAGTAAAATTATCATGAACATATCATGAACATTTCCTCTGGCTTTAGTTTCATCTTTTCTGTCTTTTTGTTTCTTTCAACATAGGGTTTTGGTTTTTTTTTTGTTGTTTTTTTGTTTTTTGTTTTTTTTTCTGTGTATCTCTGGCTTTCTTTGAATCTATAGAGTCCCCTGCCTCTGCCTCCTGAGTGCTGGGATTAAAGGCTTGCACGTTTACCATCTGGCTAGTTTCGTCTTTTTTACAGAACTGTAACACTGCATCAGGAAGGGCAGAAAGAAAGTAGGAGACTTTCCCAGGTTTGCCCAAAGTATAAATAAATCCATGTATGTTCCTTCATCAATATGTAACCCTTTGTTTTTTCAATACAGAGAAACTAGTCAGAGCATAGCAATTAGCAACAAAAAGAGTATGTCCAAACACTTAAAATACTCAAAACCAAGAGGGAACTTCACTATCACATAATTTTGGGCGATGGTGATAACAGAGGCTCACTGACTGTAACAAGTGTACCACTCTGGTGAAGCTGTGGGGGCATAGGGGTACATATGAAATATCTTTACAGTCCTCTTAACTTGGTTATGAACCTAAAACTGCCCCCCAAAACCAGAAACAAAACAAAAATATCCACAAAAAGTAAAATACATAACGCTATCGGTGCAGCGACAGTGAGACAATGCATACTGAGGCCCCCTGGCTTACAATTCTCCTTGAGTATGTATCTCTTTCACAGACTGTTGCAAGGGACAAGTCTTGACTTACCACCTGGATAAGGAATTCCACTGGAAAGCCTCCTAATGTCTCCGTGTCAGAGCCAGAGATTTTACTTCTCCAGGGTGACTGTCCTAATAAAGGATCACTATCCTGTGGGACAGAAGGAATCATCTCATCATTGACAATATCTTTACATAAAGTCAAAGTTCTGCTTAATTAAAATTACATTAAATCCAATAACAAAGAAAACATTTCCAGAATTGAAGCAACTATGTAAATATCTGCCAATCACTAAAAACAACATAGATAAAGGTAGCACTCAAGTCCTGAAGTAGTTGTAATGTGTGTTTCATGAGAACAGTTTACAATAATTGCAATAGTTACGTTACTGAGGGCATTTCTATATTACTTACTGTAATTGGTGACTGGAGAGGAGGGGTATAATGTAACCGTGGAGGGGTCATAAAAAACCGAGAAGGCCGCTGTTTTTGTCCAAAGGCAGCAATTGGCATTGTCTCATGAGGTTCATTACTCTTTGGGAAAAGGAGATAATCCATAAAACTTGAAGAATTTGTAAACATTGTATATCAACTTGAGATATAGCATCTTATCAGATTACAGGTATAATTAATTTATTAATTATTAAATTAATTTTATTTGTTTATCTGTTTGTTTGGCAGTCTTTAGGGCCTTTCACATACTAGGCAAGCACTAGCACTGAGCTGTATCTCCAGCAATTATTTTATTTATTAAAAGAGCATGTAAGGCCAAGGATAGAGCTCAGAGTGGTTCAGTGATCACTACGCCCTGAATTCAATCCAAAGTATACTTGGAAATGTGAAAATTACACACACACACACACACACACACACACACACACACACACACACACACACACACAACACTTTCTACAACATTACAAAATTAAGACTGATAAATACCTCAACAGATTGATGTGTATCAGAACATCAAAAGACCAAGATTCTAGTTTCCATTTGACTGACAAACAAAACTCAGCTTCAGAGCCTTGAATAAGCTGATGAACATTATAGCAATTTTATCACGCAAAAAGTGATGGTACTGGGCTGCTCAGTGATCCAGACACCTGCCACCAAGCCTGATGACCTGAGTTAGACTCCTGGGACCAAAACAGTAGGAGAGCATTGACTCCCACAAGTTGCGCTTTGACCTCCAAACAAGTGTTGTGGTATGTGTGAACACAAACACAAACAACACAACACACGCAAAGAAATACAAATTTAATTTTAAAAAATGAAGGCATTTATTCTACATAAATGTGAGAATAAAACAAAAGAAAAATACTGGAAGTCCAAGAGGTTACTTCATAGTTTAAATTTAGTGGCTAGATGAAAATGGGTAGACTCCAAGATTATTTGGTCAGAAACAATGATTCCATTATAGTAAGGTACCTTGTGGATAAGGCACAAAGGAGGATCCCAGCTTTTGGCCATGAGATTTAGGTACAGCTCTTTTCAGAGTTCTAGTACACAAGATTGGGAAACCCTAAGCATCTCTTTGAATTGAAACCTTGATTCTCTCATAAAAGACAATTTATAAGAAAATACTAGAATAATTAAAAGGCACAAAACACAATTATACTATAAAACATTATAATTAAGTTTAATAAAATATTACTCACAAGAACTTCATAGTCAGGAATGGTGTGAGTCCCAAGCCCTGACCTATCGAAAGTTACTCTGTAAGTAGCATTTAGAGTGTCCACAGCATCTATCTGACCAGTAAACAGACCATCATGAACACCACGTAATCGTGCTAAGAAAAGAAACAAAGAGATTATATCATTTAGTACATACAAAGAATTGTCAACTAAACTGTTCTAAGCATGCAGTTTAAACCATAAAAAATACAGTGTCACTATCTACTAGTTTTAACATGACTGTGTTCTTTAGAATTAGAGCATTAACAAAGCTTTTTACACAAAAACAAGTCAAAATGATTTCTAATTTGACACATAAATGAAATCATATAGCTACCCAACAGACTAAATAAAAATCACCATTTAGAGTATGAACCCTTATAAAGTAACAAAAGAACTCTGAATATCAAACTTTTTGCTTGTTTGTTTGTTTTGAGACAGGGTTTCTCTGTGTAGCTCTGGTTGTCTGGAACTCGCCCTGTAGACCAGGCTGGCCTTGAACTCACAGAGATCCACCTGCCTCTGCTTTTTGAGTGCTAGGATTAAGGTGTACACTACCACTGTTGGCTCGATATCATACTTTTAAGTGACACATTAGGAGTAGTTAATTTTCAACTTTATTTTATAATTTATTTATTTTTATTTTATGTACATTGGTATTCTGCCTGCATGTTTGTCTGTGTGGGGGTAAAAGATCCCCTGCAACAGGAGTTACAGACAATCGTGAGTTATCATGTGATTACTAGGAATTGTACCAGGGTCCTCTGAAAAAGCAGTCAGTGCTCTTAACCACTGAGCCACCTTCTCCAGAAACTAGGGAAACATAGCAGCCAAAATAAGGCCAGGTGGTGGGGCAGCCTTTGATCTCAGCACTTAGGAGGCAGAGACAGGGGGATCTCTATGAGTTCAAGTCCAGCCTGGTCTACAGAGCGAGTTCCAGGACAGCCTCCAAAGCAATACAGAGATACCCTGACTGAAAAAAAAAATAACAAAACAAAAAGCCAAAATAAGTTCTCGCTCATCTCTGGCTAACTGGGAAACTATGAAAATGAGCAGGAAAGAACCAAGAGAGCCTGCACAAAGTAAAAGTTAAAGAAGACTTGAAAACTGGCAACAACTTTGCACAAATCAGTGTGAGGTCTTCCAAACCTCTGCCCACATCACAGGCTCACCACTGAACTATATAGACACAGCAGTCACACCTTGGGAATTAGGATTAAAAACAAGCATTAAACATTGGAGAAGACAAAACACAGGAGAGATGGCTCAACAGTTAAAAGCACTGATTCTAGAGGACCCAAGTTTGGTTGCAGCACCCACATGATTGCTCACAATCATCCTTAACTCCAGTTCTAGGGGATCTGATGTCCTCGTCCACTTCTGAGGACACTGCTCACACTGCACAGACACACGTGTAGGCAAAAGAATCATATACATTATATAACAATAAAAGAAAGGAAGAAAGAAAATGGAGAAAACAGATCAGTAGTTACAAAGGCAACCTACTATAGCAAATTTAACCACACTGTAAAACAACGGTATAGATTTACCATAGTATCATGTTTTCAACCAAAAATTACTAGATATATTAACTATGAAATATGATTCTTACTCAAGAAAAAATACATAGCAAGGAAGGAACAGTGAATATATGTAAATATAATAAAAATATACTGTGTACATGTATAAAATTAACAAAGAATAAAAATAAATGAGAAACAGCTCAGTGGTTAAGATCACTTTCTGCTCTTGCAGAAGATCCAGGTTTGATTCCCAGCACCTACATAGCAGCCAAAAACTGTCTATGACTTTAGTCTCAAGGCATCCAACACTCTCTTCTGGGCTTGGATGGCACTAAACATAGACATACATACAGATAAAACATGCATATGCACATAATAAAATTTGAAGTTCTGGTCTTCTATTTCCTCCCAAGATGGGGCTTCTCTGTGTGGCTCTGGCTGTCCCAGAACTCACCTAGACTAGGCTGGCCTCAAGCTCAAGAGATCTGCCTGTCTCAGCTGGAATGAAAGGCATGTGTCACCATGTCAGCTGCAGTTCTAGTCTTTGAAGCTAGATCCTTACGGACACTAGACAAGTGTGCAAAATCATAGCCCTAGCTAAATTTGAAGTTTTCATTATATTTTCCTCTTTGCTATAAATGAAGTAGGTATGCAGAATCACATCTATAAAATTGACAAATCTTTTATCTTACACAAAAACTTTTTTCTTTTTTTTGAAGGGGTTGTTTTTTTTGAAACAAGCTCTATGTAACCCTGGCTGTCTTAGAACTCAAGATCTGACTGCCTCTGCCTCCCGAGCGTTGGGATTAAAGGTCTACGTCTCTACCACCTGCCAAACTCTTTGAAGTGAGGCACTGCTGTATGTTACTCCAGCTGGCAGTGACTACAATCACCCTGCCTTGGATTCTAGAATGATTAAGACTTCAGGTGTGTGCCACACACTGACTCCCCCTGACAAATTTTTGAACAAACAGACTACTGAAAAAACTTAGTTTTATTCAATTATTAGAAATAAATTATTTCTAGGCTCAAATATAACAAGAAGAATGCTGCTTGTGAATTAACTAGATAAGGCTGGTTAGGAAGAAAATGATGTAGAATAATTAAAAATATTAAATGTATATAACCTACACTTATCCCAATGGATCTTATTTTCATCTTACAGCAGTTTGCTTTTTTTGGTTAATTTACTTCTTTCCTTTTTGGGGGGGACTTTTGGGGATTAAATCATTACTGTGCTAGAGAAGTACTTTCCATTAAGCTATATCCCCAACCTTTTCCTATTTGAGACACGGTCTTGCTATGTAGGTAGACCAGACTGACCTCAGCTTTCCATGGAGCTGGGGTAATGGGCCTTTACCACTACACCTGGCTACTTTAGGCCATACTGTAGTAGACACTATTGAACTAATATATATTTTTTAAGGCACTTACTTTTATTTTATGTGTATGAGTGTTTGTGCACATGCCTGTATGTGTATCACATGTATGCCTAGTTGCCCTCAGAGGCCAGAAATGGCCATCAGATCCCTATGGAACAGGTTCTGAGCTGCTGTGAAGTGCTGGGAACTGAACCCAAGACCCTTGCAAAAGCTGCAACTGCTTTTAGCCACTGAGTCAGCTCTTCAGCCTACTAATATTTCTTTACTATAGTGAATTGCTACAGAACTAGAGTTGTACGTACTAAACTTCTAATAGATGCGATCTTGGCTACAACTTTGAAGTGACTCATAACAGCCTAGTTTTCACTTACCTGTAACTTTGGTTCCAATAACCAGGGGTAGAGGAATTTCATCTGGGAGATCTTTGAATTGTGAAACATCTGCAACTTTCCTTTGTTGTAAAAGCCGGATTTTCTGCCGTTTCTGTTTTAATGCTGATCTCTCTTCCTCAAAAAATGCAGAAGAACATCTAGAATAAATTAAAGACATCCTATAAACCAAGCTAGACCAGGCATTACGGTACACACTTGCAATTCAAACACATGTACTATAAGTATTATACATTGTGTATAATCAGATAGATTTTGGGGGGCTGGGGACATGGATCAGTGGTGAAAGTACTTGCTATGCAAATGAGACTAGAGTTTGGATACCAAGCACCTGTGTGAATGCTAGTTGGATATGGACGCTTGCCTTTAATTGTAACCTAGGAAGGCTGAGATCCTAGAACAAACTAGCCAGGGTCTCAAAGAACAAGGTGAGGCTGGATGTGGCAGCGTACAACTTCAATTTCAGCATGCTGAGGCACAGGCAGGCAGATCTCTGTGAGTATAGGCAGGTACTGTCAATCTTAATGACTATTTTAATACTTCAGCTGGTACCTAATAAATGTTCTTCATTCTTTTGGTTTTTTTAGACTTTCTTTACTGGATTTCTCCCCTAGCAAATAAAATTTTGGGGGAGGGGTCTGGAGCATTGGATAAAAGATTTTCACTATCACCCTCCATGGCCTGGAACTCACTATATAACACATACTAGCCTTAAATTTAGAGATTTGCTACCACATCTTTTATACAAAATTTAGGATTAACTCATTACAAAAACAAATGTGTCGAGGGGCTTGCAGGTATATTGATGCAGAACACCTTGTATGTGTCTAACGTGTTCTAAGTCCTAAGTCTGATCTCAAGCATGGAGGCTGATGGGGGGGACTGATACTTTTATATTGTTGTTTTAATTTACAGAGTAATTTAAATCTCCATATTTGTTCATGTATATCACATGTTTACTTTTAAGTTCCTTCCTGGTAGTTTCACTGTTTCCCTTCCTTTTTATATTGTGACTAAACACAATTTTACCATTGATTCTTTTAAAATTTTTTGCACTTATTTGAGTGTGTGTGTGTGTGTGTGTGTGTACACAGATACAGCATGGTGTACAAGTGGAAATCAGAGCACAACTTATGGAGGTGTGTTCTCATCTTCCACCATCTGTGTTCCCAGGACTGAAGTCTGATTGTCAGGACTGGCAGCAAGTCCCTTACTTGCTGAGTCATCTTCCTGGCTTGGATCAACTGATTTTTTCCCCTCGTCTGTGTGTGTGTGTGTGTGTGTGTGTGTGTGTGTGTGTACATATGTATAGTGTATGTCCAAGGCATCCAGAGGAGGAGGGAACCGGAGTTACAGACCACTATAAGCTACCATGTGGTGCTGGGAACCAAATCTGGGTCTTCTGTAGGTGCTCTTCACACTGAACCATTGCTCTAGCCCCTCACTTGAGTTTTGAAATTAGGGTATTTCTGAAAGTTTATTGTATTAATAATTTGTATTATAGCTTGACTTCTGTAAGCACATACACACACACACACACACACAGAGTCAATAAATGTGAGAAATATACATAAGACCTTATAGTTTCCTTAAATATTTTCCAGGACAAGTAAACATTTTGGGGGTGGACTGGGAACCTAGCTCAGTTAGTACAGTGCCTGACCAGCATGTACAAATTCTGGATTTGATCTCTAGCACCACATTTACAAAACAGGTCCTAACATTTCATACCTCTAATACTAGCACTTAGAAGGAAGAGGCAGGAGGATGACAAGTTCAAGATTATGTTTGGTTAGTCACACCAGTCTGAGGCTAGGCTGGGATACACGAGACTCTGCATATAGACAGACAGACTGATGAACAGATGGACAGATAGATAGGTAGATAAAATTAGGAAGAGCGATGGACACAAAGGAAATAGGTAATTTAATACAGTAACATTGGGGCTGGAGAGATGGCTCATAAGTTAAAAGCACTGGCCATTCTTCTACATAGGGCCTGAGTTTAATTCCCAGCAACCACATGGTGGTTCACAATCATCTATAATGAGATCTGATGCCCTCTTCTGGAGTGCAGGTGTACATGCAGGGACAACATTGTATATATAATAAATAAATCTAAAAAAAAAAAAAACTTCAAAACAATAATATGTTAAAAACCTGTGATCAGAAAAAATGAAATCGTATATTTTATTCTAAGTATACAAAGCTTTTACATTAAAGTCCATTCATTTAAAAAGTTAAGGTATTACATGTGGTTCACCACATCTTCAATCCCAGCACTTAGGAGGCAAAGGCAGGTAGATCTTTGTTATGTTCAAGGCCAGTCTAATCTGTATAGTGAGCTCCAGGTAAGCCAGAGCTACATAGTGAGAACTGTCTCAAAAAAAGAAAGAGCCAAGGTATTAATGATACTATTAACTATTTATTAACTTTAAACAAAAAAAGTTATTTTTACCTCCGTGGTTTTCCCATTAGTCGCCTGATTTTTCCCCATTCTACTCTTGTTAATTTTCTTGTTTTCAAATTAGGAAAAGATTCCTTTAGGCATACACAGAAGTCATTATCACCTTCAAAAAGTGGCCTGTAAAACAGAATGATTTTATTTATTGATTCATACTTAATGTGTTAGTTTCTTAAACAAAATCTAAAATATACCTTTCAAATCTGTATAGTTGTAGAAAGGCAGGAGAATCAAAAGCACAGGGCTAGCCTCAGCTACATTAGTATTTGTGACTACATAGTGACAAAGCAAGCTTGAGAACAACCTGGGTTACAAGAAACCCTGCCTCAAAAAACAAACTACATTCTGATTTTTTGCATCATACTAACCACAATGTGCCAATCTTCTACTTCTAAACTGTATGTAGGTGAAATTCAAAGGCTTGAAAAAGATACTTGATAGATGGGACTATCTAAAATGTTAAATCACTCAGGAAATCAGTCTTGATGGGAAGTTCCAGGAGACGGGATAGTTTGCTCAGAGAGCCATCTGGGACTATTCTCTGGCATTACATTTGATAAAGACAAACAATATTAACTACAAAGTATCTTTTCCCCAAAGGAAAAGCCATCACCAAGGAGTTCTCTCCTCTTTGGGATTAAACAAGTCTTAGAACACTGGAGCACTCTAGAGGGTTGGGGTAGTTTTGGTGACTCCCAAAATAATCACACCAAGAACATCAAAAAATTCTATTCATGTGTTTGAAAACAGAAAGGCCCAGTTTTAACAATGACACATATATGTGAATACCCATGATCTTCACTCACAAGTTTCTGAGCAAGCAACTGCTTTTGGAGGACAGAGGAAAGTACGGATCAATAACCAACTAAGCAGCCGCCCATAACAAATGGACACAGGAGACAGATCAGAGTCAGAGATGTTCTTCAACAAACCTATTGTGTAGTAATTGGATTTTAGTTGATCCCTCAATGTGCTATTCAAAATTCCTGTATAGTGTCTAAATACTGGCTGTAAATAAAAAAATGACTCTCCTACAAATGATTTGTCCATTTCTCCAGGTTTATAAAACAAATCTCACTGGTTGCAGTTGGTGGTACTTTGATATGTAGGGTCTCTTTATTCTGTAGTAGCTGTTAGTTATAATATGGAAATTATGCTTTCATTTAAAACTTCTCACAAAATGTATAACTTCTTACAGGGGCAGGAAACAGAGAGAGAAAACTGTAATAAAAATAGAAATTAAGTAAACTGGAATAAGGAATAGGGAAACGGACTCTACGCTGGGTATGGTGGCACACACCTGTACTCAGCTACTTGGGAGACTTCATTTGAAGTCATGAAGGGAGGTAGGCAGATCTCCAGCCTGCTCTATCATGCCAGCCAGAGCTCTTTAAAAAAAAAAAATCATTTGAACCCAAGAGGTCAAGACAAATCTGAACAACACAGGACCTTGTCCTGTCCCTAAAACAAAGGAAGAAAAAAGGGGGGATGGGGTGACTAGAGAGCAGATCAGTAGTTAAGAGCCTATGCTGCTCTTGCAGACAGCCTGGGTTCAATTCCTACAAACAGCAGCTCATAACTGCCTTTTACTCCAGCTCTAGGGGATCCTACACCCTCTGACTTCTGTGCATCTACACACATATGATGTACATAAAGTCATGCAGGCATGCATATAGATAGATAGATATAGATATATATAGTAAATAAAAATAATTTTTTTAAAAGAGAGCAAAGTAGACTTACAGAAGATGTGACACCTTATAATTGGAAAAAGTTCAAGTATCATTAATGATACGAGCAATGATACCTACTTGTCTATATTTGAATAGAACCACTCATATATGCACCATTTATGAGCTTTGGGAAGCTTGAGAAGGTTCCGTAATCGAAAACCAATCTTCTGTGATGCTTTCTTATCTGGTGTTGACATTGTTGCCGTAAATTTCTACATTAAAAAAAGATAAATTACAGCTTTATTAAACAAAAAATGAACATTTGCAATACTAAATGCATTTATAAAAAAAGACAGAGCATATTTAAGTACACAAAAAGATTCAATAATAATCAACATGTAATTTGTTAACAAGCAAACCTCCTGATAACAAAGGTAAAATCTCAGTCTGGCAATGAGGCTCAACAGGTAAAGATATTTGCTACTAAGCCTGATGACCTGAGTTCATAGGTCACTACACGGTGGAAGGAAAGGACTGACCCTCACAAGTGGTGTACACACACACACACACACACACACACACACTTACTTTAAAAAAGTTAAAGCCTCAACTTTTACATTCTGAAAAGGAAGTGAAATACTTGCCTCTGCTATATTTGAACTATAATATAATTTCAGTTTAGTTAGGCAGGAAAAACAGACACAAGTGAACTACTTCATGGGTCAGAAAAGAAATTAAATCTAAGTAATAATGCACATTAAATGCTTAGGATAGCACCTGATACATAGTAAATACTCAATAAATGTTGGACCTTAATATTTTTTCAGCTGTGGACTGTGTTCATTAAGTAAACACATCACCAAGCTGTTTTTTGTTTGTCCTGTGTTCTTTGTTCTAATTGCTCAGAAGTAGAAAAGACTGTAAATCAGTCCAAGGAGGTATGCCTGGAAAGCAGCCACAGTTAGAGTTAGGTCAAGATAGCTCTGGTGATAAAGACCAAGCTTTTTGTTATATTTGCGACTTATCCAGACTATCCAAAGTAACACAGCTTTGTCAAAGCCTAACAACTGACATTTAGCTAGTTTTTAAAAATATTTATTTTTAATTTATATGCACTGGTGATTTGCCTGCATGTATGTCTGTATGAGGGTGTCAGATATTGGGAGTTTCAGACAGGTATGAGCTGCCTTGTGGGTGCTGGGTTGAACCCAGGTCTTCTGGAAGAGCAGTTAGTGATCGTAATCATTGAGCCTCTCTCCAGCCCCCTTGACTAGTTTTTAAATCCATTTGACATTGTGTCCAACACCTACCAAACCAAGACACTGCATTTTACTTACAATAAAATCATATGTTTTATTCGTTATCTGGTACTTATGTTTATAGACATTTGTCCTTTGTCTTTTGAAAGTTCAAGATGCATTTTATTCATTCTATGGAACATATTTTATCATTATAATCATCACAAAGAAGTTCCATGGTCGTATACTCCTGTAATCTCAGTACTTGGGAGTTGAAGCAAGAAAGATTATGTCTGAGGATAGCCTAGGCTAAATGCTGAGTTCTAAGCACTGTACTGAAAATCTTGTCTTATAACACATTAGGGAAAATAAAAGAATAACAGAAGTTCTATCAGAAGTTATAAAGCTGGTCTGAGAAAAACCACATTATTGTTAAAGATCATATTTTCTTAGCTAAGTTTCATTCCTTCATTACATGCACACTGGTGCTGCGTTGTGCGTGCGCGCGGTTGTGTGTGTGTGTGTGTGTGTGTGTGTGTGTGTGTATGCATATGGTGCTCAGAGAACAACCCACCATGTGGGTTCCAATGGCAGAACTCAATTTATCTGGCTTGGTGACAACAGTCATTCCCTTGAGCATCTCACCAGCCAAAACTTTTTTAAAGTGTCAAAAATAAAATAGGATAAATAAAACAAAATAACTCAATGGAAGAGTACTTGTCCAGCATATGAGACACCCTAGATTTGATCCATAGCACCCATTCCCCAAAACAATAAACAAACAATACAAAAAGGAAATCCCATTTTATACTGTACTATTTCCTCTTCTGGAAAGTTTTCATCATACTTCTCATGATAAAGTTAAACATTCCCTTCTCACTTATTTTGGTGTAAAACTCAAAATCGAATCTATATTACCAAGTTTATTTTACTTAGTGTCCACTACCTTCATGAGAATCACAACTGGCTTCCTACCTAAGTAACTCAATAAACACTGAATTTTCCAGGTTAGTAAAAAGGATTGCTGAGCAGCAATACTGACTTAAAGAATGCTGTTCAAAATGTAACAGAATAAATATGAACTCTATCACATTGCAGAATTATTCACATCCTTCACATGAAACAAACTTCAATACATATATATACCTGTGGAATCATTGCAACTCTCTGGTTTCTTTTCGGTGACTTTGTATTTATTTGTCTGTCATCTTCATCAGAAAAGAGTCGACTTCTTTTTGAATTTCTGAAAGGCTATGATAGAATTTTACTTTAATGAATGTTTCTTGTTTTGTTCCAAGTGAAAATTAGATCTGGAAAGCACAGCTAACTCTAGATTATCAGCAGTATAGGACTATAAATGAGTAGCACAAGGCACACAAAGCCAAAATAAACATCTCAAATTAGCAAATCATTTAAATATGTATTTTTGCAGTGATGATAAACCTAAAACTAGAACCAACACCTCTGTGGCACACTGGCAACCTTGCATGGAGAAGATAGGAAAATATGTTCTGAAATTCCAGCTCAGATTAAGTTGGTTAATATTGAGAGGCTATTACATGCTACCTGCTGCAGAGGGTTGGGTTAGACAAGGACACTGTATCACTTAAGAAGAGTATGCCTAACTGGCCTTAGTATTATACTAGATCTAATGTCAAAAGTTTATGAAGTTTCTAGCTGTAAATAAAAATTCATAATACATATCAGATAAATGTTAGCTATTTTTAGAACTAAAAACCTGTAAGTGCCAAAAATATATAGTACTATCCCAGCACTCAGGAGCCAGGGGCAGTGGTAGGCAGATCTCTGAGAGTTAGAGGTCAAACTCAAATACTGCTCAATGACATGTGAAAATGAAAATACCTACAGCTGGCAGGGGACCTTGTAAAACTACTTTGTGCTACGTGAATTTATACAAACAACCACATAAATGAGCAAGAAACCCTGCGGCTTCCAGGGAAGCCCTGCTTACCATTTCTACAGCAGGGCCTGCATTCCTGCCTTTCCAAACAGGAGTTTTCTGTAAAGAACTGTATTTTTCATTCCATGTGTTAGATAAACTTCCCTCTGTAACGAATAATTGATACTGATAAAATGTAAGGTTAGCTCAAGGGATATTAGAGCATGAACACTATCCTTTAGTAGTAGTAGTAGTAGTAAATATATTGGGGGGGGGTGCTAGAGAGATGTCTCAGTGGTTAAGAGGATTGCTGTTCTTCCAGAGGACCCAGGTTCAATTCCCAGCACCCACATGGCAGCTCACAACTGTATAAACTCTGGTTCCAGGAGATCTGGTACCCTCACACGGACCTACATGTAAGCAAAACACCAATGCACATAAAATAAAGATAAATATATGAAGTATATACTGATGTGAAAAGGCTACAATGTGACTGTAATAATTTAGTTTACTAGAAACAAAAGAAATATCTCAGGCCAGAGGGATGGCTTAGGGGAAAGGCACTTGCAGAGAGTTAGCTGATGATCCCAGTCTGAGTCTGACCCCTAAAAGCCCACAGTGGAAGGAGACAACTGACTCCACACTGGAAGTTGTCCCCTGACCACCATTAAACACTCTGTAGCACACATCTACACTCACACAATACATTTTTTAAAATTCCTATATTTAATGTGCATGGTGTTTTGCCTACCTGTATTTCTGTGCAAGACATGAATGCCTGGCACCTGCAGAGGCCAAAGAAGGCCATTAGATCCTTCAGTCCTGGAAATACAGTTGACTGCCCAGCTGTCATGTAGGTGCTGGGAACTGAGCTGGGTCCTCTGGAAGAGCAGCCAATGCTCCTGACCACTGAGCCATCTCTCCAGCCCCACACAATTACATTTTTTTTAAAACTAAAAAATAATATCAAAAACCTTACCTGTATTTTCTGTCCATTCTTTTAACAATATGAGGAAACAATGCATCTTTAAAGTATTACACTTCTTTATTTTTTTGGGGGGGGGTTTCGACACAGGGTTTCTCTGTAGGTTTGGAGGCTGTCCTGAAACTTGCTCAGTAGACCAGGCTGGCCTTGAACTCACAGAGATCCATCTACCTCTGCCTCCAGAGTGCTGGGATTAAAGGTGTGTGCCCCCACTGCCCAGTAAAGCATTACAGGTTTTTGTTTTGGCTTTGGGCTTTTAATAATTCTTTTACTCCGTTAAGAACAATTTTGGTTTTGTTTTTGTTTTTTTTTTGTTTTTTAATAAACATCTAACCAAAATTAGGACAATGGAAAATTAAGAATAAAAACCTTCTAATTCTGTTTTTGTTTTGAGACATACTCTCACTATGCTTCCCAGGGTGGCCTGGAATTCACTGAGGAGCCAAGGCTGTCTGTGAAACTGGAGTGATCCTTTCGCTCTGTTTCCCAAGTACTGCAACTGCAGCATGGGCTACACACCTAGCTTCTTAGAGGACTTGTCTAAGTGATTTTTGCTTCAATATGTGAAACTCGACATAGGGAAATTAATGCATTATGGTATGGTGTTGTAGCACATTCCTATGTCCCAGCTTGACCTCAAAGTCACAGCAGTTCTCCTGCCTTAGCCTCCAAAACAGTGGGAATTACAGGCACGAACCACTATGCTCAGCCATTCTTAATTCAAAGAAATGTCTTTAGTGTTGTATAAAAAACAGAAAAAGTCCTACCAATTAAATGATTATATATATAAAATAAAGGAGAATGAATTTAATTTTTGTAAAGAATTATGTTTAAATGCAGACATATGTTTAAATATAGATACAATAAAACAGATTAATATACATACATACATATATATATATGAATGATGTTTCTTATTTTTCTATGGCTGCTTACCAATATTCTCTCATTTGTTTTCCCTAAGAAATATATTAATTGGAGCAGGTGTGGTGGTGTTCTGTAACCCTAACACTAGGAAGCCCGAGGCAGGAGGATTAGTAGTTCAAAGCCAGCCTATGCTACATAAGATCTTGAGGCCAACCTACGCTATGAGATCCTCTTTCAAAAGATATTAAAATAACTATTGTGGTGCATTCTTGTAATCCTAGTACTTGAGAGGTTGAGGCATAAAAATTATCCAAGTTTGAAGACAGTCTGGTCTAAACACTGAGCTCCAGGTCAGTCAGGACTTTATATATATATAGTGAGACCATGTTGCAATAAATAAATAAATAAATAAATAAATAAATAAATAAATAAATAAATAAATACCACAAAAAAGTAAGTCAGATGGAGGCTGAGGCAGGAGGTCCTTTATCCAGGCTGCCACCACTACCTCCTCCTTTTGCAGAAAAATCTCATGCTTTTAGTTCAGAGAACGAGCAATATTCTCATCATCCATGTAAGCTCAGGACAGGTTTCTTGAATGTTTAACAGCAGTGACACCTGAGAGCTCAGGCAAGCACTCTACAGCTGAGCTTCATCCCAGCTCTAATGAAGAGATTCCTTAAGCAAGGAATGATGACTTCAAAAAGGAGGCAGAGGTAGGTGGGTCTCTGTGAGTTCTAGGTCAGCCTGGTCTACATAGTGAGTACCAAGCCATCTCAAAAAAGCAAAAACAAAAGAAGATATTCTTTAAGCACTAATTTTAGGAATTTTTTCTTAATTACTAACAAATAAAGATCAATTCTCTAAAAGCAAATACATTTTAAAATTATCAGCAAAAAGTCAATACTTGAGACAATGCAATGAGTCACATATAACAGAAAGAAAAGAAGAATATATTCCAATTGTTATATATATCTAGAAAAGCATGATTCTTACCTTTTAAACTGACAAGGGCTTTTGCTGAAGAGCCTGAAATTAGAAATAAAACAAATCAGGTGGGCATGGTGGTGTATGCCTTTAAAGGTGGATCTCTATGAGTTCCAGGCCATCCTGGTCTATATAAGTGACTTCCAGGCCAACCAAGGATACATAGTGAGATCTTGTCAAAAACCAAAAACCAAACCAAAACAAAAAAACCACACCCAAATCAATATATATTTCATAATTGAAGTTAGAAGAAAAGAACTTGGTTTAGGTATAAAAGTGTCCATTTGGTTTGAGCAATTTTGAGCTTGACATGATGGTTGGATATACAAAGTAAATGCAGAGCTGTGCATGGTGGCTTATGTCTGAAGTCCTAGCACATAAAAGGCAGGGAGAGATTGTCATGGGTTCAAGGGAAGCCTGGGCTCCATGGTGGTTCCAGGATGAACAGCCTGACCCTGTCTGGGAAAGGCAAGGAATAAGTAGCCTGGCACTCAAAGTAAGAACTACAGAGACTTGGCCTGCCTGTGGAAATTGTGACAGCAGTTTGGAAATCATTCTGAGAGAAAAATGAGTAAGGACAGAAGTAGTTTTGCATCCTCATTCAAAAGTGCTCTAGCACTGGAGGAAAAGAGAAAGAACACTCACATTACCAGAACAAAAATCAGAAGAGGTAATAGAATAGAGAAAACAGAGAATAAAAATGATCCAGAGTCTCTCATAGCCAAAAATAAGTCCCTGAAAGTCTAGAATGCAGGTATGTACAATACTTAAAGATCTACACAGGAAAATGGAGTTCAGCACACCCAAGCAGGACTAGCATAAATGTAGAGGGAGTCACTATATAAAATCATAATAGAATAACCAGGGAGCGCCTCCTACACGAAGAATCTATCATTAATAAAGCTCCTTAGGGGTACTTGTGGCAGGTAACCCACTGTGAGAAACTCAGGATCTGTTAACGTAAAGGCAGGATCTATGAGTGGTAGAAGTAGGAGATTCGATAGGAAAAAAGAGTTTTTTGAAGTTTAATGTTCAAAGGCCATTAATCATGAGTAAGGGAACAGGGGGAGAAAACCATAAAATTTTCTTAAAAGAGCTGGGGATACAGCTGGATTGAGTATTTGCCTATTATGTTTAATCCCTAGTAACACAAAATAAACAACTAAGAATTCTACTAGGAAGCTTCAAATAAAATACAACCAAGAAACAGTAAGGTAGACAAAACAGATAGTCACCAAGATACCAAGAAGAATACAGTTCATTGCAGGAAAACATGGGTATATACTACGTGTGGTCTGGGTGGTAGCTCTTGCTGGGGCACTAGAGACAGCACAGCAAGGGAATAAGTCAAAGTCCCTGCCTGCCGGAGCTCCAGCTTCACTTAGGGGGACAAACAAACAAGCACAAGCCACGTGATGATGAGCTACGGAAAAAGTGAAGCAGGTGACAAAGAGGAGTGTGGGTGCACAAACTATTTTTATGAATTAGCTTTCCTGAAAGGGTCCTTGGAACAGGGTTCTGAGAAAAAGGTACAAGTCACAAGGGTATCCCTTTCTATCCCACAGAAATGGGAATCATAGCTTGAGGATTCTGACTTACTGCTTTTACCTTGTTCTGAGAGGCAATATAGCAACAACAGGAGAAATGGCTTGCAGCCAAGAGTCTGTGCTGCTCCTGCAGAGGAACCGAGTTCAGTTCCCACACCTGTGTTGGACAGCTCTTAATCATCTGTGACTCCAGCTCTACAGGGATCTGAAACCTCCGGCCTCTGTGAGCACCTACACTCAAATGCATATACTACCCCCACCACACACTTCAATCCCAGCACTCAGGAGGCAGAGGCAGGTGGCTGTCTGTGAATTTGAAGCCAGCCTGGTCTACAGATTGAGTTCCAGGACAGCTAGGGCTGCCCAGAGGAACCCTGTCTGGAAAATAAACAAACAAATCTCTTAAGAAGAAAGCCTAAGTTCTAGAACACTGAGGCTGCCTACTGTGTAGATCTCAGCTCTGCCACTTCCTTGTTACATTATTTTCCACGAATTATCTCAACTCACTGTGCTGTTGCTTCTTCGTGTTTAAAACAGAGAATAAACAAGTAAATATAAGCATGAGTGTTTAGGACAATGTATACAACACATGGCCAATTTTCAGATGGGCTCACATTATATCAACTGACCAAATTACCCAAAGTTTAAAAACATCTGATTACGTTAGAATCCTGCTTTAACCAGTTTCATTTATTCAACATTCAACCAGTATTTACTGAAAGCTTGGCATAAGCAGTTTGACAGTTGAGGCCACCACCAAAGCCTCCACTCTCAGAGTTTGTATTCTAGTGGAAAGAGACATACAACAAATAACTACATAAAATAGCAATTATACTTCATGACAGTTAGTATAAAGAACATAAACAGGAGTTAGGAAAAACTTCCACCAAGGAGGTAACATCTGAAAAGAACTAGTCATCAAAACAAAAAGAACCCGCACCCAGTCTCAAAAGCAGGTCACAACATGGGAGGCCAAGCAGAAGTGGAAAAAAGTCCTGAGAAATTAGTTTAGATTGAGTATCTGATGGAGAAATGGCCACTGAGCTGGGAGCAGGGGCTTGAACAGAAAGATGAAAGCAGGGATTGTGCTCAGAGGTGGGGATGCAGGTGTATTCCCAGTTATTCTCAATTACTGTGACAGGAATATCTGACTAAACAACTTAAAGCTGGGACGATTAATTTTGCTCAAGGTTCCAGAGGGTTTGTTCACATCATCATGGTACAGAGTATGGAAAAGCAGACAGCCGATGTGATGGCCAGGAAGAAGAGAGAAAGGAAGACAGGAAGATGCCAGGGTAACACATAACTACCATGGGCAGACCCTCCTGACCTACTTTCTCCAACTGGGTCCCACCTCCTACCTTTCCCCACCTCCAATAACACCATCATATGAATCCACCAGGGGTGAATCCACTTATAAGGTCAGAGCCTCATGATCTAAGGGTTTTGAAGGAGCGCTCATGGTACACAGGTGTACTGCACTGATCTAGGCATTTCTCAATCCAATCAAGCTATCAGAATTAACTACCACAGCAGGAATGAGAAAAAGCAGTAAGTAGCTCTGCTCTGGTGGGCTGCTGACCAAAAATCACACAAACAAATGTCTGACTACAAGTGAGACAGCCCCTGAAAAGTCACACAGTGGTACAGAAACACTTCAAGAAGACATACTTGTCCCAGGACAAAGAACAGCCACAGAATCGAACTGGGGGCTGGAGAGATGGTGGCTCAGCAGTTAAGAGCCACTTTCTGCTCTTCCAGAGGACTGGAGTTGGGTTCCTAGCAACCATGTTGGGTGGCCCACAAATGCTTGTAACTCCATCTCCAGGAGCATCCAATGCCTCTGGCTTCTTCTACAAGCATCCCATACACATGCACATACCCATATGCAGATACACATACACACATAATTAAAAATAACTTTAAAAATCTCAACATGGTACTCTAAAGAAGGGGAGAACAGCCTAGAGAACAGCAAATGCAAAGACCCAAAGGAAAGGGAGCATGGCAGCACAGGGAACGAAAACAGTCCAGTCAACTCAGAGTGGGCTAGGCGTTGGTGGTGTACACCTTTGATCTCAGCACTCGGGAGGCAGAGGCAGGCAGATGTCTATGAGTTCAAGGCCAGCCTGGTCTACAGAGTGAGTGTCAGGACAGGCTCCAAGGAAATACAGAGAAACCCTGTCTTGAAAAACCAAAAAAGAACAGCAACAACAAACAAAACAAAACAAAAACCCTCAGAATGAAACGAGAAGTACAAAATGAACATGGGGTCTTAGAGCTAGCCACTAAAAGGTTTTTAACAAGAGGTGGCTGGGAATGATAGCACACGCCTGCAAACATAACAACCAGGAAACAGGAGTAGGAGGACTGCAAGTTAAAGATCAGCATGGTCTACAATTTGAGTCAGGCCAGCCAGAGATAATATATATGGAGACCCTGCCTCAGGATTAAAATAAAAAATAATAGGAGGAAGACATTTCAGCTCTGAAAGGATCCCTCTGCCATACATATGTGGGGAAGGAGTAGGTTACTGAAATGATGACAGCCTGGGCAAGGTGGTAAAAAGTAAAATTGAGACATACAGAAGGTAAATGCTCCAAGACTGAGTGAATGTTTAAATACAGAAGTGAGAAGAAAGCACCAAAGACAACTAGGTTTCTGCTCAGTCACAGGAATATACAACGTATCCATTCATCATCATCAGGGCAGGAGCTACTGGAGGTACACATGTGCTAGGGTCCGATTCTAAGATAAATTCTGAATCTCTTAAGTTTGATGATCCCTCTGCAATATCTAAGAGATGTGAAATAGCAAGAGTTCAGAATAGGAACTTCGAGCAAAGATTTCCCCACATGTAAAACTCATGTACTTCCATCAACTGAAGTAAAGATCAAATGATCAGAAAGCAAAAACAACAAAAGATACATGAGTAAATATGTGTGTATGTATATATGGATATACATATATATACATACACACACACACACATATATATATAGAAAGAGAGAGAGAGAGAGAGAGAGAGAGGAGAGATATGGAGCTTATCCCAGTAAGTACTCAGGAAATGATAGCTTTTATTATTGATGGTACAGTGGCTATTAACTAATACACTACAAAGCTCTCTTAACTAAACTGGGTTTAAAAAAACAAACTTTCATATCACTTTCCAAGAACATGCTCTAATTAATAATATTCTGCATTTAGTTCCATTTTAGTCAAGTCTTTTAAGTCTGTTTGTGTTATTGTATAACAAATCAAATATGCAATTCTTTTGACAAAGTTGTAGTTTAGCTAAACACACACACACACACACACACACACACACACACACACACACACACACACACCTCCCCCAACCAAAGTACCAAAGACATTACATGGTAATATAAACAATTAGGTTATACATAGTTAATTTAACAGTGTAGCTGCTATCTGACTTCAGTATAAACCTCAAGTTTGTATAAAGAACAACAGTAAGAAAACTTTTCCCGAAGGTATGCTCATAGACACACCTAGAGGTGTGATTTACTAGTCTCCTGGCTTTTCTAAATCCAATCACGCTATGAGAGCCGGGTATTGGTGGTGCTCACCTTTAGTCCCAGAACTTGGGAGGCAGAGGCAGGTGGATCTCTGAGTTCCAGGCCAACCTGGTCTACAGAGTGAGTTCCAGGACAGGCTCCAAAGCAATACAGAGAAACCCTGTCTGGAAAAGCCAAAAAAAAAAAAAAAAAAAAAAAACCCAAAACAATCAAGCTATGAGAACTAACCCTAGCAACAGACACAGACAAAAAATTAAAGTGGCTCTGCTGTGTGTGTGTGTGGGGGGGGCTGCTGACAAAATCACATCTACAAATGTGTGACTGCAAGTGAGCAGCCCCTGAGAAGTTACACAGTGGCATGGGAACACACTCATCACAGAGGATGAGAAATCTTACATTACAGCCCAGGCTGGCCTCAAACTTGGAGCTATTCTTTTGTCTCAGGACACATGTATGAGATTAACACGCATGTCACTGTGCCCAGATTAGAAAAATTTCTTCAGATGGCAGGTGACATTCTGCTAAGTAGGCTTATCTTTATTTGCAAGCACCTAAGTAACAATCAACCAAATTCTCCAAACAATAACAATAAAACTCATAGGTGGTGTATAGATATGCCCTTTCAATATAGTAATTACCAGTTACATAAGTCAAGATTAAGTAAAAATACAAAAAACCAGCACCTCAGCCATTCTAACCACATGCAGAGTACTCCATAGCCACATGTGACCAGAGGATACCCTTCCGGACACCAGAAACGTGAACATTCCATCACTGAGAAAGTTCTTTTGACACTCAGCCCTGGTCTAAAGCAGGGCCAACACACAAACACTTTGAATACAACTCTTCATCAGCTTGGCAACCTCAACTTTTGACAACAGTATACGAAGAAATTTGTGACCTCAAAGAAAACAGGATTAGGACTACCTCGAATCTCTCCTTTATTGGCCTTGTGCACAGAAGACAGTGAACAGAGATGGAGCTTTTTGAGACAGGGTTTCTCAGTCCTGACTTCCTGTTAGGGACTCCAAATGGTTAAAACAAAACACTCCTATGTTATAATAATAATGATGATGATGATGATGATGATGATACAGTTGTTCCAAATACAGACTGCTCAGGTTTGTTTGTTTTTCCGAGAAGGGTTTCTCTGTACATCCCTGGCAGTCCTGAACTTGCTCTGTAATCCACCTGCTTCTGCCTCCAGAGTGCTGGGATTAAAGGTGTGTACCACCACGCCCGCCCAAGAATCTGAAGTATACTCTGACCAAGTGCTACAAACACACAGCACATAGTGCGTGCTGATTCAAGACCATTTTGCAATTAAAATATATCTTTTTTAATAGTTTATGCAATATGAGAATTACAAACTGTTGCCTTGACCCTAGGTTGCAGAATCGGTGCTTTTCCTGACTGCATACAGGTGAACATCCTGTTTTATTAGAGGCTGAGTGAGTAAAGAAGGTTAAGTAGGGCAATGCACAACAGTGGGTGTCGGGCTGAGTGACATCCATGTACGCCGCGGTGCTCACACCCTTGTGTGCAGACACCCCATCTTCCTAAAACACATCCACTAAGAAGGAAGTCTGGGAATGGAGCTACCTCAACACTGTAGCCAAGCTAGATCATCTCCGGAAAGGTCCCCGGCCACCTGTAGTCCCAAGGGAAGGGGCCAACCCAGTGTGACACGGAAGGAAACACTTCCAGGATGGACACGGGGGTGGAGGGGGGGTGGGGGCGACCACAAGTGCCAGCAGGAGCAGGAGCTGTCACAGGCTCGGATCAGAGGCCCGGGCATGAGGAGCGGCTGTGTCCGAGGTGGCCAGCCCGAGCCCTCCCGGCCCCCGACCGGCGAGTTACATAACCGGGCGGGCAGGGAGGACGGCGCCCGCAAGTGGGGGCCGCTCTTCGCCCACCTCAGCCGGGGACCGCAGTCGCTCCGGGAGAGCAGCCGCCGACTCCGTCAGGGCAGGCTGGACTCCCGGGCTTTCGGTTTCCGGCGCTGGCGCTCACACAAGCCCAGAAACAGACACACAGACACCATAACAAAGGCGGCGACGCGGCGGCAGCGCCTGAGCAGGAAGACCGGGGACCGCGGTGGGCTGGCAGCCATCCCACCTGCCCGGCAACCGGACTCGGCCGGTGCGAGCTGGAGACGGGCAGCCGGCGGGAAGGAGGGCTGCTCCGAGACGCTACTTACTCTCGTCAGGCAACTGGTCGAGCTCCGCCATCTTGAACGAGCCGCGCCGCTTTTTCAAAGGCTGCCCGCCCCGGTGCATTGTGGGGCGGAGACTGTCTGCGAGGGAGGTTCGAATGAGGAGCTCGCGGCCCGTGGCGCCTGCTCCCGCCAGGCCGTCCGGCTCCGCCCGAGCCTGCCCGGAGGGGGCCTCCGGGGCTGAGCCTCCACCCGGGACCGGGCTTACAGGAGGGCAGGGGAGGCCGCGCCGACAGGCCCGGTGGGGCCGAGCGCGGGGGGCGCGGCGCCAGCCCCGATGCGCCCGCCCGCCCGCGCCACCCCCCTCGCCTGCGCTCGCTCCCGGCGCGCGGCCCGCGCTGCGGCTGCGGGAACTGCAGGCTGTTTGTTTATGAGGGGAGCGGGAGGGAGGCCCGGGCGGGGGGCGCGGCAGACCAGACCCGGGTTCCTGGTCGCTTTGCACCGAGGGGGCTCTGCCCGAAGTAACGTGTGCTCGGCTCCCCGAACCGCGCTTGGCGGGCGCCTTCGTGCCTCCCTTCACCCCCCTCCCCAAGTGCCCGGGCGCGGCGTCCGCTTCGCCTGCAGGACACAGACGCGGGGTCCTGGCCGAGCCCGAGCTGCGAGCTGCGAGCGGCCGGGGTGAGACCTTGAGAGGTCACCAAGTTGGTGTAGGCCGATGACGGCCGGCGAACTGTCCTGCGTTGTTTGCGATGCGTTCCACCCGAGCCCGGTAGTGAGCTGGCAGCCTCACAGTGACTAAGGATGCTTGGTGGAGATTACAAGAGACACTAGCCAAATGTAATGAAGCTGGATGAGAATTCCTCCCGTACTGAAAGAAGCCCGGGGGAAGATTTCACAGCTCCCATCTGTAACACTTCACAGTATTAAACCATGGTTGCTTTTCAACAATTCCTTTAACGAGCGTGGCTGATCTCCCTCTCCCGGGTCTTTTCTCCAAGACTTTGTGAGGAGGGGGTGGTCGGAGAATCGAGCAGTTAAGCTTTTAAAAGGAAAAGTGGGTGGATGGGTGAATTCCAAAAACTAAAAAGTTAAAGGACATGCGTTGAGGTGAGAACAGATCCAGACAGAGGCCTGCCCAGGCTATGTTGAACTTGCTAAGAGCAATAGAGTGGGCTTTTAGTAGTAGGAATGGCAGGTTTTCATTTGTGTTCTAGAACAGTGTGAGACGCAGGTTGGAGAAAGACGAGATGAGAACCTAGGAGCATGAATAAAGGACGACTTCTGGGTCAGGAAAAGGGCAGCAGGTGTCAGCTCTACTGGCTGTGGAAGTTTGTTGAACTCGGGCTGCTATTTGTATCATTTCAGGCAAGCTTAACTCGTGTGGTTCAAATTCTCAGCTATAAAATGCAGGGCAAAAACATTTGTCTTAGTAAGTCGAAAGGCCTTATAACGGCTCCTTCACCCAGCAGTTAGGTTAGCTGCTACTACCACCACTTAAAATAGTACCAACCACAGAATGTGGAGTGGAGGGAGGGGCAGGATGGAATCCACCTCTCAAGAGGTGAGGGAAAAGAATTGGGAAGAGGAAGAGGAAGCATCTCCAGTGACAGCCGCGATGGGCCTAGGTTGACTGGGTGAGGAGGTGCCCAGAAAGCAAAAGGCCAATTTAAACAAAGTAACCTTGCCCTATGAGTTCATCTGACGACTCCTGAACTTCCTGAACACATTCTGACCAGCCTGTCTCTAATAGGTGGAATAAACTGGTCCTTCTTGGGGCTTGGGTGTGTTCATCCATTTGAAAATAAGGTCAAGCTTAATCCATTTATGATGCTATGACAAAGTACCTTGTGACTTGGTAATTTCTAAACAACAAATATGTTTCTCACGGTGGTTCTGGATTCTGGAAAAGTCAAGGTGGTTGTGCTAATATTGGCGAATGCTGCTTTCTCCTTCCACAATGCCCATCTTCTTGTAACATCTCCAGGGGTGAAGGATGTGCTGTCTTACCCAGACAGAAGAGCAAGAATGCTCCTTCAATACTGAACTCTGTAAGGGTGCCAATCTCATCCTTGGGCCATGCTTTAATAGCGTTACACGAGAGACTAAATTTCAGTATGAGTTTTGTTCTACCAGTAGAACATGGACCATAGTATAAATTGCCTTCAATTCCAACTTAAATGACATGATTTTGTAAGTTATCTTGTTTATTTTAAAACACACATGCATAAGTGTGTGCGCACCCCCACACACACACACATACACAGGAACCGCTTTGTGGGGCTTGATGATATACTCCTTTAATCCCAGCACGTGGGAAGCAGAGGCAGGCCGATCTCTGTGAGTTTGAGGCTACACAGAGAAACCCTGTCTTGAGAAACAAAAAGTTTCAGGAAGTCCCTGAAACTGACTAGATTCACTAGACACTCTCTCCCCAAAGAGTGTATAAAGAATAGACTTCTGAGAGTCAGTTTCAGATGACCCCAGCTGCCTGGAAGAAGAGACCTGGTGAACTGCATAGAAGAGGCAAGACAGCTGAGCTGCCTGGAAGAGGCTCAAACCAACTGAGCCTTGGAAAGGACTCTGCAACCTGGTGAGTTGCCTGCAGGCAGCAGTGTACTGTAGATGGATTTTTCATCACAAAATGACATGGAGACTTACTACTAATTATGAAAGCTTGGCCTTAACTTAGGGTTGTCCCATTAGTTGTTGTTTTGTTTTGTTTTTTTTGAGACAGGGTTTCTCTGTGAAACAGACCTAGCTGTCCTAGAATTCAGTCTGTAGACTAGGCTGGCCTTGAACTCACAGAGATCGGCCTGCCTCTGCCTCCCATTAGCTCTTATAACTTAAATTAACCCATGTCTTTTAATCTATATTCTTTCATGTGGCTCCGTTACCTTTACTCTGTACTGCCCGTCTCACTGCTGACTCCTTTCCTCTTCCCAGAGCTCTCTGTACAGAAGCTCCCCCTCTACCCCCTGCCTAGCTATCGCCCATTTAACTTTTTATTAAACCAACTACAATGACACATCTTCACACAGTGTAAAGGAATACTCCACAACAGTGTGCTCTAGGTTTCCAAGTTGTCACACTGCAGGGGTCTTTAGTGACAGCTGTCTCTGAGTCATTTAAGCTCCTCTAAGTAACCCAATGAGACATTGGTTTGACAAGTTGGACTTGGGTGGTAGCATGCTTTGGTCTGTCATTGATTCCCTATTTCGGGTGAAGAGAGATTTGTTCATGTCTTCCCAGGAAAAGTCTGCCACCAACACTCAGGAGGCAAAGGCAGGCAGATCATTGTGAGTTCCAGGACAACTATGGCTACATAGTGAGACCCTGTCTCAAAAAACCAGCAAAACCAGTAAAGTTTGGATAAGAACACTGAATCATTAAAACAAACAAACAAACAAACAAACACCTAGATAAAAGCTGGGGTATTTATAGGCTTCTATTCCTAGAATCACAAAAACAAACAAATACACACACACACACACACACACACACACACACACACACACACACACAAGAATATACCTTGGAACTGACAGGATGGCTCACATAAATGTGCTTGCTCACTGCCAAGTCTAATGATGTGAATTAGATCCCTGGAACCCACACAGTAGAAGAGAAGTAACCCTCATAAATTGTTCTCTGTGTGTCACATAAAGTAAAATTCTATTTGCCAAGTATATATTCATAGATTATATCCAGAACAAAAAAGATAATATGTTAATAGTGGCTACCTTTAGATAGTAGAATCATGGATGATTTTTATTTTCTTTATATCTGTATATATAGCCTGTCTACAGGAAAAAAAAATAGTTTAAAAATACAAGTAAGCATGATGACATAAGCCGGGTGGTGGTGGTGCACTAGTCGCAGCACTAGGGAGGCAGAGGCAGACAGATTTCTGTGAGTTTGAGACCAGCCTGATCTACAAGAGCTAGTTCCAACACAGCCTCCAAAACCACAGAGAAACCCTATCTTGAAAAACCAAAAAAAGAAAAAACAAAGCAAAACAAAAAACCCCAAAAAACCCAAACCAAGAGCTCATGGTGTCCTTGCAGAAAACCCGAATTCATTTCCCAGCCCCCTTATCAACTCACAACTGCTTGCATCTCCGGTTATTAAGACTTTGACATCGTCTTCTGACCTCAAGGGTAACTTACTCATGCACATACTTCCCCTCACACATACACTTAATTAACAACAATTTTAAAGCCAACGATGCTGGGCATGATAATATACACCTTTCCAGCACTGGGGTGGGGGCAGAGGCAGGCAAACCTCTGAGTTTTAGGATAACCTGGTTTGCATAGCAAGCTCCAGGCAAGCCAGAGCTACATAATAAGACCCCATCTCATAAAAGGAAATAAAAAGCAAACAAAAATTAGCATATTTATGAAATGAAATAGTGTTCAGCCATAAAAGGAATGCAATGATAAGCCCCATAAAGTGGATGAACATTAAAAATACTCTAAATGAAATATGCCTGTCTCAAAAAACTGAATTGTGTGGTTCTATGAGTGGGAAATGTCCAAAATAGGCAAATCTATAAAAAGAAAAAAGTAGATTCAAAGAGGCCAGCAGCTGCTAAGACTGAGTGGAAAACAAGTAACCAGTAAAAGGTATAGGATTTCTTTTGGGTGGTGAAAAGTTCTAAAATTGTAGTGATGGCTACAGAACTGCACATCTACTAAGAACTATTTAGTAGACTATTTAAATGGGTGAACTGTATGCCATGTGAATTGTATAGTAATAAAACTGTTAATGGAAAAGTTTTTTTTCCCCACACTGTTAATCAGCTTTCTGTCATTTGATACCCAAGGGTCTAGACCCACAGGTTGGGAAGCACTGCTTTATTACAACTTTGACAAAACAGACCTTTCTTTGGAAGATATTCAATAGCCAGTGGCATAGACCTTAGGATACATCTTAATTTCAGTTGTACCAAATTTCTTCTCTTAAACCAAAGATAACAAACCAAAGAGATGCTCTTGAGGGCATGACTGACATTAAACTGCTCCCTTTTCACCCTGTTTCTTGAGTCAAACTTAATAGACTAAAATCTGCTAGAATGAGAAGCTGCTTTTCTTGTTGGACCCAAGTGACAACAGGAGAAGGCAAACTGGATTTGTAGCATCTATTTTTTTAAATGATTATGATTCCAGAAATGCTGGTGAGATGACTCATCAGGGAAATGTACTTGCCTTCAAACATGACCGAAGTTCAATCCCTAGGACTCAAATGGTGGAAGGAGTTGTCCTCTTATCTCCACGGAATGCCGTGGTACATATTAATTATTAATGGTTAATGTAAGTTAAAATAATGTCTCTAGGAGATCATCAAATACCTGTTTCTGTAAAGAAAAATGGGGAGCAAAGGGGGAGGGGAAGGGAAGGAGACAGGGAGAGAGAGAGAGGGAGGGAAAATAGAGAGAGGGAGGGAGAGAGTTAGCCTATCTCCTAGGGCCACAGTGAGAAGTAAAGGAGATCTAACACTCTTGGCTCACACCCCAGCTCATAAACACAAGCTCCCTCCCACTCCTTCCCATGTCCTGCTTTTTTAACTTGTGCCCACAAAGGAATAAGTGCCTATTTCTAAGCCACTGCTTCTACGTGTTTAGTCCCAGCACTTGGGAGGCAGAGGCAGATGGATCTCTGAGTTGGAGGCCAGCCTAGTGTACAAAGCGAACTCTAAGACAGCCAGAGCTACACAGAGAAACTCTGTTTCGAAAAGAAAACAAAAACAAACAAACAAACATTACTCAGCAAAATTTACTGGTGCATCTTGGCTAACTATGGATGCTTTTCTTGCCTTTCTCTCCTTAAAATCGAGCCAAGACAGGGAATAGCCATAAACTCTTTCTCCAGGCCATTCCCTGTAATAGACTATAAAAAGTTAGATAGGAGGGAGGGAGGGAGAGGGAACTAGAATCGATATGTAAAATAAGAAAAAAAATAAAAAACAAAACAAACAAACAAAAAGTTAAAAAACAGTTAGATAGGCATTCTATCTGAGAGAATGGAGGGACAGCTTCACCACACACAAACACACTGAGTTAATTTCTAAATGCACAGAGGAATATCAGTGAAGATTGCATGCCAGGATAGACACTCAAGTCTTCACACAAAAGAAAGACTGGACAGTTCAGCACAGTGGACTTGAACCTACCAAGGTATCCTCTTCAGGATATGTATGTGTTGTGGGGCGTAAGGCTTCTGTATTGAACACGTGGCCCCTGGCTGGCTGTCATTTTAGGAGACTGTGGGACCTTCAGGAGGTAAGGCCAAACTGGAGAAAGTAGATTTCAAGTGAATTGGTCTTCGTTCTTACACTTATGGCCCAGTCTCAACCTCTGTTTCCTGGTTCATCAAGATGATGAAATCCGAAGCCACACACTGCTGCTGCCATGATTGGTAAGAATTTTGCCATGGCTTCCCAGCTATGAGGGACTGTACCCTCATTCCTTCCTGCTTTAAGTTGCTACTTGTTGGATATTTGGTCCCAACAATGAGATAAGTATCCTAGAAGAAAACATTTAGGGCTGGATAATCTCTGGACATGGTGGTGTACACCTTTAATCCCCGACCTCTGGACCAGAGGTGGGAGGATCTCCGTGAGTTTGAGGCCAGTCTGGTCTTCAGAGTCCCAGGATAGCCAAGGCTGCATAAGCAACTTAAGGCAGGAAGGAACTGAGGATACAGTTCATCATGGCTATTACTATGGAATACATCAAGTGATGCTCTGTGGATATCACGCTGTAGATCATTTGGGGTCAGGGTGAATCTGCCTGTTGGCATTGTTTAACACTTGTTTCTTTTGTGAAGCCAAAAGACAGTCAACAACTAAGGCTTTTTTCTCAAGAGATGGAATATGCTCACACATTCCATAGCTCAGTCTAAGGGATACAAACAGGTGTCGAATTTATGCCCATACGGTTCAAGACTCAAAACTACTGTGCACCCTGTGGAAACAGATCATGGGTAGAATAAGGAGACTATACCAGAGACCTCAGTCCCTTTATTGCTGAACCTCTGCTATCACCGCTGTATCCTTAGCCGGTAAAATGTGAACTGGGAGTTTAAACCAGTGAACTCTTTCAGAATAACACAAAGGCTGAGGAAGGTGTGGTTAGCCGCCTTAGTAGCCTGGGCAGAACTTCTGTGGGAAGCACATCATAGCCAGTGCCCTTTGCCCCTCTTCCTGTCACCTCTGCAGGTGTCAGGCCTGCTTCCTAGTCTGACTTCCCTCTGTTCGGTCCTTCCCAAGTGCTGCCTCTACTTGTCTACATGTCTGTTTCCTTCACAGTCTGCACCTCAGAGCTCAGAGGCTCTGACTGATAACTCCTTATCTGGCCAGCAAGGATGAGGGGTACCTGAGGAGTCTGGGGTACAGACTGCCTGATACTCCACAGTGGTGTCCTGGGAGGCGAAGGCTTTGTAAGATAGAGAAACAGTGCTTAAAAAGACAATGGAGGGTGCTGGAGAGTTTATTCAGTAGTTAAGAGCACTTGTTGCTCTTGCAGAAGATCTGGGTTTTAATCCCAGCACCCACATGGAGGCTCATGACTGTCTTAACTCTAGTCCCAGAGGATTTAACACCTTCTGAATTCCATAGGGCAGCCATGCACATGGTGCACAGACAGACAAACAAGGCAGAACACGTATACACATAAAATAATAAAATTAATAAATTAAGAAAAATAGCAGGATCTAGTGACACAAGCTTTCAATGCCAGCACTAGGGGTGGGGGAGGGGCAGGCAGACCCCTGGATTCAAGGCCAGCCTGGTCTATAGGTTGAGTTCCAGGATGCACAGAGAAATCCTTTCATCATCATCATCATCATCATCATCATCATCATCATCATCATAATGATGGGACAGAGGAGTGGGCTGCTGAATTAATCCAATGTATATATTTTAAAAATACTTTGACTTCCAAATTTAAGTCTAAGGACAGGTTATTACTGGGGAAAAGAATTTCTATTTTTGTTTCCACAGAAAATGAAAAGTGTGAATTCCTTCTAGACTAATATGGTTTGATGAAGCAAGACCCCCTGAAGCAGTGTCCCAGGTGATCCAACATTCAAAATAGCTGGGACAAGGAAGCCTTGCAGACCACTACAGCCAGGAATTCTTAGGATCCCCAAGACAGTGCCCTCTACCAGCAGGAAGCAATGTGGAAAGAACAACACCCAAATTCCCAAATATTGTTTATAAATGTTTGTTTTCATTTAAATGAAGTTGGTTATAAATGGTTAATGACCATAACCAATCTCTTTTTAAAGGTAAAAAGGGGATTATGGTATAGAAATGAATACTTTGTTTTGGAATAGATTTTCATTTATTGATACAAATTTAAGGTCAATTTTGTGATATGTGTATTTCTCCTCTTGTTTAGGTATTATGTTTATATAGCTCATTTAAAAATGTAATGTGTAATTTAGTACAGATTATAGTCACCTATAATAGTCAAAACTTATAAAGTTAGTTTTTCTAGATATACAGAGATATATTTCAAATGGATAGGCATTCTTCAAACCCTTCAAAGACCTACAGAATATGGCATTTAAAATGGTTTAGGGTTTTTCTTGACAGTGACACATAACTGCTCCTGGCAACACCACCTGTGACACAAAGGAAGATGGACATTGAAGAAACTTGTTATGGAGTTTACTTCCAATATGGCAAAACTAGCCATTTGGACAAGATATTGCTCTTGTCTGGACTATTTGACTTTATGCTGTATAAACTGAATATGCAGGACCCACAGGAAAGTGACTGCTGATGCAAGATGGACATTGCTACAGGGTACCTGCTTCACAGAAGAGTCTGCCAGACAGTCTGCAGGACACAGAGAAAAGTGACTGACAAACTGCCAATACAGGTGGATAGTTTAAAGTTTCCTGCTTTGCTAAGGAATCTGCCAGACACACTATGGCCTATAGGCTGAAGATGAAACATTACAGAAGAACTTCAGGTGACTGATCAGGCAAGTTGTTTTTGTCATTTCTAGAGTTTATATTTTATCCTTCTGTGGTCTTTGAGGGAGTTGAAGACAGATAGTTATGGTTATAGTTTTCCTTTGTTAGGATTAAAGATAAATTACATATAAGACTTTAGACTCACAAAGATAGGATAGATGATGGAATATTTCCTTTAAATCTTATTAAACATTAATGGATTAAATATTGTTAACAATAGTTCTTATTTCATAACTATTTTGTTATATATTTTACCATGTTAAAGTTAAAACCCTTCTTTTTATTTAGACAGAAAAGAGGAGGTGATGGGAGATGTCATTCTGTAAATATGTTTCTCTTATTGGTTAATGACTAAAGTCCTGTTGGCCAATAGGAAAGCAAGATAGGCAGGAGTAGGAGACAAGGAGTATTCTGGGAGATATAGTAAAGGAGATTCAAGATGTAGAGGCTTGAGAGAGCAGGTCCAGACCCTCTCTACGGTAAGATAAGACCATAAGATAGAAATGGGTTAATATTTAAGACAGAGATAGCAATAAGAAATGCTAGTAACTAGCCAACAGTATTATATTTAATACAGCATCTCTGTGTGTTACTTGGGGGCTGACAGGAAAACTGCTTGTAACATACTAGAGGTCAGTGGTAGTGTTTAACATGACAAGACAGGTGTATCTTTTGTTGTTGTTTTTTTTCCCCGAGACAGGGTCTCACTATGTAGCTCTGGCTGTCTTGGAACTTACTATATAGACCAGGCTGGCCTTAAACTCACAGAGATCTGCCTGTCTCTGCCTCATTCTGGAATTAAAGGCATGTGCCACTAAGTCCAGCTATAGGTTTTTTGTTATTTTATTTTTTTTTAATAAAAACCATCAGGCTCTCAGGGAAAGCCAGTGGAAGCTGCTCCATAGAACCATCCGAAGACAGAAAATGGTTAATATAATAGGATGTCTCCAGGGAACAAAACAGGAGCAGCCACAAGGCTGTTGTCACATCTGTCATCAAGGGGAGGCTAAAGTGGAGAAGCAGTAGGCCAAGGGCAGTCACCCCAATAAAAAGTCATGATCCCTTGTTCAGTTCTGGGGCCTGAGCCAACCTTTGGATCTGGAACTCACCGAAGAGCTAGCCAGGACCCAAGGAGGAAAGATTGTGACATTGTGACAAGTGTACACTGGAATGACTCTGTGTTATTCCCCAGGGGGACCCACTTAGAGCATAGGGAAATGTAAGAGGCTTCAAGAACTGTTGGACATGGGGTCTGAGTAGACACTAGCAGTCATAACCCTGGAGCCACCAGGAGCTCCCATTAGCACTGGGGTGAGGGGAGTGGAGGAGGAAGACAATGAATCGAATCTTGACCAAAGTCTGGTTCACTGTGGGATTGCAGACACACGTGATGGTCACTCCCTGGTTACCTAAAGTGGAATTCAGCAGTTGGAGTAATTTCCTCCAAGGGCCAGTAGTTAGAGCTACTATAAGAAGGTTAAAGGGCAAATGGAAGTCACTAAACCTTTTCCCTTGTCCCCAGAGACATACATAAAAAGCCAGAGCCAAGCACAGGGATGCACACCCGTAATCCCACTCAGGAGGCTGAGGTAGGAAACCAACAAGTGGAGAGTCAGCCTTGACCTTGAACAAGAAAAGTAAGAAATAAAAAACAAGAATAAACTCATATTCTGAAGGGAAGATGAGTGCTGCCTTTAAAGGTCCACAAGATGGGGCTAAAGAGATGGCTCAGAGGTTAAGAGTACTGGCTGCTCTTCCAGTGGTCCTGAGTTCAAGTCCCAGCAATCACAGGGTGGGTTCACAACTATCTGTAATGAGATCTGGTGCTGGTGCCCTCTTCTGGCTTGCAGGCACAAATACAGGCAGAACACTGCATACATAATAATCTAAAAGATATTTTCCTCTCAGATTTGATTTTCTTGGTTTTGTTTTTTTGTTTTTGTTTTTTTTTGGTTTTTTTTTTTTTTTTTTTTTTTTTTTGAGACAGGGTTTCTCTGTGTAGCCCTGGCTGTCCTAGAACCAGCTCTGCAGATAAGGTTGGCCTCAAACTCACAGAGATCTGCCTGCCTCTGTACCCAAGTGCTGGGATTAAAGTTGTGCAGCACTACCTGGCATACACAATTTTCTTACCGCTTGTAAAACCATGCAATCAGTCACACTTACATATTTGTGTGGTTACTTTTTAAAAAGCATTTTAAATTTATTTATTTGTATTTTATCTACCTTGGTGTTCTACCTGCCTGCATATCTGTGTGAAGGTGTCAGATCCTCTGTAATGAGAGTTATAGACAGTTGTGAGCTGCCATGTGGATGCTGGGACTTGAGCCTGGATCCTCTGGAAGAGCAGCCAGCACTGCAAACCACTGAGTCATCTCTCCAGTCCCGTGTTGGTTAGTTTTAATCATCAAATTAACACAACCTAGAATCTCCTTGCAGAGGTCTTTATAGAAGTATTGTCTAGATCACATTGGCCTGTGGGCATGTCAGAATATTTTGTCACAGCAGCAGAGATAAAATCAGAACATGATCCTGTGGCACAGATCTCTGAGTTGGAGGCCAGCCTGGGCTACAGGGCAGGTTCCAGGACAGCCAGGGGGGCTACACAGAAAAACGTTGTCTTGATATAATGTGTGGGGTTCCGCAGTGTACAGATGGGAATGAGGGAACAAGGAGTCTCATAGTTGAGAGGAGTCAGGGAAAGCACACGCTGCAGCCAGGCCCAGGCCATGACTTGGGAGGGCCAGACCTGATTTTAGCCCTTGGCTGGACATTATTTTGCAATGCACAAACTTATTAACTGGTCACAAAAGCTGGAGGAATTAAAAAATAGATAGGATTGTGCCTTTCACTAAGTTATACTCTGAACAAAGGACAAAAGAATGACAAAGAAATTGCAACTATTTTGGGATGTTTAAAACCCGGTGTAAGGGTAATAACCACAGACAAGTTATCACTAGATTACTCTCCTGGTGGTTTTTTGTCTATGACCCAACGTAGACATAGCTGAGAAGAGGGAATATTAATTGAAAAAAAAAAAAATGCCTGTATCAGATTGGCCTACAGGCAAATCTGCAGGGTATTTTCTTGGTTAACAGATTGATGTAAGGGCCCAGCCTGCTGTAGGCAGTGATGCCTGTGGTCAGGTGGTCCTGAATGATGTACGTAAAATAGGCAGGGGAAGCTCATCCCTGGTCTCCAGTTCCTGCTCTGTTTCCTGCAGTAACTGTGACCCAGGATACATAAAGCAAACAAACCTTTTCCTCCCTAAGTTGCTTTTGGTCATGGAGTTTTATCATGAAATAGAAACCTAACTATGAAAATCACATTTCTTTTTTATCACTTTTCAGAAAACAAAACCCAAATAGTTTTATTTTGGTAGTTATTTTCTAAGCAAATGCGTAAATTATATACACATACTCATATACTGGCATTCAGTTACAGTGATGATGTATAAGATTATTTCTAAACATATATTTTAAGAAATTATACATTTTTCTTTTTGGCCAGTGATACGACTCAGTGGGGAAGGCCTCCTGCTGCCTGCCAAGCCTGATGACCTGATTGATCCCAGAGACCCACCTAATAGAGAGCAATTTCTACATGCTGTGGCACATGAGTGTAAGCACACACACACACACGCGCACATGTACAAACATACAGTTCTTCCTAGTATTTAAATAACCTTTTTTACCCTCTCTCCCATTCTGTTGTACATACATTCTCAACAAACAAGAGCAGAAATGCTAGCTAGCCAATGGGCACACAAGTGTCCCCTATGGGACAGGCTTAACAGCTGCTCAGTGTTTCCTTGGTGAAGTTCTGCCAAAGATGACAATTCCACACTGTGTGGCCCTCCTTTTGCATTATTTTATTATCTTATTTCTGGCAAGTAGTTATGACCCACAATGGCTAGCTTTAGAAGGAATACAGCTGGGCCTGTTTCCAGAAACAACGAAAAGATGCAGGGTTTTAGCGGGCAGGGATGGAAGAGTCTTTCAAGGAAATGGCCCACAAGGGTGGCAGAATTCTAACTCCGTGAATAGCCTACACATTTCTTTCGCCTCAGTGTGTTAGCTTTCTGTCGCTGTGACAAAAAACCTGATAGAAGCAATTCAGGAAGTAAAGAGAAGATCACTTGGCTCATAGTTTGGAGGTTCAAATCCAAGATGGTCCTATTAGTTTGGGTTTCTACTGAGGTGGCAATGTCACATTAGGAAGATATCAGAGCACACTGTTCACAACACAAACCAGAGCAGAAAGACCAGAGTCCCCAGATCCTCTTGGGGCATGCCCCTCAGTGGACCTCTCCTTCTTTTAAAAAACACAATCTGTTCATTTTTATTTTATGTGCATTGGTGTTTTGCCTGCATGTATGTCTGTGTGAGGGTGTTAAATCCCTTGGAACTGGAGTTAATAGACAGTTGTGAGCTGCCATGTGAGTGCTGGGACTTGAACCCAGGTCCTCTGGAAGAGCAGCCAGGGATCTTAACCACTGAGCCATCTCTCCAGCCCCAGAGGGCCCAAATCGTTTTTTTTTTTTTTTTTTTTTTTTTGTTTTGTTTTGTTTTTGTTGTTTTTTTTTTGTTTGTTTGTTTTAATTATGTGTTTGAAACCAGGCATGGTTTAATCTCAGCACTAGGGAGACAGAAGCAGGCAGACCTCTGAGTTCAAAGCCACTCTTGCTTTGAACAGGGTGAGTTACAGTAGGACAGCCAGGGCTACATAGAGAAATCCTGCCTCAGAAAAAAATATTTTTTATGTGTTTGAATTTCTTGCCTGCATGTATGTCTGTGCATCAGAAAGTGGCTTTGAATTCCTGTAAAGGGCCCAGCACCTCCCAATAACACCATCCTAGACCCTCCCCTGCTTGGGCTGAGTCCTCTGTACTGTAAGGCTTCTGAGCCTGGCATCCCTTCTGTGCTGCTCCTGGAAGACTGAGGAGTAGGGTCCAGCCATCCCCTTTTCTTTTATTCTCCAATGAAAAGCAAATAAATAGGTTTTCCTGCTAATTGTCACACAGAGCAGGCAGCAAACTCAGAGCAAACGGGCAAGTTCTTGCATTTGGGAACTCACAACAGCCTCTTCACCCCTTGCGTGATTCCTCCATCTTTAATCAGCCAGAGGGCTCGCCATTCCCTCCTAGGAGTCTACCTCTGGCCAACTGGACTTTGCCCTATAAAACACAACTTCCCAGTCTTCTGCAAGTGACTCAGGCAGACAAGTGAGCATCCCTTGTCTCAATAAAAGTAATGACACCAGAACAGGAACAAGGCATGCACAATGTCCAGAGCAGGGACAAGGCATGCATGGTGTCCTTGGAGGCTGGGGCCAACAGGACTCTCTTAGGCAGAGTTTCACATCTTCGGGTAGAGGCTCTGAACTTCCTGAGGGTGACTGGGGCCTACCAGGCTTGCCCACCTCAACCCGGCGGGAAACTTCTCAATTGCACTACAGATTTATTGTCTCATCACCCACTTACTTATTTGGGCACATTGTGGAAAAATATGCAAACCCAAAGAGTGGGAATTACTCAGAAGATGGGAGGGAGAGGAGCTCTGAGGCTGCAGATCCTTCCCAGCATCTGAAGAATGTTCTTGGTTAGATGTGGTGGTGCATGCCTTTGATCCCAACACTCAGGAGGTAGAAACAGGTGGATCTCTGTGAGTTCAAGGCCAGCCTGGTCTACATAGGGAGTTCTAGGACAGCCAGAGCTATATAGTAAGACTCTGCCTTGAAAGCAAACAGACAAAAAAGAATAATCCTTTTCCAAATAACCTAGATATGAGATTGCAGCTTTACCTTTTGGGGCTTTCTTCCTGTGCATTTATATTTATTTTTTCTCACAGATTTTTATTGTGCTATGTAATGCAGACATTTTTTTTTTCATTATGTAGTCTAAATTGGTTTTAAATAATCTACTTCAGGTTCTGCAATGCTGGGATTATGGATGAGGTGAGTCTTTTGTTTTTGTATAGGACTAAAAATCACCCTACACTGAGCCACATCCCCAGTACCAATATAGATTTAAAAACACACACACACACATATTTGGTTTGGTTTATTTTTAATTCTGTATATATGTGGTATAGGGTGGCAGGTGTGTGCACCTGTGAGGGTGGCAGGTGTGTGCACCTGTGAGGGTGGCAGGTGTGTGCACCTGTGAGTTTAGATGCTGTGGAGTCTGGAAGGTGATGTCCCATCCCCTGGAGCTGGAGTTCTAGGCAGTTTGGAGCCACCCAGTGTGGGTGCTAGAAACCAAACTCAGGTCTTCTGGGAAAATAGTACCTGCTCTTAAGCACTGATCAATTTTTCTAGCCCAAGAATTATAAAAATTCTATTTACTGACTGTCCATTCGTCCATCTATCGTGTGTGTGTGTGTGTGTGTGTGTGTGTGTGTGTGTGTGTGTGTGTGTGTGTGTGAGAGAGAGAGAGAGAGAGAGAGAGAGAGAGAGAGAGAGAGAGAGAGAGAGAGAGAGAGAGGTTTAAGAATAACTCTCTGGAAAATCCATTCTCTTTTTCTACCATGTGGGTCCTGGGATTAAACTCACCTTGCTGTGTTTCTGGGCAAACAATTTTCCCCCTGAGCTGCCATCATGCTGGCTGCCCCCACCCCCTTTTTTAAAGACAGGCTGCCCTGGAACTTGTAACAATCTTCTTGCCCCATCCTTCTATATGCTAAGATTATGTATGTACATCATCCTACCTAGCTCCAGATTTTTTTTTTCAAGGCAGGATTTCTCTGTTTAACAGCCCTGGCTATCTTGGAACTCACTTTGTAGGCCTAGAATACACAGAGATCCTCTGCCTCTGCCTCCCAAGTGCTGGAATTAAAGGCCATATTTCTTATGATTTATTTTTATTAGTTTTAAGTATATGTGATATGTGCATATGAATGCAGGTCCCCTTGGGAACCAGAGGAGTGAGATCCCCCAGGAGCTGGAGTTACAGGCAGTTTTGTGAGTCATCTGACGTGGATGCTGGGAACTGAACTCACATACACCCTTTGAAGAACTGTGCATGCTCTTAACCACTAAGCCACTTCCTCAGCCCCAAACTTTTTCAGAATAAACTCTATGGAACAGATTTTAAACCTTCAGGTCTAATCAAGTCAGTTTATGTAACGGTGTGACAGGTAAGTGCAATGCTGGAAAAGGTAGGGCTGTAAGATTACTTCAAGGCCAGCCTGTGCAACTTGGTGAGAACCCATCTTGAAATGAACTGGGAGTTGGGGCTGGAGAATGGCTGCTTAGTGGCTGCTGTTCTTCCAGAGGACCTGGGTTGTCCTCCCTACCAAGGCTCTGACGCCCCCTTTGCTTTCTGCTGCTTTGACAAGACATTGACCAAAACAGCTGGGGGAAGAAAGGGTTCATTTTAGCTGGAGGGAAGCTGAGGCAGGAACTCGAGGCAGAACCATGCATTGACGCTGCCTTCTGGAATGCTGTTCATGGCTCAGCCCGCTCTGTTATAAAGCACAGAGCCACCTGTTTGGGGTGGCATCACCCACAGGTGGGCTGGGCTCTCCTACACCAATCACTAATCAGGACAGTGCTCCACTGATCCACCCACAGGTCAATCTAATGGAAGCCCTTTTGTCAATGGAGGCTCCCTCTTCCCAGAAGCCTCAAGCTTTTGGCCGTGGTAAAGAAACACAGTGCTTGGGGAAGAGGCATGGCAGCCAGGGAGAGCACGCACATCGTAGGTACTCTGAGGTTGCTGTGAAGAGACAACATAACCAAGGCAGTTCATGGAAGAGTTTGCTGGGGGCTTGCTCACAGTTTCAGAGGGTTAGTCGGCGATGGTGTGGCGAGCGCAGCAGCAGGCAGGCATGGTATTGAAGCAGTGGCTGAGCGCTCACACCTGATTCACAGGCATGCGGCCGAGAAAGAGCAAGTAACTGGAAATGTCGGGATTTTTATACGTCAGAGCCCGCTGTACCAGGCTCTTTCTTTTGGGCCACCAACCAGCTCCCAATCCATGACACAAGACACTTAGTTTTGAATGCTCAGCCTAGCTTAGGCATGTTTATGGCTGGCTCTTTTAACTTAAATTAACCTGTTTCTCTTTATCTACCTTTTCTTTCTTTCTTTCTTTCTTTCTGTCTCTGTGTCTGGATGGCTGAAGACTGCCTGACTTCTGGCCCCTCATTGTCTCCTCCTCCTGTTCTTCCTTTTATTTTTCTCCTGCGCCCACATTTCTCCTCCCATTTATTCTCTCTCCCTGCCAGCCCTTCCTGTCCTTTCTCTGCCCAGTTATTGGCTCTTCAGCTCTTAATTATACCAATCAGGCAAGATGAACCCAATCTTTACATAACTAAACAAATATAGCATAAACAAAAGTAACACACATTTACACAGTTTAAGTAATATTCTGCAGCATAAACAAGTGTTAGCACATCTTTTCGTAGTTAAAATATTTCACAACAGCCCACCACCACCAACCTCCCTCAACAAGGCCACACCTCCAAAACCTTCCCAATTCCCAAACAGTTCCAACTGGGGGCATCATTCAAACAAAGGAGTCTATGGGGGATTATTCTCATCCAAACCAAAACACATACATTCACAAACACACACACACACACACACACACACACACACACACACACACACACACACAGAGAGAGAGAGAGAGGGGGGGACAGAAGGAGGGAGGAACAGAAGGAGGGAGGGAAAGAGGGAGAGAGGGAGGGAAAGAGAAAGAGAGAGAGAAACTTGAGAGCCATAAGGCATGCCAACAACCAATGATCCTCTTCCAAGGGCGCCTGCAGTGAGATACTTCCTTTAAGTAGGTCCCAATTCCTTAAGGCTCCACCCCCACCCCCAAAGCACCACAGGCAGGGGACTACACCTCACACCTTTGGCATATGGACCTTTGGGGACCACTCTGTACCCAATTACAAGGAGTACTGTGAGTCACTGCAGTCCTCTTAGCTTGTGCCAGCCCTGGCTTGCTTGGGTCACAGGCATCTGGGGCTGTCCCACTTGATTGGATTCACAGAGCACAATCAGGTGCCCACTTGCGGCTTCTTCACTGCTCTTCTCTACGCAGATGCCTATCTGCAGGGGCTGGGTCTGACCTCAGATGGCCATCATTATTCCATCTGTCACTGTTCCTCTCCTGGAGAGGCCCTGGAGCCAGTGAGTAGGGGTGGAAGGTGGGCCTGTCAAGTGAGGCCTATCCACAGGGTCCCCAGAGGGCCAGCAGCACGTCCATCTTCCTGCCCAGCAGAAATGGGGCAGGGTTTCAAATGGAGAACATGAACGTGGGTCCCCAGGATGCAAGTGCTGTGAAGGGCTCTTGACTATCAGCCCACACCAAGCCCGGGAGTTTTAGGATCAACTTATAGACACACTTGAAATTCAAAGGCAGGAAACAGAAGAGACCGGATTCTGTGGAAAGCAGAAAGGCAAGCGCGGGGCTGAGACGGCCCTCGCCAGTCAATTTTGGGCCAGGACTTCTAAAACTGTGAGGCAAAAATATTTTGGTTTTATGCCACAGGAGTTTGTCAGTGATGGGCAGAGGGGCTGAGAAATAAAAATGGAAACTGTCTCCTCCATCAGTGGGAAAGGGAGGGATTCTGGGTGAGCCACTAACTCTGGCATCTAGTCTGGGAAGGGAGAAATGGCAAAGCCAAATTACAGTTAGAGTTCGAAGACGTAGCTGTTGGTAGAGTTGTGGCCTAACATGCAGGAGGCCCTGGGTTTGATTCCTAGCACAACAGAAATCTGTAATCCCAGCACGTGGGAGGCAGAGGCAGAGGCAGAGGCAGAGGCAGAGGCAGAGGCAGAGGCAGAGGCAGAGGCAGAGGCAGAGGCAGAGGCAGAGGCAGAGGCAGAGGCAGAGGCAGAGATTGGAGCCTCTGGTAGCTGCATGAGTTTGAGGTCACCCTGGGATACAATAGACCAGCGGTTCCCAACCTCTGGGTCATGTCCCCCACAGGGTCACATGTCAGATAGTTTGCATATCAGATATTTATAATTCATAACAATAGCAAAGTTACAGTTATGGAGTAGCAATGAAATAATTTTATGGTTGGGGTCACCACATGAGGAACTGTATGAAACAGTAGCAACATTAGCAAGGTTGAGAACCACTGCATTAGACCCTTCCTCCAACCCACCAACCTGCTCACCCCACCCCAACAGCCATTAAATAGATATGCTCTCTGGAATGAACATTTACATTGTTGAGGAGGTGACACTGGGCTTGAGTTGAGTCTTAGAAGGGTCACCATGGGGAACTAAGGGAAAGAATTAAAGGCTGCAGTTTCCTTCTGGTGGCTAATTCTAAAGGCTAGTGTGCGACAAAGAAATGGTTTTGATCACTAGATGTGTGCTTGTTCAATACATTGTAGACAGAACGTGTTGTCAGGTCTCTGTTTCTTTGGTAGAGGTATTTCATGTATTTCCTCAATATTGTCACAAGCCAGACCTACCTGGATGTGACCCCCTGCACTGGAACAGTGCCCAAGGACTTCTGTTCAGTAAGAGGGCTTAGAGTAGAAGCCCCAAGGCTGTTGTCTTTGGGGAAATCATGTCACAGACAGTCACAATCCAGTTCCTGGGTGCCACTGTGGCTGTCCACCTGAAGAAATGGAATCAGGGCATCAATGAGGTCCTTGTTCCCAGAGAAGCAAGGTTAGAATGGACCCTTGGGCAAAGACACAAATTCACAGACACAAAAACACAAGAGAAAGAGGCAGGCAGAAGCTCGGCTGTCCTGTGTGCACAACATGACCTCTGAAGTCACTGAGGCCTGACCGAGCCTGCGAGATTGGCACTAAGAGCTGCCATTTAAACTATTCTGGGCAACAGTTTCTATTTCTGTGCTAGTTTACATCTTTCTTCACAAAGTCACACAAGAGTGGAGCAGCTAAGGGAGGCTTAGCAACAATCCGATCCACAGCTGTGGCCATTAAGTCCTGCAGATCATGGACACCGAGGGTCAGGATGAGTGCTAAGGATCTCACAGGAAGAGCTTGCATTCCTCAACTTCTGCATTTCCCCCAGGGCATGGCAGACTGCCACTCTCCAATTCTGGGTTTTTGTATTTTGCTGAGACAACCACCTCCTTTAATCATGATGAAAATGCTGGGTACTCTCTATAGATGGAGAGCAGCATGTGGTCCCAACCTCAGTCAAGGAGAAGGAGGTGTGTGTGGATTGGTGGATAGCATGAGGGAGGTGCTACCTGCTTTGGGATGGTGGTGCTGGGAGTCTTGCAACCACAATGGGAAAAACACAGAGAAGCATCATTAACAGGTTCTACAATTGTCTCCTGGACAGGGGAATGCCATGTGTCCTGTTAAACAGCTCAGTTAACAGATTGATTCTCTGAAGGCCACACAGGTACCTTCTAAGGTTCAGACTCTATTTGGGATGCCTAAATAGTCTGGTCTTATCTTACTGTACCGTATTTGGTCCTGAGTCTCTTCATAACCAGTGTACAGAAATGTAAATAGCAGGTCAGACCAAGGCGGACTGTCCTTTTTCTGGGGAGGGTCTGTATGAATTGCTTTTTTTCTTTGTTTGTTTTGGTTTTCTGAGACAGGGTTTCTCTGTATTGCTTTGGAGCCTGTCCTGGAACTCGCTCTATAGACCAGGATAACCTCATGCCTCTGCCTCTCAAGTGCTGGGATTAAAGGCATGCACCACCACTGCCTGTCAAATTCCTGTCTTCTTATAGTGTGTGTTTAGGGATGTTGCATAGCTATTTCTAAACTGAAATATTCCTTACTGGAGGCCCCTAAGACTCAGGTAATGAAGGAATTAGAAAATTCCTGAAAGTGGTCATATTCAGAAGTCCCCCCCCCCCAGGGTTATAAGCAGGGGTCTATTGCTGAGGGCCAACAGTCCAAGCTGTTGGTGGAGCTCCTGGGTTGTCACTCACGCTGAGGATGGGTTTCTCCTTAGTAACACTTATACTACTGTGAATGACCTAAATAAACTCACTGGTTCACTAAGCTAGTGTGGGTGGTGTTGTTTCTTTGATCTATGGATGGCACCCTATCTGGGACAAACAGTTGTTTGCTCAAATACTCCCCAGGAAGGAAGTTATGGATCGGGTGTGATAGTTAATCTCAACTGTCAATTTGACAGTTCTGGACCAGTGGTTCTCAACCTTCCTAATGCTGACACCCTTTAATAGGTTCCTTATGTTGTGGTGTTCCCTGAGCAGAAAATTATTTTCATTGCTACCTCACCTAATTTTGCTGTTATGAATCATGTAAACACCTGCTTTTGGGGATTATCCCAAGTTAACAGGTGGGAAGACTATTGTGGGTGGCAACATTCCCCGGGCTAGGAGCTGAGCACAGGCGTTCATTGGTCTCTTCTTCCTGGTTGCAGATACAGTGACCAGCTGCTTCAGGCTTCAGCTGCCTTGACAACTGGACCTTAAAATAAATCCTTCCAGGGGCTGCAAGAAGAGTTTGGGACCAAGAGTGCTTGTTGCTCTTATAGAGGAACAAAGTTTGATGTCCACTTCCCTATCCTTAAGTCGCTGGTATCAGGGTGATTTTGTCACAGTAAAGGGAAAAGTAACCAAGACAGAGGTGTGGTGATTTGAAAGAAAATGGCCCCTAAAGGAAGTGGCACTATTAGGAGGTGTGGCCTTGTGTCACTGTGGAGGCGGGCTTAGAGGTCTCCTTTGCTCAAACTTAGCTCCGGTGTGTCACTCAGACCACTTCCTATTGCCTTCCGGTAGGATACAAGAACTCAGTTCCTTTTCCAGTACCATGTCTGCCTGCCTGAGGCCTTACTTCCCACCATGACAATGGACTAAACCTTTGAACTGTAAGCCAGTCCCAATTAAATGTTTGCAAAAGTTGCCCAGGTCACTGTGGCACACACCTTTATTTCCAGCAGTCAGGAGGCAGAGGCAGGTGGATCTCTGAATTTGAGGTCAGTCCTGAGCTACAGAGCTAGTTCCAGGACAGCCAGGGTAGCTATACAGAGAATCCTGTCTCAATAAGCAAACACCTCAAAACAAACCAACAAAACAAACAAAAACAATCCCCCCCTCAACAAATCAAACAAAAGATGCCATGGTTAGTGTCTCTTCAAAGCAACAGAAACTGCCCTAAAATAAGGGGTGATAAAACAAACAAACAAACACCCCACAAAACCACTTTTGGAAACAAAAGTTCTCAACTACTCTTCAGTTCAAAACTGTCACTGAGATTAAATTTTCCATTCGCCGACTCCATGTTAGGATGCCACAAAGCACTACCACCTATGAGAGCTCCAGTGTCTTATGGGAGTGCAGTTCTTCCAAAGCTTCAAGATGTGGCTCATCCAAGAGCTGCCCAATGGATAGTTCAGGAAGCCAAGATGGCTGGCTCCTTTTCCATTTTAATCAGAATATGAGCAGTGGGTGTCCCTGGGATGTTGAGGCCACCACTGTCCCTGAGCAGTAGGTGCTCTTGGGATGTCCATGCCACCAAGAAGGCAGCACCAGATGGCCACCACTCTAAGCATCCAGCAGCACTCCACTGGGTTAACCATCTGCTAGCTCCACAGCTTGAACCTTGGTTTGGAAGAATAGAATCCAATCCTTTAAAAATTGTTTCTGAAATTCCTATCAAATGCTGGGCAGACAGATCACAACTCAAAGCTCTATTACTGGCTGGAAACCAAAGTTGCATGTTGGCTTATTCAAATCTAGACAGCCCAGCCTGGTCCCCCTGTGAGTAGCAGCACATGGCTAAAATTAGCCTGGCCATCTGCTGAAACAGCAGCTGGGATATTCTAAGCCCCAGAGAGGCTGCCTGGAAGTGGAGCTGAGCCTCTCACGGAAACAGCCAGAGGCCTGCTGCTTCGTGGTCAAGGGGGAAGACAGGGATGCCAGCAATTCTGGGAAGAAAGCCAGGGTCAGGGTGGGGTTCATGGAGACCAGAAATGCAGAGACAGACCCTGGTCCTCATTCTCTGGTTTCTTTCTTACCTGGAGCTTCCTGTTTGCATCCAGACATTGGTAACACCACTCTCTGGACCTAAGCAGTAATGGTGTAACCTGTTTAGCACTTGTCATAGATGAGGAGCTGAGTGCTTCACAGGGACCAGCAGTTCATATTCTTAAGATAGCTCTGATAGAAGCCAGATTTGGCTCATTTAGAAGACTGTCACAGTTATGTTGGGGACTCTGGCTCTAATGACCTGTGAAGTTGAAGGCCTCCTGTGGACTCCCATCTTCTGCCACCAGTGAGGAGCAGTATCCCACAATATCCCACTCTATTTAAATATACTTGATTAATATCACTGGTCACCAGAAAGCCTTCTCAGTTAGTTTGCTCTCTGACTGCAGTCAACACACCCAGTGGCTGCTCTAGCCTTACCTCTGTAGTTGGTCATAAAGCCTTACTTCCCAAGAGGATAGCACTCAAGTATAGTTAAACAACAGGATCTTGCTGGCCAACATACTGGAGGAATGCAGTGCCTCTCAGACAACACAGGCATGTGCTGCACTGCAACAGTGTGGTCTGAAACAGCTAGGGATGATACTGAACGGATGCTGTCCACGGGATGCTCGTCCAGACACAGGCTCACCAGGTGGACAGAATACACCTCTTTTTACAAGCATTTAGACCCCAGTTGTTGGTTTTTTTGGACACACAAGCATGTGCCCTTAACTGAGCTATGCCTCAGACCATGTTTTAACTTTGTAGATTGGCTGATCTTATCTTTGGTTACTGTGGTAATCTGAAATGGTCCCAAGGACTCATTGGGAATGGCACTATTAGGAGGTACGGTTTTGTTACAGGAAGTACGGGGGTGGTGGTAATGGTGGCGGCAGCAGCTTTGAGGCTTCAGAAGCTCCAGCCAAGCCTAGTGGCTGGCTTACTGTCCCTGGCCCTGCCTCCGGGTACTGGGAAAAAGCCGTATGTCGCCACTGCCTGGTCAGACTTGAATTTCTTAAACATGGAGGGAACCCACTGACACTCAAACTAAAAACACCATGCTTAACCAGGCACTGGGAGGGGAGCTGATTTTCTCTCTATTCGGGGTGACTGGTAGCTGATGAGCTTTATGGAATGGTTGGGTGAGCTGGAGACATTTATCAAGTTAGATACTGCAAATACAAGAACTTGACTGGAAAGCAACCAATACCCATATTCCTTATCAGAAACCTAAGGCTTCCTCACATCCTTCAGTTTAACTGTAGCCACAAACCTGGATTCTACAGGACACAACTGTAGATTACACATGACAGTAACTACTCAAGTTAGAAAATTTTAAGTGACCCCCACCTGCTTTGAGTGTGCTCTGCCTTTTGTTTTTCTCACCAAAAATCAAACCACCATCAAAAAACCAACCGCACGCTCGGAAGTTCTTAGGTTAGGGGATATTAGGAGTCCTCTCAGGCACTGGTGGCTATAATCCTGGGCCTGTGCCTCCTGCCTTTGGCTTGTCACTCCTAGGCACCCCCCAACTTAGTAAAAGGTCAAAAGGGGCTCTGACTTTCAGAGTTGAATCTAATATTCACCTATCATTCTCTCTCTTTTTTTTTCAAGATTTATTCATTATGTATACAGTGTTCTGCCTGCATGTATCCCTATAGGCCAGAAGAGGGCACCAGATCTCTTTATAGACGGTTGTGAGCCACTAAGTGGTTGCTGGGCATTGAACTCAGTCAGGATCTCTGGAAGAGCAGATGATGCCCTGTGGCTTTGGGATGGTATAGTGAGTCTTACTGCCTTGACAAGTTATTAGTAATCTGAAAGGAGCCTTCCCTGTGGGTATGACTCTCCGGGGGTTCATACCTACAGAATCTCTGCAGATCACTGTGAAGATAACCACATCCTAGCCAGAGGAGATGAGCCACACAACATAGGAACAGATAGCCATTTGCATTTTAATTGAGAACTATTAGCCCTTTGGGTGGCTACACTGATTACAGGAGGTTCAATTTGGAAGACAAAATTGCTCACGGATGAATCAAGAATCTCAAATGCAACCCTGAACTGACCACATCACACATTCAGTTTCCCCAGGTTAAGTGCTTCAGGAAGCTCCTTGTTTTCTGGTTACCCGATGTCTATTACTGAAAACAAAAGCCCAGAAGGCTAAGAAGGGGACAATTCGTACAAGATAAAAGAAAATCTATGTAGTATGAAATTAGTTTTTATTTTTAGCTTAAAATAAATGCTTAACATTTTGCCAAAATCAAACCAAAGACGAACCTTTGAAAAAAGGGAGGAAGCACATTTCCCTTCCCTGTGGGAACCAGTAAGGCAGACATTGTGGCTGTGACGTGGCTTTTTTTCCCCTCAGGACTAGTCTAGGCAAACGAAAACAAAAACCTCTCCCCAACTTTTCCTCTACTGTCAGCTGCGTCTATCAGGGCTGTGCCTGGTACATAGGCTAAAACCCCAAACAACCCTCCCACCGAGTGCAACATAGACAAGGGACTTGAACCCAGAGCCCTTTAACCTTTCTATATAGAACCCTAAGGAGATCGGGTGAGGGCGCCACCATTAGGTGGCGGTGTGGCTGAGGTTTTGTGGTGTCTGTGGTGTGGAGGCACCAGGGTGAGATTACCCCTAGGTTCTGGGTGCTGGGCACAGCACACCCCTCACACTTTACCACAGGGATGTCTTAAAATTGAACCTCAGTTTCAGCAGGTATTTCAGATTCACCTGAGCAATGTCGTAGACAATGTACCTGGAACAGTGGTTAAGGAGCCAACCGTTGAGTCCCTGACCTTCCTCACACTGAATTGGCTGAAGCGGGGAAGGGCGGTGCCCAGGGAGCCAGGTTTACCCAGGAGACCATCCACGGGGAAAAGCTGTCACTATCCCCACATAAGCAGTCCCTGGCAGTGAGAGCATACATACACGCCTGCAGGTACAGTTCCAGAACACACGGCACAGCCATGAAAGGATACTCGTTATACAGTAGGCAGGTGTCATTAACACCCGATGGGATCCCTGTCCCCAGTGGAACCTCTACACCCTCCAGGGTGATGCTGGCCGAAGGGTCAGGGGTGGTTTTGCCCAAGCCTGTAAGGTAGAATGGTCAAGTATGACAGATGTGCAAGAAGAATGGGAGAATGTCCGGGGTACATGACATGACGTCTACTCTGCAGACGTGTTTACTTCAAACATCCTTCAGATGCAAACACGGAAGCTATCAAGGTTCAAGGCGCCAATCTCAACCTGGAAAGTCCCCGAGGTCCAGATGGGAGCACTAACTGGTCAAAGTCAAGGCCGTCATGATCGTGTGCTGCTGGCTCAACACCTCCAGGTTCCCCAGAGGTCTCTCCTGGCCGATACAACTACTCACAATGTCAGGCTACCGGTGAGTGCCCTCTCGTTTGGTTCCCTGTGTCTCAAAGAACTCCTATGGCATTATGACACTAGCTGCAGCCACAAGGGAATCAAAGGTAGGCAGCTCCAAGAGTGCAGCCTGTGGAGGAAAGCCCCGCCCTGCCCCATCTGCCATGTCAGGCTGGAGGACAGTACCTTTGACACTGTGCTTGCCCTTGGGTAACTTGCTGATGTGTGAAGCATGCTTGAGTTCATACCTATTGAAAAGAGGACAGTCTCAAACTAGCACCTGGTCACCGGGCTCCCAAACCAGTATTCATCAGCATCTTTACTGTCAGGGAAACTAACCGCCCCCAGAACTCTGTCCACCTTTACAACGGTCCCTCCTTTCCAGCTTCTGGACTCTTCAGAACCTACAGTGTTCTCAGGTATCGAGCCTGCGACAACTGTCACCACTATGGGGTTATCTCCAAAGAAAGGGCTTGTTTGGAGCTGCGGCCAGCTGCTTGAAGGCTCCTGTGTAGTCTACCCTATGGCTTAGTTCACTATCTCGCTCTTTTCTGGTCACAGCTCACAGGATCAGGAAGTTGCCCGAATGAATTTGGAAGAACTGATCTTGAAGAATGGCCTCCCTTTTCTGCAAAAGGACTCATATCGCCAGTTCCTGGAACTCCTGCATCCCTCCCCCCAGGGTTTTCATAGCATCTTTCAATCTCCCTTGATCCCTTCAATCACTGTCTACTGTACTTACAAGCCAAGAATCCTGACTAACTGGTGGGTATTTCTCTATCATTGCCTGCCTAAGGTGACTCTCTTTCTGGACCACTCTACCCACCCTGGCCTCAGAGCCAGGATACTCACATGTTTCCAAGGGCAACTTCTCCCAACAGTATTAAGCCAATTGGGTCTCCCTGAGATGTGTGGCAGTAGTTTGCACTTTTGGATACCATGTCGGCAAAATAGATCCCTTTTCCAAACATGTAGCCTGTCTGGAGAGTTGGAAGAGGGACAGCTGAAAACCTTTTAAGAGTAAGTCAGTGATGCAGTCCAGAGAGTACCCACACGAGCCACTGGGTAAGCCCTGCAGCCATAACCTCTGAGAGACACTGCTCAGTCACTAGAGGCCAGTGCTCACAGAGGGGCTATGTGAAGTCTCAAGAGGGTAATGTGAAGATTTAATGAGTTGTAATCACTATTTAGACTATTTAGGCCAGATAGATGTTTACATCCAGCACTGGCTCTGGATGTAATCCCTCTGTTAAGTGCAAGGTTTGGAACAGTAAGTGAAGGGCTGGGATGGCCACCTCAGAGGCCCTGTGCAGTTGGTCCCTTCCATAACCCGGCAGGTGATGGGTCTATTCCTTGTTTATTTTATTGGTGGAAATTCAGGAGCTCATAGAGCCATATGTCTGGGCTCCAAAGCATGTTCTTTGCATGTCAACATTTTCAACCAGCCTTCAGAGCATCTTATTCTAGATGCTTCTGTCCCAGAGCTGTCTCAAATACATGCAGCTGCGCTATTGACAGGGCAGCCTTCGGGCTCAGAGGCTCTCCCTGAAGCACCCGGGGCTCTTTAAGGAGATTGCTGTAGGAACACACTTCTACACTTCCCCATACCCACGGTCAGCCACCTACCACAGGTGCTTCAGGCGGGGCTATCCGCAGACCCTGTGACAAGATGCCAGCAAAATTGGTGGTCCTGGACCCGTGCCACAGTAGCCTCCGATTGTGCAGCTGCTTGAAGGGCTTGTAGCGTTGGCTCTCTCCCTCCCGCTCTATCTTAAAGATCTGTGTAGACCGCAAAAGGGAGGCAGAAATACTGTCACTCAGGTTGACTGAAGAGATGAGTGGACTGACACTGACCACTTGTGCCAAGAACTAACAACTGTAGCTTTGCTGCATTACCCACAGGACAGGGTGGGATGGTCCACTGGGTGGGAATGAGCCATCAGAAACGACTGGTGCTAATATGCTGCAGCAGCAGATATGCGCCTAAGGGAGCTTTTTCTTTGAGACTAATCTCACTATGTAGCCCAGGCTGGGCTTCCCCCTTTCAGTTTTGTGCCTCAGCCTCCCAAGTGATGGGACTGGACATGTGCACTATATCTGGCCTGAGGAACTTTATCATGAGATTCTAGTAATCACATTTTCTTATTCTAAAATCAGCTCTGGTCTGGGGCACTTTAAATACACAGTTAAAGGGCACAGCCAACTGTACAATACCACAAATTCTCCACCTTAACAAACAAGTCATTTCTATACTTAAAACTAAGTAAGGCTGGGTGTGGTGGTGCATGCCTTTAATCCCAGCACCCAGGAGGTAGGTAGAGGCAGGTAGATCTCTGTAAGTTCAAGGCCAGCAAGCTTCAGAACAGCCAAGACTACAGACTCTTTCTCTCTCTCAAAACAAAACAAACAAAAAACAAAACAAAACAAAAAAACAACAAAAAAGAAAACCAAACCAACAAAAAAAGCCAAACAGCTCACTCTTTCTGAGCCATGCCCAGGAAAGCAGGGGCAGGGACACCTGGCAGGACAAAAAGGGAATAGAGAAGAGAAGGGTTCTTACATCTATCACTTCCAGGTCATAGGCATTGTGTGTGGACGCATGAGTGTTCTTAACATACTTCCTGATGACCTCAGCCTCCTCAGAGTCTCTATCAACCACCTGGAAAACAGGAATCTGCATCAGGGTAGGGAGACCTCAGAGAACCCAATGAAGAATACTGACGTACAAGCCTAGAGGATGCCAGGAGCGGTTCATACCGCCCAACGAGTGACACCCGCACGCCTAGGCCAGGTCCCATGTGCCCAACATCACTTCTACATCCACACATCCACATGGACTGCCAGAAGGAGCTCAAGAGTTCTTGTGTACGCACAAAGTGTAAGTCAAGCTAGAATCAAGGCTCACCATTAGTGAGGTGGGACCTGGAGTCCAGCTTTCTGACGGAATACAAGGTGGCATTGTACCATTTCCCTGTCCCCACTCCAGTACTAAGATGAAACCAAAGGGCCTTGCACATGCTCAGCAAGCACTCCAACCCTGAACTATGCCCCAGCCCCACTACAGGGATTCTGAGGACAGTGTGTCTCCCTCGTGCTGGCTCAGCACATGCCCAATGTGATATCAATGGAATCCACACTAAGTAAACTGAGCTTCTGTAGGATGCTACGGAGGTTCTCTATGTTTTCTTATCCTACATTTGGAAAAACTAGGAATTCTGGTTGTCTTTGCTGCCTCTTAATTACAAGCTTTATAACCGTAGATGGAAATAGCTTCTTCACCAAGAACCTACAGCTTTCCCATTTAGAATGTACATTTGGCATCATAGCCTGCTTGTGAGGCAGCCAAGCATAAGAAACAGTTGAGCTACTGGGAACTCCACTTGGTTTGGGCTTTGTAGGCACCCTTCTTCTGACACTGCATGTGTTAGTGTGAGACCCTTATTTGTTCATTCTGTGAACACTCCTTTATTCAATACACCTAACAACTCAGCACTCCTCCATCTGCACAGGGCTGCAGGCACACCAAACTCTAAACAACGGAGTAAGTTCCTTCTCTTAACCATAAAATTTAGATAGATTCTATTTAATTATATACCAGTTCTGTCTGGGTATGAGTAGGAAAGCTGATCAAGCTTTAGTTGGCCTTAGGTGCAAACACAACAAGGCAATTTATGCCCTTTAAGTGAACTTATGAGGAAAATCTTGTGCTGGCCAGTTTTATGGCAAGTAGTCATAAAGCTAGAGTCACTGGATGGAGACTCACTTGAGAAAATGTGTTCATTAGCACGGACTATAAGCAAGCCTGTAGCATTTTCTTAATTAGTGATTGATATAGGAGGGCACAGTCCATTTTGGGTGGGGCCACCCCTGAGCTGCTGGTCCTGGGTTCTATAATAAAGCAGGCTGAGCAAGCTATGAGAAGAAAGCCAGTAAGCAGCACCCCTCCATGACCTCTACATCAACTCCTGCTTCCAGGTTCTTGCCCTGCTTTCCTTTGATGATGAACTCTGATGTGGAAGTGTAAGCAAAATAAACCCTTTTCTTTCTCAAGTTGCTTTGGTCATGGTGTTTCATAACAGCAATATTAAGTAACTCTGACTAGGACAAATCTTTCTATCTCTCTACCTCTATGTGAAACTGGGTACCCCATGATTAAAATCAGATGCATTTTGGGAAGGATATGTACAGGGGGCAAAAGATTTACACAATCAAGCCTGTCAATCAAAACAGAGGATCACCCAATCTATACTAAGTTTGCAAATCTGCGAGGCTTTCTATTCTTTGTCCAAGAGGCAAAGAATCTGGAAACACCTGGTTCAGACTCCAACCCTCAGGAGCACTTGGGACCATAATGGGTCCATGCTGACTGGCAGAAGCAGAAGAGAATACAGCCATGTCAGCTTGTCAGGCTGGGAGCAGAGGCACTCAGCCCAGCAAGGGCAATTCCCACATGCCTGAGCCTTCAACACATCCAAGTTCAATTAACTGCTTGTACCCGAAATAGAAGAACAGAAACTTGTGGTAGGACTCTCAAAATCCAGCCTCCACACCAATCTGAGGCACTAGCTAGCTCTGAAGACTCCTGCGGGGTCGCAAGGACCATCTCACCATCTGGCTCTGAGAGGGCAGCTTCAAGGCCTGGCTGCACTTTTAAGGAGCTGTCAAGATGGCCCCATTGCACATGAAGGCTGGGGACCATGGCTCTTGAGAAGGTGCAGGCCTCGTCTCACCTTAATGTCAGTTTTGAGTTTCTCGTAGTTGACATCAATGGGGTCCTTACTGCTGTCATCAGACCCACCCCTGAGAAGACTATAGGCCACCTCGATGTCCAGGAGGTTGTCCAGCATCTCCACCTTAGCCTGGAGACAAAATAAAGACCTGGGAGCTAAGTCCATAGAGAATAAGACAACTATCAAGCCATGTAGATGACATCCCACACAGTCGGGGGTGGGGGTGGGGAACCTCTTTGTTGGCCAGAGTCAGATATCACCTCTCACTCAGCAGTTGACAGTCCCAGGCAATCCCTCACATGCTAATGAGGGTCTGACACCTGGGGAGGTGTGGGACAGATGTCAGAACTCTTACATATGAATGATAGGTAGGAAAATAGATGCCACTAAGGATACCACAGACTGATGTCAGCGAGGGACTCATGGGGCTATATGTGGGGAAAGAGAAATGGTCTTCTTGGCTAGTGACACTTTCTTAGACTTACTTGGTAAAGCAAAGAAAAGAAACATTAGATCCTGTTCTGAAAGAACACAGTAAGGAGAGTAAGCCCCAGGACTGAGATCAGCCCTGGGCCCACCTGGAGGCCTACTACCTGCACACTATCTGCGTTGTTCAGGAGTGGAGGCTTCTTCATTCCAAAGTCATGGGGGATCAGGGTGTAGAAGCGATTGGAAAGATCCAGGATCTGGGAGTCACTGCTGCCTTGGGACACTGCCTGTAAGGAAAGGGGACAGAAGGAACAAAGGACAGAGGCAGCTGCTGCATGCACAAGCAGGGAAATGGTGACTAGCACTCCTTCTCACTGGACTGGTGGCACTGAGTGTATGTTATCATATACTCCATACAAACTCTATGTGGTGGGCTCATGGCTATTGCTGTAAAACTCCTTGTTTTTTTTTTTTTAAATGTGAAAACTGTTCAGCTGGGCATAGTGGCTCATGCCTCTAATCCCAGTATCCAAATATCCAAAGGCAGGTGGGTCTGGGTTTCAGGCCAGTGAGGTTATATAGAGAGGCCCATCTCAGACAAAGAAACAAAAAGAATAATTTCATAATGTTGGGGAGCATGAGCCAAAGAGCTTGATTGAGCGGGGAGGCCCAGCAATCAGTGGGGGCAGGGACACAAGGTCACTGCTCAGGGGCACCGGGATTCTCCAGGTCACCATGAGCTCAGTTCTCCAGCACCAGAAAGTCTACTTTGCTGGGTGTTCCCTTTTCTTCACACAAGAGGCTGCACCCCACACTCAAATACAAGTGGAACCTTCTTGTCTCTTGAGGATGCAAACACAAAATAAAATTCTCCACAAAAGTTCTAAGGTATTTATTACATATTTGTTAACTAAAAGCATTACTATTAGTATATTTTCTTAATAGTATTTGGCCAGTGACAGGGACTGTAATAGTTAACTGAACTGAAGGGGAAAAAAAAAAAAAAAGAAATTCCAAATCCACACAAACCATGGTTCTTTCACATAGTAGATGTGGCTATTGTCTCTTCAGTAGGAGAGAGACTGGTGTGGCTGGAAGCTCTGAGATGCTTGCTTACCTGCTGGACCTCACTGAGGATGGAGTAGGCGGCCTGGATCTGCCTTCTGCTCAGCTTCCCCAAGGGCATCTTCTGAAGGTCAATCTGAGGAGACAGGGGACGTAAAGGCTGGGCATTCTGTTGGTGAAGGGCACTGTTCCCTCATAGGAGATCAGTGGCCCACTTCACGGAAGTTACAACCCTTTCACCCCACCCTGCTTTCTGTGTAACAGCAGTCCAATGCTCAGCACTTGTTAAGAAGAGGCAACAATTCCTACCAATCCCATTGGACTAAGGTGATGGACTGAGCTTCCTGCTGCAGGCCTCAAGAGGAAGGGATCCTTCTGCCATACTGTTCAGACACTAGAGCCTCAAGTTTCCAAGTGGTGAATTAACATTTCTAAGAACACACACCCGATTCAAAACCTTCCTTTCAAATCAGCCACCCCAGAAGGCTACATATTTGTTCTCAACAACACTATGACTAACCACACCACCTCGGGATCCACTGTTAATCAGGATCTTGAGCTGAGAAGACAGAAGCATGGTCATTTTTTTTACCGCAATGAAAGGCTAACAGTCCCCACTCATAAACAATGTTAAGTGTTTCAAGGGCCACCTACCCCTTCCTGTGAGTGAACTGGCCTGTGTTGTCCAGAGTGCTTTGAGCTGACACCTGTGTGCCACAAGATCCTACACTCTTTGCCCTAAGGCTGTGGCACTGGACACACCCACCAGAGCTGTTTGATTTGCAAAGCAGCCTACAGCTTCTGGGCTCACGACTTCGGAGGTTGGCCAAGTATAGAGGTCTCTTCCTGCCTTAACTGCTGGGAAGACTGGAGGCAAGATGAAACAGGCTACACCATGCAGGCCCAATGAGCAGCATCAATGTTTCAACTGCCATCGTCTCTCTTCCAACCTTCCCTTTCACTCTACCACAGCTACACCCAACTCCAATTTTTAAGAAAGCTGATGAGTTTGACTGATTTGACTGGAGCATGTGTCAAGACAGTGGTGGTCACACTTTTTTTATTGTTTAAAACCTTTAAAAATTATTTTCTATCTATGATTGTTTTGTCAACATGTATGCCTGTGTACCACTTGGGTACCTAGTGTCTGTGGAGGTAAAAAAGACAGCAGATTTCCCTGGAACTAGAGTTGCGGATGGTTGTGAGCTGCCATGTGGGTGCTGGAAATGAATGAAGGTCCTCTAATAAGAGCAGTGAGTGCGGACTACTGTGCAATCTCTCTCCAGCCCAGTTTCCTTTTTCTCCAGGGGAACAAAGTCTTGGACCTTCATTGGCATCAGCTAGCTGGTATGTTTGGGCTCCAAAGAACCAGACCTATTTATCCACCCCAACACAGAAACAAAATGGGGACAGCATATTTTATGTTCTATAGCAGAGTGACGTTTGGCAAGCAGGAGCAGGAATGAGGACATGCTGACTCACCCCCCTTTTAGAGAGGACAAATAACACTGGAGAACGTGCCAGGCTTAACACCCATCAGGCTCAGCACATGAGCACGCAGCTGTGGCACCCACCTCGTACTCCACCAGCGCCTTCTTCATGCTTTCCACGTCGAAGATCATCCCCACCAGCTCTTGCACTGCCTTTGGGAGCTTCGACTTAGTGCCAGGCTTTACCGTCAGCTTCTTTACAGCCTCTTCATCCTATAGGACAGCAGAGAACCGCAAAAAGACAAAGGGTGGTGTCATCAGGGGTTACCTACAGGCGGTAACTAGGATGCAGGATAGGATATTTGCCAGCAAAAACAGCCAAATGTTCACCAAAACTCTTCACAACAGTGGTCAGGAGGGCTTCTGCACAGGCAAAACAATTCCCATGCATTTCCAAGGCCTGGACTGCTTCAGGCTCCTATTCTAGCTGTTCTGGCAAAGTCTGACCCTCTCTGAGTATGCTGGTGCCTGCAGAAGCAGCTGCCCGTGCATACCCATGCCCACCTTAGAAGGGATGCCTGCTATGAAAATGAAGTTCAAATCAACACGCAGGAACCTGTCAGTAGACAAAGTCTCCCCGTTCCCAGCACCTGTTTACCCAGGAACCCATCTAAAAGCTTTTCCCTACAGGACCTATCCTAATGCATCATCTCATTTTTTGTCAGCCAGCTTGACAGAGATGCAGCATCCCTTAGCAGCTGTCATCCCTCCCCAGCCTTGAGACAGTATTGCCTAATGAACTATTAGTACATGAGATTTTAATCCTGCCTCCTGGAGACTTGGCTAGGTTAAGATCACTGCTTTGTGGTCACCTAAGCCCCGGGCAGGCAGGTGCTGTGCTGGCCCATGCCATGTGATGCGGTGTATGGGATGGTATTTGCAGTGGGTTAATGAGGTGAATTGTAGATCTGGATCCTCCTTGTCTTAAGCTGCAGTCATTTCCCAGGGAACCTACTCTGCACACAGAGCTCTAGAGGTGCTTTCTGTCCTGTAGGAATGACCTCCTTGGACAAACTGTCTACGGGTTTAAAAAAAAGCCATGTAAGCACATTACTTATGACCCATTTATGCCATTTCTCTGAGGTGACACTGAGAGGTACTCAAATATCTGTATGCCTACATGAATCACCATAGCAGGTGCCTGAAAAGAATCTAAATATCTAACCACGGGGAGGGTGTTGTTTTGTTTTGATCACCTGTGATTCCTGGTTCACCCCAAGATAGAGTTCTAAGCAGTATGAAGAAATGATGTTTTAACTGTGTGAGGTGGTACACATCTTTAATCCTAATAGAGGCAGGCAGATCTTTGTCTATGAGTTTAAGGCTAGCCTGCTCTACATAGTAAATTCCAGGCCAACAAGACTCTGTCAATAATTAGAAAGAAAGAAAGAAAGAAAAAAAAAATAAACAAAAACAAACAAACAAAAAAAAAAACCAAACAAGAAACAATGCATTGGCTAAAAGTAATCTTAACACTCAAGAGACTGATTCAGGAGCTTCTTTAAAAAAAAAAAAAAAAAAATCTTCAAACCAGGCTGTTGAGGTGACTCAGTGGTTAGTAAAGGTAACTCCTAACGCCAAGCCTCATGACTTGAGTCCATGAAAAAGTAATCAAACCAACCTGAAAAACAAGTATATACACACCGAAAACAAAGTTCAAGTGCAAGGGGCCAGGTGGTGGTGGCACACACCTTTAATCCAAGCATCTGGGAGGCAGAGGCAGAGGCAGGTGGATTTCTGTGAGGTCCAGGCCGGCCTGGTCTACAGAGCAAGTTCTAGGACAGCCAGGGCTGTCAGAGAAACCCGGTCTCGAAAAACCAAAACCAAACCAAACCAAACCCCAAACCAAAAAAACTGACTACAAAACCAACCAACAGACAAAGCCCACCTTTAGGTAGGCGTTAGTTTACTATGGCAGCTGCTGGCTACATGACAGGCTGTCACTGAGGCTTTGAAATGCGCCACTTTAAATGAAGCCAAGTGCTAAGTGAACAACACACTAGGTGTCATGGTACAAACAGGAAATGTTCAATGGTTCTGTTGGTATCAATCACATTGTGCTCCTGTGGGATGTGTGGAGAAAGGGTGTGGGGTGATTCTGGGCCATGAGGGAAGAGATGGGTGTGTGCCCCATGGTATGTAAGGCAGGATCCCAGTATCATGGTGGGGAATGACACCAAGGGTGACACTAGGCAGATGCAGACCTGTGCCATGACTTTACTATGGTTATTCCCCGGTAGTTTTATTGTCTGTGTCTTTGTCAAACACCTTCTCTAACAAACACTGAAGACAATTCAGTGGAGGGACAGACCAAGCCTGTCTACCTTCAAGTTCAAGGTCTCAGGGTTTCAGCCTCAGCATTACATAAGAGCTAATTGTATACTTTTATCTATTCATTTAAAACACCAAAATAAATAAAATAAAAAAAAAACCACCCACCAGGGTCTCACTATGTAACCTGGTTGCCCCAGAACATGCTATGATGACCAGAGTGACCCCAAAGTTCATAGAGAGCCATCTACCTACCTCTGCTCTCTCTGCGCTGGGATCAAAGATGTGAGCCACCACATCAGCTTCTAAAATTATTTTTAAAATAATTTATTTTATGTGCACTGGTGTTTTGCCTTCATCTACAATGTTTGCGTGAGGGTTCAAGAGGGCACCTACAACTGGAGTTAGTTGTGAGCTGCCATGCAGGTGCTAGGAATTGAACCTGGGATCTCTGGAAGAGCAGCCCGTGCTCTTAAACACTAAGCCATCTCTCCAGTCACCTCTAAATTGTATTTTTAATGCAGAGCTCACAACACTACAAAAGAAATAATTTCTCCTCTGTGGTATACTAGACCCCAAATTTTGGAATCAAAATCTCTACCTGTGGGGCCCAGGGCATTCAATCCCAGCATTTCCCATGCTGAAGCCAGATGACTGTCAGTTTGACTTGCTAAAGAGCAAGACCAGCTCAAGCAAACATTAACATCTAGTTATAAAAATATCACCTAAGATGTAACTGAATGCTGCCTGGTACCACCCAGCGAGTTTCAGAGAAGATACAGATAATCCAGGGACTAAATCTATACCCAGGCAGGATATCTAAGTTAGTTCAATTCTACTGACACCGATCATTTTGCGTCTACACTGACACATGGATTCCAATAAAACATTCCATAAGGTAAGCATTATAAGAGGCCCCAGAGCACCTTCAGAAATGGTTCTTCCTCTGAGTCTCAGAATCTCTATTTCGTGTGGGTGCAGCAACAATTGTAACTGCACTTGCCTGTAATCCCAGCACCCAGGAGGCTAAGTGGGAGGGGAGCCAGCCTAAGCTCCCCACCCTGTTCTCATCTAAGTTTCATTTGATGTTTTATGGCATAGATCCCCATACCTCAAGGAGTATTTTTCTTTTAAAGGCTGCTGAGATAATCGTGAGACTTCTGCCCTTCATTCATCAGGGCATATTGACATGTCAACCAACCTCAAATTATGGGTTTATATTGCACTTGGGTTGGTGTATACATACATTCTCACATACTGCTTGATTGCTAGTTGAAGATTTTGCATTACGAGATAGTACTCAAGAGTTTTCTTCTGATGTTCTTGGGTAACACCAGCCTTGTGTAATGAGCCAGGAAATTTTCTTCTATTTTGGGGACAATTTGTCACACTGTTATCATTAACTCTTGTCTAAATGTGTCACTATTTCACCAGTGACATGGCTGGGCCACACTGTGAGTCAAAAGGCTTTTTTCTGTAATAGGATGCTGAAGAACTCTATGATTACCTGGCCATAGTCGATCTCCAGAGGGTAAAACTTTTTGGGATATTTTGTGAAGTTTTTCGAGTGCCAGGCATTGCCAGTCTTCTCTTCATAAAGCTTCATGAAGTGCTCAACAGCATCCTCTTTGGATGGCATCTGCTCAAGTTTGTTACTGCCGATGACAGTGCCCACTCGGCCCCAGGACCGGAAGATCCAGTACCTGTGAGAGGGCGGGAAGGATAGACAGCAGGATGAGCTTCTGCTCTGCTCCAGGGTCTCCTCATAAGGGACAGCTGTTCCCCCCCACCATGTCCCTGTAGCCCTGGCTGTCCTGGGACTTGCTCTGTAGACCAGGCTGGCCTTAGGGCTGCCTCATGAACTACCACTGTCCTCTAAGGGACAATTTTAAAAGCATTCTCTCTCTCATTTGTTGACTGAAAGTGCTACAGATGGAACCCAGGGTCTTGAACACACCACACAAGCACACTACAATTGAGAGAAATTAAGACATTTTGAAACAATCACCTTCATTCTAGTAAGCAGCAAGTGTGGAATGGCATTAAAGAACAAATTTAAATTGAGGTGGTGGTGGTACATGCCTTTAATCTCAGCACTTGGGAGGCAAAGCAGGTGATCTCAAGAATTTGAGGTCAGTTTGGTCTACAAAGCAAGTTCCAGGATAGCCATGGCTACAGGGCTATATAGAGAAACCCTGATTTGAGAAACAGATAAACAGAGTAAAATTTAATTTTACTATATGTACAACATTAAGTCATGAATCATATGTGCATTGGTGTCAGACCCTCAGGAACTGGAGTTATAGACAGTTGTGAGCTGCCATGTGGACACTGGGAAATGAACCCAAGTCCTCTGGAAGAACAGCCACTGCTCTTAACCACTGAGCCCTATCTCTAGCCTCCCCCCACCCTTCTTTTTAAATGGCTAGAACAATAGCCCAGTGGTAAATGTGAAGCTACAGCCTGTGATGGCTGAGCCAACCTTAGCAATATAACGCATGGCCAGCAGCTACAATTTCTTTATGGAGTTTTTGTGATGAGTTCTCCTGTTCGAGGCCCTACAGCAGCCGCACTTAAGATGGGCAGCATATACTAGGCCTTGAGGGGGTCTGTCCCTGACTCACCTGCTCTCCTTGTCATCCTCCAGAAGCTGCAGCTTGTAATAGGAGTTGGTCCCCTTCACAATGTCCACCAGGCCAAGTGTGGCACTGAACACCTTTCCACCTTTCTCCAGGACGTGTGCAGAGTGTTCCAGACCTGCCCCAGAGGCAAAGCTCCTATAGTTTTCCCCTTGAAGGACTAGGGTGCAACGGAGGGGTCTGTGGGCCTAGGAGTCCCCAGTTAGTCACAGGCTCTCCCCCACTGGCCCACATGCTTCCAGGACTGCCTGGCAGGGAAAAGATGCCTGTACCCTCTGGCTACTCTCTGAACTACAGACATCCTAACCACCCAGGGGGCGTGGCTGGCCCTCCTCACTCACCAGAGTCAGGGTCAACGGCTGCTCCTCCCTTCAGGGTTAACTTCACCCTCTTTTCAGACTTGTTAACACCTGGGGAAAGGACAGAGGAACACAATACCCAACTAAGACAACAGAGGCATGCAGCACCACTGCACTGAGGATGCCGGCCACCGTACCAGCCAACTAGAAGCCAGGTCCCAGGCAGGGGAGCTGGACCTCACCTTCCTCCTTGACAGGGCCCTTGCTCTTCTTGGAGGGTGCAGCTGACTTCCCCTTGGGGGCTGCCACTTCAACGGGCTCGACCTTCACCTCAGCCCCCCAAGAGGACAAGCTGTGGGCTGAGAGCAGCTCTTGGAGGCTCTTAGTGGAGGCAGACACGTCTTGGAGGAAGTCCTCACACACAACTCGAACGTTGGCTGCTTTCACTTCCTCCATCTTCTTACTCATCTTTTCCACCTCCTCTGTTTAAAACCAGAAAGAAAAAAGAAGAAGGAAAAAAAAAAGCCAAACAAACCATAAGCTGAAAAGTCAGTCCACACTTGCAGCTATCACAGCCCAAGAACGCTTCTTCTTTCTAAAAGCAACAGCCAAGCCTCTTCATCTGACAGGCTCCAGCTGCTTACCCCACCCCCTGCCCCCGGTATGGAATGCCACCTTCTCTAAACCCTCAGCATGGTGGCAGCAGGTACTCAACAGAAATGGACTCCTAGGGTCAGACCCTAACACTCAGCAGTACAGCCTAGACATATAGGCCTGGGTTCCATTGCCAGACTGTGAAGTAGACCTTCACCCTACCTACAAAGGAACCAATTCCTCTCCATTTTCACATCTTTGCTCTGGCAGCGAACAAGGGGACCTCCCGTGGAACACTGAACAATGGTGACAAGAATCTGAATCCCAGCTGTGCCATCACAGTCACTGGCCCCTCACACATGAAAAGACACAAGCATGTTAAACTCACTTTTAGTGCTGATACACAAGGAGGCCTTGTTGGCTGATCCCGTCAACTTGCCCCCGAGTTTCTCAATTGTGGCCTTTGCTTCGTCTTTGTTCTGGGAGAGTTTACCAAGAGTCAGGATCTTCATGTTAGACAGTGGCTTATCTGGGACAGAAGAGCAGAAGTGTCAGGCTAGGCCCACTCTAGTTTGCTCCCAGCAAAGGACAAAGTGAAGCAAGACCAGAAAACCCAGCAGGCTCCATGAGAGAAGTCCACATAAGCCACTGAACGTGGCCAGCCTTGGGAAAAATCTTAGGGACAGAAGCCAACAGCCAGTGGGAGGACAAAGGCAGGCCAGTGAACTTCCACTTGAGGACCCAGGAGCTCCTTAACAGAGAAGCTGGGTAGGAATAGGCCACGGACAGGGTGGTCCAGGCAGGCTACTAGAAAGACTGCATCTGGAGACAGAATGCTGGGAGATGGGAGACCCAACTCTTGAGTGAGACAGTGCAGATCAGACTCCCTGATGACAACGCTGAAGGCCTCCATCAGTGTGTTCACACTGAGCTGAGCTGTTCCAGGCAAAGCAGAGCAGGCTGCAAAGTGCCCAGCACTGACTGTTAGTCAGACTAGCATGGACAGGGCCCTCTGGGAGCCAAAGGCAAGAGTACAACACTGGTTGCAGCCAGGGCAAAGCTTTGTATCTCTCTGCTGGGGGAGGTCTAGCCTGTCCTCTCTAGGGGGTGGGCCTTGAGGAAACCCAACTGAATTTCACTGAATTCTTTGTAGAGAACAAATCACTGATTTGGGTGTGAACTACAATTGAGGAGATAGCAGAGGAAGGACTGGCAAGGGAGAGCCCTAATAGACCTCTATGTGCACATGAAGACCACAGGCTTCAAGCAGCAGAGGGGACTCCGGGTAGCCACCGCTCACCACCAGGGGAGGAACAGGTGCAGCTGAGCTAGCAAGCAGAACCTTGTCCTCTACCCAGCCTACTATGGCCTCCACCTTTACATAGGAATCCACACGCCCCAAGGAGCAGGCAGCATTTCTCCTTCCAACAAAACACCCAGCTCTCACTGGTTCTGATGGCCTAGGGCATGGCACTCATGACTGGGATCTCCCCAGGATCTTGATGACCAGTGGTACAAGGATGATAATAGGCCTGGAGACTGGGGATGTGCTTTGCAGTACACTGTGTGGCATACTCTGACCATCCTCAAGAAACACTGTCCACATGGCAAACAGAGCACAGGATACCTACTTCATTACCCTATGTCCTTGCACAGCATAGCTCCTGGGTCAAACCCAGCCCACTTCCCTTCCCAGAATCATACCTGCTGGGGCAGAGGAGTTCACAGCTGTGGGTGCTGAGGTGATAGAGGGGGGTGGTTCCGGTGGCGCTGGAGCACTGGCCTCTGGAGGGAATATTCTGTCCTGTTTTTTGACCTTTAGTTTCTTGAGGTAGGATATTTCTCGGAATTCCTAAACAATGTTAAGTTTTAGTTTTAAAGGCATCAGATAGCTCTTGAAATAAGCTTGCAATAGACTAAGTGGAATTTGTCCTGTGCAAATTAAATAATCTTTTAAAAAACTTCTGAAATGGATAGGAAAGTGAAGTTCCAGGAAGAAAGCTTGTTATTGTTACTGTTTACAGAACTTATTTCCTGTATCTATGACAGACCAGTTACAATGGGGCCCTAAGAGAGGAAAATCAAGGGCCAGTGAGGTGTACTGTGTTCGGTATCCTGCCAATCCAAGGACCTGGGCTTGACCCAGATCACATGGTAGAAAGAACCCCACAAGTTATTCCCTGACCACGGCACATGTGCCCCTCCCAAATAAAAGTAATTTTTAAAAACAAAATAAAAAACCAGTAGACAAATTAGTGAGAGAAGAGTCACCAGCACTAGGACACGGGCTGGGACCTCCCTTGCCCTTCAGCCACTTCTCCACAGGTGCCTACCTCACAGCCCAAGGCTCTCGGTGGGCGTGGTGGTGTGACAGCGCACACCTTTAGTCCCAGGACTTGGGAAGGCAGAGGCAGGCAGATTTCTGTGGGTTTGAAGGCAGTCTGGTCTACACAGTGAGTTGTTCTAGGCCAGAGAGGACTACATAGAGAATGAATATAATTCAGCATCAAAATCCAATGATCTACCCAGCTTCAGGGAAACCTTGACTACACGTTCCCACGTGAAGGAAGCTAACACGAGAGGCTGTATGCACAGCACGCAAAAAGCATTTTAGACCAGGTAACCACAGGAGTTCTAGAAGACTTAAAGCAGAGTTGATATAAAGATCAGTGGCTTCCAGAGGCTGGGAGAGAACAAAAGAACACTGAGAGTCTCAGGACAATAAATGTTAAATGATACTTTCCTAATGGGTATATTTCAGTCTATATTTACTAAAGCCCATAGGCTGTGCCACGAAGAGTCAGCCCTAGGGTAAACTGTGAACTCTGGGTGATGGTATGTTACTGTAGGCTCACTGGTTTTCATAGATGCACCACTCTGATGCAGGGCATTGATAGTGGGCAGGCCGAGAGGAATCCAAAACAAATCAAATTAAGCACCTCACACACTCAGCGACAGATATACTATTTTCCCAAAGGAGACCAGGTTACGTCCCCTTGCTTGTTAGGGAGGAACACATGCAACGAGCCCTCTTTTATTTACCAGGAATTATTCAACTGGATCAGTTTTCTGTATCCCAAGTGACCCCAGTCACTTGCACTAGGGAGGGTAGTGATCAATTGATGATATCACAAACAAGCAGCTCTGGTGAAGGACAGTCTCTGAGCTCCCAAGTCTCCCTCTTCAGAAAGGAATTTCCTAGTTGTACCCATGTGCAGCTAATGGTAAGTAAGGTGCCAGACACTGTCAGATTTACACTCATCAAAGCCACATGGTACAGGAAGGTTAGAGAGAGGCCTCTGCCCTCAAGGAATCAATTCTGTCTGCACAGAGTACGGCACACAAATGCCAGGAGGTGGGGTATGCAGAACAAGTATGTACCGGCAGTACCTGGACAAGTCTGCCAAGAGCCAAACAGCAGCTGACTTGCCTGGATATAGACACTGGTACATACAGTAGACTGTGGAAGCCCTGGGAAGTAGACTCAGACAGGAAGGGTCCCGCGTGTTCTGGAGGACACTAAGGAGCTGACTTTTAGTCTGAGATAAGCACCTGGGGGATAATATAGGTGATAATATAGTTATGAACAGTGCTTGGACATCAAGCATCACCAGACTGGAACACATTGTGCACCCTTCCCTCCAAGAGATGTAAGTACACACTCTGCATGTAATGGCTGATTGTGCTCATTGTCATGTTACAACTGTCCCCACCAAAGGCAGAAAAAAACACAGAGATATTATATAGGGAGTGTAGAATTTTTAAGTCAGAAAGCTGGGCAAGTTGAGATTTTAAGGGTGAGGAAATGATAGTCAGGTGGGCTATAGAAAGGCAGGCAAAGGGAAGGAGAGTGCAATTACAGCAGACAGAGGGAGAAGGAACTCTACTCAGCATTGATCACAAGGAAGGGTGAGGAGCGTGGACTGTCACTGTAGGACCTGGATGGAGTGTGGACGAGTCTAGAAGGCGGAGGGAGCAGTGTTTTCCTGCCTACAGACCCTTACCTTTGGGGTTACCCATTCCTTTCGGCTGGGAGTCTGTGTCTTGACCATGCACTTTGTCCAGGCAGTGACATCCCCAGTACAGTAGTAAGCATCACTCTTAAAGACCAGCTGGCCTGAACACTCCTTGCAGGGAAGGAGGGCCCCAAACGCCATGCCATCAGCAACACGGTCCAAGATCTGGAGGAACGTGTCAGAGATCAGAGGTCCAGGAAAGGACAGCCACTAATGCAGATGGAGGACAACAGGCCCTATTCCCCAGAAAGAGGCTGTCTCTGGGCTCTACCACAGCTCAGGGGCCAGCTTACAGCACAGTCCAGGCTTTATACTTTTGGAATCTTATCTCTGAGTGAAGGCTTCCTGTGGCAACCACCTCAGGAAATTAGAAAGCCAAGGGAGGCTTACAGCACTCACCCTACCTACTACACAAGGAGTGGCCCAAGCAGGTACAGGGTGGCTTTAGCAGCCCTGGGACACATGGTAGCAGATGGCAGAGGTCCTTAGGCCACACGAGGCAAAAGTACTTGCTCACCTTGGGACCTCACCAAGTTCTAAACCAGGACAAACATGTGGCAATGTATGGTACAGCTGGGGACACCCCCTGGAGCTGTGATTTCCTGAGGGCCTTCTATGTGTCCTCCCTAATGTGAAGGCAGCTCACTGTAGACTCTGTCTCCCTAACATGAAGGCGGCTCACTGTGGACTCTGTGTGTCCCCCTAAGGCGAAGGCAGCTCACCGCAGACTCTCCAGACGGTACTTGCTGCTGGTTGAAGATAAGCAACTCCTTCAGGTCGTTGGTGGAACACGCTTTCTTCAGTTCATCTTTAATATTCCAGATCAGGTCGTTCTGGGCCTGAGGATGAGACCCACAACTGAGATCAGTTTTTAAAAAAAAAATCTTAATATTGTTTTTATTAAATTTAAAAAATTCACACTCATTAATGTGTGCATGCTTACATGTTCCATAGCATATGTATGTATGTCAGAAAATAACTTGTGGGAACTGGTTCTCTCCTTCCATAATTTAAGCTTTTTTTCTGACAAAGGGTCTCTCTATTATATAGCCCTGGTTATCTGGAACTTGCTATGTAAACCAGGCTAGCCTTGAACTCAGAGAGATCTACCTGTCTCTGCCTCCCAAGTGTTGGATTAAGGTGTGTGTAACCATGTCTAGACCCAATATAGCATTTATAGATCAAACTCAAGAAGACTAGGGGTCAAGTGAGGAGCTGGTGCATGCTGCCTTGGTCTTTGGGCTGGCCACAGGGCACGTGGGGGTGTGGTTGCTTGCCACTGAGGCAGGGTATATGGGCATCCTTTTGGGGTAATGAAAGAGCTGGGCTGTACACTTCAAAAGTTCTAGCGGTAACTTAAGACTGGGGTAAGACAGGGTCTCACTCAGGAACCCAGGCTGGCCTCAAACTCACGGCAATTCTCCTGCCTCACTCAGCGGGTTTGCTGATTAACAAAATGGGTCAGTGGGTATAGCCACTTGCTACTAACCGGATGACATGAGTTTGTTCCCTGGACTCACATTATGGGAGTAGAGAACTGAAACCTGCAAGTTGTCCCCTGACCTACACATGCATACCATGTACATGTACAAACATGCAAAAACAATTAATATAAAAATAATAACAATCAGACTGGAGAGATAGCTTAGAGGTTAAGAGCACTGGCTGTTCTTCCAGAGGTCCTGAGTTCAATTCCCAGCAACTCTCTAGAGCGAGATCTGGTGTCTTCTTCTGTCATGTAGGCATACATGCAGATAGGATACTAAATAATAAATAAATCTTAAAAAAAAAAAATCAAACAAAGTTTGGGAAGCTAGAGAGATGGCTCAGTGGTTAAGAGCATTTACTGCTTTTACAAAGGACCTAGGTTTGGTCACCATAACGGACAAGGTGGCTCCTAATCATCTCCTTGGGCACCAGGCAAGCACGTACAACAAACAAAGGTATTAGACTGGGTGGAAAGGGTCTTTATTGGCTAGACTCTATTACCAGAGCAGCGGGCTCTGGCACTGAACTTTCTACAGCACATCTTAATGGAGCTGGGCTGTTCCTCCAAAGCAGCCAGACCAACAGCACCCTCATTCAGGGCTTAATCTTCAGGCAAACCCATGTGCACATCAAAATAACCCAGCTTATTAGGAAACATTCTGGCAAGAGTAGAGAAGACCACTTGTGAGACCGAATCCCTGTTGAGCAATGGTGGCGCACACCTTTGATCCCAGCACTCAGGAGGCAGAGGCAGGTGGATCTCTGAGTTTGAGGCCAGCCTGGTCTATAGAATGAGTTTGAGGGCATCCAGGGCTACACAGAGAAACCCTGTCTCGAAAAACCAAAAGACTGAATCCTTTATTGCACAGAGCCCTGGTGTCGAGCTCTCAGAAACCTGTTTCAAGAGAAAAAGAGAAGCAACTAGAAGTTCTGGGTAGGGCTTAGGGCTCCAACTATTTCCCAACACCCACTTAGATTCCTTAGAGTCTCCTACGCACTCAACCTCAAGCAGTCTACGCGCTCTCTTCTACAACGGGGGTTTAGTTCATTAAGTGCCCACTCTTTGCTGGTGCTTCAAGCCCACCTCATTTGTTCTCACAGCCTCCTGCCTAGTTGGTGGGCCAAGCAGGTACGGTGGGCACTGCACAGCAGGCTGCACCTCCCGAGACAGAAAGGAGAGTGCTGGCCCTACCGTACCACACGGGCTGCTTCAACACCAAGGGAAGACATCACTCCAAGGACTGACGCCGTCACCACACTCATTCCCTGCTTCCCAGTGCCGGGCTCTCAATAACATCCTTTTCATCTCTCCCTGTAGTGGGGCACACACTGTGATACCAGAGCAGCAATTTATGAACACAGGTTTCATGGAAATGGTAGACCTATTTCTCCTTTATAGATGACAGAGACAGATTGGGGTAGAAGGAGGAGCCGAGAGGGTAATTCAAACTTCATCACTGGCAAGATCGGGGACAGAACATCAGCACACCACTGATGGGAATGCAAAGACATAAAAGTAAAAATGAATAAAAATCAAATGTGGGGCTAGAGAGACGTCTCAGTTAAGAACACTGGCTGCTCTTGCAGAGGACCTGGGTTCAATTCCCAGCACGCAGCTCATAACCTTCTCTAGCTCTAGTTCCAAAGAATCCAGTATCTTCTGGTCTCTAGGTAGCAGACACACATGTGATATAGACACAGAGGAAGCCAAAACACCCTGCCCCCAAAAGGAAAAGAAAGCAAGTTGACCTTCACTTTCATTCAAGCAGAGGGCTCTACCAGTCAAAACCAGATCACACATTGCTTCTCATTACTGAGCCACTAGCAAAAGTTGAAAATCACAAACTCAAACAGATGGCCCTTGAAAAATTATGTTCCCAAGAATAGACCAAATGACTGTTCTCTGCCCAACCAGCATTCTCAGGGTAGTAATTGTTTCCCTGTTCCAACACAGCATAGCCAACAGTAACGAACCCTTCTGGTTGATGACCATTGATTTAGTGGGGAAATTCCTTTTTTTGGTTGTTGCTTTGCACCCCCCCACCCCCAAGGGTTTCTCTGCATAACCCTGGCTGTCCTGGAACTTACTGTGTAGACCAGTCTGGCATAGAACTGAGAGATCCGCCTGCCTCTGCCTCCCAGATACTGGGATGGGGAGATTTCCCCCCCACCCCTTTCCAGCCCTTTGTTAAATGAGAGACCTTCATTGTAAAAACTAGGAAAACTTTCTCCCTCTGGCATCTGGGGTCTTAGTCTCAGTTCCCAACAGTTAGGAACAACCCTGCAGGTGATGCCTGGCTTGGACTGGAGCATCACTTGTGTCACCCAGTGAGTTTGGGCAGACATGGGACATTCTAGACTGCATGGTCCTGGCTGCAGGCCTGGCACTTGAGCCTAATGTGTTCCATCTCCCTGTATCAGGGAGGACAATGAGCTGGGAGAAAAGCCTTCTGGCTCAAGAGCAGCCATGCCAGCAAGAATGTACACTGGTCTTGGTAAGTAGGGACAGCCGGATGTCCTCCTGCACCAGAAGGGACAGAAAGGAGACAACCAGGACTCACCTTGAGGGCCTTTTCCAGCTTACTGTCATTGTCCTTTCCTTTTTTAGATTTCTTTTTGGCCACCTCATCCGCTCCATCCACCTCGTCACCTTTTCTTTTTCTGAAAGACACAGGACTTAATAAGAACCAGAGCCCCCAGGCCGACACCCAGCACCACCAGGTTAACTTGCTTTAAAGTCATCTTAACCCCTCCAGCTGCCTCCTTTCCCACTCTGCTCTTAGGGAGCTGCTGTGACATCTTTTGACAGCGAGGGGCCTGGAGCTCACCTCAGAGTCCAGAACAACCACGACAGACCAAGGGCTCAGGTCACACCAGATGCTAAACCCCACATCTCCCACATACCAAGAGATGGGGAATTGTGGAAAAGCCAAACAGCTCCTAGCTGAGCGGTGGTGGAATGCATTTTTAATCCCAGTACTCGGGGTGGATCTTTTCGAGTTCGAGGCCAGCCTGGTCTACAGAATGAGTTCTAGGACAGCATGACTTTTACACAGAGAAACCCTGTCTTAGAAAACCATAAATCAACAAAGAAGCAAGCCTAGAGTGAGACACAAGGCTGCTCCCCAGCCCACCATGCAGCCTGACCGAGTTCATCCTGGTACTTTCCAAAACTATGTGCTAGGGGAGCTGCAGCATGGGCTATGGTGACAACAGGATGAAACAGCTCACTCAGGCACAGGGCTGAGCCGACTGCCCAGCACACCAATCATGCTCAACACACTGCGTTCTCCAGGCATAATGGTAGCCAGTGAATCCCAGGACAGCCTCACCACTGGCCTGACTTGCTAGCTTCACACCCCAGAGCCACTGGTACTGCACTGTGAGCTTGTGTCAGGATCTGGAATTGTGTAACGTCTTGGTGACAGTTCATGAGCATAGCACACAGGTCTACCATCATCGGCATGTTCACTAACCAGCCACCCTACATGCTAAGTGCATGTGTGGGCCCATCTGTTCTGATCCCAGGCCCTTCCTGCTGTACATCCACTTATGAATGGCCGCGATTCTCCCAGAGATCCAGGCACAGAACGTTTCTGCTGCACGACCGCAGTGATGGGAAAGGAACACAGATGCGGAGCCCCACAGGGTGGGGAGCCATGGCCATTCACCCTTGCTGGTCCAGGTTCAGAGAGCCTAGGGTATTACTCATGGCTGGTGAGCCAGTGGGTAGAAGTGGAGTGCTGGGACAGCAGATGCCCCAGTCTCTCTGCTGTCCCCATGCAGCTGTAGGCCCACAGCTCTTGGCTCTCTGACCATCAGCAGAGGAGTGGAACCCACAGGCTCTGTAGGCCTCCCTTAGGACTCTGCACCCTGACAACTGCCCACCTACCCTTCACTCTTCACTCCTGGGAGCTGCTTCTTCAGGGCTTCTTTGTCCTCCGCAGAGAGGAGGCTAAAGCCCTTGAGCTGGCTGGCACTATACTCAGGCCGGAAGCCTAGCTCCTCCCGGTTCTTGACAAAGCAAGTTGGATGGTACCAGCGGTCGATCATACCCAGTTGCGGCTTCTCCGGGTCTAGCATCTTCTTGGACAGGCGCACCTGGCCCTGTAGGGAAAATAATGTGGTACCTAAGGAATGACAAGGCTGGACAGGGAACAGCTAGCCTAAGGCATTGAGTTCAAACCAAGGCACAGGTAGCAACCTGGAAAATCTTGACTCAAGCCATCAAGGAATGTGGGGTACCCTTAGGCCCCTACACTTACACTCTATGAGACGGACATGCTACCTACCGCATTAATAAGATGGCCTGCACTTACATTTTAGATGACTACCTACCACCCACCTGCTTAGACAAGTAACAAAGTACTAACACTCCCCCAGGGGTGGGTTGGGATGCTGACGTGTCAGCAGTGACACTGCACCATTCTATGATGGCGTTAGTGTGGCAACTTATCCCTACAGGGTCCTGTCACCTATCCTCGCCCTCCCATGGACTCTGTGGTTGCTATATTTAAGGGTCTGGTCAAGCTGCAGTGATAGGCATGAGCTGGGTCCTCCCAGCCTGCCAGGTGTACATTTTCCACAATGGACACTCCTAGACCTTCCCCATCTATGAGGCAGCTGCAGAGAACCCAGTAGACAGGGCGCCTGACAATGCAGGAAACTGTGATACTCACGGGAGGCGGTGGAAAGCCTACTAGGCTAGAGCTTTGGGTTTCCCTTGATATTAAGATGTTCGTCTTTCTCTTTTGCCTTCCCTTGCTATGCTCCTGCCTGTGTGATGCCACACAGCCCCAAACCTACAGGGCCAAGGAACCCTGACTGAAACACCCGAAACCACGAGCCAACACAAGCCTCCCTCTCTTCACACATCTCACAGCCCTCCAAGGGCAGAAGCCCTCAACCAGTGCTACACGATTTGTGGCAACGGAGAAGAGTATGTTGGCGAGCACAAGCACTTTCTACCCCATTCTCAGCAACACAGCCTGCCTGCCACCTTCAGGGACAACTGGTGGTAGGGGAGGCTGGTGATACAGGAGCCCTAACCTCAAACCCACACAAGAACTCCCCACGCCTGCTGACTGCGGGGACCTGTGCAGTGCTCTCCAAGATCTTTCTTGCAGGGACCCCTACCAAGGGAGGCAGCAACCCAAGAGCACAGGACTAGGCCTTCCCAGAAGACGGGCCATTCCCATCTCTACAAGGATCTCCACCGTATTCTTAACCACAAGCGTCGAGGTAGAATGTAAAGGCTGTTTGCTCTTTTCTCCTGAGACAGCCAATGCCCCCCAGGCAAGCACCGACCGGGAAGTGCAGATACGGGAACCCAGGCCTACCTTTTCTATCTTCTCCATACAGCCCTTGCATGTACTCCTGTTGGACTTGGCATACTCTGCCGCAAAATCACCCAGTGTCTTCTCCGCCTTGCCACCACTTCCATCCTGGCCTTTGCCTAAAGAACAAAACACATGTCACCACTCAACTCTGCAGTCCCCAAATGCCCCCATCTTCTGTCTTCCTCCTTCCAGGATCCTCCCACAAGGACACTGTGTTTTGGTTGACCACAATCAGTCTAGGACATCTCTACTGGCAACAACTGTGGTTACTTTCTGTTATAATTCCCATCTCAGACTTCTCATTGCTATTGTGTGCCTATGATTCAAAGTTAGCGTTGAACTGCAAGGAGCATTTAAATTCAGATCAAATACAAGCCTACATAAGACCCAAACACACGGTGAAAGGCTGGGGGAGAGACAAAAGCTAGATTAAAAAAGTTTATTTTGCTTTATGTGTAGGGGATTTTGCTTGCATGTCTGTGTATCAGGTGCGTATCTGGTGCTTGTGGGGGACAGAGGAGGGCGCTGAATTCACTGGGACTAGAACTGTGGACACTGTGTGCTGCCATGGAAGTCCTGGGAATCAAACCCAGGTCTTCTAGAAGAGCTCCCAGTGCTCTTAACCGCTGAGCCATCTCTACAGCCCCTAGATTCACACTGGGTGTTGTGGCACATGCCTTTAATTCCAGCACTCAGGAGGCAGGGGACTGCCTGGTCTATGTAAGAAGTTTCAGGATAACCAGGGTTAAACAGTGAGATGTCTCCCTTATCTAAAAAGTAAATATGTTGAGGTGGCTCTGAGGGCAAAATGCCTGACAACTTGAATTGTATGGTCGTGACTCATGCTAGAAGGAGAAAGCTGATTCCCACAAATTTTCTTCAGGCCTCCACAGGTGACCCTTTGGCCCACATATGAATACAATAAATAAGTCAGAGCATGGTAATATTCACAGGGTAGCCTCAGGAATCTACAGAAAAGCTACTAGTAAGTACACTCTGCAAATTTATAGGAAACCAGGACAATATACAAGTATGAAAGCCATTTCCACATGGTATAAATAAAAACCATTGGGTATTAAAAGCACACAGCTATTGAAATATATAGAATACTTCAGAGAGTATAACTTAAGTACACAAAATATTTCACAGAGCTCATCCCTGTCATGGTGGACACTCTTAACCCTCTGGAACCAGAAGCCCAAGTAAAATCTCTCTTCACTACGATGCTTTGGTTACACTGCTCCTTCGAAGCAGCAGAGAAGTAACTAACTTCTCTCTTCTTCTGTTGCCAAAACAGAGCCTTTTTGGCAAATGTGATTAACAACAGGAAACCCCCACTGTCTTCCTTACAGCTCACACAAACTAACTTAAGCCCAAGTGTTATTTGTACAATGTGTAAAGGTACGTTGCTATGACTGCTGTGATAAGAAGCTGAATGGCCAACAGCTAGAATGAGGTACAGGTGGGAAAGAAGAGAAGGAGGAATCAGGGCAGGAGGGTTTTGCCAGGAGACAAGGAGAGGAAACAGGAGGTGGAAGAGAGGTAACACCACATGATAATATAAATGTGTTAATTGATGTTGTAAGAGCTAGTTAGGAACACACATAAGTTATAGGCTGAGCTTTCATAATAAATCTCCATGTTGTTATTTGTGATCTGGCAGCCCAAAGTAAAGTCCAAGTTCCATTCTAGGGACCTAATCGGGAGTTAGAAAAGAATTGCCATGGCATGTGTGCAACCCCCGTCCCACAAATAAATCAATAAATGTAACAAAAAATTAAATTAAGCACTCCTAAGATTCAGGAATAAAGCAGACATGGAAATCATGATAAGCAGGCTGGGGATGGCTGGCTCAGAGTATCTGTTGCTCTTGTAGAGGATTCAGGTTTAATTCCCAGGACCCATACATGGTAGTTCATAACTAACCATAACTCTAGCTCCAGGGGGTGCAAAGTTCTTTTCTGGCAAAACACTCATGCACATAACAAAATAAATAAATAAAAAAATTAAAAGGGGGGAAAAAAGAAACCACGATAAGCTACAGGCTGAGTATCCCCATCCAAAAGGCTTAGCAATCTGTTCTCAAGTTTAGATTTTTTTTTTTTGTTTTGACTTTTGGAATAACTGCAGATACACAAAACATCTTGGAGACAGGATGGGCTGCAGGTCCACACATGAAATCCATCTGTTTCAGACACGTTATATACAAAGCCCTAAGGTAAGTGCACACAGTATTTCTAGCCTGTCTACAATGTTGGCTCCAACTGTCGTGAAATCAGGTGTGGAATTTCCCACCTGTGGTGTGTATCGCTGCTCAACGTTCCTTTCTGTGTAACACTTGAGAGTTTGGGATGAAGGACACTCAAACCGTATCAATATTAGAAAGTCAACAGCCCAGAGTCACCAAGAGAAGACTGAACTAGCAAAGTATGGTATTCAAATGAAGAAATATAGCCCAGCTATAGAAAAGATCCAAGGCCACATCCAGCTGAATGAAGCATAGAAGAAAGTACACATATTAATTCCTTTTCTCCCTGAAACTAACCCTAGGCAAAACTAACCTATGAGGCTACAAATCAGACTAGAAGAAGTCAGCATGGGAATGCATACCTGCAATCCCAGCACTCAGAAAGTCATGGCAGGAGGACTGCTGACTGTGAGGGTCTGTGCCCCCTCCCCCAAGCCTGTCCCAAGACAGAGTTTCTCTGTGTAACCCTGGTTGCCCTGGAACTCAGCTCCACAGACCAGGTTAGCCTCGAATTCTCAAACAGATCAGCCTGCCTCTCAGAGTGCTGGGATTAAAGATGTGTGCCAATACCACCCAGCCTGAGGTATGTTTCTATTTTGTTTTGAGACAGGATCTTCCAATATAACCCTGGGTGTCCCTGAACTCAGAGATCTACCTGTCTCTGTCTGAGGAGGTCTGCTTCTTCTTCTTCTTCTTTTTTTTTTTTTAAGGAAAGAATTACCAGTATGAGAGGAAGAATAGGTACAGAAGTCTCCCCTTGGTGTAACATGCCCATGTAAATAAAGGAGAGACCCAACTTAGTAAAGCTGTCCTCTGACTTCTGTATGCATGCTGTAACACACACGCACGCAGGCATGCAAGCAAGCAAAACATACACTACTAATAGTAAAATAAAAAAATTTAAAACCTATTAAAATGGGAATTATGCAAATATATAGGCTACAATTCCAGCATCTGGAAAAACAAAACATCAAACTTAATGCAACAGACGTGGCTGATGAGGAGCTGCTCTGGAACCCTACATGTGCAAGACAGAGAGAGGGCTGTACTCCTGTGTGCCCGCCCCCACACACCTGACACGCCCCCGGCCTCTGCTGTCTTCTTGACCTTCTGCTGGTCATCCCATCGAAGCTCAGAGAATCCATCCACCTCAAGGTCAGGCTGCCGGATGGAGTGGCCCACCTTCCAGAAGCAGGAGAAGTGATACCAGTGTGGGACCTTTCCGTCGAACATGGGTGACTAGAAGTCGTAAAGCAGAGGTAAGGGAGACGTTAATCTTGTAGGCTGCAAGTCCACCCTGTTCCCAGCCCATTCTCTCTCTTCCCCGAGGCCTGCCAGGTGATCTATGTCACACAATGACTTGCAAATGGATGAGAAACAGCTTCCACTTCTATCGATGGCTGGCCACCCCAAGGCCACTGAGGAAGAGAAGTGGCCCCAGGTTCCTTTTAGGTGAGTGCTGCACTTCTGATTTGCCACACTGCTGAGTGACAAAGCCAGGCAGCAGTGTTGGAGCTCAGGGGTCTGGGTGGCCCAGATACAGCTTGTAAGTGCCGCAGCGGTTAAAAATAATGAAGAATCAGAGCCAGATGACGGATAGGCAGAGCAAACGTGTCAGGAGCAGCAAGGCTTGCACCCATGAGTACAATGAGGGGAAGGCCTCTTGGCCTCGAGCTAGGCTGACCATGGCTTCAGGGAGACCCCACCTCGCAGGGGGCCTGAGGTAAAGGCACTGAGCCCAGCAGGTGTTTTCTCTCCCTACTAGGCTCTGGGCTGGGATGGAGACAGTGCCTGTGAGAAGGGAGACACAGGCATGAACCTAGTTTCCTGCTGCTCTTCCTTCATGAACCATGTCGCTGTGAAGCGGCAACCCTATCTCGCAGAAAGCAACAATAATGGGGGGGTGGATGGAACAGAATCCGATGCCAAGGTTCCTCCACCTCCATTGACCCCACAGAAGAGCTACTTAACACAAAATGCTTTCTGACCTAAGAGAGATGGCCCATCATGACTGCCTTCAAGGAACACAGAGGAAAAGGCCAATGAAATAAAATTATTAAAGCAGCACTGAACATAAATACCTTGCTGAAGTTTGAGGATGGAGTTGTGGAGACAAGTGGTATTTGGAAACAGCATGACAAGCAAGGCGCTCCAGCTAAATACTCCCACTCCACCTCCTTTAGATACAATACAATGCCTGCAGAGCCTGCAGAGATGGCTCTGAGATTAAGCTGCTCTTTCAGAGGACCTGGGTTCGATTCCTAGCACCCACAAGGTAATAATAATTCACAACCACCTGTAACCCAGGTTCCAGGAAATCTGACTTCTGGTTTCTGTTTTTCACCAGGTACACACATAGGCAAAACACTCACACACATAAAAATTAAATGAAGATTTAAAAATCTAAGACCAATCCAGATGGCCCAATAGTAATTGCTGCAGGGCCTGCACAGCTCCTCAGAGCTCTTCAGACTTCCTTAGATGTCTCAAGCCCCACCCACTGCTTCCCAGGGGATGTACTCAACTGAGTCAGAATCTACCTGTTTCATTGCAGGGGCAGGCGTTATAAGTTTCAAATCTGCAGAGGAGAGGTAGGAACTGCATAAAAGATGGCCTCTAACCAAGACAACAGATGGCATTTTCGAGTGGACCCAGCTTGATCATACCAGGCAACGGTTCAGATCCCAGAGTCCCTTCTACTTTCTGCAGCCTTAATTGCTGATATTCCACAGCACTCACTCTAATATAAAAAGGCCTCCACAGAAAAACACTCTCCATCACTGCCAGTGTGCTAGGACGGTGGCCTCTATCTAGGAGCTATGAAATAAGCTAGGTACAGAATCTGGGACTTGGACCTACCAAGAACAGAGCACCAGCCATGGACCAAGTGCCTCACTTAGCCCTCAGCAACCATAAAGGCCAGCTGAGAACCTTGCCAGTGGGAGGGAGAGGCCTTGTTCGGAGCATAGCATTCTCAAATCCTTCCAGGGTTGTTCCTGTTTCCCAGTCAAGTGGGTCCCCAGAAAAAATTAGGTTATCTGCTGCTCAGAGAACAATTATCCCATACAAATGTAAAAGAAGGTATTTAAATTCAAGCAACAGAAGAAGGGTTTCTTTCTAGCAGGCTGGCCCAGGCTCAGCCTACAGGTAAACTCCCAACTACAATTGAGGAAGAGTCTCCCTTACTTTGAATAATAAAGAGTTTCTTTCACAATCAATAAAATCCAGAGTCCCAGCCACCCCATCCTTACCTTTCTTCCAGACAGTAGTGGGGGCAGGGTCATAATTTCAGTGAGGACTATTCTCTGGCTAACACAGTGAACCCTAAAATGCCTAATAAAATATACAAGGTCTGGAAGAAACTGATTATTTGAAAGGTTGGGTTTGGGGGGAGGCAGAAACAGGCAGATCGCTGTGAGTTCAAGGCCAACAGGAAGACAGTGAGACCACGTCTCAAAAACAAACAAACAAACAAAAGCATTTGAAAGGCTGGGTATAGTGGTTCAGGCGGGCAGGCCTGTATTTCCCAGCACCCCAGAGATGGAGGCCAGAAGAACAGCCTTCAAACCTTGTCCAAAAACCAACCAACCTACTTCTGGGGAAGTACCATTACTTCAAACTTTACAATTACCCTCCCCATAATAGCTGCTGTAATTAGGGTGGGGAATCCCCAATCATAAAGAGATATGAAAATGTAAGTCTACAATACCTTTGCTTTTCTGTTTACACACAAGATTGGAAGAAATAACAGGTTTAATGTAGAAGCTGGCAAGGACATGGATGCCAGTTTTCTCTTAGACCCAGAGAGCCTTGAGTTCTACTTTGTAGCTTAGAGGGTTAAGTTCAGAGGCCTCAGTGGGAAACGGCCTTCAAATAAATGTTCTTCAATTATTAGGATATTCCCTCTTAGCTATCTCCATCTTCCTGTCTTACTTCTGTGAATAAGGACTTTTAATCAAGTTCCCACACCTGACTGGGACACCTTCCACGCCTTCCTCCTATCACCCAGCTTCATCAGATGCAAGGTTTATCCATCCTCCCCACATTCACCAGAAAAGCGCCCAGAGTGGGTTTGGGTTCCCTGTCCAATCATGAAGGCAAGCAACAAAGATGTGCCTAGCAGGACTTGTGATTTTTGTCGCCTATGATAATTATAGACACAACTGCAGAGCCTGGGACCTAGCTGCTGCTTAGTAAGTGCACACAGAATGAATGAGAACTGTGTGCCAGGCATGCTGAGCTAGCCAGTCTCTCCCGGAGAACCAAGGTGACAGCTTCGGTTCTTGCCTTAACGTGAAATAACAGAAGCAAGTGGGTCCTTGGTACCCACTGGGTGAACATCTTACCCTCTGCCCCCTAAATAAGTAAGAACGCCGTTATAGGCGGTCAGGCCTTTCTGAAACACATTACAGCAGCTGGACAGCAAGGAAAATCAATTGTCTTAACCATTAACAGTGAGCCTGGATAATTTGAGGATATGGGGGAGGTAGGGACAGGGCAGGTGAGAGCGACACTTGCAAAGACGTGCATCAGAAAGCCAGAAGCCCAGGAGGCAGGAGCTTCTGCAACTGTTAAAGACCCCTTAGCCCACCACCTCACAGCGCAGATACGCAAAAAGCGACGAGAAGTCGGTGACCTCGGAAAGTTTGGAGAAAATGTTATTTCCAACTAGAAATCAGGCCCAAAGCGAACGTACTGTAAAGAAACGGCACCGCTTTGCATAGCTAAAATAGAAACACCGAGAGTGAACGAATGTTGATAGGCTAACCAAAAATAGGCTCAAGGAAAAAAAAAAAAAAAACCCAAAAACCCTAACCCTCACATGTCAGTCCTCTTTATTCATTCAGGACAAAAATCTTTCAGGACAAGGTAGGCCCAAATCAGAGCAGCTTCAAAGACCGCGCGCACGTCCTCCACCCCCACCCCCACCCCCAGAGAAGGCAGTGCAATTAACAAGAACTCTGCGTCCATCCAGAGCCAGTCCGGAGCCTCCTTGTTTTTAAAAAGCCAGATGCTCTTACTTCCCGGGCTTTTCTTGCAGGGTCAGCTCAATCTCCCGGAAGGGGTCGGCCCGGTGGGCCTCAAGGATGGCGGTAGCAGCGCCGCGGGCCTTTCCCGCCCTTCTCCCCGTTACTTTGAGCCGCAGGGGGAGCGCGGCGGCCCCGAGCACAAACAGCCACCGTGGCCGCGCCGACCTGCGTCCCCGGCCCGGCCCTGCCGCACCTGCACCATGATGGCCATGCGGAGCGAGTCCTTGGGGATACTCTCACTGCATTTCTTGCAAGAGGCGCGCCCGCTCTTTGCGTACTCCACTCGGTAAAGCCTCTCCGAGGCCTCCGCCATCCTTCCTCTCGCGCCGCAGCGGCAGCCAGACGCCGCCGCCTGCTCGCTCCGCTAACGTGTCGGTTCCCGCAAGCGTGCGGCGCCGCCTCCGCTCCGGATAGATTGCTGATGCCTGGCGGCGGGACCGCCCCCAGGCCCGAGCGCGGGGCGGGGCCTCTGCTCATGGGGCGGGGCTTCGACACGCAGCCTTGGGGGTTGCGTTCTAGTGCGACTGCGCCTGTGCGCGCTGGTCTCGCCGCCTCTAGGCAGGGGCAGGGGCGGGGGCCCGAGGAATTCGACAGACACCACCCCTTTTGTCGGTTTGTTCCAGAAAGGCTTCCTTCCTCTCCCAACTCCTTACACTTCACCCCCTCACGTTTTTTCCTAGGTCTGTCGGAGAGCTAACCCTGCTGATTCCAGAGCGTTCTGGTCTGCGGCCTCCAGACTGCTGGCACGGAAAAACAACCAAGCCTAACTTTTCATTCTTAGTAAAGTGAAACACATAACTATAAATTCCAAGGCAATGATAGAGCAGTACCTGTGACTGTTGGCAATAATTGCAACAGATGTTTTCAATCATACATTTGGGGAGACCTCAAAATATTTAAGGTTATCACCAATTGAAGTTATGGTAATTATTGAACTTGCTGCTGTTAGATCTTGTTATTTAATGTAGCACTATGATTTTAGCATAATTGACCATATATATGAATAAATAACTGTATGTGTGTGACACAGGGTCTCATACAGCCCTGGCTGGCCTGGGGCTTGCCACGCAGATGAAGTTGGCTTTAAACTCACAGAGATCCCCTTCTGCCCTAAAGTGTTAGTAAACTTCCTGCCTGTCAGCAAACTGGTTGGGGAGCTGGGGCCTACTTGCACATGAGTCTTTTTGATTGAACAGGTATGAATTGACTTCAGGTGCCTCTGTAACCTGCCTCCTCCTTTGATCATCTAACCTGCTATGGGAGGGAGGGAGAGGAGGAGAGAGAGAGAGAGAGAGAGAGAGAGAAAAAGAGAGAGAGAGAGAGACAGACAGACAGACGCAGAGAGAGGTCACATGATTGGTCCTTACCCTAGTCCAGGTGATAGTCCTTCCCTTTTGCCTTGAACCTAGTCCTACCTTTATCCACCCCAGCAAATGCCTCTTTGCTGCAGCTGTCTAAACCAGGTAGACGAGGCTATTTGAGACTTAAAAACAGAAAGTCTCAGAGACCAAATTACATTGTGTGAATTGCAGGGATGTTTTGCCTGTATGAACGTTTATGTATCGTGCATGCATGTGCAGTGCTTTTGGAGGTCAGATGTTTTCGTCTCTCCTGGAACTGGAGTTACAGATTATTGTGACTGACTATGCAGGTACTGGGAATCGAACCCAGGACCTTGTAAGAGCAGAGCTCTTACCTGCTAAGCCATCTCTTCAGCCCCCTATTTTTATTTTTTTAGCATACTTTGGGATTGCCAATAAGATTGAATATGTACATATAGTCTCTCTCTCTCTCTCTCTCTCTCTCTCTCTCTCTCTCTCTCTCTCTCACCTCACTGTGCTACCCAGGCTGGCATCAACTCCTGGTTGAATGATTCTCTTATCTCACTGCATGAGTAGCTGGGACAACAGGTGAATCACTGCGTACCCAGCAACACTAAAAATCTTGTATCTTCACTGTTTGTTTTTTTTTTTTCAACTTCCTCTGTGTATTTCCTGTACTACTTTTCCCATTTAAAAAAAATTCCCCATGCTATTTATGTTAAATTTTATAGTTTTAAAAGACTTTTTATTTTATGTGTATGAGTGTTTTGCCTGCCTGCATGTATGTATGTACACCATGTGCATGCCTATAGAGGCCAGAAGAGGGCATTAGATCCCCTGAAAGTGGAGTTACAGATAGTGTGAGCCTCTGTATTATGGGTACCGGGAATGGAATCTGGGTGCTCTGGACAAAACAGCAAGAGCCCTTAACCACTGAGCCATATCTCCAGCCTCTAGGTTTGTTTTTTAAGTGATATTTATTGTCTTACTTATTTCCCTCGTTTGCTCTTAACTTCTGAGTGCTCTGTACCGTGGTTTGTGTTGTCTGCTTTCTTAAGAGGGTAAGACCAGAGAGAAAACGCCCTGATACAAAGGAAGAAGACAGTAGTCAAAGGAGCCTGGGCTAGTGGGTTGGCATATCCCTGGGCGTGGGAGGCATGCCTGCTGTTTCCCTGGCAGCTTCCACCACACATTGCCTTCTCTACTCCTCTTTTTCCCCTGATGTCAGACAAGAAGTGTTTGTTGTTGTTGCTTTTTCTTACAGTGCTGGGGAGGGACCAGACAAACAAATTTTACTGCTGAGCAATATCCCCAGTACAACAGACTTACTGTCTTTTTAAAAATTATTCAATTATTATTAGTGTGTGTGTGTACTTGTGTGCATGTCATGGTGTGTGCATAGGGGTTGGTTCACTCCTTGTATCATGTGGGTCCTGGGGATTGAACTCAGATCATCAAGTTTGGCAATAAGTACCTTAACTTGCTGAGCCATCTCACTGGCTAGTCACATAAGAATATTTTAATATATTAGTTATCTTGTATTCTTCATCCTTAGCCAAGTGCCTGGCATATGGTAGATAATCAATGAAAATTTACTGAATGAGCAAATGATGCATATATAAATATGTATGAAAAAGGTGTACATATGAAAAAAATCATGAAAAATCCCTAAAGGTATGGTGAAGAACGGGAATAACTGTGCGGTGCCAGTGTTAGCTAGTTAATTCTGTTTATCCCAGGCAGGCAGAGCTCAGCCCTGTTCCAAGGGCTCTACCCACATGGACCAGTATCTACTGAGCACATTTCTCACAGAGCAAATAAACCCAGTTATTTTAAAACACGAGGCCAACATCATGAAACTCACAATTGCCTCTGAAAATTATGTTCCCTTCCAAGCCTACGCAGCAGTCCAGGCTGCTGATTTTCTGTCAAGAGTAGAGCTTGGTTGTGTGGGCATAGCCACCCCAGGAAGAAGTAACTAGGGCCCACAGCCCATCTGAAGGCTGATTGATGAGGGGACCTACCTGGTCATAGTCAGTCCTGCCCTTGTCCCTCCAGTTCCTCCAGCGATAGCAAAGCTAGGGGAGGTGCACATCCTCCTAGCTAGTTTAAGAACCTTCGTCCTAATTTGCTCAGCACTGTCATGGGTCTTATATAAAACCAACGTGCAGGAGAATAGGAAAGAAAATGCAGATAGTGACCCTGATCCAAGCGGGAAATAGCTTCACCAAACCAAAGTTACATTACATTACAGCCCATCTGGGAACCCTTGTGTTTATGAAGTCAAGTTCCTTTGTTAATGGTTACATAAGTCTAATCAGAGTGTAGATTTCTTAACTGTATTCACACACAGGCACTTTTCAATCACTGCGATTTATTTTTCAATAACACTTCCTTTTTTAAAAAAATTAGCTTCAAAATTCTGTCATTCTCCTCTCTATATAATTTCCAAGGGCAGGAAATTTCAACAAGAACTAAGTAAACACATGTAATTTCACATTTTTAGATTTGATTTTTTGAATTACAGTTGAACGTTATTGCGGCATGATTTATTTGACATATTGAGAAATAATTGACTCAGATCTTGTTCCCTTGAAGACAATTATGTGCAGCAAAATCTCCAGGATTTTAAAACAGAGAGGGATTATGGAAGAATGGTGGGATGGTGAGGGGTGGGGGAGGGGATGGAGGTGGGGGTAGGGCATGGAAGGCACACAGCTAGTGCAGTGCAGCCTGGGATGAGCAAAGAATGGCCTGCACCATCCACTGTGACTCTGTGAGGACGTGATTCACTCATGAGCTGCAGTCAGTGTTCTGAAAGGTACAGTCTTCAGCCCTTACGTGAGGAGGTAGATGGGTGTAAGAAGGGAATATGTAGTGGTCAGCTAGCCCTGAATTACCCATACCTGGAAGCTGGGTCAACTCAAGACAGGTTTGGTCATCTTGGCTGTTCCATAGATGTGCCCGGAGCACCAGGCCCCTCTCCAGGGTCAGAAGGGGATAATATCCAGGGATTTTGATCCATGAGGACCTTTGTATAAATCTGACTAGCCAACTATAGTTAAGAATGCAAGGCAAGAGCTTGACACCTGACACAGCCCAGTCTAAACTGCGTGGGTTTTCTTCCCCCATGTATGAGATCCTATTTTATAATATTCTCCTCATGTATCTGTTTTTTTTTTATGTGTCTAAGTCTGTTCAGAGGACTATAACAAAATCCCACAGGCTGGAAGACTTATAAACAACACAGTTTGTTTTTTACAGTCTATAAGCTGGGAAGTCCAAGACCAGGGAACCGGGAAAGGAGGTATCTGCTTCCTGACGATGGTTTTTTTTTTTAATTCTAACTTCTCATGGCAAAGGGATGAGGAACTCTCTGGGGTCTGTGTGTGTGTGTATGTTGTACTTGTATGTGTGTATGCATATACATGGTATATGCACACATGTATGCTGAGGCCAATCCAATGGAGGCAATTCCTCAACTGACAGTCCCTCTTTCCAGGTGTGTCAAGTTGATAACTAAAGCTAAACAGGACACCATGTTTTTAAAAAGCTGGACTTGGGGACTACAGAGATGGCCCAGCCCTCTTCCAGAGGGCCCAACTTTGGTCGACAGTGACCATATCAGGTAGGCCATAATTATGGAACTCCAGATCCAGAGGCCTCCAGTGTCCTCTTTTGACCCCTGCAGGCACCCATACACATGTGACATATGTCCAAACAAACACACATAAATATACACAGTTAAATAAAAATAAATCTTAGAAACACCCAAGCGTGATCATAAATGCATATGATGCATTGTTAAGGGCAGAGACAGGCAGATTTGAGATGCTCACCAGCCAGCCAGTCAGGCAAAAACAGTGAGTGAGCCCCAGGTTCAGAGAGGGACCCTGTCTCAAGGGTAAGGCAGCAAGCAACAGGGCAAAACACCTATGCCTCCTTTTGTCTTGATGTGATGTGTGTGTGCATTTGCACACACAATGTACATACATACATACATACATACACACACACACACACACACATACTCACACTAATAAAAAAGAGTTAAACAAATATATTTGGAGAAAGCATGAACATTTAACCCATTGAACCACGTAGCCTGTGAAACCTTTGAGGTCAAAGGCCATGTCTTATTCATCTTTCAGCATGGCACTAGTACTCAGCACAATGTTCATACAAAAAGAATTCCGTAAAGATTTGCAACATGTATGAGCAATGGCACATATAGGGCCAATTCCTGAGAGACACAGCATGGTTAGCCATTGCCTAGTAAATCTAAACTTGACCATTCCCTTTGACGTATGATTACATTTGTAGATGTGCTCTAGGAAAACCTGTTTCTGAGCAATGGGAAGACAAGAAGATTACAAATATGTTTGTAGAAGATTTTTCATAATAGCACCCAGTGGAACTAATATAAATACCCACAAAAGGTAAAATAAATACACATATTACAATGTACTCACCCAATAGAATTCCAGCTCAGCAGTGTGAAGGAATGAATTACAGTTCACGTATCAATACGCATGATTCTCGCAGTGCTAAGTGAAAAAATTGAATCAGAGTTACCAAACTCACTTAGTTGGGTAGGTCCATTTGTACAAAACTCATATCTGAAAGAAAAAAGCAATATACCATTTAAGTTGGTTACACACACTATGTTCCTTAAAGAATTATAAAAAATGTGGCATTGCAATGTTCTGAAAATAAACATCTCTTGCATTCTAAGAGACAGGCTTTTGCTGGGTCTCACAGGCAGAGGTAATAAATAATACCCTTTAAAATCACTTAGGACTGCTCTCCTACTGTGTACTCAGCCTGTTTGTTTAACTTGCCTTTAAGAGTACAGTGTAACAGCCAATTTTAATTGCCTTGGGTTTCCCCCAAGTAATCAACTTTTACAACCTAAGCTAATTACTTGGCTGTAGTCATAAGATATATATATATATATATATATATATATATATATATATATATATATATATATATATATATACTCTTCCATGCCCGGACCCATAAAATGTATGTGTATCATCTGCCAAAAGCAGCAAATGCAGAGGTTGAAAGCCACCATTTATGGATATTGGTTGATAAACAATGATGTCTGGAGTCCTATTTGTTGTCTGGGTCAATTGGGACCAGTTGGAACCAGTGACTTAATCCCTTATAAAATTCTGTTTGTAAAGTATTTTATTCCTTCCTCATGTGATTTTTTTTTATACTGTTCAATAAATAGAGTGAAGCCCTTTGTTAGAGACAGACACAGCTCACACAACAGATCAACACAGAGACATACAGTCACAGAAATAGATACACAGGGACACATAGACAACAGGAACAAATAGAGAACAAGACATGGGGACATGAAGTAGAGAATTCAAAATCTGGACTCACTCTTGGGTAAGCAATTCCAAGTGGAAGTGCTTTTCTTTCTTTCCTTAATGCCATATTACCGATGCATTATTGCTGACTCAGGTTTGAACACCAAGGTGTATACTCTGTGTAAAATTGTTGACATGTCATGTACTTTAGGGTTATTTTAGGGGGATAAGTGAAATAAAATGGAGCCAGAAAACTCAAGGAGCTTCAAAGTCATTTTTTTTTTAACTAGCAGATGAATGTATGACTATTTTATTTTGATTCTTTTGAAATGTTATGCTTAATGTACATGCTCCTGTATTTCACAACAAAAATTTTCAAGCAGTGCCACCACCCAGCTGGCATGAGGTTTTTTAATTTTGCTATGGGAAATAGCAATGCTTGGTAGACTTGAACTTACAATGTATAGGCCCTGTGGTGCTTTCCCTTTAGGAACGCAATGGAAGTCAATCGAAACTCTGAAGGGGCAGAGAGTCGGGTATTATAGCTTACACTCAGAATAACCCCAGGGTGTCGAAGGGCCAGGTGCTACTGGTAAGTTGTATGGCAAACCATTTTCTGGAACAATGCAACACAGATAGGGGCCTCACAACAGACCAAAAGTACCCAACCCACAGAATCCAGCTTGCTGCATCAATGAGTTTTATTTGGGTTACTTGCAGGAATATGGATGCTTATTTACAGGATTATAGATGGTTACTTACAGGAGCAGAAACAACTCACAGATTAGCTGCATCACCAAAGCCCACCCCAGCATTGACAGCCACAAAAGTTAGGAAACGTGGAACACACCACACAGCCTGCAGGAACCTTAACCAACAGGTTGGAGCCACATCCCTTCCAAGTGAAGCTCTTCCAGGAAGCTGCGCTGGTTTCTGTTTCTTTCAGGCAGTTGGTCTGGTCTTAGAGTCTTCTTTGTTGAGTTAGTCTGAGAAGCACACTCAGCTTTCATTACTTACTCCAGCAGGGAGGGCACTAGTGGATCTGGTCCATTTCAGGGACTTCCTAAAGCTATTGTGAGCTGCTTATCTTCCTGCTTAAAGAGCTTCCCTGAAGGATGGAATATTTCAATCTCCAAGGGAACTATTATGCAGCAGAGGTGGTGAGACCAGGTCTTGGGTCACGTGGAGTGGACATGTCCTTGAATGTTTAGCAGGACCCCAGAACTTTCCCCTTCCTCCTTTTCTCTTCCTGGTGGTGATCCCGATGGTTCTGCTCTGATCTCTATCATGAAGTTATGGTGTCACCACAGGCCCAAAAGTAGCAGGGCCAAGTGATAGTGGATTGAAACCTCCTATACCATCGAAACAATTCCCTTTTCCTCTGTAAGTTGTTTATCTCAAGAATTTGTCACAGTTCTGGAAAGCTGACTGACAATCTGGAACCAGCATCCAGGCGCAGATGAAAGGCTACTGGAGGAAAGTCCGCCTTCACTGTCATACTGTCTGCCCTTCCCCACATCTGGCTTCTGAAGCATGTTGTACATAACCTTTGACACACTGATCTTGTAATGAAGTCAAGTCAAAATGCTCCTAAAATATGGCTTGTTCGTAAATCTTTGAAATTAGGAAGATTGACTTGGAGTCTTGAGAGATCCTTCCACAGACTGGAAATAAATTGCCCTACCGTCCACTAGATGGTGTCCAATATAAACCCACAGTCCTGCCTCATGCTTCTGGAAAGGCACGGGGGGGGGCGGGGAGGGGGTAGACTGACTGAAGCCAATGAAGGAAGACTGTATGGTGTGACACGCCTGGTTTGGGTGCTATGTTTTGTTTCCTGGTGGCTGGCAGGGACATGCTTTCCTGACTGGAGAAGAAAGGAGAGCTCCTGGGCTGTGGACAGAGAAACCAGGGGCTTGTGGAGGCATCCTTGGGAGAGGCAATGGTTCTGGGCCTGGGCCAAGGCTGGGCAGTGGAGTAATAGGTGAGGGTAGATTCAGGGTTGGAGGGACAGGTCTTGAGGGGCAGGTTGGTCACAGCACTCTTTGAACTTGATGTTCCGATCTTTCCTGTGTCTTCTTCTTCCTTTACAGGTTGTAAGTGGTTTTATTCATGCAGGTGCTTTTCAGGACCACACAGAATAGACATGTAGTATATTTATGATGCTAACAAATAACGTAGCTAGCTCGTCCGTATGTCTGGATTTGGAGTCACCTAGGAAACACACCCTGGGTGTGTCTCTGAGGGCTTTTCCACAGAGGTTTAGTTGGAGAGGGAAGACCCACCTTGAGTGTAGACAGCGCCATCCTGGGAGCTGGGTTCCCAGACTGAATAAAATGGAGAAAGTGAGCTGAGCGCCTCCATCCACCCATCTCCCTCTACTCTGTGACTTTGGATGCTATGTGATTGGCCACCTCACACTCCCATGCCTTTCTTGTCGTGATGAATTGTGTCCCCTCAAATCATGGGCCAGAATAAGCCCTTTCTTCCTTAAGTTGCTTTTGTCAGATATTTTGTCACTAAAATGAGAAAAGTAACAAACACAAACTCTTCTGTATTGAGATTCTGAGAGACTTCTAAAGTATTTGGATTTGCTTCTGTCAAGTTCTTTAATGACTCCCAAATACTTAATTTGTGGTTTTGTCCTGGTCAATGTTCCAGGGTTCTTTGAAAGCTCCTCCCAGGCAATCCTGATTTGGAGTTGAGTCAGGAAGTACCCTCCTCTAAGCTACTCCAAATCGTGTAAAACGGTGGCTTCTCAGGCCTGGCTTTACTCCGAGAGACTTCTATACAAGTGGTGTTTGGCTCCATTTTGAGGAGAGAGGATGACTGTACCTGGGTGGGCTCATGGCTGGTTCCCCTGTGCTGAACCATCCACGTGGCTCAGACCATTAATGCTTATAAAGGCAGAAAGGATACTACCCTGTGTATTTACCAACGTAAATTGAGACTAAAGGTCTCATTAAAGCTATATGAGGAAGACCAGGCCTGAGATCTTACTGAAGACACCAGACTGAGGCAAAGGGGCAGCTCTCTCACTTGGATGCCGTGAAGATGAAGACACCTAACTCCTTGTTGGTGATAGTCTCTATTGACTTGTCATCTGACTAACTGTTGTGTGTGTCAAGAACTCTCAGCTGTCCAGGGGCTTCAGCTTAGCTCAGTCCCCAGTACTGATGAGGCCTGCTTGAATTGCCTGCCATCCGTGCATCCATCCACCACCCTTTCTTCATTCCAGCTTTTCATCCAATGCATCTGCCCATTCGTCCCTTCGTTGGTCTGGATCCGGCCCAGCTAAGCTTAAGCTTTGATGCTCCAGCAGCATCTCTAGCAGAATTTTAACGTAGTAGCTACCTGACTTCCCATGGGGGCCATCCCTGTCACTTCTGCCTCTCAGCCTGACATCTTTGAGGTGCTTTTAACTCATTGTAACCATTCTTTAATCTAAAAATTTGTCTGTCTGTTTGTCTATTGACTGTATGATGTGTAATGTGTGATCTGAGAGTTAATATTAATGACTAAGATTGGAGCCAAAGAACCTGGACTTTCCATGGCTAGATAGCAAGGAAATAAGAGCTGTTTGTGAGTTTATTATGACATTGTGGGAAGACACAGATGTCTTTATCTATGCTCCTGACATCGGGAAATCATGACATACGGCTTCAGGATTGAAGTGTGCTATTCATTCTCTCCTTTACAGAATTCTCCAGTGTTGTCTGTTCATTCCCTGCATCCATCATATCTCTAGGGATGGACCTCTGTGATGCTGGTCGCTCCTATGCAGAATCCTGTCCACTAGCTGTCTTTCAGGGTGTGGTAGGCAGTCCCATTCTTCCAGGGTGTCCTAGGCATTCTGGGTTCTAGCTCTCCTTGCAAAGTTGGTGCCTCAATTTTGTCCCACAAAATCCTGGGCTCATGGCTTTGCAATCGTCAGTCCTCTCAACGACCACTCACTTTCATCAGGGCTTATAGTGACTTGATGTGTGGCCACTACAGCTCCCCATATTCTGTCTATCAGTGCCTAGGAGCAGACGTAGAGGTAGAGCCCAGGCCACAATGGCAGGTATAGGGCCCTGGGCATGGCTTTTGTTTCTTCAGCTTCTTCCCCAACAAAATCACAACATTGTATTTTATTCTATTCAACACCACCTGTAGGGGAATCTATGTCTATAGGTCTTCCCTAGGCCCTGGCTTGCCAGGGGCAGTAAGACACCCTTCCAGCATGAGAGCCTCACTGCTGTTTGCAGTGATGCACAGTCCCCTGTAGTGAGAAGCTGAGGTAAGCTCGGGTACACTGAAGAGATGAAGGGAGCTACAGGGAGCCTCAGCTCAGAAGCTACCTTCTTCTGGACAACCCCAGAGCTGGGGTAGATCCTGCGCTGATTCCCAGCATAGTCACTGGGCTTGTAGCTACCCACTGTCACTTAACACACTATATAAAGAGAATGACTGCAGGCTCACCCTCTGTGAGCAGTGAGGGGTTGGCACCCTGGAGGTCTTTATCTCTTATTCTGAGAGAACACAGTAGGCAACCTGCTTTTGCCTGTGGAATGACTAGGGGTTGTCACTCATGCAGGGTCTTTGTGATCAGGGAGGACTTGGAGGGCTTGGATCATGGAGGTGACACCAGGAAGGCGGGTGGTAAGGTACCGGCCTGTGGAGTTGTCCCGCTCTCTGGGTACTCTGTGGGGCCATGAGCAGCGGCCCTCCAGAGTCCTCAGTTTGCATGACGTCTCTACTCCTTTAGAGCCAAGTGCCCTCATCCAGGGCTTGCACCACAGTCTCCTCATTCTCTGGCACTGGATATTTGCATGGTTTTGAAGGAGATTATGGTCATCTCACAGTCCTTTGCCCAGGATCTAGCTGTCCTTTCTCTCCCCATGGCTCTGCAGCTGAGCCTGTTTGTGGTCCAGAGTGACCTCTAGAACCATCAGGGCAGCTGTTTAGAAATATCAAGCTTTATGTAACGGCCAGAATGCAGGGGCTGGGGGGCAACCTCATTTGCCCAGCTTCTGTGATGTTAGTTGCAGCCCTGCCTGGAACGGGGCTTCCTGCCCCTGCAGCCAGCAGTGAGCTTGCTTTGATCTGCCCCAAGCAGCATCCCTGGCCCTTTTCTCTCCAGCAGTGTCCCCAGGCTCCTTGCTGTCCTGCTCGTCCGTGTTCCACACATCTCTCGCCCTCTCAGCGCTGCTTTGATACATGTCCCAGCAGACTGCTGCCACGCGAATTACAGAGAGCAGAGTCATAAAGACAGCTCCTGGGAAATAAATGAAAAACAATCATTCAACCAAGACAGACAACAGAGGCAGAAAGACTTCCGGCCCCCAGAGAGGGGCTAGGGAGGGAGCTGAGAGGGGAGAAAGAGGCTGGATCTCAAGATGAAGCTTACAGGGGTGGGGAGTGGGGTGGGGGGCCAGTGAGGTGGAGGGAGGGAACGTGCTAGAAGCACCTGCCCAAAGGGTCTCAGTCATGATTACTGTTGATGGTCAGCCTGGCAGGCTCTAGAATCACTGTGGAGACAAATCTCTGGCCATGCTTATGAGGGAGTTTCTAGATTAAGTTAATTAAATTGTTAACTGCCAGACTGAATGGAAGAGGAAAGCAGGCTGAGTTAATAGCACTTAGCCCTCTCTACTTCCTGACTGCGGACATGATATGACAGATGTGACAGCTGCTTCTGCACCTGCTACCAACCTCTCCTGCCAGGATGGACTTCATCCCTTGGGATTTAGCCAAAATAATTTTTTTTTAAACTCCAGTGGGGTCTCACCATATGGCCCTGGCTGACCTGGAATTCACTATAGATTGACTTAAACTCAGAGATCCACCTGCTTCTGCCTCTCAAATTCTGGGATCAAAGGCATTTGCCACCATGCCCCGTAGACCTTCCTTTTTCTTACGTAGTGATTGTCAGGTACTTGGTTAAGGCAATGAGACAGACAACTATACAGTCCTCCTCCCTGATGACCATCTCTGAGGATGGGAAGGACAAAAGACTCCCGTCAAAGAGGGTCCAGCATGCCCACTGTTTGGAGCTTGTGCCAATTGGGCATGCATGATGTTAGCCAGATAAAAGTGGGGCCTCAGGGGGCTGGAGAGATGGCTCAGCAGTTAAAATGCTGTGCAAAGGTGAAGCTTGGAGTTCTAGATTCCTAGAACCCACGCAAATGTTGACTGGTGGGGCAGCTGTCTGTGGGCTTGAGCCAGCCAGTGCCATGGGCAGAGCCCTGCAGGTTAAGAGCTGGCTCATGTGGTCAGGGAAGGCTGCACGTGCAGAGTTAAGTGACCCAGACCCCTCCTCACAAAAAAATCTTTAAACAGATACAGTAGAAAATGGTATAGACAGTCATAGAAAAATATACATAGTTTAAAAATAATAGAAAAGCCTTTAAAGAAAGTAAAATAATACAAAATAAAAAAGTCACACCAGCCTACATACTTTAGAGATGTCTTAGCTTCATAATGGAAGTCAGGAAATGTGTTGCATTGGGGGAGTGGTTATACCTTTGTTTCCAGAGGAAACAAAAAGTTATGGTTCTCTTCAAAACTAATAAAGATCAGATTTGATCAGGGGAGATCTCCTGAAAAATCTTGGCTATAGACATGAAGAAAGAAACCCAGAAACTTACAAAAGAGGTATAAAGTGTATAAGGTTGAGAGACATAAAAGCTTGAATTGCTTATCTAAGGAAACGTTTTGAGGTTTAAAACCATAGTTTTGGGTGGGAAATACAAGCTAGAATTGAAAGTGAATTAGGCACAAAACTTTGGACTCACCAATATAGGATAGATAATGGAGTATTTTTTCCTGAATTTGCAAAATGCAAATGGAGTATACATTGTGAATTTCTTACCTGATAATTGTCCTTATTGTATATAGTTTTACTATGTTAGAGTTAAAACCTTTCTTCTTTATTTAGACAAAAGGGAGAACTGTTGTGGGAGATTTGTACACCGTGAAGAGGATTGTTGTGATTGGTATAATAAAAAGCTGAACAGCCAATAGCTAGGCAGGAAAGATAGGCAGGACTTCCAGGCTGAGAGAGGAAGAGGATAATCGAGGCATGCAGGGGACACCATCAAGACACAGAATGAGTTGGACACACAGAATGGGAGAGAGATAAAAGCCCCATGGTAGAGCGTAAATTAATAAAAACACAGGTTAATTTAAGTTATAAGAGCTAGTGGATAACAGCCTAAGCTAAGGCCAAGCTTTCATAACTAATGACAAGTCTCTGAGTTGTTATTTGGGGGCTGGCAATCCAAAGATAGTCTGACAAGAAAGCTTGCTGAAGGAGAGAACTGGTTAGGGATGGATGGAGACAGTGAACAAGGCCTTGGGAATGTCACTACAGGTGGGGCCCCTTGACTGTGGATGGTGGTTGGTCAGCAGATGCCCTTTGCCCAGTGGGTCTCAACCTTCCCAATGCTGTGACCCCTTAATCCAGTTCTTCACATTGTTGTGTCTTCCCAATCATAAAATTACTTTTGTTGCTACTTCATAACTGTAATTTTGCTGCTGTCATGAACTGTAATGCAAATAATTTTTTGGAGATAGAGCTTTAGTTAGTGCCACTGCACCCAGATTTTATATGGGTGCCGGCGATTTGAACTCATATCCTTATGCTAGAACACCAGGTGTTCTACTGTCTGAATAACCACTCCAGTCTTCTGGTTAAGAATTTAGTGTTTGGGCTGACAGGATGGCTCAGTGGGTAAAGAAAGATTCTTGCCACTAAGACTGATGACTTGAGTTTGATCCCTGGGGCCCACGTGGCAGAAGGAGAGAAATGACTCCCACAAGTTGTACTCTGATCTCTGTTGCTAGCTCAAAGGTTTTGGGGAAGCCGTTGAACAGTGAAGATTCTGACCTAATCAGTCAACCCTTTGATGGATTCATAATGTGGATGCATAATTAGGAGGTGTTAGAAAGTAGGGGGCGGAGGTGGGACACTGAGGGCATGCCTTGGAAAGACATGGCTTGTCCTTTTTCTTGTCTTTTTTCTGCTTCCTCTGCATCATGAGCTAAAGCTGCTTCACTCCACTGCAAATCCTTCTGCTGGGATGTTCTGTCTCACTCAGTGCCCAGAAACCCTAGAGGCCAGCAATGTTAGACTAAATAAACCCTGAAACCGTGAGCTACAATGTCTTTTCTTTCTTTTAAGTCATTTCTCAGGTATCGGTCAGAGCAATGGAAGGCCTGACTAAAACACTCCCTGTCTGGCCAACCAAGACCAGCCTGTGTGGGATCTGAGGCCCAGAGACTGTGGGCAGAGCCTGTCTCATCTCAGGCAGAGACTGTCAATTTCCAATTAGCTGGAGGCTTGGCAGGCAGCTCCAGGCTCCAGACTACACATATTAATGAAGACACAGTCCCTGCTGGAGACAGCACTGAGCAAGAAGAGAAGTCAAATTAGGTTCTTCTCAAGGGGAGACATTAGTCTTTGGTTGACAGCCATTGGTTTATGTCTGGTGGGCACGGGTATCCCTTCTGGTTTGCAGAGTATTCCAGCATCCTCTTCTGAGCTGTGGTGCTGGGATGGGAAGTTTTACCCTTGGAAACAAGTCTTAAGATTGGTGTTTCCTTCTAACAGAGGCAAGCAGGAACTTCGCAGAGATGAGGGCTTTGTTATACCTTGAACTTAGGGCAGGAAGCAGAGTTCCACAGGGTCCTAGGGACTGGGACTGGGGCTGAACTCTGTTCATGAGCAAACAAAGCAAAAGAACTGAGGATGGCTTGCTCTTTGGAATGGTAAGTGGAATGATAGGGAGCTGACAAAACCTCAGACATCACTGAGCCCATTTGTAGTAACAGGAGGAAGAGGTAACCAGAAACATCTAGTTCTCCATTTAGAAAGCAGAGTGTTGGTGACATGCCCTAGGGAGGTTCCCAGAAAGTCTCCAGTGAGCATCCTTCACTGTCAAAGGCAAAGCCCCAGGGAGTGACAGCTTCCCTTGGTCAGCCCTAGCCTGTCAGCTGCAGACAGTTTTTCATAAAAACCAAGGAAACATCTGCGGAGAAAAATGCAAGTGTCTCTCCAGAGACATATGCATGCTCTTTCCTTCACATTCTCTAGGCTCTGAGGCACCTGTAGCCCAGGCTGGGAGCACTTCGGGGAAATACTCTGGAGGGGAGCCATCTTGAAGCTGACCTCAGATTTTTTTGTTGTGGTTGTTTTTTGTTTTTTTGAGACAGGGTTTCTCTGTGACTTTGGAGCTGTCCGAGCCAGTCCTGGAACTTGCTCTGCAGACCAGGCTGGCCTTGAACTTAAAGGAATCTGCCTGCCTTTGCCTCCTGAGTGCTGGGACTAAAGGCATGTGCCACCAATGCCCGGCTTTTTTTTTGGGGGGGGGTTCACTATCCTCAGATTTTAAAAGTCAAACATTCTAACAAAGTGTAATCCAAAAATATACTAAACTGATCCTTTGATATTTACATGATAGATTGTATGAGCCAGAATCAACCCTTTCTCCCCAAGTTTGCTTTTGTCAGGGTATTTTATCATAGCAACAGGAATGTAATGAACAGTACTGTTGGGCCTTTAGGCTGTTTCAGACTTTTTCTGTATTGCAGTGGCAAACCTTGTACATAAATTATGTTGCATTTGTGAACACTATTCCAGAAATGTAATTGCTAAGCCAGAGAAATACACAGTTTCAAATTTGATTGATTTGGGAAATTGTCCTCCATAACTGTTGTGTTTATTTGTACTGCCAACCAGCAAATTCTAAGAGTGCTGCTTGCCATGCTTCACCAACAGGCTATGTGACCAAGCGTTTAGAATTTTGTCATTCTGATAGATAAAGGGCATTTCAGTGTAGTTTAAAATTTTCTTTATGGATCAAGTATGTGAGTGTGTGTGTGTGTGTGTGTGTGTGTGAGTGTGTGCGTGTCTGTCTGTCTGTATGTATGCACATTGCATGTGCAAATGCACACACACATCATATCAAGACAAAAGGAGGCATAGGTGTTTTGCCCTGTTGCTTGCTGCCTTACCCTTGAGACAGGGTCCCTCTGTGAACCTGGGGCTCACTCACTGTTTTTGCCTGACTGGCTGGCTGGTGAGCATCTCAAATCTGCCTGTCTCTGCCCTTAACAATGCATCATATGCATTTATGATCACGCTTGGGTGTTTCTAAGATTTATTTTTATTTAACTGTGTATATTTATGTGTGTTTGTTTGGACATATGTCACATGTGTATGGGTGCCTGCAGGGGTCAAAAGAGGACACTGGAGGCCTCTGGATCTGGAGTTCCATAATTATGGCCTACCTGATATGGTCACTGTCGACCAAAGTTGGGCCCTCTGGAAGAGGGCTGGGCCATCTCTGTAGTCCCCAAGTCCAGCTTTTTAAAAACATGGTGTCCTGTTTAGCTTTAGTTATCAACTTGACACACCTGGAAAGAGGGACTGCCAGTTGAGGAATTGCCTCCATTGGATTGGCCTGTGGACATCACTGAAGAGACATTTTCTTAACTGTTAATAGATATAAGAGGGCCCAGTTCACTGTGGGTTCTGCCACCCCTGGGCAGGTGGTCCTGACCTGTATGAAGAAAGGAAGTGAGCAAGCCAGTAAGCAGCACTCTTCATGCTCTCTGCTTTATTTAGTTCCTGCTTCCAACTTCTAGTCTAATCCTACCATGGCTTCCCTTAATGTGTCATGATGTGGAAGTGTAAGTCAAATAAATAAACCTTTATTACTCTAGTCCTTTTATCAAAGCAACAGAAAACAAATCAGGACACTAGTTTTTGAGATTCGAACTCGAGTCTTTGTGCTTACGAAGCAAGTGTTCATACCCACCAAGCTCTCTCACCAGCCCTGAGCTATCATGTCTATACAATAACAAAATGTACACACCTACTTGTGTAGGCTTAAGAATTGATAAATGTAGGTTCCCATGTGACCAGCACCCCAGTCAAGTCACAGAACATTTCCTCCTCCCATGCTACAGTTTGTGTACTGTCTGGTTTTGTGTGTCAACTTGACACAAGCTAGAGTCATCAGAGAGGAAGGAGCCTCAAGTGAGGAAATGCCTCCATGAGATCCAGCTATAAGGCATTTTCTCAATCAGTGATCAATGGGGGAGGGCCCAACCCATTCTGGGTGGTACCATTCCTGGGCTGGTGGTCCTGGGTTCTAAAAGAAAACAGATTGAAAAAGCCAGGGGAAGCAAGCCAGTAAGCAGCTCCCCTCCATGGCCTCTGCATCACTCCTGTTCAGATCTAGCCCTGCTTGAGTTCCTTCCTTCAGTGATGAACTATGATGTAGAAGTGTAAGCCAATAAACCCTCTCTTCCCGAACTTGCTTTTTGGTCATGGTGTTTTGTTCCAGCAATAGAACCCCTCACTAAGACAGTTTGAATGTGGTTTGTCCCCTCTGTCACTCCCGCTGGAGTTTAATCTCCATCGTGACAGTCTGGGAAGGTAGAAGCTTTAGGGTGTTTAGAGCTAAAGCGCTTGTGAATACAGGTGGTTTTCTGAGTTGTAGAACAGAAAGCAGACACTCTTGCTCTCTCTGTCATGTGCTCCCACTTTCTCCTACGCTTGCCATGTGACACCTTGCTGTACTTTGGAGACTCTGCCATCAAGAAGCCTGTCCATCGTCATACAATACCCATGGACCTTGGGCCAGGACCATGAGGCAAAATGAGCCTTCTTTCTTTACCACTTCACCATCTTATGGCAGCATGCTATTAGCAAAATGAAAGCAACCAAGACACCCTAAAGCTTTTACCTAGATCCCATACAACAAATGCCCTCCCCACCCTGCCTGAGGAAACGAAACCACTGCTCTGATTTCTATCAGTAGAGATTAGTTTTGCCCACTCTTCAATTTCATGGACATGAAATACAGTTTGCACTCACTCTTTTGCTCACTGTCTGAGATTCACCCATGTGACCTGCACATGACGCTGGATGTCTCCATTCCTTTCCGTTGCCCAGAGGAATTCCATTGAATGAATAAACCACCTTTTGTGTTTGGCTCCATCCAAAGAAAACAACAAGAATTTTCCTTGGAACTTAATATTTTTATTAGGATGAATCTTGTCTGAAAAATGTGACCTGGAATTACTTTTGTCCCTGCCACCCTTTGGGACCCACAGTGTATTTCAAGGCTCTGCCTAGTACTTGTGCAATCATTCTCAGTTAACAGATGGGTAGGATTAGATTTTTTTTCTAATTTCATTTGCTTGGATTTGGAGGAAAGGTGTTGAGTTGAGTGTTACACACACACACACACACACACACACACACACACACACACACACACACACACACAAAGACATGGATACAAATCTAGTCATCCCAGATAGGAAACCAAGGTCAGAACAAAGTAACCATCCCACCAAAGTCCAACTTGGAGAACCAGTGAGTTTATGGTTTACTTACAGGAGTGTGGATGAGTATTCTTACAAGAGTCCGGATGATTCACAGGTGGCTGCATCAGCAGAGAGACCACCCCAACATGGGTAAAATATGGGTAAAACCCAAAAACTGCATCCTCAGAGTGCTCTGCATGACTAGCAGGCAGACTGGCTCTTAGAGAGTCTCTTCTGCTAGCAATTTGTCACGACTTTTATAGTCTTGAGGAGGTGTGTCTTAGGGTTTCATTGCTGTGAAGAGACACCATGACCTCAGCAACTCCTATAAAGGGCAACATTTAATTGGGCTGGCAGCTTACAGTTTCAGAGGTTCAGTCTGTGATCATCATGGAGACACACAGGCAGACATGGTGCTGGCTACATCTTCCTCAGAGAGCAACAGAAAATAGGCTATATATCACTGGGCAGTATCTTGAGCATAGGAGACCTCAAAGCCTGCCTCCGCAGTGACACGCTTCCTCCAGCAAGGCCACACCTGCTCCAACAAGGCCACAGCTCCTGATAGTGCCACTCCCTTTCGGGACCATTTTCTTTCAAACCACCACATTCCACTCCCTGCCCCCCAAAGGATTGTAGCCAAATCATGATGCAAAGATACATTTAATCCACCTTCAAAAGTCCCTACAGTCTATCACAGTCAAGAATGTTTAAAAGTCTTAAATTCTAAGTCTCTTCTGAGAATCATGTAATCTCTTAACTGTAATCTCCTATAAAATAAAAATAAAAAAGCAGATCACATGCTTCCAACATACAATGGCACAGGATATACATTGCCATTCCAAAACACAGGGAAGGAAGCATAAAGGAAATACTGGGCCAAAGCAAGACTGAAAACCAGCTGGGCCTCTCCACGTCTGATGTTGAGATGCTCTTCAGATCTCCAACTCCTTTCAGCCTTGTTGACTGCAGCACACTTCTCTCTCTTGGGCTTGCTCCACTCCTGTTAGCAGCTCTCCTTGGCAGGTAGCCCATGGCTCTGGCATCTTTAACATATTAGGATCTCCAAGGCAATCCAGGCTTCAACTGCACATCTTCCATGGACACCCCTGACATAGCTTGGCCTCAGTGGCTTTCCTTAGGTGTAGAGGCAAATTCTACAATATAACCCCTTCCGTCTATCTTTAACTCTAAAGTCAGAATCACATGGCCAAAACTGTCTAGTTCTGATTCTTGCTGGGGCTGGAACATCTAATTACATCTTCACTGGCTTTGATTGTTACATTCACTCCCTAAGTTTGACTGCCCTTGAACTTTCTCTGTAGACCAGGCTGGCTTCAAATTTGGAGATCTGACAGCCTTAGCTTTCTGAGTGCTGGGACTAAAGGTGCACACCACACCCAGCCCTAAGCTTTTCTTCAGTTCCTTTTCACAAGTAGGGAATTTATCTGGGTGGGATCTTGCCCTGAGGTCACCATTCCCTTTATTCCATTTCTTAATACGTTAATCTCCTTGAACATTGAATTTAGCTCCATTCTACTTTCTGGTGCTCGTTTTTTCCTCAAAATTTACATTTTGCAATTTACCCAGCTTAGTTTGCTTCCTTTCATTATAAACCTTCATTAGAGTTACCATTAATAACCACACGACAGTCTATATTAGGCTGTTTTGAGATTTCCTCTGTTAATGGAATTAATCTAAAACTTTTCACTTTAGCCTCAGGCAGACTCTTTGAACAAGGGCAAAAGACAGCCATTTTCTTCACCAAAATATCACAATAACTATCTCTAGGCAACATAATAAAATTCTTCTCCTCTGAAGCCTCTTGAGGTAGTTTCTCATAATTTATCAGATAACACTCAGCACCACTGTCCTCCATGCTCCTACTAATATGGCCCATTAATCAACACTTAAAACATTCCACTGCTTTCATAACCCAAAATACTAAAGTCCTTACTACTCCAAACAGAAATATGATCAGGCCTATCACAGTAATACCCCACTCCTGGTACCAACTTCTGCCTTAGAGTTTTTATTTCTGTGATGAGACACCAGGACATTTTCTATCAAACTACCCCAAGGGTCTTGTCAGTTTTGTAAGTTTTTGAACATTGTAAGTTTCCTGGACTTTCTGTGATATATGAGCTTCCCTCTTTCCTCCAGGAAGGAATGTTTCAATTAGGAAAAAAAAATTATACAAGAACACATACTTAGTTAAAACAAGAAATTGCTAACCTAAAACTAACCTGTACTAAACAAACAAACAAAAACCCCCCAAAACTAGAAAAGGGAATGGGGAATAAAGCCCTTAAAAACCCAAACCAAAAAAGTTTGCACTTCTCTGGCCCACACAGGCTCTTGTGGTCTCAGAATGAGGATGAGGTCATTGGTGGATCTGGCCAAAGGCCAGGTGGGCCTTTGAGAACTGGCTATGTAGTAGGAGCAGGGTTGTTGGCTGTCAGCTGCTTTGGGGGGTCTACACCAGCCCGAGGCTAAATCTAGGGCAACTTCACCTGTAGTGTCTGCCTGTGGCAGGGGCCTTTGCCCGGGGAAGGAAGAATAAGAACACTTGCCTCCTCTCCCACTCTTGAGGACCCCCTTGCTCAGCTAAACCAATTTCCCTCTAGGACAAGAGGTCATGGGCAGGGGCCATATCAGATTTGGATCTGGAATCCACTTGTTCTGTCTATGTATTCTTATAATATAGAGGTGATGTGGCCTCTGCTGGCTTATGTGTGAACAGTAGCTCCAAACCACTCCCAGTTCTAGTTCCTAAAATCAACAAGTAACAAATTGAAGTGCTGGAGAGATGGGCTCAGCCAGTCTGAGCATGTGTTGCTCTTACAGAGGATCCAAGTTGATTTCCAGCACCCACATTTGGACCAGTAACTCCAGCTCCAGAGGATCAGACATCTCTGGTTTCTGATCGCAAGCGAGACCATTGTCGGCAGGAAGTGTGTAAGGGCAGTTGCTCTGGAGTGGCAATTTGTGTTGCTGCCACCAACTGTTTAGAATAACTCAGCAATGTCAGGATGGTATTTGGAGACAAGGTCTTCCGGATGTGACTGGATTATGAGTGTAGCATTCCTTAGGTATAGTATGTGTATCCTTCTAAAAGAGACAGTGGAGACATGATAACTGTGGGTCACTGAGGGGCTAGCCTTGGGGAACTACGGCCCGGCCCCGTTTCCAGTCCAAGCTTTCTGTTTCCTGACTATCTGAGTGATAACAGCTTCCTTTGGCTTCTTATGCCATAACTACGGGCTGCTTCTGTCACCATGCCCTCTCAGGTCTGAGAGCTGTGGGCTGTGCTACCTGACCCCTGTGTAAACCAATAACTTTACCTGTTGAGTGTCAGTTGTCACTTTTTCTAGCAGGAATGCTGTGCAGTGACCTACATGGAGGAGCCAGGAAGCAGAGAGAAGACAGCTGGGGGAGGAATCCTAACCTGGGCACCTGCTCTCCCTTCTGGGCTCTCATCAGACAGCTCAGCTGCTCTCCCTTCTGGGGGCTCTCATCAGACAGCTCAGGACCTCTCTTCAAAGACAGGAAAGCGTGTCTTCTCTTCACTAGGCAAAATGTAACAGCAGAATCCGGGGAAGCTTCCAGCTGAACACTAGGCAGAGTCTTTCATTTAGTGCATCTAAGAGATGAAATGAATCTAAGTTTCTTTTTAAAGTTGGCTTCTATACATTGTTGTATCACTGTTTTCCCCTGTTTTATTCTTGGTTTAGTTATTGAAGTATTTTAGAGTTTTTTTTTCCGGGGGGAGGGGCGGATACGTGTTTTCATTCTTATTATTTTTCATTCTGAAGAAAGATTGTAACGTTTTATTAATTTATTTTATTTTATGTGCATGGGTATTTTGCTTGCATGCATATCTATGTACCATGTACCTGCCTAGTACCTGTACAAGCCCAAAGAGGGTGTCAGACCCCTGGGGAGTAGAGTTTCAGATGGTTGTGAGCCATCATGTGGATGCTGAAATGAAACAAGATTCTCTCCTGAGCCAAATCTCCAGTCCCAGAGGTAGCAGTTTTAATTGGAAAAGATTTGATGGAGGAAGGCTCTGGGTGTTCTCAGGACTGGCTTTATAATAATGACACTTAAGGTTTTTTTTTGCATTTGTTTATTTGTGTATGTAGTGTGTGTCCACACATGTGTGTGCATACATGTACGTGTACATGTGAGTACAAATGTGTGTGGTGTGTGGTGCAATTTGAGGAATCCATTCTTTGTTCCCACCATGTGGGCCCTGGGAATCAAATTCAGCTTATTAGCTGTGGCATCAAGTGCTTTGCTGAGCTAGAATAACATTCTAGCTCTCTCTAGCAACCTTACCCTGTTACCTTCTGGTGCCCTGGAGCGTACTGTCCTATGTGACACTCATAACTACTTCCCAACCCAGTTCATGTTTCTTCCTTTGTCCAAAAGGCTCCAGCAAGATGGCAAGTCACGTCCAGCCACATGTGACATCATAGTTGATGGTTCACGGGGAGAAAGTGATGAAGATGTCCCAAAAGACACATGTTTTATTGGCTCTGGGGATCATGGGGACTCTTGGATTAAATTAGAGTTCTATCAAGAAGGAAAGAGAAGAAAGGCTATCGGGTGGGTAATGGGCAGCATCCACTAGAGATGGGTTTGTTGGTGTAAAGCAACAACTCTTCTCTAAGGAATAATTTATTCTGAGTCAAACATGAGACCATGGCCTAGGAACATGGATCCAAATTACTCATGAGTGATGACTTCCACTGCAAAGAGGTTTTGTGACTTTTCCTAGGCACAGAACAAAGTCACAAATCGATGTGTTAGCTAGTGACGTGGGTGGGAGCTCCAGGCAGTGGGGTTCTGGGAGGGCAGGATACAACCTCTTCTATGGGCTTCAGATACTTTCTCAATTCCATTCTGGGCTTTAGGGTTGATGTAGGCTGGAGGTCTGTGATGCTTAGGGATTCATTCTCTTGAGTTGTAGCTAATCATATCTAACATGTGAGGTCAGGAACATTTGGTTTGATGTGATGTTTTACTCTTTTGCCTTTTTGAGGGGCCCACCACCCAGCTCCCAGATAAACCACGCACGGAGGCTTATTCTTAGTTATGAATGCCCAGCCTTAGCTTGGCTCGTTAACATTAATTTCTTAATGTTAATTATCCCATAGGAGCAGCCAGAGAACGAGGAGAGGAAGACATCTGGGGCCAGCCACCCAGCCACCCACGGAGTAAGAGGGAAAGTAAGATATACAGAAGTAAAGATAAAAGCCCAGAGGGAAAAGGTAGTTGGGATAACTTAAGTTAAGAAAAGACAACTACCAACAAGCCAAGCTAAGGCCAGGCATTTATAACTAAGAATAAGCCTCCGTGTGTGATTTGAGAGCTGGGTGGCAGGCCCCTCAAAAAAGGCAAAAGAGCAAAAACGACACACCCAGGAACAGAAGTTTGAGTAAGTGGCTATTAAAAGGGATACCCAGCTGATGTGCATACTCCATCTCTCTTCATGCGGGTGGAGCTTCTTCACAGGGGTTGGGTTCACAGGTTATCCATTCTTCTCATTCTTGTGGCTGTCTTCTGAGTCTTTTGTTGAAATTGTCCTAAACGATGAAAGGGAGGAGATGGGAGATACCCGTTGTGCAAGTATGTAAGGATTTCTTTCTATAGTTTTATTTTTTTTTAGTTTTGGAACAAAGTCTCTTGTAGTCCAGGCTGACCTCCAGCTCCACATGTAGCTGAGGATGACCCTGAGCTCACGATTCTCCTGCCTTCACTTCTGAAGTGCTGGGGTTAGAGGCATTTATTTATTCAGAGTCTCACTATATAGTCCAAGCTGGCCTCAAACTATCAATCCTTGGGGCAACATTTTATTAGTTTTTGGAATGCTGGAATCATAGGTGTGTGCCACTATGCTCATTGATAAGGATTTCTGAAGCCCATGGCTGTCCGTTGGAGAGGGTGCTGTGACCTGCAGAATCGACCATTTCACGTCTGAACATGAGTCATCAGGCCATTCTTAGTTCCATGACTATCCAGGACCATTTGTCTCATTTTATATTTTTTCCAATTTGCCTTAATTAAATTTTCTCAGTAGATTTTCTTATGAAGAAGATAATGTTCAAACTGTCTAATCTTCACATCAATTAAATATAAAATGCCATCTTCCTCATTCTAAATGAATAACTAGTTATTCAGTTTCCTTAAGAAACTTCTTCAGAATTTTGGTGAAATCAGTTTGCCAAGGCCTGGTCAGTCCTGCCGAGCAGAGGACATTTGGATCCCTCAAGTTGAGAAATCAGACCAAGGAGATAAGTACAGCAGCATACACAGATCTGTAAAAAAGGCACAACATTGTCCTGACTGCAATTGTTACTGATGGTGTGACGTTCCAATGACCACAAGGGAAGAGGGCCTTTCCTAAAAATTGGTCTTCTTCATCCTGACTGTTCAACCTGGTTAACCCAGGTACCAATTGGTGGCTTGAGAGAAAACAGGAGACATCTGGTTATTGTCCAGGCCCACATTGCTGTGTGTTACTTTTTGTTGTGGTGATAGAATGCCAGACACAAACAACTTAGAGGGAGAAAAGGCTTATTTTGGCTCATGGTTTCAGAGGGTTCACTTGTGATTGGTTGCTTGGCTCTGTGTCTCTGAGCCTGGAGTGAAGGGGGAACATCATGGCACGGAGATCATGTGTCAGAAACCATTCATATCATGACAGAAAGGATGGAGGCAGGAAGGGAGTGGGGGAGAACGTATAGGAAGAAGGGAGGAAGAGAGCCCAAGGCCTCCAAGGACCATCCCCAGTGACCTAGCCTCCAGCTGTGGCCCACCTCAGGTTTCTACAGTCTTTCAAAATAGCACTGCTAGTTGGGGACCAAGACTCAAACCAGGAGCCTGTGGAAGACATGTCAAGGTCAAACTGTAGCAGCTTTAGAAGGTGTGGGGCTAGAGCTGCGGTAACCAACTGTGGGTGGGACTCTGTCTTGTGACCTGGCCCTATTGCAGTTATCTTGGATGCCTCTGAGGGCAACTGGAGGTGCAGTGTCATGCCACCTTCCCTCAGGAAGCCAAAGAGTGTTTATTCATCACTGCTGTGTGGATGCCTTGAAGAAACAGGAAGCTAACCTCATGAATACATGCTATTATATTATTAGAACTTCTGGATTTGACAGAAAAAAAAAAGGTTTTGCAAATAGAAAGTCAACTTGCTTATGTAACAGAGCTGCTGTCACTTTAGGTTCAGCTAGATCCAGCTGCTCACAGAGGGTCCTCAGGGTCTCTCTCTCTCTTTGCATGTGGCCACTCTCACTCCTGCTTGTATTATTGGTATATAGGTACATGCCCCCTGACTCCCACCCCAGGGAAGGAGAGCAAGTTTAGTCCACTATTTAAAAAAATCAGTTCCAAAGACAGCTACGATTGGCAGTAGTCCCATGCCCTGTCCTAAATCACTTGTGTAGGAAGATAAGACTGGTCCATCATTTTTGCCCAGACATACGGGCATGCATGGTCTGCTGTTGCCACTCCAGTTGTTTTGCACCCCTCTGCAGTCGCTTGCAGGAGGTGCCATTCTAGGTGTGCAGGGAGCCAGGCAGCCATGGCTCTTGTGCTCTAGGTGTGCATGAGCTCTCTTTGACTGGGGCAAAGCCGAGCAGGGCCGGATGTCATTGCTTAGTCTCCAGGGACTTGTTGGAAACAGCGTGTTTGAGAATAGAACCGTGAGATTGATGTCTTGAGTTTTGACTGTTCTAAAAGAGACTGCGAGTGTGTTTGTGCAGCAGATGTATGGATTATATGACTCAGCACCAATCAAGAGCTTGGTCTGCATCCTTTTATCTGCATCAGTGTATTATGGTGGCCTAATTTGTGCATCTATCAAACCCATATCCAGGTGGGTAGGGATGACAGAGCCATCAGGCACAGTGATCTAATGTAGGCTCGGCATTTTGCATGTATCTCCTCACAGCAATTCCTCTATGGACACCAAAGTCAGAAAGGGGCTTCCCCACCATGGCCGGTAATTTGCAAGTGGCCTGACTTTGCTCTCATTGCAACATCATGGCATCTTTGTGCTATGTTGGTTAAATCAACCCTGAAGCCTCTTGATTCACTCTGGCTGATATGTTCTTATGGGACCCAGCCCACAAGTGAGCCTGGAGTGTTACTTTGAGGGAAAGCCTCAGCTTGCTTACAAGGTGATCAAGCACATCCCAGATGCTTACAGGGGAAGGCTCTGTTGGCCCTTTACCCAGATCCTAAAGGAATATGTGTGAGTGTGTTTTATTTATTTATTTTAAAAAATTTTATTTATATATGGATCACTGGTGTGTGTGTGTGTGTGTGTGTGTGTGTGTGTGTGTGTGAGAGAGAGAGAGAGAGAGAGAGAGACAGAGAGAGAGAGAGAGAGAGAGAGAGAGACAGAAAACAACTTTTGGGAATTGAGTCTCTCCTTCCAAAGTAGGTTGTAGGGACTGAATCCAGATTGTCAGTTTTGCATGGCAAGCATTTTTATCAACTGTGCTGACTTGCTGGTCCTAGTAAGTGATTACATTATTTTATTATTTTATGTGTGTGCTGCCTATATGTATATATGTGCATCACATATATGCCTGGTGCCGACACATATCAAAATGGTATCAGATCTCCTGGGACTGGAGCTACAGATGGTTGTAAGTCTCCAAGTGCACGCTGGGAACTAAACCTCAGCAAGGTCCCCAGCAAGAGCAACAGTTGCTCTTAACCACTGAGGCCTGTTACTGCCACAGACTGCTCAGTGGGTTGCAGGTCTGTGTGGAGACCAAGACTCGGATGACCAGGTCAGGAGTGGCTTCGGCTTGACAGACAGACACAAACACACCTGAGGAGGTTTGTGAACTGCTGCAAAGTTTACTTCAATGTATCGGGTTTTTATACAGAAAGTTTAAGGAACAGATCTTTAGCCACAGTTTAAAGATTTACAGACATACTATAAAGGCGTCAACAATTACTTTGAAACATGAGGTCGTAAATACATCTAAGCAAGTGTGTAGCCGGGAACCTCTGTTTATTTTGGCCTGTTTATGGTCAGCGTATCAGAGATTTGATTTGTTGAGTTTAGAGAATAATCTTTGTCTCTGGATAATAAATCTCTAATAGTATTGATTTAAGGGCCCTAAGATCCCAAATTAGGGTATCGTAGTGAATCCCACAACAGTTTTGCTGCTGGTGGGCTAATTACAGGTAGGGTCACATTGCGGACAAATTCTTACAGCCTTAGCCCTAATTGATTTATCAGGCCCTGGCTGATATCTGAAGTCACAACTGGCGCCTTAGGATCTGTATCTGAAGGCACAGAGGGCAATACCCATCTATTGACTGCTGATCTGTATCTCTTTCAGTTCCTGAAACTATGTCTAAGTGTTCTCTAGGCATTTCTGAATTACTAGTGGAGCTACAGGCTAAAATATCCATGAATAAAAGGCAATATTGTTATCATAGAACAAAATACATCTAGCACCCTTTCCAAACAGCCAGCCACGCAAGCAGCTGCAGGGACCTGAACCACTTTTCCCCAGGAGGCATAACCACGGGTGGTGCGAACCTCTGGACAGATAGCCACTGAGATTTCTCTCAGCCATTGCTACACTGTCTCCACTGGGGCTGTTGTAGCATGTTACTATTTATTATTCTTAATGTTTATGTCAGAGTGTGTGTACGTGTGCGTCCATAGAGCCAGAAAAGCTTATTGGATCCCCTGGTGCTAGAGTCATAGGTGTTTGTCAGCCATCTCAAGCAGATGGTGGGAACTGACCCTGAGGGTCTTCGCAAGAGCCGCAGATGCTCATATGAGCCGTCTCTCCAATCCCTGCGAGTGTGTTCTAAATAAGGTGATTGCTAAGATAGTTTTGTACTAGATAACCTTTGTTATGTTGGACAATCTAATAATAGCTAAATCATTGTCTAAGCTAGTGACTGCAGTGGGATGGGTCCCTGGAGGTTGACCTACACCAGACCCACCTGGCTTTGACAGTTGGGGAATCCATGCTATATGTACTGTGTCCAGCTAAAGGACACTCTTTGAACATGAGGAGCACACCATGGAGAGAGCAAAGGTCCACTCAGCGGGGCCAGCTGGTTCATCCCAAGCGCTACCACAGAGCCGTACTACCCTCCCTGGGAGCCAGGAACACGAAGTCCCAGGGCTTTGTGCAGAGCTTCTGGGTGTTGAGGACCTAGTTCTTACTTGCTCCTGTGCAAGTGGCTAATATATGTTTGAAGCTTTCACAGTTTTGTTTTAAATATTTGTTTTAGATTTATTTTATGTGTATGGGTGTTTTCCCTGCATGCATGTACTTGTGCCTTGTGCATGCCTCATGGGACATTGTATTCCCTGGGACTAGAGTTATGGGTAATTGTGAGCTATTGCTAGGTGCTGGGAACTGAACCAGGGTTCTCACAAGCAGCAGCTGGTGCTGCTAACTGCTGAGCCATCTCTCCAGTCACTGTTCCATTGATTTTATTATTTTCCTCAGAAGTTGTTTATCACAGACAGATGCATTTAGAACACCTGTCATCAAGTCAAGCTTCAGAACAGGGAGAGTAGTTTTCATTTCAGATCCCAGGGTACTGGAGCACTCAGGGTAAGGGACTGGACCATGCTCACACAGCCTCTGGAAGCTGAATTATATCCATGAGCCATTCAAAGCTCATTACTATCTAACTGGGGAGGCAGGAGGGAGGAAGAAGGGAGGGAGGAAGGGAGGAAGGGAGGAAGGGAGGAAGAAAGAAATAGAATTTGTATCAGACCTTTTGCAATGTTTTAGTACATGGAGGTTTCTAGAGAGCAGAAAATAGCCCTCCACCTTGGTCATGCTCTCTCCCTGGGGGGCTTTAGCGGTACTCCTGTACCTCAGCCACGCACTGGAAGGAAGAGGTCGGAGGTTCTAACTTGCAACACTGTTTTCCTCTTTCTGTTTTCCCCTTGGGATTAGGATCTTTTGAAGAGGCCAGAACAGAAGTTTTTGGGGCTGTTAGCTTGGCTGTATCTGTTTCCCTCATTAGCTTCTGAGGGTGCAGAGTGTACCTTTACAATTGTAGCAGTGATGCACATGCCCACAGCTGAGTGGATGTGCTTTCTCTCAGAGCAGTCTGCACTCATTCATTCATTTTAGGCATCTCAGTAATTCTCTTGGAAACCTCCCTGAAGATCCCAGTGTCAACCTTCTGACAGCTCAGCTCTTTGAGGTCTGGAGGATGGGGGAGGCAACCCTGGAGGATGTGTAATTTGATAAGGACAGATTCTTTTCTAGAACTTTCCAGCTCAACCCAGGGCCTCTGGCTGAGTGACAACAGCTTAACAAAACAGCTAGAGACTTTTTTCTAGTGCCATTAAAATTCTCAGATGGGGGTTGGGGTACACTCCATATTTGTTCCAGACCCTGGTATGGAGAGGGGATCAAGGCAGTGCTGCCCACCCATCTGTCCGTCTGTCTGCCCGTCTCCCCGTCCATCCGTCCGTCCATCCATCCACCCACCCATCCACCCATCCATCTATCTCTGTCTCCCTTTTGTTGAAACACGGTGGAGCCTAGTCCAGCCCAGTCCTTACCTCTACTCCAGTTAAAGTGTTAAGGAAAAGTTAAGCAGGTTCAAAGAGGAGGTGTGAGGGAAATCTAGAGACGAGCTCTGCAAGCACATCTTGGAAGCAGTATTGCAGTTGGAAGGGAGTGAATGATAGCTAAATGAGGCTGCATTTGCCTGGTGCAAGTGAGCTTTGTGTGCAGAGATTGCCAAAGGCCATCAAGCACTAAAAACAAAACCTGCTTTCCCTGGGATGTGAGGAAGGCCAGGATTGAAGGTGAGCTTGGAATAAATAGAAATGACTGTCTCAAAGCCTGTGCAGGGGTATGTAAACCAGACACAAACAGACCCGGAACCTCATTTTCTTGACATATAACCCTGGGTGTGATAATATGACACATAGTTGTTGGTTTTCATCCACAGTTTCTGGTTCATGATTCTGGTGGATCTTGTTTGTTAATGGATTGCTAACACCTTCTTATTCCATAAGGGCCCTGCTCTCCATGGTGGAGGGGGAATGCTATAGAGAGGCTGTGCTAGGCTTTCCAGCTCAGTCTGTCAGTAATTACGTGTGTATGATGAAAACTCCATGAAATCACTAGGTTTGGAGAGCTTCCAATAGCTCAACAAGGGTCGTCCTAAAAGGTGGTGTGCCTGGAGAGCCATGGAAGCCCTGGACTTCGTCCCCTCCACCATACCTCACTCTGTCTGTTCACTGGTTTCGCTAATGAACGGGTAGGAAGGGCTTGCATGGGTTTCATGAGCCTCTCAAGCACATTGTTTGGACCCGGAGGGTGGGTTGTAGGAATCCTGATGTGTTATCTTTCTGTTACTATAACAGCTATAAATCAACAGATATAAACAGACAAACCAACCTACACAGAAAGGAGGTTTACTTTGGCTCATAGTTTTGGAGGTTTCTGCCCATGACCAGTTAGTTGCTTGGCCCCGATGCTTTGGGATACATCATGGTGAGAGGAAAAACTGAGAAGAGAGTGGGGTGCAAATATCTCCTTTAGGGATGTGTCCTCAATAACCTTAAATCTCCCAGTAGGTCCCACCTCTTAAAGTTCTACCATATTCGAATAGCACAGCAGAACCAAGCCTTTGAGGGACATTTCACATCCAAACTTAAAGCCATCTGGTGGGAAGCACAAATAAAATGACCTGGGGAGCCGGTCTGGAGAGATGGCTCAGCAAGGAACACTTGCTGCTCTTGCAGGGGACCTGAGCTTGGTTCCTTGCACCCATATGGTAGCTCACAATCATCTATTACAGGTAAAATTATTCTTCTGGTCTCCATGGATACCAGACACACGTATAGTATAATGCATACATGCAGGCAAAACACACATATAAAATAAAAATAAACATACATATGTGTGTGTATAATAACAATTACTGAACAGATAGACTATGAAGTTGAAGGGGAGCAAGGAGGACTACACGGGAGGGATTGAAGGGAGGAAAGGGAGCTGGGGGAAATGTGATTATATTATAATCTCAAAAAATAAAAGAAGCAATCAAAGTTTTAAGATTAAAAATATATACATAACTCAGGGAATACTGGCATCTGAGGTGGGGAGGGGTGGCTTGGGGGACCAAGTCCTCAACTTGTGGCATCTGACACTATCTCCAAGCAGGCAGTGTCAGGAGCAGACTGGGTCAGAGGACGCCCACGTAGAGCCTGCTGGTGGGAGACATGCCTGAACCCTCTGAGGTCACAGGAGGGATCTGGGTGGGAAGTGCGTGGTAGGAGAAAGCTGGGTTCAGATTGCGTTTTCCTTCCATGTGATCACACCAGGGAGAGTCAAATTAAGATCTAGGGTGCCCTGAGTGTCTGGCAGAGCTGGGGAGGGATCATGGCTGTGATTTGCCACGGCAGCCACAACTGGCCCATCTGAGGTTTTCCGGAAGACTATCTTGGAGTCAGTGAGGCTGATCTTAGTTCTGTTCCGCTTCTCCATTGGACAGAGCAGCCTTGCGGATGGTGGGCCAGGGCCTCTCATTATTCATAGTGCTACCCTGTTATCAGTAGTAGCTTTGGTGTTCTGCCTGTCAGGGGCTAACACTATGGTCCTGATATACTCAAGTCAGTCAGAGCTGTCCCTCCTCTCCTCTGAGGCTGTCCCTCTCTCTGAGCCTCCTCCTCTCAACTAGAGGGTGACAGTGAGTCACTCCTGCCACCACCCTGAAGGGGTGACGGCTGATGCTGCCTCCTCCCTGTCCCCCTCACCCCTTTTTCCACAGCCATTAGAGTATCAAGTTGGGCATAAGAACCCAAGAAGTTCCTGGATAAGCTGATATTACATTGCCTTTGTCAACCTGGAGTCTGCAAAGCACTTTCAGGTAACAATAAAGACAGCAGTAATAACTTGTACTCAGAGAGGGTTTCTGCTTTCCGGGCTCTTCTCTCTTCATTATCTCATTTTAAACAGATGATTCTGCCAAACAGAGGCAAATGTTCGTGGGGGAGGGAGCAGGGAGCTCTGGAGTTTGTGGAGGCGCTGGTGGAATGCAGAGCTCTCTCTATACCGCTTCCTTGCTTCCTTTCGAACCTATCAGGGACCCCTGGATACCTTGCACCTGACACCAGTTGCCTTATTTGTCAGATGATGAAAATGAGAGTCAGGGCCAGCCAGGTGACTCAGTGGGTAAAGGAGCTTGGTTTGCCTGAGTCCAATTCCTGGAACCCATGTAAAGATGGAGAGAACTGAACCACAAAGTTGTCCTCTGACCTCCACAAGTGCTGTGCGCACATGGGCGTGGGTGGACACACACACACACACACACACACACACACACACACACACACACACACACACACAGCACGCACGCACACACGCACACGCACACACACGCACGCATGCACGCGCACACACATGCACGCATGCACACACGCACGCATGCGCACACACACTCACACCACCACCACCAAAAAACCAAGATTTTTTTTTTTTTAAAAAGGAAGAAAGGTGAGCCAAAGCCAACTCAGTTCCTTCCTTCAACCCTTTTTTGTTTCTTTCCCTTCCTTCTCCCTTTTTTTCTTCCTTGGAGAAGAGGCAGTATAGATGGATGGCAAAAGCCACTTGACCCTACCCGTATTATCTAACCTGGGTATACAAGGAAGACAGACATGAACAGGTTAATAATCGAAGGGTGTTTTCAATTCTTTACTCTTGCAGAATACCTGGAGGCTCCAATTTATAATTTCCCGATGGATCACCAGTCACTGCATTTTTTTATTGTTTCATTCTGTCAGCTTTCGCTGGAATGCTTCCGAGAGAATGCCTCCCTTAACGTTCCCAGTCCATTTCCTCTTCTCTCTTTCTTCCCGACATGTAGAATCTTGACTCAGCAGAAGTCTCTCAACCTAGATTTATGTCATACATCTCTCATGCATAAGCCCAAAGGAAGGTGTGAGTGGAAAAGTATCCTTCAGGCATTTCTCAGGCAAAGGCAGCTGCATCCTAATGGCTGCCCAGCCGATAGCAATGTCAAGAGCTTTATTTGTGTTGGTGAACTCGAGGGCTCACACTTGGCAGGTATGCCTCCAAGCCTGGGAGGCCATTTTGATTTTAGTATCAACCCTTCTCCGTGCTTAAGGAATAGGACAATTCCAGCTAGGACCGGTGACATAGGTCTGTAATTCCAGATACTCCAGAGGTTAGCAAGTTCAAGGCATGCCTGGGCTTCAAAGTGAGTTCAAGGCCAGCTTGAGGAACTTGTCTTAAGACAGCTGACAGTGCTGCTCAATGGTGGTACAGCATTTGCTCTAAAGAGAAACAGGCAGACCCTGAGTATACTGAAGGCACGTGTGTGTGTGTGTGTGTGTGTGTGTGTGTGTGTGTGTTGTGTGTGTGCGTGCATGTGCATGCTTGTGTGTGTGTATGTGTGTGTGTGTGTGTGTTAACTTGATGAGTATATTTTTGTCTTTTTTTGTCCTGCAGGCAGCTGTTCTGCTGAGAATTTGGTTTGTCCCCCTGCTTTCTCCACTGGTTACCAAATATACATCTTGTGCAATCTACTGTTTTGTCTTATTTTTAAGTTGCTCCAGAAATGGAATGCTATCATATATTTTCTTTTGTAACTTTTAAAATGTTATTTTGGCAGCTTTATTGAGGTATAACTCAGATACCATATAATTCCTTTTTGAAATATATGTTTTAGGTCCTTACTTGCAGCAAACTAAGTACCTGGGAGGATGCTTTCCTCTTGCATTCTCCCTGAAGACAGTTTGGAGTTGTCCAAGGTGGCAGATGCTGGGACTGGAAACCATGTCTCCTGCAAGAATACTAGTAAGAACCAGAGAGGTCTATACAGGAGACGAACTACATTCACTCCGGAACAAGTGTATGCAATGAACAAGGCATTTGTAAAGAACCCGTATCCAAACTCCAGTCTCAAGAAAGAAATGGCCTTAGAAATGAGCTTGGATCCCACAGTCCTGCAGGTTTGGTTCAAGAACCAATGAGCAAAACACAGGAGAGTCAAATGTGACACTCAGCAGGAACAAGTACACCAGCAGTCACCCCAAGACCAAGAGCGACACCAGCAGTCACCCCAAGACCAAGAGTGACACCAGCAGTCACCCCAACACCAAGAGTGACACCAGCAGTCACCCCAAGACCAAGAGCGACACCAGCAGTCACCCCAAGACCAAGAGCGACACCAGCAGTTACATCATTTGCAACTTCAGGAGTTACTTCAATTTCAACAATCACCTCAAGTCCAATGTCAGCAGTCACCTTTACTCCAACACTTGCTGTCACCTCAACTCCAATACCAGCAGTCACCTCAAGTCCAACACCAGCCATCACCTCTAGTCCCACTTCAGTTACCTCAAGTCCAACACCAACAGTTACCTCAAGGCCAACACCAGCAGTCACCTCAAGTGCCATGTGAGTCACTTCAAGTCCAATACCAGCTGTCACCTCAAGTCCAACACTGTCAGTCACCTCAGGTTCAATGCCAGCAGTCACTTCATGGTGGAGTCAATGCCAGTCCATCCCAGAATAAGGAGTATATACCACCAGAAGGTCCTACCAGCATCCTGTCTGAGGCTTATATTTATACCAATCTGATGCCCTCATTCCAACTCTTCCTGTACCCTGACCTTAAGGACTCCTAACCCACAAGAAAGAAAAGGAACCTAGAAACAATGTTGACTCATAGCTGACATTTGTTTTTTTTATTTGTTTTGTTTTGTTTGTTTGTTTGTTTTGTTTTGGCATGGTCTTCCTATATAGTCTGGTTGGCCTGATGCCAAGCACCCCAAGATGACCTAGAATTCATGGCTATGCTGCTGCATCCTACTCCCACAGGCTGGGATACATCCTTTTAGGATTTATTTATTATCAACAGCCATCTGTATTGAGCCCAGGGCCTTACCATCCTAACCAGGTAATCGGGCGCTAAGCTACTTCATGGTGCTAAGCAAACTCTGCCACTGAACCATATACCCAAGTGTGGCACATAGCCAAGAATGAGCTTGACCACATAGCTAAGGAGAACCCTTGTGCCCCTTGGGGATTATGGATGCATGACAGTATGCATTGGGAATTGAAACTAGGCTTCCTGTGTGTATACTAGGATACTGGCCTCTGAGTGTAAGAGCCATTAGCATTACAATCATAGGAGACTCCAAACTGGAAACAATGATGTTCATTCCCTCCTAGAGCCATGGGATGAGTAGGATCATGAAACTTGACTTTGATCCTGAGATTTCAGCCACACTAGCCTCTGCCTCCTTGCCAGCTGTTTGTAATTCTGCCCCAGCTGCACCTGGCCTTATGGTCGAAGGAGTTGCTACAGAATTTAGAGCGTTCCATGCAGAAAGATATGAGGATGTGTTTGGTGTTAAATTGAGACTTTCTGATCTGTCGGTGTGGTGGTTTGATTAGGAATGGCCTCCAATGGCTCATATTTGAATGTTTGGTTATTAGAGAGTGCCACTATTAGGAGGTGTGGACTTACGAGTGTAGGTGTGGGCTTAAACTCTGTCACTCTGGATGGCTTTTGAGGATTCAAATGCTCAAGACTGGCCCAGTGCCACTCTCTCTTCCTGCTACCTGTTAATCCACATGGAGAACTCTCAGTTACCTCTCCATTACCAGGTCTGTCTGCATTTTACCATGCTTCCTGCCATGATGATAATGGACTAAATCTCTGAAATTGGAAGGAAGCCCCAATTAAATCTTTTGTTTTATAAGAGTTGCCATAGAATGGCAGTAGTTGTGCACACCTTTTAATCCTAGCACTCAGGAAGGACAGACACACGGGTAAGTGAATTTTAGACCAACCTGGTCTACAGAATGACTTATAGGATTCCCAAGACTACATAGAGAAACCCTATATGGAAAGAAAAAAATTAAAATTAAAAAAGAGAAACTGATGGGGGATGTTATTCTGTATATATGTTACTCTTATTGGTTGATAAATAAAACACTGCTTGGCCAATAGCCAGAAGAGGCAGGAAGATAGGTAGGACTAGGAGATGAGGATTCTGGAAAAGGTAGGCAGAGAGGCTGCCAGGAGAGATGCCATGTAGCCTCCAAAGGAGTAACAGGTCCAGGCATTCTCTGGTAAGCCAAGTCCATGTGGAAATACATAGATTTATAGAAATGGGTTAATAATTAAGACAGAGCAAGCCAGTACGAAGCCCTAGCTATTGGCCAACATTTTAATAATAATAATAATAATAATAATATAATAAAAGAAATGTACGTTTTAATATACTCACACATCTGTACTCCCATCACTAATCATGGTAGCACACACCTGTAATTCCAGGACACAGGAAGCCAAGGCAGGTGACTGAGAGTTCTATTGAAGCAATAAAAGAAGAAGGAAGGAAGAGAGGAAGGAAAGGAAGGCTGGAAGGGAGGGAGGGAGGGAGGGAGGGAGAGAGGGAGAGAGGGAGGAAGAGGAGAGGGAGGAAAGACTAGGGCCAGCGGATGTCTCAGAAGATAAAGTGTGGCACTTGTCACTAATCCTGATAGTTCAGGCCCAGGCACACACTATGACTGGAGAAAACCAACAACCACAAAACTATTCTGTCTCCTCATGTGTGCTTGGCACACATGCGCACATTTACACACACAATAAAGAAGGAAATATAAACATAAAATAAATAAATATAAAGAAAGGAAGGTAGCTCTCATTCTTCTGCCCTCCAGTCCATCCTAGCAGTGTAGGCATGGTGGCCAGGGCTGGAGGTGGATGCTCACACCATATCTATCATACCGTCAGAAAGCCGAGAGTGAGTAGGGACATGGGGATGGCAGGCTAGGAAGACTCAAAGCTACCCTCCGTGACCCATTTTCTTTAGCAAGGTTCTAACTCCAAAATATCCTACAACCTTTCTGATAGTGCCAGCAGCTGAAGATCAAGTCTTTAAATGCATTAGCTTATGGGGGACACTTCACATCCAACTACCATTAGTATCGTGTGACACACACACACACACACACACACACACACACACAGAGAGAGGGGAGAGAGAGAGAGAGAGAGAGAGAGAGAGAGAGAGAGAGAGAGAGCATACTGTGGTTTCTTATAAAAACAAAAATCCACTGGAGTATAATCAATCATGGGGCTCTGCCCTGATGACCTCATCTGACCCCAGCCACTTCTCAAAGCCCCTCTTCTGAGCACCACAGTCAGGGTAAGTTTCTATCCTGTTTTAAATAAAGATAAATAATGATCAAAGAAGACATAAAAAGCTAACCTCTGGTCTCCACACATATGTGTTTACACGCGTATTCACATTCAACATGTACAAAAATAAATATAAGTGAACAGTAAACAAGTCCTTACCCAGGCGTATAAGTAGACTTGTTGTCTGCATCTACAGTTTATTTCTCTTTTAAAATTCTTTTTTATTTTTATATTGTGTTTATGGGTGCACATTCCTGCATGCACGTCTGTGGTCTTGTGCATGCCTGGTACCTAGAGAGGACAGAAGAGAACATAGGAGTCCTTGGAACAGGAGTTACTCTATGGTGCCAACTTAGGAGTAGGGCTTTCTATGATAAAAGAAATGTTCTATTAGGTATCTATACAGTCCAGTCGCTGCTTGTTCTGTGTGTGTGTTTGTACTCCATGCATTTGTGTGTGTGTGTGTTTGTGTGTTTATGTATGCATTGGAGGCTGAAGATCAACACCCAGTATTTTCTTCTATGGCCCTACACCTTATTTTCTGAGTCAGAGTCTCTCACTGATGGAGGAGGAGCTCATTGCTGGGGGAGGAGCTCACTGCTGGGGGAGGAGCTCACTGATGGGGAGGAGCTCACTGATGGGGGAGGAGCTCACTGATGGGGGAGGATCTCACTGATGAGGAGGAGCTCACTGAGGAAGGAACTCCCTGATGGGGTAGTAGCTTACTGATGGAGGAGCTCACTGATGGGGGAGGAGCTCACTGATGGGGGAGGAGCTCACTGATGGGGGAGGAGCTCACTGATGGGGAGGAGCTCACTGATGGGGAGGAGCTCACTGATGGGGAGGAGCTCACTGATGGGGAGGAGCTCACTGATGGGGTAGTAGCTTACTGATGGAGGACCTCACTGATGGGGAGGAGCTCACTGAGGAGGAGCTCACTGATAGGGAGGAGCTCACTGATGGGGGAGGAGCTCACTGATGGGGGAGGAGCTCACTGATGGGGTAGTAGCTTACTGATGGAGGACCTCACTGATGGAGGACCTCACTGATGAGGAGGACCTCACTGATGGGGGAGGAGCTCACTGATGGGGAGGAGCTCACTGCTGGGAGAGAAGCTCACTGATGGGGAGGAGCTCACTGATGGGGAGGAGCTCACTGATGGGGAGGAGCTCACTGATGGGGAGGAGCTCATTGATGGGGGAGGACCTCACTGATGGGGGAGGAGCTCACTGATGGGGAGGACCTCACTGGTGGGGGAGGACTTCACTGATGGGGAGGAGCTCACTGATGGAGTACTTCACTGACAGGCCAGGAGCTCATTGATGAGGCAGTTGGCTGGGATATCATCTTCACAAACCCATGTCCACCAGCCTCTGAGAACACTGGTGGAATGGCATGATGAGCTGGGAACAGAGAGTGCCAGTGCCACTTTACCAATTTGGCCTTCATGTTGAGTTGAACTACAATTGCAGCAAATTATGCTTATTTCTTTTTCACAGGCCTGGATTGAGTAGTTTTTGAATTCATCCTCTAAATGTATGTAAATTATCCATGCAAGCCCTGAATCCAGCAGTTTGGGTAAAGACTGTGATTTTTCCCTAGATGACTGTAATTTTTGTGGGAGAGCTCTGTGCCACCTCCTACAGGCAGTGACTCTCTGGGCTGAGGCCCAATTGAAGACTCAAGCGAGGCATGAAAGAGCATTAAATCCACAGGAACAATGAGAGCTCTTTAGCAAGCAGAAGCAAAGCAGCCGATGGTCTCTGTTCCGCACAGTTTGACAGCTATGTTGGATAACATGCAAGGTTCTTGAAGCCACAGTGCTAGGGAATGGGGACACAGGGGTGAGGACACAAGGCCAGAACAGGACACACCTCTCTCCGCCTCCATTCCCCATTCCATGTTACAGTATCAGAGAGATTGTCTTGCTGTGCATCCTGTGGAACCATTGCCCTCTCTTGCATGAGGCAGTGCCCCATAGGGAAACAGAAGTATTCAGTCCACAGAAATCTTGGGCTAGCGTCACTGAAAGGTTGGAGGAGGGAAAAGAACCTACCTAGGATGTCTGGGTATCCATGTAGTGGCCTTCTTGAGATGCTCTGAATGGTTCTGGCTGAGGGGGAAGAACAGAAGGCATTATTCTTTTTTGTCCGTTTGTCTTCTTCCTTCCTTCCTTCTTTCTTTCTTTTTTTCTTTCTTTCTTTTTATTTTTCGAGACAGGGTTTCTCTGTGGAGCTTTGTAGACCAGGCTGGCCTCAAACTCACAGAGATCTGCCTGCCTCTGCCTCCTGAGTGCTGGGATTAAAGGCACATGCCACCACTGTTTGGCACATAAGGCCTTGTTTGAGCATGAGGTTGGAGCCAGATAAAGTAGACTTTTGAGTTAGACAGTCTTAGGAGGATGTGGGACAGAGATGAGAGGAAGCTGGAGGGGATGGGGGTGGGGATTCCCAGACTTCTTTCTCTTCCTGCCCTTGGTGGCTGGAACTGGCTCATACTGGTTCATGAGGGCCTGCTCTTTCCAGCTCCAGTGGTAAATCTCTCCTGGTAGGAATATTTATACCAGAGAAATTGGCAAATGCCGCAGAGCAGGATGTCATTGTATTTGTTTTGCTTACCAGAGCTCATTTCTTCTTCCCTCTTCTCATCGGCCGAATACAAGAGATCAGAGAGCAAAAGAGCTCGGGTGATGGACTCTATCGGGGAAGAGAAAGGTATGGAGGGAAGAACAATCAGTCCACCTATGCCAACAATCTCTGTGCTTTGTGTCCTCATTGTGGTGGCCACTGTTCCATTTGTATTGTGTGTATTTTATGTGGAACATAGGTGTGACTTGACGCTGTTTCAATTACTTTTAAGTGTATGGTTAAGCGGCATTAACATTTACATTGCTGTGAAGCCATAGACACAACCCACCTCTGAAGAGAATTCTTTCTTAGCCCAGGCTGGCCTTGAACAGGTTATATAGCTAAGGATGACCATAAACTCCTCCTGCCTTTATCTATGATTGCCAGGTTTGTAAGCGCATGCCACCACCACACCCAGGTCATGCAGTCCTGGGGATGAACCCAGAGAAGCTGGGATGCATTACTAACTGAGCTATATCCCTAGCCTCGCCAGAGTTCTTTTCTTCATGTAAAACTATAGCTTCAGGCATGATAGCACATGCCTGTAATCCCAGAAGCCTGAGACAGAAGGACTGAGAGTCCAAGGCCATTAGCGACAGAAGGAAACTGTCTGAAAACACCAAACTGCCAGGTTTGGTGGTGTACATCTTTAATCCCAGCACTTGGGAGGCAAAGACAAGCAAATCTCTGAGTTCAAGACCAACCTGATCTATATAGTACATTTCAGGCCAGACAGGGCTACATAACAAAACCCTGTATCAAAAATCAAAATCCTCACCAAACACCCGAAACCAACCAACCAAATAATCAGGCAACCTCAAGCCCTACCCATGATACAGCAACTCAACTCCTATATCTCCCTTCCTCGGCCTCAGTCACCACTGATTGCTTTGGGTCTCTGTAAGTCTGACCACTATTCTAGGTGTTCAGCTTGACAAGAATGCCACCATCTTGAATTGTCACCATGGAGACCATCCCAGTATAACCACATTCTAGTTAGTTTTTCCTGCCTGCTTTCCCAGCACACTATAAATAGAGAAAACCATTTGAACAGTGTGTGAGCTTTACAGCTAAACCTTGGTACCAGGAATGTGTCTAACTCTGTCATTAGCTTGACATAAACCAAACACACTCCATTTGGGTGAAGTTGCTTTTGTCCTGGCCAGGTTATATGACATAGTTTTCTTCTGTTTGTTTATTATTGTGTATGTATGCACGATATGTGTACATAGCTCCGTGCGTGTCACGGCACGTATGTAGAGGCCAGAGGACAGCTTTGTGGAATTGGTTCTCTCCTTCCAGGCTCTGGGGAATCAAACTCAGGTTGCCAGGCCTAAGTGACAGGTGCTTTGTCCACTGAGCCCTGAGTTTGGTTCCCAGAATTCACACTGGGTGTCTTACAGCTGCCTGTGACTCCAGTTCCAGGGGTTTAAAAATCCTCTTTTGGCCTCCACAGGCACCTTCCACTCGGTACATACACAGAAATAGAAATAAAATGCATATCAAAAAAGGATCACTACATGCACATTAGCAACGTATCATGTCTGTTTCGTACATCGACTATGATGCTGTTGGCCCTAGGAAGTCTTCAGCTCCTTTATAGTCTGGTCGGGCCACCATGTGCGCTGTCTGCTGGAGAAGGAAGCATTCTTTTGCAGTGGATGACTGGATTTTGTACACTTACTGTTTATGACAGAGTAAGTCCTGTGCATTGGTTCTGTCTCCTCTCTTCTTTTGTTTGTCCTAGAGCTAGCAATGGCCTCTAAACATTTGCCTGGTGTTCTGGGAACCTTGCCTGGCTTTTTCTCCAGTTGTTCCTGCAGCTCTGGCTCTTCTGCAGCCTGTTGCTCTTCTGTCCTGACAGTGTTAGCTCATGTGTGTTCTATTTATCCCAGTCCCTCTCCTGGCTGCTCCAGACTGTCTGGTACGGCGGTACCACGGGCCTGGGCACTGCTGCTTTTGCTACTCTGCTGAATTCCTGCTCTCTCAGCCCTGTCATTGTCTTCTTTGATTTGCAGTCCAGTTTTGTCGGAACACATCCTCTAGCATTTTTTTTTCTCTTAAAACCATTCTATTATTGTTGCCTTAATATTTTTAGTAAGTCTTTGAGACCTCCATCCATTGTATTTTGATCATTTTGTTACCTCCCATGCGTCTCTAGCACTTCTTAAGGTAATGCAAATGGGAGAACATTTGTTGGGAATTTCTGTGTACCTGAAAAATGCTTTATATCTCCTGAATAAGCATAGACGTCCTCTTCGTTATTATTCCCTGAGTGAGGGAGTGTTATTATTCCCTGGGTGAGAGAGTATAGCAATTATTTAGACAACATTCTCATTGTATCACACATTAAAAATAAATTACAGGAGACCCAAGTCTACAAGAGGATATGGATAGATTATACAGAGCCTGTGCCATTCTGTATAAGAGCATTAGGTATCTTTAGGAATTTTGTCTTTTAAAAGGATCCTAGAACCAATCCCCAGTGTATGGGGCAGCTTTCTGTCACTGGACATAAGCAGTTTAGGAGGAGGAAAGTTTTACGTTAGCTAGTGCTTTCAGAGGTTTTTGTCCACGACCACCCTGCCCTAGGCCTGTCACAGGGCAGCACATCATGGAGGGGTACAGGCTGGATGACCATTCACTTCAGGGTTTCACAGCTGTAAGGATTCAGGCATTATGCTGGCCTGCCCCTGTCACCTGGCAGATTGCACTCAGGCAGTACCCTGGACAGCCCAGACACAAAGGACCCCTTTAAAAGAAAGGTCTCTGCCCATTTATGTTCTTACTACTCTTGGTCCTCTTTCCCTCTCTGTTTCTTGCGGTTCCCCTGGGACAGACAACAGTCTCCCTCTTCTCTTCTATCCTCTCTCTGGCTCTCATCTCTTTAACCCTTTTTTCTCCCACTCCCTCCCCTTTCTAATAAAACTGCCTGGCGTGTTTGTGCTTCTGTCTCCGTCAACCTGCCCGCCATGGAATCCGCCAAGATCCTCCACGAGCTTTATTATACTAACAGTCCCCATTAAGGGCATAGCCCAAAGACGAAACTTCTGCCCTGTAGGCCCCACGCCCTTGAACCCCTCTTTCAATAGTTCCATGAACTGGTGATTGAGCCTTCAACTATGGGCCGTTTGGGGGAACATCCCAGAACCAAACTACAGCAGCTGCCTGGAGAAAGATTGTGTACAGACCCCTGCACAAACCCTCTTCTCAGTTGTCAGCTTGACTTAACTTTCCCTGCTGCCCCCAGGTTCTGGGTGCCTCGGGCTTTCTGCTCACGAGGAGCCTTCTTTCCAAACACTTAAGCCTGCGTCTCCATCTGCTCGCTTTCTCCCAGGCTTGGTTGAAAGCTGTCTATAATTACTTCCTTTTATAGTCTCCTAATTTTTGAGTTTATATTGTTTAAAAAAAATGCATCTGCTTTCCGGTTAGTGGGATTTTAGGTGAAAAGCTAAACATAGGTAGCTGTGTCTGGTAGGGATCTGTGTTTCTCCCTACGATTCCTTATGTTCTCAGAAGAGGCTGAACACTGGTGCCACACCTTTCCAGCACATCTGGCAGTGTCTGGTCTCCGGAGTCTCGTGCTGGGGAGTCAGAACCAGCAAGAAATGAGTGGTCACCTCTGGCTCCACCTGGGGACACTGTGACACTGAGAACCTCGCTTATGAGGACGACTTCTAGGGCGTCATTTGTTTTAGGTGCTAGCCTGCTCGGTCACGTTCTGGCTTGATAGCAGAAGTTAGCCTGGATGCAGGAATTCTGGCAGCAGGTATCAGTGGTGGCTGGGAGAATGAAGACAGGTGAGCTTCCCACTCAGCTGTGGGAGGGAACAGAGGTCCCAAGGGTAAAACACGGTGCTGGTTGTGCACCTATGGCAACACCAGAGTTAGTTGTTTGGACTGATAGTCACCTGGTTTTGGGATGCCCAGCTTCCCTGAGGAAGAAGGTACTGGGTTCTGATTTTAGGGAAGGGAGAACTTTCATTTCTAGTTCTGACTCAGGGCAGGAGTGTATAACAATACTGATCACAATTATTGGCATGGAGATAGAGGGATGGAACGGAAGGGGGAATGGAGAAGGGCCCAGGAATCTGAGCTGCAATAGCAAGTCAGATCTCTGTGATAGCCTTGGGACAGCAATTCCCAAACATGGTCCCCAGGAGGTGATGTCATATGAACATTAAGACACGGAGGAGACAAGTGTTACATGGGAGTCTCACTGCAAGCTAGGACTTGTGCTCAAGTGAGCTTATTCCTTATGAGGACTTTCCCAGGATGGGAACTGACCAGGACTTCCTGCCAGTTTGGTGCATAAGATACAGGAGAGCGACACATTGTCTTGCACTGGGAACACCACAGGTCGCAGAAACTCTGAGCTGGACTAACAGAGAGCTAATGTTCATCTGCATAGTGAGTGTTTCTCAGCAATTATCTCTTCTAGTCCTTCCTGACAGGGTCACATGTCTCCAGGAAGAGACAAGGAATCAAAGCCCAGAGGCTGTGCAGGTTGACAGGGCCCATGCAGCTCGTACATGACTGACCAGGATTTGAACTGTCCTGGCCTGAAGCCAAAGGCTATCTTTTTCCCTCTACCTCACTGCCTCCAACGTGGGAGTCATGTTCCTTCAAGAGCTGAGTGGCTTTCCACCCCGATGTCATGCTCTCAACCGAAGTACCAGAGCTACTATTGAAGTCAAGCAAAGCCAAGGATTAGTCAGTGGCTCCCTCCCCTGAGGTTTTCTCCCCTAAGCCAAACCCTTGTATCAGAGGCAGCTAAGTACAGGTGCTAGGGGTGCAGTCGTGGGGGAGTGCCCTAGGCCTGAGGAGTCAGGACCAGGTTGAATTTTAAATCCTTTCTTTCTCGTCTCTCTGTCTCTCTCTGTCTCTGTCTCTCTGTCTCTGTCTCTCTCTCTCTCTCTCTCTCTCTCTATCTCTCACCCCCCATCTCTGTCTCTTTTTTCTTCTTTTGTTTTACTTTTTGTTTGTTTGTTTGTTTGTTTTTCAAGTCAGGAATTTTCTGTTTATCCCTGGCCATCCTGGACCTCACTCTGTAGACCAGGCTAGCCTCAAACTCAGAGATCTGCCTGCCTCTACCAATTGAGTGCTGGGATCAAAGGCGTGCACCACCATTGCCTAGCTTCAATCCTTTCTTGAGCTCAAAGGCCTGTCCAGTTAATCGGGTTGCATATCCAGAGGGGGCTGGTGTAGACTGTCCTGTTCTTCTGAGTCCTAAGTTCCACACCCAAATCTGCTTCTAGCTGCTGCCCTGGCTCTGGGAGAGCTTCAGATAGAGGGAAAAGCCACAGGCACAGCAAGGTCACTGTACATGCAGAGCTAGAAACAGCTTCCATTACAGAAATCAGGAAGGAGGTATGGGAATGGCTGTAGGACAGATCTGGATAGGGATATAGACAGGCACAGATATCTAGACAGCAGCAGAGTATCTGTGGGCAAAGGCACCCTGAAAATAGCTGTCACCCAGGCAAACCACTTTACATGTCCTTCGGCACCCATGCAAGTGAGGCACGCATAGACAAGACTCTACCCATCCTGGTGTTCTTCCCAAGCGACAGAACACTGGGACACCACACACACTGGGTTTTCTCCATTCCTTGTTCCCCATCTGTGAGTTGCAAAACTGCTTCATTCAATGTGCTCTGTGGTCTGTCTTGTGGGACCTGTGCAGGCAGTAGATAATATAGCTGATGATGCTGTGGGCTGACATGGTAAATAGTACCCAGCGGGCATGCTTCTTGTCACAAGTGCTTCATTGAGGGACCCAAGAAGGTCTGGGAGGATCAGGAAAGATGTCCCTTGAGGAAGTGATGCTGAAGCTGAAGCTGAAGGAGAACTAAAGGGAGACAGAGCTCTTGGTAGAGAAGGTAGGGACGATGGCAGAGAGCCTGCAGTTGGGAATGGCGACAGGAGACTGACGTGAGGCCAGCTGCTGTCTGCTGGACCTCTGAGCACCCCCAGCTCAGTCTCTGAGCATGTGGGCCCGAGCCTTATCCCTCCCTATTGCATTTCCAGGGGCACTGTCACCCTCCATACTCCACTCAGGTTATTGGGGGTAGCATCTGGTCCCAAGATTACATTAGTTACTCCCTTCATCACATAACCTGCCCTGATGTCACACAAGTCTCGGCTACAAGATCTTGGGACCTAAGTCCAAGATCTAAGCCAGCAGGGTAAGTGTCCCTTAAAATCTCAGAGTAAGGGATGGGGAGGCGGAAACTCATGGTACAGTTCCCTTTAGTCCTCTCTTTGCAGTGGGGTAGGTAGGATTCTGGCTTGACCTTCCCTGAGCCCCAGGGCGGTCTCTAAAACTTGGTTCTGACCCAGCCCACGCCCACCTACCCTTCCTCGGGCTGATCAGCTGTCCCCACTGGAACACCCTGAAGGGCACACGGTGGGGGAGGAAGCTCAGGAGACCTCCAGAAAGGGGATGCGGTCGCTGGGCATGACTTGGTGCTTCGGTACATCCTGCCTCTCTACAACCAGAGCTGCTCTGTTATTTCCTTTGATTAAGGTTCTCTTTTCCCTCAGCCCACTGGATCCATCTTTAGTCATTTAATTATAACTATAATAAATAAATAAATAAATAAATAAATAAATAAATAAACAAACAAAGCAAAACAACGAAACCATTGAACTGCACGGGAATGCAATATGAGGCTATCAAGCAAAGGACAGGCCTGGGAGGGTGGGACGGAGCAGAGAGGGACCCACAGGGCTTTGTCATTTCCTGGTGCTCCTTCATTTGTATCCTGTATCTGAGCGAGTGTACTAGACTCAGGCTGAGGGCTGGGAGATGCACTTAGCATATGCCAGGGAGTTTGGGGGACAGGGCAGGGACTTACACTGGCCCCTATAATAGGGGGTTGCCTCTTTTAGTCACAGCTACTTTACGGGCACGTGTGTGTGTGTGTGTGTGTGTGTGTGTGTGTGTGTGTGTGTCTGTGTGTGCGCACACATGCCCAAGCATGCACGCTAGGTCTTGAGTCTCCTACCTGTGTTGTAGAGGCCAATGGCCATATTCCAATACCATGTGAGAGTCAGTCTTAGACTGAAACCGCATGGTCTGATTACCCCATCAGCCCCTGACTCCAATACTGTTTAAACTATTCTTAACTATTCTTATTTGATTTTGGGGGCAGGTAGGCAGGTTCTTACTGTATTGCCTAGGTTGTCTGGAACTCTTTCCGTCTCAGCCTCCTGAGTCTAGGCCCAAAGGACAACAGCTCTGCTCCCTGCTTTTGTTTCTGTCTTGGAGTCTCACTTCCTTCCCTCTGGTTTTGCCTCAGCCCTCATCAGCTGTAACACCAGGGTCTTGATTCTCTCTGGCTGCCCTAGAACTCTCCTCTGGATCAGCTAGCTCATTCTGGTTCTAGAGGTCACTGTAGAAGTGATGGTTGTCTAGTTCTAGGACAACCCATACTTTGGGGCTTTTAAGTACTTTTACAGAAGCCTACAAAGTCAACACAAACACACTTTACCCTTCATAGTCTTCCCAGGGGTAGAGCAAGCCTTGACAAAGTGGCCAGAGCAGTAAGTATCCTTAGTCCTCCGCAGGGCTAGCTCTGACCTGTCTGGCTTCTAGTGGAGGTCCCAAGTCACCCAGAGGGCCACATCTGAACAGTGTTTCAACACTTCTGTAGGTCCCATTGCTCTGTGCTACAGTTCTGGCTGGGCCTGCCAATCAAGTATTGGATGGAAAATCAGATCTAGAGGCTGGAGAGATGGCTTATGGGTAAGAGCTTGGAGCCTGCCCTGGCACTCATTCTGAAGATCAGGCTGGCCTTGAACTCACAGAGATCTACCTGCCTCTGCCTCCCGACTGCTGGGATTAAAGGTGTGCACCACTACCGCCTGGCTGTGCAACTGTTCTTACAAAGGACCTGAGTTTGGACCTAGCACCATGCCTGGTGGATCACAGCTATCTATAATTCCAATTCCAGGGGCCGTGATGCCCTCTCTGGCCTTTCCCTCTGTCCTCTGTGAGCACGTGTACTCACAGGTACCTTACCCCACCCTCACAAATTTTAAAAATAATAAAAAGAGGAAGAAAGTCAGGTCTGAACTCTAGAGCTGCCTGACAAGGCCCGCCTCTGGAAGGTCACTTTTAGGGGCTGGTCTAGGTGCTGCCCTCAGGCTCCAGGTTCTGTCCTTAGGAGGGACTGGGAGGAAGGGGAGAATTCTATGTCAGTCGAGAACTCAAGCTCTGGGTGCGAGCTGTTCCAAGTTTGACATCTGGCTGTGTCACTACTTTGGGAATGTTGCTTAGCCTCTCTGAGGCTGGTTCCTCCATCTAAAATATGGAGTTAATCATGCTTCTCTATCTGGAGGTCTCTAAGTGGAAAAGGCTTAGTGAGTAGGAAGTGCTTGATTGGTGGCACCTGATACCACTGTCATTAGACTCACTCCGGTGGCTCAAGGTGGTCATTTCTTCTGCACAACCCTGCTGTATATTCAGCATCAGTATGTTCTTGAATCTGACCATTGTTCCTCCTTGGATTGGACACAAGTCAAGTTTGGCTAGCAGGGCACATCAGAGGGCAACTCCCGAGTTACATAGTATGCTTAAAGGTACATGTGAGGTGCTGGAGAGATAGCTCAGCAGTTAAGAGCATCCAGGTTCTATTTCCAGCACACATGTGGTAGCTCACAACTGTCCATAACTCCAGTTCCAGGGAGTCTGACACCTTCACACCAATGCACATAAAATAAATTTAAATAAATTATTATTTTTTAAAAAGGTACATGTGTAAGGTACTTGGTGATTGATGCCTCCTATTTCCCAAATACTCTCTTCATTTGTCTCACCCAGAGCATCCCTAGCTGTAAAAGTCCATTTCCCTGTATTTCTACAGGGAGGTGGGCGTGGACCACACCGTGGTTCATGTCCATGGGAAAGCTAGGGCCTGGGATGAGGTTATAGTTCTATGTTCTAGCCCTTGCCTAGCACACATGAAGCCCTGGGTTCAAATCCCAGAGGGATGGGGCTACAGGGTCCACTGGTTTAGGGTCCTAAGCCTCCCCATCCCAGGCCAGACACAGGCCTTCCAGGGACAGGACAGGACAGGTTGCAGTGTCGGTAGGGAGGATGGATGGCTCCTCTCAGGGCTTCAAAGGACAGTTGTCCACCTAGGACAGTTCACACTAAGCAGGACTTATTTCGAAGGGCCTGCAGCAGAGGCTGTGTTCAGAGTCTTTCAACAGCACGGGCTCTCACAGACTGTCAGATAGCCCATCTTTCCATACATATTTCCATCTCATGTGGATCCACGGATCACATCTCAGATTGCTTCTCCATTCAAAGGCTGCCATGCCTGGAAGAGTGAAGAATGGAGATCTATTGCTCTTGGCAGTTTGCTCTTGGGATCTGCCTTGATTAGAGCTCTATTGCTGTGATGAGACATCATATCCAAGGCAACTTATGAAAAAAAGAATTTAATTGTAGGCTTGTGTACAGTTTCAGAAGGTTAGTCCATGAGCATCATGGCAGGCAGCACTCGTTGGAGCAGTAGCCGAGAGCTTACATCTGATCCACAATGTGCATACAGGAGGACAGAGGCCGAGCCTGGTATGGGCTTTTGAAACTCACTCTAAACGAAGGCACGTCTCTCTTCCAGCGAGGCCACGCCTCCCAATCCTTCCTACTAAGGGGGGATCAAGCATTCTGACATCTGAGCTTCTGTGGGCCATTCTTTCTCAAACTCTCACAGGGATGCAGAGCTGCGGGTAAGAAGAGCAGAGTTCTCATACCTCTGCAATGGAGATCATGGTTATTTCCTGAAATGAAGATTTGCGAAAGGATGGGGTTATGTATTGTGAAGGACTGATGCAGAAAGTGAACGTGAGGCTCGAACACATGCTTCAGCTGCTTCTTCCCTGAGTCCTGTACCTGTTACCTGCTCACATGCAATGCCTTTGCCGTGGCGCACCAGCTGGAAGATGCAGGAGATGGCACAGCGCACACCAGGCCATCTGTTTCTCACATTAGGAATGCAAAGAGGTGAGGCTGCAAGACCTACTTGTCAAACACTAAAGCTTAATTGGGCCAGAAATACTCCCTGGTTCCTGCTTCTGCAAGACAGATCTCAGCTGTCACCAAGCATCTGTGGCATCCGGAAGGGACGAGCAGAGCTCTGTGGGCTGGAAGCTCGGAGAGCAGATGTCTTTCCTCTGTACTAGTTATGCGAACAGCGTTGTTTTCTTTCGCCTGGACACTGTGCGTGACCATCACTTTTCAGGGCTCACCTCCCCTGCCTCTGAAGGCTTCCCTGAACAGTGCTTCCTCTCCAGCTCAGAGTCCTCTTTGGGTTTCTCTGCTGTCACAGTGAAAGCGATGATCGGAATGAGCAGGAAGGAGAGTGGGCAGGGGGTGGGGAGGCAGCACATGCGTCTATTTCCGTGTTCAATAAGTGTTTATTGAGCATTTACTGTACCCAGCAGTGATCAATCAGGGCAGAGCTTGCATTTGTTGCTGGCAAGAGACACATGGCAATGATCCAATTTATGTAACTGATGACATCTGACAGTGAAATAGGCTTTGAAAAAAGCCGAAGCAACGTTGAAGGAGGTTTGATTTAGAAGGGAGCAGGAAGACTAGCAGATATGAAGGTCTCTTTAGGAACATCAAGGCTCAGCAGGACCAGCGTTGGGAAGGGGCAGACAGGCGTGTGGCACTGGGGACATCGTGGAGAGTTGCGCGGGGGGAATATACGCAGGTGGCACACATAGTTGGGGAGTTGCCAGTTACCCATGGGAGCTATGTCCTGGATCTTGTGAACGAATGAATCTTCCGTTTCAACTCAAAACTTTTATCCAGCACAGAGGTCCAAACATTTGACCAGCCCATGGCACAGCCACTGTTTGAAACAGAAGGGAATGGAGCCCAGATAGGGGATATGACTCTTCCAAGTTCACTCACCTGGGGAGGAGGGAGGAAGCTGGGCGGGGCCAAGTGGCCATACACAGAGATGCCTCCCCAGGCCCTGTCTGTTTTCTATTTGTCGTCCTCGATGCTTATCCTCTTTCTCTTTTCTCTACATTCCTTTCCTGTATTTTTCTCCTAGCACTCACAGTGTGCTGCTGTGGAGATGCCATGGGACTGCATTGTTCCTCATATGGAAACTGAGGTTCTGGCTCTGTGATTTCTAGAGAACAAACAGGTCTGCCAGGGCATGGTAACCTCAGCTGAGCCTGGGTCCCAGTGGGCAAGACTATAGGCTCTGTGCACAGTAGTTCAGGCTAAGGGCAAGGGGCCTGCCTGAGTCAGGGGCATGCATCTCCTCCCAGTACCCGACTTGCTTTCCTTGTGTATCACATGCTCACAGGGGCAGTGGGGCAAAGGGGAGTTCTGCTGGGAACTGGCTATGTCCTCAAGGGTCTCTATAACTGGTTACAGACCACAGGCAGGCCAACTCTGGCAATCCAGCGGCTGGCTGGAGTGATCCTCAATTCAATAAGTTCTCCAAAACCTCTTCTATGGAGGCTTCAGGGCAGGGGAGCACCAGGCTGTAAATCACTCAGTGAATGGCACTTAGGCTACTGTCCTTAATTAAAGAAACCAAAAGGTTAACCACGGACATGAAAGGGTGATGGGGGTTCCCTGATTTTCCTGGTGTCACTGAAGGCTGTTCTTAATCCTGTGTCACATTCCTCTTCTTCCCATGCCCAGTCTTTGCACTCCAGAAGCCCAGAGGAAGCCAATGAAGGCACTCAGAGGTTGGAGGCACTGAGGTTTTTCCTAAGCATTATACCTAGTGTTATTTTTCCCCGGTGCTTCTGAGGAACGTGGTACTATCACAGTGACCTGTCTGTCCCCTCAGAGAGGATGCCGTTGGCCAGTTTAGTTATATGGTGTATGTGTATGAGGATGTGAACAGAGGCTAGATAGAGGTCTTCTTCACCCGTAGGCAGCTGTCTTAGCACATGGGGCTGAAGCAATGATGAGCCCCTGAGCCCAGCCTGCAGACTTGCTGACAAGGCGGCCAGCCAGCCCAGCAGGGAAGCAGGTGCTATGTGAAGCCTCAAGCGAGATCAGCTGGTGGAGGACAGTGTGAAACTGGACAGTTCACGCAGCTTCCACTTATCTCAGCCCAAGGATGGGCTCATAGACGCAGGGTATGTGCTGGGAAGTAAGGGCTGGAGCCTGCCGAAGCCCTCCCCATCCTTGTGGTTGGCATATAGACTGATATTCTGTCCCCTGCATTCTCAGCAAAGGCCAGGCCAGGAAGGTCATTTGGGTGTGGAGAGTGCAGAGCGGCACAGTGCTCTTTAATATAGCTTAAAGGGAGAGATGTTAGGAGTGGAAAGAGGGAAGGTCAGGGAAAGGAAACAACAGGGTGTGTGGGAAACGGACATCCCTCTTTTTCTGAACCCCATCCCCGCATGTGCACTTGCAAGCAGGAGCCAGCCAGGTCGGGGGAAGGCCAAATGGTAGGAGAAATACTCATTTTATGACCATGCATATTTAAACAGCAAAGCAAACTGGGGATTATGGTTGGCGAGCATGGTGAGGCCTTGTTTTGGTCAGCTTTCTGTTGAAGCAAAGGAATAACATCAGCTAAATCAACTTAACAAGAGAAGTGGTTGGCTTTACTCCTGTTTTCAGAGGTTTGGAGCTCATGGCTGACTGGCCCTGCTGCCTTCAGCCTACAGGAAGCCAATGCACCACTGTACCAAGCTCTTGGTGCTATGAGCTGCTCACCTCGTGGCCTCCAGGGAGAGAAGAAAAAAGCAAGCAAACAAGCAAGAAAAGAAAGAAAGGGAGAGGTGGTTCCACAGCCTCTTCAAGGGTTCCCCCTCAAGGACCTTAAGACCTCCCAGTAGGCTCCACCTCTTAGAGGCACCAACACCTTTTAATATAGCACTGCTCTGGAGATTAGCCTTTAATATACATGTGTTCAGGAGCATTCCAGATCCAAACTATAGCAGTCCTCGTGTGCTGGTGATTCAGCTGAGTGGGGGAAGGGAAGGAGGCCTTGGGCACCTTCGAAGTCTCCTGGGTGAGAGCTGTGCTCAAGCTGTCCACAGTGAATCAGACAGACATGCGACAAGCATCCAACTTGGAATATAAATTTTGCCTTGAAAAACTGTGAGCCTATTTGCATTTTAATATTCTTGCATTCTTTTAAAAAATGGGTCTATTTTCCAACTGAAACCTAAAGAAAGGTTGAGGTCTGGGGTCCTTTGGCTAGGAGGGATTGGATTGTATCATCTCCCTAGCAGATGGCCCCATGACCAAGACCTATAGGAACTGAGCTAATCATTACTGTAATTACCTTTAAAGTGAGTCATTAGTGACCCTGGATTTGAATGAAGAAAGGGAACTGTCTTATTTAGAATTACTGGGGATGTCACTTAGTATCACATTCTCCAAATTACTTCATCTTATAATACTGTCAATACATGAAACAGGTAGGTCCAAACCATTCTTATCAGATGAGGGGCATTGAGCAATCTTCCCCTCTGTAGCTGGCTCCAAGGGTATTCTGACTTTTAAAACAATGTTGAGATAGAGTGTGCTACGTGTGTCCAAAGCGTTGACAACAGATTGTAAGGGAACACAGACTGCGAACCCAATAAAACCCTACAGCAAATTGCTCTGATGCATATTCAAATGATACAGACAGTTTAAAAAAACTGTGTAATAGAAAAGTTCACATGCGTGACTAATTTTCTACATTTTAATCCTCCCTCTGGGTATTTCTTAGGCCTGCTGTGAGATTTGAGATTGGCTGACCCTGCCTAAGCTTTGGAGATGTACAGAGTATATCCTAGCCCCCTTGTAATTCCAAGCCCTCTTCAATTCAGAAACAGAAAATAGACCCTACTCTGTGATTGTTGGCTCAGTACCTGGTGACTTAAGTCTTTGTTGTGATTGGTGGAGAGTAAATCCTGCTGGAAAGATGGCTCCCATTATGTCCCTAATCATCTCTCCCTACTTACAACCGTGTAGAACTCAGGATTCCTTCTCCAAAGATGATTAAATATTGCTTGGTATTGAGAGGTTCTTCGTCTTTCCAGAAGCCCCCATAACCTCCTGATGCTAGCCCCATACCCGGACCACCTGCTTGTGAGCAGTGGTACCACTTTCAGCCTCTGGGCTCTAGCTGTTTAGCTGGAATTTCACCTGAGCTCAGCAATGTGGTGGCCCTCCTTCTGCCTGTGTTGTGGCACTGAGCCTGGAAGCTGGTCCTCTTGACTGGCACCTGACCTCGTCTCTGCTGATCTCTTCCTCTTGGAGCACTGAGTGGCACCTGCCTCACTCTGAGTCTAACCATGGCCTCATGGCGATGGCAATGGTGGTGACGGTGATTGTGGTGGTAATGATGGCTATGGCGAGGAAGCTGATAATGGTGATGATAGTGGTGATGGTAAGATGGTGATGATGATAATGATGGTGGGGTTAGTAGTGATGGGGGGATCATGAAGATGGTGGAATGGTGACAGTTATCTTGGTACCAATACTGCCTCTCCTTCCCTGAAATATCTGAAATAAAAATTTTTATCTGAAATAAAAAATAAAAATTTATTTTATCTGAAATAAAAATTTCAAGATATTTTGAGAAAGGGAGACTAGTAGGGAGCTCGAGTATCAGCTACCTTCAACATTTCCCAGCTGCAGTGACTCATGTCCTCTGTTCTCTGTCCTGTGGCTGCTTACACACTTGTCTGTTGGAGCATTTCAAAGCAAATCTCAGATGCTATTTTAGTCGGGATGCAAGGCCTACAGTCATTTAGAATTTATTATTTATTTATTTATTTATTTATTTATTTATTTATTGGTTTTTCATGGCAGGTTTTCTCTGTGTAGCTCTGGCCATCCTGGAACTCACTCTGTAGACCAGGCAGGCCTCAAACTCACAGAGATCCGCCTACCTCTGCCTCCAGAGTGCTGGGATTAAAGGCATATGCTACCACTGCCCAGTGAATTTATTTATTTTTATTTAAAAAATATTTGTTTATTTTAAATTTTGTTCACATGGATTTTTTTTTTTCTGGTTGTGTGTCTATGTACTACTTGAGTGCCTGATGCCCATGAGGTCAGAGGAAATGTCAGATACCCTGGAACTGGAACTGTTGTGAGCTACCAGGTAGGAGCTGGGAATTGAGTCCAGGTCTTCTGGAAGAGCAGCCAGTGTTCTTAACCCCTAAGCCATCTCTGCAGCCCTCATTCTGAATTTATAATGAATGTCAGATATATATATGTATGATATATATATATATATATATATATATATATATATCTCCCTAAGCCATTATCACACTTAGCATAAATTTACTTAATTGTCTCTACATAATTATCTTTTACCAGTTGGTTTTTCTAAATCAGGAGCCAAAGTTTGCACATCCATTTGTTGAAGCTTCTCTCCTCCCTCTTTACTCTGTAATAGTCCCTCCCCTCTGTCATGCCTGTGGTTTGTGAGAGCATCTTGTCTGCAGTGATTTGTTGAGGACACACAACATCTGGATTGGGAAGCATTAGCCTCCTTTCATGTTAACTGTTTGCTCTGAGCCCTCATTTAGGCCTAGGAGCTTCAGTAGACTAGGGTGGGGGTGGTGTATTATCAGGGTTGTGCTCCCTGCTCCTGGAGGGAGAAAATGGTTTACCACTGGCACTGGTGTGTGCAGACAGACTTACAGACCTTCCATCACTGGTTCAGCCTTTTCTACAAGACACCCTGAGTTTGAATCTATCCCAGGCAGGACTTTTTCAGAGCACTCGCTCTTCCAGCGGCCTCCATGCTGGAGGCACAGACTTTCTGGCTCACTCTCTTTTTCTATCGAGTGGGCTCAGGGCCTGCCAGCCTGGCAGTCTTGGTAGCCCCAATCTGTCACACGACTTTTCAACCATAGCCTTTCTTCTGATTTATTGTCCAGTTACCTTCTGTAGAGACGTGCCTCCCCTCCTTTTCTTTGTCTGCTTTCAGAGGAATTGGACTTGACTGAGCAGCCTTGAATAGTGACCCACCCCGAGAGTTCTGCTTCTAGCACAACTTGTGCACACTGAATTCTTTTTGTGTTTGATTGTGCAGGGTTGCACTCCCCTGTTTTTTTACAGGCGAGAAAAAGAAAACCCACAAGTCTCTATCTTGAATCCAAATTTAAGGTCCCAGGGTTCCTACTTCCCTTGGTTGGGTTTATACTTTTTCTTTTTCCTTTGCTGAAATGCTTGGCTTTAATGGTCTTTGGCATGCTATTTGGCATTCCACCATGTACCTGTAATGGTTTCACATTAGCTGGGAATGTGACCCCTAATGATGTGGTTATTTAATGCAGTGCTAGACCTCCACTTCACACAGATCCCACCAGGACTGTATTGTCACAGTTCTCCATGTGAGAGTCGTCTGGAGCAATTATCTTTTCCATGTTGTTATATGCTGTTAGGCACATTTCTTTCCATTTGTTCTCAGTGTCTCAGGTTTGCATATTGCTTTGTGACTATTTTTTTTTTAAATCTAGATTCCAAGTTAAAAGATGATAAACCAAGAGGCACTTAGAGTTTGCTTTTAATGTGTATGAGGGTTTGTCTGCATGTATGGAGGTCAGCAGAGGACAACGATTCTCCTGGGACTGAAGTTATAGACGATTGTGAACTGCCATGTGCATGCTGAGAACTGGACCTCTGTCCTCTACAAGAGCTGCAAGTGCTCTTCACCGCCAAGCCGTCTCTCCAGCCCAAGTTGCCTAGTTCTTATCTCTACCTCTTTCATCTATTTCTTCTCCCTATATAGGTGGCTTTTATTAGTACTTGATTTCCACTCACTAACCTTTAGAACCACAACACATGTATATATATTCATAGTCTCCCCTCCTGCACTGTAATTAATGATGGCACTCTGTTGGTGTTGTTTCTCTTCCCGGTGAGACATGAAGTTTCTTTCTCCTCCTTTAGAACTAGGTTGGTTCTATGATTGTCTTCAGGATTATAGTGTAGCAGAAGTGACACCATCTTGCTTCCCAGTCCATAGCCTCCTCTTTGGTTCCTCTGTCTCCTTTGGGATTCAGATTTCAACTACCAAATGACAAACCTCAAGCTAGCCAGTGGGGGTAGATGGCCTGGTCCTTACCAGGCTACCAAGGCCCCCAGCACCTGAGTGACTCATCTCAGACTTTCCAGCCTGTTACCTGTTCACAGAGGTATGAGGGACTCCAGTGGGAACCAGGACTGCACAGCCAGCCCACACAATCACCAGGGACAATGGATGCTTATTGTTCTTTTGGAATGGTTTGTTCTGTAGCTCTATAGAATGGAACCAGCCAGCATCTTACATAGGATGTTCTGTTAACATCTCTGCATCTTGCTCAGTCCATGATGACCCAGGTTATGCGTAGAGGCCTGAGGAATAAACTGAAGCAGCTTATGCCCAGGCTGTACAGCCAGAGCATAGCCTGTTAGGGTCGCATAATGGAGGGCTTCATACCTTGGCTGAAATGATGGGATTTCATTTCCTTGAAGTGCTGGAAGCTGGAAGCACAGGGTCAGGGATACAGCTGTGTTGAGTTCTTTGAGGCCTCTTCTTGCTTGCCCATGGTCATCTTCCTGCATGAATGCCCCCATGTGCACATATACCCATGGGTCCCTTTGAGGGCCCAATCTTTCTAAGAATGCCAGTGATTGGATTAGGGCCCTCCCCAGGAGCCATATTTTAACTTAATCATCTTGTCTCTGGGATTGGAGAGGTGGCTCAGTGGTTAAAAGCACTGGCTGCTCTTCCAGAAGACCCGTGTTCAATTCCCAGCACTCACATGGCAGCTTATAATAGCCTATAACTCCAGTTCCAGGGGATCTGACACCCTTACACCAATGCACATAAAATAAAGTTAAATGAATTATTTTTTAAAAATGGGTCTTCCCTTAAAAAAAATTGTGCCTCCAAATTCAGCCATATTCTGAAGTACTGGTGGTTGTAGATTTTACATATGAATTCTGGGTCTCATATACATTTGTGATTACCTTCGGTTTTCATGACTGTGTGTAGGATGGGAGCCCACATATAAGATCTGTTGGTGATGCTGGAGCATATGTTTTTAATCTTATAAAATGGTCTCCAAAGTAATAAGAATGAGATGGATAAAAATCCAAATAGTAAAACTCAATTCAGAAAGCTTAAGAAGAGTGGGCAAGGTGGGGCTAGAGAGATGGGTAGCTCTTCAGGTTGAGGGCTTGCCTGCAAGCTTGACAACTTGAGTTGATCCCTGTAGCCCACAAGGTGTAAAGAGAGAACCAAGTCCTCTAATTTGTCCTCTGATCTCATACATGCACTATGATGTGCACCTCCCACCCAGACCCCCCCCCCAAATTAAATGAGCAGAGCATAGTGGCGCACACCTTTAGCCTCAGCACTCAGGAGGCAGAGGCAGATGGAATCTCTGTGAGTTTGAGGCCAGCCTGGTCTACAGAGTGAATTCCAGGACAGCCAGGGCTGTTGACACAAAGTAACCCCTGTAAAAAAGAGAGAAAGAGAATAATCTCTCCCTCTGCTATATCAATTCAAGACAATGATATAGAGAACATCTCACTCACTCACTCACTCATTCACTCACTCACTCACTCACTCACTCACTCACTCACTCACCTCTAGACTGTGATGGCTATTTTGCTCAATAGGCTTCTGCCTGTGTCTTATTAAAATGGGAAAAGTTACAGGGCATTGACTAGGACACGGTGTTGGCCAGTCTATTAATATTGGCTCTGTCTACAGCAAGCTATGAGTAATTTGTCTCTTCTAAAACTTCAGTACTTGTCCAAGCTCTCATTTTCTGAGCATATATTTCTTTCATGATGAGAGGACAAGCCACACAGACTGTTTAGGGCTAACCTGGGTCCCCGCCTCTCCCCATCATTTTGGGTCTGATGAAGTCCAGTTAAGGAGGTCAACAACTTGCTCCTGAGCAGAAAATAGACTCATAGGAGGTGCAACAAACTGAAGGTGAGGGTTGCTGGTGAGATGGGCATCCAGCCAGACAGGAAGCCAAGCCTACGACAGAACTTCTATCAAAGGAAATGGTCCAGCTATCAGCCTGAGACAGAATGGCACTTCATAAATGGCCACAGACAAGCACACAAGATGCCCAGATTTTTGGTACCATAGAGCAGTCCCTGCCCAGCCAGGGAAGAGTTCCACTTTACTGCCCATTGTAGTCAGCTTGTATCCCACCCTTGGAGAGGCCTGGAGTTCTCATGTGCCTCAACTAGTGAATCCATGGGAGATAGATGGGTAAACAGAGAAATGTTTATTATAAGGGAAATAGCTCACGTGGCTCTGGAAACCGAGAAATTCCATGATACAGCTGGTTAGCCGGAGACTCAGAAGAGTCTGAGCCAAGGCCAAGAACAAAGGCAAAGAATAACTTGAAGACAGAGTGAGTTCTTTCTTACTCAGCCTTTGCTTCCCACCTGGCTGTAACTGCAATGGAGGGACCCAGTCTATTTGACACACCCAAAACAATGTCCAGCCACATTTGTGGGCGTCTGTTTCAGTTAGGGTTTCTATTGCTGTCATGGCATCATGGCGACTCTTACAAAGGAAAACATCACATTGGGGCTTACAGTTTCAGAGGTTTAGTCCACAATTGGCATGTCGAGAAGCAAGGCAGCATGCAGGCAGACATGGCTCTACATCTTGATCAGCAGGCAACAGGAAGTGAACTGTCACACTGGGTGTGGCTTGAGCATATATGAGACCTCAAAGCCTGCCTCCACAGTGACACACTTCCTCCAACAAGTCCACACCTACTCCAACAAGGCCATACCTACTCCAACAAGACCACACTTGCTCCAACAAGGACACATCTCCTAATAGTGCTACTCCCTATGGGCTAAGCCTTCAAACACATGAGTCTATGGGAACCCTTCCTACTCAAACCCCAACGTCCCACGGTTCAGCCTAGTTGACACAAAAATTACCATCACAGTGGGAATAAGAAGAGTCAGGAAAAGAAAACCCTAACTCTTTCTCCTTTGTGTAACTAACTACATTATCTCCTGAATGTCAGATCAGCTCTCAGAAATTCCTTGGGTCCAGTAGACAGACACCATATTTTTTCAAAGAGGAGACTGTGTTGGTTTTGACAGTAGAAAGAGCCTTGCTAGTTAGCTGCTCAGGAGGAGGCAGGGAGTCCTAGCTGGTGACTAGGCAGCCTGCTTGGCTCAAGCCCCAGAAGCCAGAAGATGAAAGGAAGGAGGCCAGCAGTGCTGTGCTGGGAGGTGCTGGACACAGATGTCTTCCTGTTATTGAATGCCACAGCTGGACACTGCTCTTAGGGCTCCTGGAGCCAGCACTCAGAATTGGGCCGAGGGAGGGTGAAAGGGATACTGATGGCAGCAATTCCATACTAGGTGGGGAATCTGTTCATAAGACACTCCACTGACAACGACAGTAGTGCCTGTTCCTGAGTGGCACTGTGTAGCAGCCCAAGGCTGGGTCACCCACCTAGAAGCAAAGCTAATATTTCTTTTTTTGCTGGGGGGAGGGTATCATGAGTCTTTATTGTGTTTGTCCTTTTCCACGGTGTATCTGAAATATATATGAAATATACACATATATGCACATATATATATATATATCCACATATACATATATGCTGGCCTTGTACTTGTGTATCTGAGGAGAACCTTGAACTTTAAAAAATACTTGTTTATTTTATGTGTATGTGTGTATATGTGTATGCCTGAGCATTTATATGTGTACCATGTGCATGCAGAAGCCTGTGGAGGTCAGCAGATGGTGTCAGGTCCCCTAGAACCGGAGCTACAGGTGGTTGTCAGCCGCCGTGTGGATGGTGCGTCCCTGCCAGAGCTGCAAGTGCTCCTACTGCTGTGCTATTTCTCCAGCCTCGACCCTGAACTTTTACTCCTCTTGTCTCTACCTCCCGCATACCCAGATTGCAGGTCTGTGCCTACACATCTAGTTTACATAGTGCTAATGACAGAGCCCTGCAATAGCACTGTGCGAGGCAACCATTCTACCACCTAAGCCACGCCCCCAGCCCCCAAAGCCCTATCAGAATGGTCACGCCTTTACTCAGAGGCCTGCAACCAGCAATGCCGTTGGTATAAGCTGTTTTTGAAAAAGACTTATTTTTATTTCGTGTGTGTGTAGTTTTACCGGGTACATTATGTGCACCAGAACTTCTGGGACTGGAGTGACAGACCATTGTGAGCTGTCATGTGGCGGCTGGGAACCCAACCAGGGTCTTCTGGAAGAGCTGCCTTTGCTCTTAACCACTTGCAAACTTTTCTTCTGAGATATTCAGAATCACACATGCTGTGTGCAGACATTTCTTGAATTTCTTGTGAAAAACAAAACAAAACAAAACAAAAGAAATAAAAAGGAGGACATGACCGCTCCGAGGTATAGTGGAGGAGAAGGTTTATTGTAGATTTGAGGGTGGGCACAGAAAGGGGCAGAGACATCTGGGAGAGTCCAGAGTGGATGTGATCAGCAGCCTGAGCTGATCCATGTGAGGGGAGGGACAAAGATGAGAGGAAAGCCAGGAGACCAAGGGGCCAAAGGGAAGAAAGGGTGAAAAGGGCCCTATAACCAAAATGGCTGATAATGTAGGGGAGAGGCTCGGGGAAGGGCAGCCTGGGCTGAGATATGCTAGAGGCAGGGTAGAGGGTGGGGTATGCTAGCCAGGAGAACCCTTAACAGGTAGAGACTGAGGGATGCTGAGAGAATGTGGCTACCAGGTCTGCTTTGATATGTTAATAGGCACCTCAGCCATTTGTCCCAGGTTAGAGTCCTAGGTTGTAAAGGGCTGGCAGGGGTGTGCATGTGTGTAAACACGTGCAGAAATTTCAAGGAATTAGAGCAAACAAAACAGGTATGGGAAAATTAGGACTGGCTAAACTTACCCAGCTCTTAAAAAAAAAAAAGAGAGAGAGAAGAAAAAAATAAGAAAAAAGAAAAATCTTATCATCTACCCTCTGAGAGCATAATGTCAACTTACATGAAGAGGTTATGAAAATTATTAATTTTTAAGTACTTAAGAAAAAGGCAGCCCTCAGGAGGTAGTATCGATTGCTTATTAAAAATGAGCCCCCAGGGATTTCTGTGCAAAACAACATATTTGAGTTGCATTATAGCATCTTCCTTCCTCAAAAGGAAGGAAGATATCAAAATATGGACTTTTTGAAAAATGAAAAGTATAAGTCTTTTCACTTACAGATACAGATGCAAAAACATTAAAACATCAGCAAATAAAATACCAAAATGATTCTAAAACAATTTTATACATTTAAATTACATTTATCTTGGGTATTTCGGAAAGTCTAATACTAGAAAATTGCAAGTGCACTCACTGTATTAGGAGTCTAAAACAGAAAAACCGCCTCATTATCTCAATAGATATAATGTATCACTGATGAGTTTGAATAAAGTCACACTAATGTGATTTTTAACATTAGGCACAAAGACAATTTCCTCGATAATAAAAACCAACCAACCAAAACAAACAAAAACAACACCCCAATCACCAAAACAAACAAAAACAACCCTCCAACTAACAGGATAGAGCCCCCCCCCCATGTAGATAGCACCTGTGTCTAGGTAGATAGTGGCCAGCTGATCTAAGATTGGCCTAAAGTGGCCACAGGGTTTCATGATCATTTGGACACATACTTTGTAAATAGACTATAAGGGTGGTGGGCTTCATAACAGTGAAGATAGGGGTACCTATCCTTATATAAGGATAAGGATATAAGTATATAAGGATAAGAAGTAGCATCCTAGAACTTGGTTCTCAACCACAATTCTAGTTTGACCTCTTGTCTTACTGTTCTATTGCTGTGAAGAGACACCCAAAACTGAGTCAACTCTTACAAAAGAAAGCATTAACTGGGGGCCAGCTTACTGTTTCAGAGCATTAGTCTGATGGGAGATGTCATTCTGTAAATATGTTTCTCTTATTGGTTATGAGTAAAGCCCTGTTGGCCAATAGGAAAGCAAGATAGGTAGGATTAGGAGACAAGGAGGATTCTGGGAGAGGTAGTAGAGGAGAGTCAAGATGTAGGGACTTGAGAGGAAGAGGTCCGGACCCTCTCTCCAGTAAGATAAGACCATGTGGAAACACTTACATTGATAGGAATGGGTTAATATTTAAGACAGAGCTAGCCAATAAGAAACACTAGTAACTGGCCAACAACTTTATATCTAATACAGTGTCTCTGTGTGTTATTTGGGGCTGGTGTGGCTGTGGGACCAGGCTGGCGGGAAAACTGCTCATAACATTAGTCCATTATCATCATGATGGGAACATGGCAGCACACAGGCAGGCATGGTCCTGGAGAAATACATAAAAGCTACATCCTGGTCTACAGGCAGGTGGTGGTGGGGGCTATGACAAGGACTTTTGAAACCTCAAAGCCTACCCCCAGTGACACACTTCCTCCAACAGGGCCACACCTTCTAATCCTTCTAATCCTTCACAAACAGTTCATCAACTCGAGATTTAGCATGCAAATATATGAGCCTATAGGGGCCATTCTCATTCAAATTACCACTCTCCCCTTACAAAATAGGCTTAGAGAGGTTGAGCAAGGCATTCAAGAGCACACAGCAGACAGCGTCAGGCTTGAGGTTCAGCCCCACTAGTGCCTTCCTAGTTGAGCCCTGTTGGAGAAAGAGCCACAGTTGTAAAAAATCAGCCTACAGAACTGCGTCAGGGGTCATCCAGTGCCACCTAACAGCCACTTGGCCTGGTCCTCTGAGCCTCCTCCACAGGTAAAACCTCTATCATCAAACCCTTTACCTCACCAGCACTCACACCAAGTCATATGATGTCCCGGGCTTGAACAATAGCTGTTCCTCATACTGGGATGTTTCAACACTCAGTGGGCCCTGAAATCACAGATGCTGAACTCTGTGCACGCTGTGTGTTTTTTCCCTATACATACCTGTGAGGAAGTTTAATGTATAAATTGGCCACGGTAAAATGTTAACAATCAATAGTAACTAAAACACCTATAGTAATATAATAAAAGATCGTAATTTGGGACAATTATTAAGTAGAACTAAAAGTTATTTGAACACAAGTACTGTGATACCATGACACCCTGGTAACCAAGATGGCTACTGAGTGACTGTGGGTAGACAGATACCATATACAGCTTGGGTAGACAGATACCATATACAGCTTGGATAGACAGATACCATATACAGCTTGGATAGACAGATACCATATACAGCTTGGGTACACTGGGCAAAGGAATAGTGTGTGTCTTAGGTGACACACACCAGGATGGGGCAAGGTCTCATATGCTACTCAGGATAGTGTGCAATATAAAATTTATGAATTGTTTATTTGTGGGCTTTTTCATTTAATGTTTTCAGACAGGAGTAACGTCTGGGGACTAAAACCAAGGCAGGTGAAGCCAATGATAGGGGTCCACTGTCATGATTTATGTACGTATTTTCCTGACTTGTCGGTGTTCTGGAGTCAGAGTCACTTTTTACCCTGGTGCCTGGCCAAGCACCTGGTATTTTCTATTATTCAACACTGTTGTTGAGGTATTAACATCAGGTCAGAGTGGATCACTAGGGTATGCGGCCAACCCAGGATGGATGGCAGCTCAGAGCACTGCCTCGAGTGCGCCTGTGGCACTCCAGCACACAGCTCTCAGGACCCATGTGCTGCTTGGCTGCCGTTGAAATAGAGTCTAGCCAACGTCTGCATTTCAAAACCCATTTATTCCGGGAGATGAAAGGCAAAATCTGAGGTCATTTGGTCCTTTACAGTAAGGTTTCCATGGTGACCGTGCCCAAGGCCTGGGTGAGACAGCCTGACTCTCACAGCCAGGCCCAATACCACACATGAGACACCTTCTCCATGTTCTCTCCCATTATCAGAGCGACAGGGCTGCACGACCCTCTCCAGCTCTCTTACCTGTACCCAGCCGGCTTCTGGTGGTCGAGCCTAGACCACACTGCCCTCTTGCCTCCAGTCTCTTTGGAATGTCTCCTGGGAATCTCTTCTCTTTCTCTTGGGGCTCTAGAGGCTGTCAAAGGCTATCCTTGAACGAAGGCCCAACTTCATGGTTCATGGTTGTCCATCTGGAGCAGGTTGTCTGGTGGTCACTGAGCCCCTGACAGTCTTGCTGGGCAGGACCTGGCCTTTCCCATGATTTCCTGCCGGGCTAGCTGTTAACTCCAGAGGCAATCCCAGGATGGGTAGGTTGGGAGCCTCATATGCAAGAGGACTGTAAAGATAATGACACCAAGCCTGTCACAGCCCCACACTCAAAGGGCAGCAGGTGGCACTGTTTTGTGTTCTCTGTATGGGAGGTTTGAGCCTAAAGGAAGGAGTACCTTTCCTCAGTCTTTAGGCACCTGGGAGGCTGCTCCCAGGAGACTGTTTTGCCTGGAGGCCAGTGGAGAGGTGAGGGGTCCTGGGGCCCTCTAGGCCAAGTGCTGGCTCTTGCTCTAGGTGGCTTATGACAAATAGTATATCCCTTTCACTGGTTGTCCAGAAGACAGAGGAAGTATCTAGCATAAATCTATCTGAGGGCCAGCTGATTGAGTTTATATTCCAGGAGACAAGCACTTAGAGGTGAGATAGGCAGGGATGCTTTCAGTAGGTTCTAAGGCTTTGGAGCTCTGCAGCCTGAGTAGACACCCTACAGGACAAGGGGAGCTGCCATTTTGGACCTTCACAGCCTGGTGTTTCTCCTGTGGACAGTTGTCATTCTCAGAATTCCCAGCTGTCTTTCCCTCTCTATATTATTACAGACAAGAAGCAGAGACAGCAGGAAATTACGTCACTTGGCCACCGTCATAAAGCCACTTGACTGGTGGGGCTGGGATTCAGACAGATGTGGCCTGATGCTGGAATCGATGCCTTTAAATGCCACAGGATTTCACCTGCACAGGTCGAACATTCCTATCCCAAATACGAGGATGTTGCGGGTATGAGTTTTTGTGGGTTGTTTGTTTGTTTGTTTTATTTTTTATTTTGGGATATTTGTACATACAAATGATGTAGCTTAGAACCCAAATGTAACCGTGAAAGCCATACCTGTCTTAAGTATACCCCACCACCACTCTCTCTCTCTCTCTCTCTCTCTCTCTCTCTCTCTCTCTCTCTCTCTCTCTCTCTCACACACACACACACACACACACACACAGAGCCTGCCATTAATTTTGTACAATATTTTTAGTGCACCTGTTTTGCCTGGCTCATCACTTTCAGTCAGAAAGGAATTTTCCACATGTAGTGTCATGATGACATTCAAAACATTTTAGATTTTGGGGTATTTGGGATTTCAGAGTCTCCTTTCCCTGACTCCTCCCGTTTTCTTTTGCTTGTTCTCCCTCTGGAGATGGAGCCCAAGGCCTCAGCTGCAACTTTCCTGCCCTGGTAGATCCTTCTGTTTCCCAGTAGCCAGTCCTAACTTTCCTCTTTTACTCCTTTCCCAGACCTCTTGCCCCATCCCCTCTATCCACCCGAAGAGTTTACGCTACTTTACTGAACTTGAGAAAATGCCTCAGAGGCCTTCTGAAACATTCTGCTCTCCCATCCTAAATCACTGTGTGTTTTTCTACTTGTGTTTTGTAGCAGAACATTTTATCAGGAGGACTTCACCCTAGGACCCTCCTGCTGTCACCATGCTCAGAGTGAGGGCACCACCCCACCCCTATCCCAGAGCATCAGTGGACAGCTCTGTTTTTCGTTCCACACTTTGGACTCGGAGCAGGCCAAAATTTTCTAGGGTTTGCTGTTTGTTTTCACTCTTGACCAATGTGGTTACTTTCTGTTTTTATGGCTTGCTTAATCTTCTCTTTTATATACTAGTTGTCAAAACAATGAATTAGTTTGTTAGCATCCTCAGTAGATCCAAGTGAGCTGCTTTTAGTCATCACAGACTCCTGAAGTTAACACATTTGACCTGTTTCTATCTTTGGCTGTCCCCAATAAGCTCACATTGTCATACCTGTAGCTACTGGAGGGGATGGGGTGTCTTTGTCCCAGCTTCGGACTTCTTCGTCACCTCTGTCACCTCTTGTTGCTTCCCCAGAAGCAGGTGTGACTCCAGGATGCATACTTCCAGGGTCATCTCTTCTCCCACAGTGGGTGGGAGAAGGTCTAGCAGAGGTGCAGAAGAGTGGGCCCCTGCAGCATCTCTGGCTGGGAGGAGTGGGAAGATGGGAGGGAAATCTCCTCTGTGTGTCTGGCTTATTCCGTGAGTGTGGACTCAGCTTCTTTGGATTGAGCTGTTCTGGGCAGTGTCAACCTAAGATGGAGTTGGAAGAGTCTTCCCCTAAAAGAAAGCCAAGGCTGAGGCAGGCAGGGGTGGGGGTGGCTCATGCTTCCTAGGGATTCTGGGAAGAATTACTAGAACTCTGCAGGGGCCATGGTTGCAGGAGTCCCCTCAGGAAGGGGCCACCGTTGCAGGAATTCCCTCATGGGCAGTCACTAACTTGTCTTCTCAAGGGGGCATCCATGTTCCAGGCTTAGCTGGGCAGAAATAAGGCTGCCCACAGACCATGAATCATGGGCAAAAGGTACCTCAGGGACTGCTCCTTAAGGAAAGCCAGAACAGTTTCCACAGCTTCTCTGGCTCAACCTTTACCCAGACAGGGTAGACTGGGCTTGTTGGCATCCACACTTTCTAAGTAGTTCCCAGGGTTCCATCTACTTAGCATGCACTATTGATGTTTAATAAGGATCAGGAGAAACAAGTAGGCCAAATAGATGTTTATTCAGGGAGAAATAACTCACAACATAGACAGATGAACACCAGCAGGTTCCTGGTCCCAAGGATGCCTCCGGATGTTCTCCTGTTCCCATGCTGCAAGCAAGAGAGCTTTCCAAGCCCCTCCTCAGACTTAGTTCCTGCAGGTAACATCTGCCCCTGTCTCCACCCCCAATGGACGTGGTCTGTGCCACAGGTGGGGACAAAGTGAATATCTCACTACAATTCCCCTTTTAGTCTAAAGAAAAGATTTAGGCTTGATACAAATCTATATACAAAACAGTGAATAACAAGTGTGCTCTAAGAAAAGGAAAATTGAGAATATACAAACTTAAGACCTAACTATCTAGTCCTAGGGTAAAGTCAAAACGAGGTTTACAATAGAGTTGTTCTAAGCTGGAAAGCTTAAGTCTAGTACCTAATATATCTAACTAGGAAGAGAGGATAATAGTTGTGGTAATTTAATCTTCAACCTCATTAAAGACCCGAGAAGGAAAATAATAATACTAGGGTAGGCAGGAAGTGCAGATGGGCAACTTCCAAATGGTGCAGCAAGGACAGAAACAGCATGCTACCTGGACAGTCACCCAAGGTCTCACAGCAACGTTGGTACAGCCAGTTTTGGCTAAGGCCTAGAGTACCTGACAGACCACAAAAAAGGCAGGGAAGTAGAAAGGCTGTCTTACCCTGACTTGGCAGAGTTCAGCAGTCTTCTATGTTTGTCTCCTGCAAGCACGTAGGACCGCACGTCCAAATCAGTGGTAGAGGTGGGGGACAGTTCTTTGCCCAAGAGGCCATAGCTGAAGCAAAGATGGACTCCAGAAGGAGCGACAACAGTGTCCAACACTTTTTTGGGAAAGTGTTTCCTGCTGCCAGGCAACAAAATAAAGAGCAATGGATCTATGGCAAAGGTCAGATGTGAAGCATCCTTCTCCCGGTGCTGAAGGCAGAGCTGAGCCTCCTACCTTGTTTCTGAGCCACGGTTCTCTGCTTTCTCACTCTCCCTTGTCTAATTGTGTTCTGAGTGGTAGGGCTCCATGGGCCCTAAGGTGTTGTTAGGTCCTCACTGAGCCAGCTGCTCTATGCTTTTTGCAAAATGGCTGTCCCAGGATGAAAATAAGTCCATGTTATTCTAGGAAGCTGCTCCCAGGAAAATTTGATGAGAAGTTTTCAATTACCTTACTACAGTGCATCCCGTCCCAGCCTGTAGTGGCTTGGAAGGATGATTTACTCTTTAAGGTAGTTCTGTGGTCTGGCTGGGGTTGGAGAGCAGGTCTGCTTCTCCATGAGTATCTTCGAGGAAGGTCATCAGAGGTTGGGACACCCAACCTGTTCTCTCCAAGGCCTCTTTCCTTATTGTCTTAAATCATTTGGGGGTATATGCAAAGGTCCTTGGGCATAACAATTGAATACTGTAGGGGTTTCTAAGCAGGAAAACCCTACTTTGTAAGTGTGTCTAAAACTTAATGCTTGGTCTGGGTGGGCATGGTGGCACATGCCTTTAATCTCAGTACTCAGGAGGCAGAGGTGGCAGAACTCTGAGAGTTGGAGGCCAGGACAGTTAGAGTATACAATGAGATACCATCTCAACAAATGAATGAATGAACAACAACCACCTCAAATCCACAAAACTCAAGAAACCACTGCAAAAATTAAAAAAACAAAACAAAACCTAATGCTTACTAGTATTCTGTTGGCCAAAGTAAGTCACAGGCCCAGCCTGATGGTCATGGATAACAAAAGATATGGTCCCTTGGGCTACCAGTTTAACCACAGATACAATACCCTCTACCTCAGAGCTGAGCAAGGGAGGAACAGGGCTTCCTGGCATAGCTTCCTAGTTTTAATCCACAGAGGCAGAGCTAGTGGGGAGGATAATAGGGAGGTGGGGGAGGACCATGATGACAGTTTCCCAGGAAGGAAACATCTGCTTTGTGAGGTAGTGAGTTCCTCATTGTGTTGAGTATTCAAAGACTGCTTCTTTCCAGGCATGGTGTCAATCCCATCCCTCAGGAAGATGAGGCAGGAGGATTGTGAGTTCAAGTTCAGCTTGGGCTATTACATAGCAAGACTCTGTCTCAAGAAGTAAAGATGAAATATGAATAAATCCTCTCACTCCTTGGAAAAGATTCTTTTTATTTGTTTTAAAGACCACCTCTTGAGGGTGCAGAGGATTTATGCTTGCAAAGGGAGCTGAACTAAATAATGGATAAGCTTCCTTTCAACTCTAAGTCTATTTTAGGCCTCCCTGGAAGACCAAGAATATTTGTTTCACAGATAGCAAATTCACATGTTAGACCACTTGCCAGGGTCTGAGAATAGGATTGTAGTTTTCCAGGTGGAAAATATCACAGAGGGGAGATTTAGGGTCTTAGTCATAGCTTCCTTGGGTTGGGAGCCATCTTTGAGCTCTTATTGATTGACAGCTGCATTAAGGTGAGAAAATGGGACTTCCTGTCTTGCCAAAAAGCAATCAGGAAGGTATCTTTGGCCTTGAACAGGGATGTCCAAACTTGAAAGATACAGGCAAGCCCCACCAAGACCCTCAAGGGGCCATCACTAGTTAGGAGGCAGAAGTAAGGCTAACCTCCATCCCTCCCTGACGGATCTACTCTGGCAGAGTTCCATCCATGTGTTCTTGAAATAACATGAGTTTTTGATGACATGAGCTTTGGTGTATACTATTGTTTTAAGGCTGAATATCAATGACTTAGAAGCCATCTAGAGATTCCACCCAGAAAAATACTGCCAGCCCTCATGCCTGCTGCTGTATGTGAGGAAACAGGGGTTAGGGATACAGCTCCATACACCTTTGGTAAGCAGAGGAAGGTAGGGTGAGTCCTGAGTCGGTGAGTTTGGCACAGGCTCAGTCTGCGCTTTGGCTTGGTGGGGTCTTGGGGAGTGTGGTGCTCCTGCCCACGCTGCTCTGGTCTACCTGAGGCAGTGAGAAAAGCTGGGGCATGGCTGGGATAGAACTTGGTGTGTGTGAGGCCCTGCATTCCATCTGGATAAAGGTGTTGAGAGGCCTGCAGTCCAGTGCTGGGATGGCTCTTCCTTGGGAGTCTGAGTGAATGTAAGTGAAGTCCCACAGTAGATCTGACTGGAGGATCTTAGTTTCATGCCAGCAGCCAGTCCTGGTCCATATGAGCAGACTGGTTCTTCTGCCCCAGAGCCCTGGTCCTTGGGTTCTTCACAGTGAGATCAGGTTCAGGCAAGTGGTCCTAGGGCAGCACATCCAGCCCTTTCCACCTGGTAATGAAACAGAGGGGCAGTGGTCAGGGCTGACGCCAGCCCATGGGAGTAGCACCTCTCAGTGAGAAGACACAAGTTAAGGTACACTTGTCTCCTGTACCCTACCACATACCAGGATGTCCCACATCAGCTTTTCTTTTAAAAAAGATTTATTTATTATGTACACACTGTTCTCCCTGCATGTTTGTCTGCAGGCCAGAGAGGGCACCAGATCTCATTATGGATGGTTGTGAGCCACCATGTGGTTCCTGGTAATTGAACTCAGGACCTCTGGCTCTTAACTGCTCAGCCATCTCTCCAGCCCACATATCAGTTCTTATTGCCATCAATTTAACCACTGGAAATGATACAGATTGCTCTGTGGCTGACTTTGTAGACCCAGAGCCCAAACTTAGGCTCTCTTAGGTTTTTACTCATCCCTCTTGGTGTTTCCTGGGTTGCCACTAAGGGTTAGTTAGCAGCTACTGCATTTCTCTTTTGGAAGTTGCTACTTCCAAAGCCCCTCCAGCAGGACTGAACTTATATCTGAGCATCTGGACCACCAGGATCCTTGCTTTTGCCCTACCTCAACATGGCTATGGTGTGTCCTCCAGAGAGTCCTTACTTCAGGAGGTCCCAGCTTCTCTTTGAGGGTAGATAACTAATTGACAGGTCCAGCCAGGGCAATCTCCATGAGATGGATTCACATGAATACACGTGGGACCTCAGTGATACTGTCTTTGCCATATTGTATAAATTACAGGCTCAGAGAAGGTGATAAAGGTTTGGATATTAGGATGTGGGAGTCCTGAGCCATCCTGGGGTATATCTTTCATACCTCTGTATGAAAGGTACTAATGCTCTAACCTCTTCCTGGTCATCTGTGACATTTTGTTATCCTCCTAACCCATTGTGGCAGTTTGAATAGTAATTGACCCTCATAAGCTTATAGGGAGTAGCATTATTAGGAGGTGTGTCCTTGTTGGAATAGGTGTGGCCTTGTTGGAGGAAGTGCATTACTGTGGAGGTGGGCTTTGAGGTCTCTATATGCTCAAACAATGCCCAGTGTCTCAGACCACTTCTTATTGCCTGTAGATCAAGGTGTATTAACTCTCGGCTCCTTCTCCAGCACTATGTCTGCCTGCATGCACTATGTCTCACCACAATGATAATGGACTAAAAACCTGAAACTGTAAACCACCCAATTAAATGTTTTTCTTTATAAGAGTTGTCATGGTCATGGTGTCTCTTCACAGCAATAGAAATCCAAAGACACCCATTGTCTCTGTGGTGACCCAAGACTTCCTTCCTTCTTTCCTTTCTCCTTCCTTTCTTCCTTTCTTCCTTTCTTCTTTTCTTCCTTCCTTCCTTCCTTCCTTCATCCCTCCCTCCCTCCCTTCCTTCTTTTCTTTACTTCTTAATTATTCTTTGTAAACTTTACATCATGAACCCCCAATCCCACTCATCTCCCTGTCCCTTTATATCCATCCTCTGTCCTTGCTACCTCCCCTGCAAAGCAACAAAAAATAAAAAAGAATTAAAAAAAACCTTTGTATAGTAGCTACAGTGTGTCTCTGTAACATAGCATATTTTTTTGTCCAAATGGCTTTACTGCAAATGTTGATTACAGTGAAGAGTCAGTTTTTCATCTCACCCCAACAGTTTCCTCTTAGTTGTTGGTCAAGGTCAAAGTAACTGGAGTAAGAATTGATTCACCCCAAGGGGCCAGTGTGTTAGTACCATTAATCCTGAAGAAGTGACTATGGTGGACAGAGGTGGCCGTGACTAGTTAGTCAAAAAATGGTATATTTGGGTGTCAGAAAGGCCACTCTTAACCACTCCTTAGAATATCTGCTTTGCCCCATAGGGCCATCTCTTGTATTGTCTTAGGATGGTCCCGTGACTGGCCTGACAAATCACCTGCACTTGTATGATGGTGTTCTGCAGATGTCTGGTACTAAGGGAATTGCCCTGTCTCCTCTGTAGAGGGTTAGTAATGATGATTATGATAGCTGAGCTGCTTAGGGGCCAGAATGGTATTCAGCTTTGATGGTGTCCTCTAGTGTGCCTTAGGGGGCAGGCACTATTATTGCCCCTATTTTGGAAATATAGAAACCAAATTCTCTGAGAGTCTAAGCTTGGGCCCTAAGATTATAAAGTTGGTGAGTGGTAGAGGTGGGTTCTCCTTCCTGGACTGTCAAACACTAAGCCTGTGTGATGACACACATAAGCTCATAGGGACCCAGTCTGTCCTGTCATCAGTGGTAGATCTCATGTGCCCAGGACATAGTCATGGTTGGGACTAGCCATGGCTGGGATTCCTGAAGCTGTGCCAAGTAGCCTGAAGGGTGTTAAGGGTGCTGGACACAGGGCAGAAAGAGTTACCCCTGGGCATTTTTGGCTCCCTTTGCGGTATAGCAGCACCCCTCCCCCACCTTGCCAAGCCTCAGAGGTACTGACATACGTGCCGGGTGGTTAAGAAAGAAACAAATCAACCTACGCCAGGAACTAGATGCTGAGAAGGACCAGTCTGTGGTGCCTGCCAGAATAACAGAGCTTCATGTCCCCATGTGTCATCACAGGAAGCAGAGGACCACGCAACCCGTGCCAAAGCAGCTGGGGCCAGTGTGCTGCCTCGTGAGGCAGGAGAAAGGGCTGGTGTGCTGAGATGGGCAGCTCATGCTGGGGGGCAGGGATGCTGGTTAGGGGCAGAAAGGCTACACCTCGCAGAGGGCTGCAGGGACAGACTGAAAGGGAGCTCACTAAGAGGACACTAGTTCCGCTGACCCATCCTTTGTGACTCATAGATGACGAAGACTACAGTCCCTGCTATCTCAGTTGGCTTTGTTGTTGCTTTCTTTTCTTAATTTTCATTTTTCTTTTTTTTTTTTTTCTTCCCAGACAGGATCTCAGGTATCCCAGGCAAGCCTCAAACTCTCCACATTGGAGAAGATAATCCTGAACTCCCAATCCTCCTCCCTCCACCTCCCTCCTGGGATTATGGGTATATGCTACCATGCGGGGTTTCTGTGGTCTAGGGTCAAATCCTAGACTTTATGCTGCCAGGCAAGCGCTCTGCCCACTGCGCTATCCCTGGGTCTTCCCGTTTTGATTTGCAGGGTATTGCTTGCTTAGATAATTGCCACGGCAGTGAGTATGCACACGGCTCACTGTCTACTGGATTTAGAGTCTTCCCTAAATGCCCATGTGCCAGACTTGGCCCCTAGCTTGGCACTGTGGAGGAGGTGGACCTTTAGGAGGAAGACTCTGATAGGAGCCGTTAGGTTACTGGGGCTATGTTCTCAAAGAGGACAGTGAGACGCCATCCTTCATTCTCTTTAGCCTGGCTTCCCCACTACATGCTCCCACCACAAGGTGGGATGTCAGGGCTGACTGATCACAGACTGGGCTAAAAGAAACCTGTTTGCAAACTTACTATCTCAGGTGTCTTGTTACAGTGATAGAAAATTGATCAACACACCGCTCTTGGGGTGTGGAGATGACCTTCAAGGTCACAGGCAAGCACTCCCTCTATCTTTGTGTTCTTCTGTCCTGTCCTCTCTCTCTCTCTCCCTCTCCCTCTCCCCCCCTCTCTCTCCCTCTCCCTCCCTCTCTCCCTCCCTCCCTCCCTCCCTCCCCTCTCTCTCTCTCTCTCTCTCTCTCTCTCTCTCTCCCTCTCCCTCTCTCTCTCTCTCTCTCTCTCTCTCTCTCTCCCTCTCCCCCTCTCTCTCCCTCTCCCTCTCTCTCTCTCCCTCTCCCTCTCCCTCTCCCCCTCTCTCTCCCTCTCCCTCTCCCTCCCTCCCTCCCTCTCTCTCTCTCTCTCCCTCCCTCTCTCTCTCTCTCTCTCTCTCTCTCTCTCTCTTTCTCTCCTTTTCCCTCTCCCTCTCTCCTCCACCCCTCTTCCTCTTGTTTCCCCCATGTTTTCTCAGTTTTGAGAACCTCTTCAGTTCTGGGATTCCTACCACTTCTGAGAAGATGTCAGTGCATCATATTGGTTGGCACCTGGATGAGTGAGAAAATCCAGTCTATATGTATGATTGTCTAGGATGGACCAGTCTCTGCCAGCCATGGGTTGGAGAGCTGGGGCTCCAGATGGAACAACTGTGAAAGTCAGGCTTGATCTTAAGGATGCTGAGAGGAGAGAGAGAGATGGACAGATGGTATCTCTGTCTCCATAAAGTGTTCCTGTTCCCTCTCTACTCGGTGCTTTGGGGAGGAGGTGAGTGGGGAGGAGGTAAGCCCGACTTTCGGTTCCTGGGGTATACTCATCATCTGTGCTTCCTAGCAACCCCTCTCCACACATGCCCCCTCTGGTCAGGTCACTGAAGCCTGAAGTCCCCTACCGCTATTGCCAGGAATAGCCCCACATGATAGGGAATTTCCAGACCAGTTCAGTGACTGACATCTCCCAGAAAGCCCTGCCCTAGTGTGTATGTGTGGTAGGGAAGAGATCTAAGGGACGGATAGAGGAAACTGGTGATACAAGATCTGGAAGAAGAATGCTCTCACCAGTGAGGAGGCTAGAAGTCTGCAGGCTTCTTGTCCACCTCAAAGACTGGGTCTTTGGCCCTCACTTTTTTGGAGTGGAGGAGAAGGATGGCAGGCAGTTGCATGGTCAGGACCTGGCTAGATGAACTGGCTTTTGTTTTTTGGTTGTTTTTTCCTCCTGCCAATCAAATTGACATATTGTTCAGGTTTTACGCTGTGATTACAGAGACCCTCAGTCTTAATCACCACCAGCTTTAATCTAGAGAGTTATCTTAAGGATGCACAGAGGGTTGATTACAGCTTAATGGATTCATTAGCAGCTAAGTGGGCCAGCAAGTAATTGGCTAAGCAAGGCTGGCTGGTTATAGAAAAGGAGCAGAAGCTAAATGCTAGGGAGAAAATGGGCCAGGGGGCACTGGGGACAGACTCCAAGGAGAGTGGGAAAGAGGGCTGGGACGTGCAGAGTGAAATGAGCAAGTGGAATTCTGTGGTCCCAAGGAAAAGGCTTTGGGGAAATCATTTGCCAGCAAGTGTTAGGAGCCAAACAAGGCTGCTTCGTGATCCTCCTGCTAGGTCTTCCCTTTGCACGGTGGATTGTAGGTTGTGTCTTCTCAAACTGTAAGTCAAAATATGACCTTCCTCCCTGTAGGTGCTTCTCCTCGGGTATTTGATCATGACCATGAGAAAAGTGAGCAACGAGCCCCTTGAACAGGACAGCTTTTTACTGTTGGCTAATTCTGTCTGTTATTGTTTAGGAATTGTCTCTCCCATTGTGTCTTCATAGGTCAGGAAGAGTCTGTCTCTTCTACCTCAGTCCTTGTGAGCCTATGGGCCAGCTTCATCCTTTCCAGCCGTCCTCTTCACTGCTGGCAGAATGCTCTTCCCGGCCCATACAGTCATAATGTCAGTCTTAAAGCCTGGGCCCTCATTCTTCTGTTAAGAGGTGGGCTGCCCTGCTTATAAGTCTAGGTGGTAGATGAGTCCCTAACATCGTGCTGCTGCAGAAGAATGTGACTTCTGGAGGAGAAGTCATTGTGCTTATTTTCCTTCTGCTGTCTTCATTCTCTGGTGGAATCTCCTCACAAGTTCCGCTTTAGAACTGGCTACCATATTTTATTGTAAAAAGTCCAGGTCATAGGGCCCCTGAGTGGATGAGTGGAGGTGACCAGAAGGACCACCCCGGAGGGTCCAGCTTTCAAGCTCTCTCACTGAAGCAAGCCACTGACCTGAGAATATTTTTGGAAGTAGATGTGGTCCCAGCAGATACAGTCATTAGCCATTTGAGTTTCCAGCCACAGATCTGGATACAATGTGTGTGTGGGTGGGGGGAGCTGCCTCTGCTGACCTCACTGTAGAGTGTGATCATTTAAAAAATAACCACGTCAAGTTGCTCAATTTGAGGGTCACTTGTTGCATGGTAGGAATTAATAGAACTCAAATGATGTCCTATGCCTACTTAAAATGTCAACAATGCCCAGACTACAGAACAAAGTCCCACTTCTTCTGGCCTTCAGCCTTAGCCAGCTTCCCTGTCCACTGTAACAGCCTCAGGCCCCCAGATTTACTGCATGCCTGGATGCTCCCTGCTTCCCTAGGCTCTCACATGTTGGCACCCATGATGGCTCTGCCTGGGTGTGAGGAAGACAGCCAGAGGAAGCTGGGGAAATGGAAACCTCTTTCCCTCTCTGACTTCCTTTTCTTCAGGACTAATAATGACAAAGGGACTTAAAAGCAGGCCCAGGGATCTTGTTTAGGAGTGTTCATAAAATAGAGGTTAGTTTCCGGATCTTTAGATGAAATAACAGTTATGCACATGGGTTCTAGGTTGAGATCACCTGCATTCATATTGTTATGGATTTACGTAACCTTTCAATGCTTCAGTTGCTTTACCTATAAAACTGGGTAATATGTTATACCACCTATAAAACAGGGTAATGTGCAATAAATACTTCTTAGAGTTACGGCAAGCATTAAATATGGCTAAGAGTTTAGGATGGTTTCCAGAAGATGATGCTGCAATAAATGTTTAAGACAAAACACACTGGCAAGTAGTTAGTCATTAAATCTTGACATGTGTCACTTTCTGGGAGTGGCCTTAGTAATTGATAGCTCCCCTACAGCTGGCCACACAGGAAGGTCTCAGTCACAGCACCTTCAGCATCTTCGGCACTCCCCCCATCTCATATTTGTCACTGGTTCTACAGTGCCATCAATGTAATCACTACAGTCCTGCAGTTTACTTAGCACACTTTGAAGTTATTCATCTATTTAGAAGTGTGGTCTTGCTCAGCCTGGTCTTGAACTTGATAGGAAGAGCACCTCTCGCCTCCACCTCTCAGGGACTGGGATTGCAAGCATGAAGCACCATGCCAGTTAATTTTATCCATTCACTTATTCAAGGATAGATGAAGAATCTTAATGAGAAAGCCCGAATTCTACTCCCATTTGTTGGTCTGAACTCTGCCAAATCCTTTCGTTAATTCCCACTGGTGCACTGTCAACAGCAGGAGGCGCTGTGGTTGTAATAGTTTTTAACCACCAGGTAGTCAGACATAAATGGCCCAGGTGGCTGCAACACTGGTCAGGGCATGGGTCTCATTATCTGCTCCTTCTTGATGGAGCATTCCTTTCCTTTATTCGCGTCTCTGTGAGTGAATCTGTACGTGAGACAGCGTGTGTGTGTGTGTGTGTGTGTGTGTGTGTGTGTGTGTGTGTGTGGGCGTGTGAAGGGAACATCTTTCGCAGACATGGATGGGTTTATAAAGCTGCAAGCGACATTTCTCGCTTCCAGTCCTAACATCATCTGTGACTTGAAACCCGTTGCTTTTTCTATGTGACTCGAAACGCAGAGTGAGCTGAAGACTTCCTAGATTTCATGCTCCCCGTGTCCCTAGCCTCCATCTCCCTAACATTAAATGCACACTCAGAACAGAGACTCAATCTTGAGGCTTTTCCAACTGGATTAGTCTAGTGCACGCTCAGCTCTCGGGGACCTTGAGTGAGGTTCTCAGTTCACCAGAGATAGGAGGGTCCAGGTACGTGGACCACAAGCATCCTTGCGCTCGACTAGCACTTTCTTCCCTCGCCTGGGTCTCTATTGCTGGTGAATGATGGGCTTAGCTGAGAGGTGTGGAGGGGGCGGGGAAGGGGCCCGGAGGGGAGGGGCGAGGGAGCGCTGTCACCGAGTGTCACGCTGCCCCTCCCGCCCTCCGCCCGGGGTGGGGGCGTGGAGAGCGGGAGGGCGGGCTTCACTGCCAGCCTCGCAGCACCCCAGCACCCGGAGCGCGCTGGCCTCCTGAGCAGGGCGGTGAGCGTGCAGCCCAGAGCCGGCAGCCGGCCGTAGCCTGCCCTCGTGTCCTGGGCGGCTGTCGGGTTCCTGGAGAGTGTGTCCAGCCATGGAGCCTTTGCACAAAGACGCTGAGACGGCGGCGGCGGCCGCGGCAGTGGCAGCAGCAGATCCCCGGGGGGCGTCGTCGTCCAGCGGGGTGGTCGTGCAGGTTCGCGAGAAGAAGGGCCCCCTTCGCGCGGCCATCCCCTACATGCCCTTCCCGGTGGCTGTCATCTGTCTCTTCCTCAACACTTTCGTGCCGGGATTGGGTAAGGAGAGGGGGAACGGGACCCTTGTGACCCCTTTAACCACTGCAGCCCCTGTGATCTGGGATGCCTGCTGAGGAGTGGGCAGGGCAGGGATTGGGCACTGGCTGGGACCCGTGGGTGTGCCCACCAGCCTCAGACTGTGCCCTCACGATTGCTCTTCTGGCAGGTGGCTGAAACCTGCGGAGTGGGCATCCTGACGGAGAGGGAGAGGTGCCACGTTGGGGACTCTGACCCGCAAGCGAGGTGGCCAGGTAGAGAAGAGCTATAAACTTGGCGGAGCATCTTGGGAGTCCCAGGCAGGGACCCAAAGGCTCTCTGGCTCCAGGCTAGGCTACCGTCCAAGCGAGTGGAATCTTAACACTTCTTCCTTACCAAGCGCATCTTTCTGTGATCCCACTACTTCGGGAAGGGAGGAGGCAGAACGGGAGGAGCTCATGGCTGAGGTGGTGGTGGTGGTGGTGGGAGGGTGACCAAGCACCAGGGAGTCTGAGAAGTCGATTGAGCTGGGGGGGGGGAGGGGGAGACACAGATTTAGGAGACACACTGTACCGGGTCATACTTTCACATGGAGTGGAGCCTGTGGGGCGTCACAGCTCTTTATCCCGAGTCTCTTTTCCTGGCGCCTGCATTTTTACCAGAACCCCCGCTGCACACCGAGGGAAGGGAAGGGTGACTTTATTATACAGTTTACACGCATGTGGATTTGAACTGCATGTGACCAGAAGTGAGCCGGTTAGAAAGTGGAGAACGCTCCCCAGTAAGTCTGTGTGGGGCTCTCTGGCTGTTTAGACACACCCTAGTGAAATCCCTGTCCCAAAATAGTGACTAAGGGTGAGTAGAGATAGCAAATGAGCTCTCCGGATTTCCTCTTTCCAGCCTCAAATCTCCGACTGCATGCCCCTCCCCCACCCCAACTTTGATTGCTTGCCACCAACGGACCCTTCTCAGCAGCAGGCTAGCGAAGCAGGGAATCTTACTCGTTTTCTAGAGAGCCTGCCTTTGCCAGCCAGCTAGTTGCCTGCCCATGGCTGCAAGTTCCCAAAAGCAGAGGTCAGCTAGAAGTGGCCTTCTATTTCACTCTGGCCTTTCTCGTGGCCTTGCTCCTAGCAGGCTCATCGGGGACCTCTTCTGGTTTTGAAGACCACACCCACTCAACCTTACCTGTCGGGGGTTTTGCCATGAGCTTAAGTCTTTCTGCTCCGGTGGGATGCTGTGGCTAGGAGTCTTGTCCGAGTAGAAAGTCAGAGCCTTTAGCTGGGCCTCCCCCCTGGAAAGATGCCTTTTGCAGCCTGGTCCACGTTTGATGTCATCAGGCCAACTCTAACTGATACTGCCAGGAGACAAGTTGGTGTTAATTTCCACGGTCAAAAATGTCCACCTACTTCCCCCCAGGACACCAAGATCACAAGGCAAGGTGTATCTTGGTAGAATTTTTTTTTCTAAGTGTTGAAATGAACATATCATAGGCTTTTGAGAAAAATGCTATGGAATCGGGTGGGCAGGGCTGCACAGAGCTGTTGCTGGGGAGGGAACCAGGCTTGTGGGAACCCTGCCCTAGGAGGTAGCAGGGGCCTGCTCATGATGCACCAGTCTGGGCGAAGCACTAGGTATGTTTCTACCTAAGCCCTACTGCTATGATAGCATCATCCCCTCTTGCCTCTAAAATATTATGCCAGGGATCTTGCTTTCTCTCTGTTGCAGTTCCCTTTGTAAGTTCAGAATCTCGAGGGACTTCATACACACACACACACACACACACACACACAGCTTTCTAAGAAACCTGGGGGAAAAAAGAAATAAGCAAACTACATAAGAAATTACAGGTGAAATATGGTATATTGACTTGTATTTTCAGCAAGTTAACCCAGGCATTGGGGGGGGGTTAATTGCAGGATGCCTGGAAACTGGACTGATGAAATGTGAGAGATTAAAACCCAAGGCTTACTATAAAAAGCAGTCTAGATATTGGGGGTCCATGTGTCCTGCTCTCCTCTCTTCTCTCTCTCTCTCTCTCTCTCTCTCTCTCTCTCTCTCTCTCTCTCTCTCTCCTTTTTTTCTTTTTCAGATAAGGTCTTGCCATGTATTCTTGGCTGTCCTGGTGCTTACTAGGCAGTCTAGGTTGGCCACAAGCTCAAAGCAATCCTTCTGCCTCAGATGTCCATGTGCTGGGGTTACTGGCTTGCACACTGCCACACTCTGCCTTGCCCCTGTTTGCCTCATCTCTGGATGGGGTAGGACGGGGTAGCTGGTACAGTGGCAGTTCTGCTTCTGATCTTTCTGCTTCCCTCTGCATCTGCACGGTGTCCTAAACCACAGACCACAGACCTCCAAGGCATCCCCCCCCCACCTTCCTGCTCTCTCCACTGCCCTGGCTGGGGAATGGTTTGATGGTCTCAGCTCTTGGAAGTCCTCCTCTTGGCTCAGGTCTACTTCTGCTAATTCCCCTGGCTCGTTCAAAGCTCTAGAGACAACTGAGTTTTCAGACTGCTTCTTCTACTCTTTGATGAAATGCAGCTTCTTCTAATCCATCTACCCCTTCATTGGGCCAACTCGGGCATCACATATGAAGATGAATGAAGCAGCCAAGACCAAAGCCTGTGCAGGAGAATTAATATAAACTTTGAATTTGTTCCATGTTAGGAGCGTAGCAGCTCCTTCTTCCTAGGGGTGGGGTGGGGTTCTTAGAGGATGCTTTCAAGGAGAGGCAGTTGTAGGGAAACTCATCCTGTGGCTCTACACAATCCACTCTAGAAACTGCTCAGACCACTGACACAAAGATTCTTTCTTCTGGAAATTTCCTTTCTTGCAAGTTCTTTCCTTTTCTTTTCTTTGGTTTTTTCCATGACAAAGAGGGGAGTTGGCATTGGCTGAATGCCATATTGCTGGTTACTTAGGCCCATCAGTCTATGAGACCTGACTTGGAGGAGCCATATCCTTTAAATCCTCCAGGTTCCTTTCCATTCATGCAATGATGTTCCTTGGATAATAAGGTCTAGCAATAAGAATGATGCTCCTGGTCTAGGGCATGCATGGGAAAGAGAGATGATTTATAATCACTTCTATTGTCACAGTTAAAATGTTTATTTTCTTATTTTTGTGGTGTTGGGGATCAAATCCGGGGCTCTGCACAGGCTAAACAAGAAGGCTACCACTGAGCTACACCTCCAGGCTGAAAAATAATCTTGTCAAATGGTGATATGATGGTGAGGAAAGACATCTTTATCCCAATCCAGATAAACTACTGATAAAGGCGATTGCCAGCCAAGTCCTTCATGTTTCAAGAAGATGTGTGTGTGTGTGTGTGTGTGTGTAATGCAAGTTAATTGTGCCCTAAAATGGTCTGAAAACATGCCTGTTGATGAAGGGTATCACTATGCTTCCATATTTAAAAATTATTACCTGCTGTGATTTGGTGAGTTATAACTATTGATGACTCAGAGGGACAGATCAGGTAACAGGGAAGTCTTGTCCACTGACCATTAACTATTACATCAGACCTAATGTTGCCCATCAATCTACTGCTAATGGTCACATAAACATTTATCCCTCCCCTAACTCACTGCTTATCCTCTGACAGGACAGAGGTCTTCCTTCCAGCAGGGATGCCTCAGGGCGGCTTAGCTTCTAGTTCTTTCCTTTAGCCCAAGGCTGGTCGGTAACCAATCACCCCCTACCTTGCAGGGTCTTTTGTATTGATGACTTTTTCTTACTAGTTTGAGAGTTTATATGTGTTCAGTCAAAGAAACTGCAAATCCCTCGAGAGTAGCAACTATTTAAATACTTCTCCTAGAGCTTAGATGATGTAAATGGACACGGACTGACAACGTTACACTCTTGGAATAGACATGAGAGAGCATCTGGCATGGCACTTTTACTTAATACATACATGAAATAGGCCTGAGGATGGGAGACCCAAGGGGAGTTTATCTTCTTTTCAGACCTCTTAAGGGAGTTACTTGAAAATGCCTCTTCAGCAGGGTAAGGGAGTATCTGACAGACCATGGGCTCCAGGAAATAATGCCCTACTAAGACAGGGAAGGGAGGGGCCCATCTCTCCCTTGGCCACCTGCAAGTCCATTAAGATCACAATTGGTTTTTGTGATAAGGAAGCTGGCTGCCTGACAGCTGAAGAGGAAACAGAGCATCAGAAGAAGGCAGTGAAGACAGAGAAGGCAAGGGACAGCAGCAAGCTGTCCTAAAGAAGGATAAAAGACTCCAAAGGGCCAGAGAAAGGACATTGCAAATTGGCTGCAGAAGCCTTTCAGAGAGTCATAAGGTCTTTAGGAACAAAGGCCTCAGGCCCTGAGCCAAGAACACGACACTGACTGGTGTTAAAGGCTAAATAACCTCGACTTCCTAGGTCTAAAATGACAGCAACAAAACTGTAACACTGCCAAGGGCTGAGGAATCCCAACCCCCTAGACCTATACAAGGGCTCTAACACTGAGGATCTGGGTACTGGAGGCCTGAAGGAAAACTCTAATGGAAAGATGTTATCTGTGATTGCCTGCTACCAAACACTGAGTGGGAAATGAAAGCTGCCAGTGGCCAGGGTTGAAGAATTTCTCCCGACTTCTCAGTTTCTACCCGAGTAGAGCAACAATACCATCCAGCTGACTGGTGGTGCTACTTAGTCCCACCAGGAAAAACAACCAAGAGATGGACTTACTCCGCAGTGTAGAAGACAGCCAGTCTTCATTAGAGTAGGAGGAGTGGAGGGCTCTGTTAAAGAGGTCTCGGAGGGTGTCATGAAACCAGGCCATTCCACACCGTGGAGAGTATTACTGGGAAAGCACAAGAAATTAAGATTTTAATGAAAAAAAAAAAAGAATGCAAACAAGAAAAACAGAAGGTAATTAGTGTGCTTGGCTTGGTGGTTTATCCCTTCATTCCCTGCACTCAGGAGGCTGGTGCAGGAGAATTCCAAATTTAAGGCTGAGCCATATTAGCAAATAAGACTCTATATATAAGGGAGGAAGGAAGGAAGGAAGGAAGGAAGGAGGAAGGAAAAGGCAGTTAGTATCTGTAGTAGACAAAAAGGCCATGCACTAAGATCCAAGTGTGAAGTAGCCCAATTAGATAAGAAGTTATCAGACTTCAAAAGAAAGAGGGGGGAAATTTCAAACAATGGTTGGGAAAGAATTTTGAGGCCATTATTGTGGGATGTGTCATATAAGGCATGTTTCGCCTATCAACAAGAAAAAAAAAATAAAGGCAGTTAGGAACTCCATGTTAACAAACCAAACAGTTTCATGAGTGGCATATATGAGCCCAAATAAATGAGCCCATTTAAAGTTGTGAGTGATGTAAGGGACAGAATGTAAAAGAGGATCTTCGAAGTCTGTGTGGTGTGTGTCCTTGGTGCAGTGGTCCAGGATATGGGCTCTTTGGCTCTGCAGTAGGAGTATTTGCTTAGTTATAATAATGTAAATGCTGCCTTGTGGGTTTCGTCTTCTAAAATCAACAAAACCTCTTGAGAGACATGTAACGACTCCCACTTTCCATCATAAAATGAAAAACAGCCTAGAGAAGCCACACAACACAGGAGGAAATAGTGGAGTGTCGAGGCACTGAACCATTCTTCCAATTCTTTATCCTTCAGGAAAGGAGGCTGCACACCCTCACCTGATGCCATGTGGCTTATCTGTCACTCACGGAGGAGAATACTTCCTCCCTCTGCCCTTTGACATCAGGCTTGGCATGTGATTGATGCTGAACAGATCCTGTAAGAGGTCTTGTGAGGTTCTGTCCTCTCTTAGTAGCAGGGTCTGAATCCTGGCACATTGGAAGCAGGGTATGACATACCATGTGAGACCTAAGTTGGAATTGTTAAGAGTTTGTTGTTAGTTTTCATTGCTATTGTCCTGGAGTAAGCACCAATGCTGAGTCACAGGTAGAGGTGTTAATATCCAGATTACATAAGAGATGCTTTTTATAGTTGATAGGTGAATAGAAGGTACCAGGGTGACCAGTAGATAAACTGTGTTAAGGGCCTATTGGGATAATGGAACAACGGCGGCATGGAGGGATGAAGTCACAAGAGTGAAGGGAGATGAGGGTGGATGTACCACGCTGATTTTGATATTTCATAGCAGAAAGTCAATAAATGGCTTCTAAAGGTGATAAATCAGGAAGCAGTGATATAACATGCTCTTTGAAGATTAGGAGAATGAAGAGTTGGCATCATCTTTTTTTCTGTCTGGTGGTTCATCTCAGTAGCATATCCACATGCAGAAACTATGTCTCCTCTTTCAAAGACAGTCTCTCTCTCTTTCCTGACAGGGTCTCTGTGTATCCCCCTGGCTGTCCTGGAGCTCACAGAGTTCAACCTTTGAGTGCTGGGGTTAAAGGTGTGCACCACCACACCTGGTCCTAAAGACAGCCTCTCTTGACCATGCGTCTGTCTCTGGCCGTTTCACAGTTCTGTGCTCTCTTTTATAATAAAGCTCTCACTGAAAGTGTCCTTGTCTGGCTGTGTGGTCTCCAGCATGATCTTTTTCTGCAGTTTCACCTTTGTCACTCTCCTCCAGGTTGCTAGATCCAGGGGCAGTCCTCGTCCCTCCTTCCTGTACCGATCGATCATCGCTGGACTCGGTACTTATTCCCTTCTCCTTGAAATGTTTTCTTCATTCGGCTTCCTGTTCCTTAGCCTCCCCCCACCCCAGCCCCTGGGCTCCTTCTTTTACTTTGCTTCTCTCTGCAACCTCTAGACGTGGGAGTTCCCCAGGGCCTCGATCCTGCTTTGATCTTCTCTCTTCTGCCTACACTTGCTGCCTAGGCTTAACATCACAGCTTCATGAGGATGACTCCCAACTCAAATCCTTAGATCTGTCCCTGCCTCAAACTCTAGAGCCTCACATCCAACCCAGCACCTCCCTCCCCAACCACAAGGTATCCTGAACTAATCCTTTCCAGAAGTAAATGCCTGCTTCTCCCCCCACCTGCCTTTCTCTTACCTTTCTCCATCTCAGTGAATGTCCCTGGCTGGAAACCAGAACTCATCCTTGACTCAACTTCATTCACACACATCCATGAGAAATACTTCTGTCTCTACTGCCAAACTCTACCCAGTACCTGACAGCTTCTTGTCACTCTCTAGCTTAAACCTCTACCATTCTTCAAATTATTGGAATAGTGTGTGTGTGTGTGTGTGTGTGTGTGTGTGTGTGTGTGTGTGTGTATAGTTTGCTTTTATGTGTGCAAACATGTATAATGTAGGGTACACATGGCACAGCATGCATGTAAGAATTAGAAAACCACTCAGGCATCTGCTCTCACCTTCCTCCTTATTTGAAACAAGGTCTCTGTTGCTTTTTTTCTGCTGCACACACCAGGCAAAGATGACTGTGTGCTTCTAAGAATGCCCCATCTCTACTTCACCTCTCACCTCCCCATGGGCGGGTGTTCTGGCTGCAGCTCTCATGCAAACTCCCACTGTGCTCTTGGCTTTTACACGAGTTCTGGGGATTCAAACTCTTGTACAGCAAATGTTTTTATCCACGGAACCATCTTTCTGGCCTGTTGGATTTTGAGATAGGGTCTCTCTCTGTAGTTCAGGCAGGCTTCCTGAGCCACAACACTCAGCTCTGATAGTTTCTTTAAAAAATTCCTTTATTTTGTGTGTATGGATGTTTTGCCTGAATGCTGTACATGCCTGCCCCATACATACAGAGCCTGTAGAGCCAGGATGGTGTTAGAGCCCCTGACACTGGAGTTACAGATGGTGTGAGCCCCCAAGTGGGTGCTGAGAATCAAACCTGGGTCCTCTGGAAGAGCAGCCAGTGCTCTTAACTACTAAGCCATCTCTCCAGCTCTGTGATGGCTTCTTCAATGGCCTTTGCCATCACTGTATATGCCTTTTATTGGTGTCTTTTATAGTCTGTTCTTGACTTATCAGCTACATCAGTCTTTTAAAAATGTGACTAAGTTAGGTCATTTCACTTTTGTTTTAAACTCTCAAAAAACAAACAAGACAAAACAACAACAACAGCAGCAAAAACAAACAAACAAACCCCTCTCAAATAGCCCCCACAGCACTCAGTAAAATCTCTAGTCTTATTATGACTTATACAACTTTAGGGCAGATTTTTTCAGTGGGACATTATAAAGGTCACATAGAAATCTTATAGGATTTCAATAATTCCTGGTACCTAAATTGCAACTAATCTAAAGACTTTAGATTAATCTAAAGACTTAGTGACTGGAAGCTTCGGTTGGGGTTGGGTGGGTGGTAGGTGGATCTTCAGCATGGAAAATCCCTACCCTATGAGAGCTGAATAGTGGTATCACCTGGCCTGGATGGAGGGCTTTTTTTCTCAAATGGAATGGGGACAATATATATTTTCCTAATTAGAGGTTTAACATACAGATTAATTATACATTTGTTTTATGAAAGATCATTACTTACACAGAAGAAACATCTTTTCTTGAAAAGACTAAAAATACACAAGACCAGGGTGATCCTTGAACATGAATGGGTGGGGGTCATGGCCAGCGTCCCCTCTTGAGCTGAGTATTCCATCAGCTTTGTAGACTAAGAAGTTTGACCTTGAAGGAAAGATGAGTTTGGTTTGAGTGGAGACATTCCTGAAGCTTCCACAGATAAAACAATCCAAGTTCTCTGGGTTGATGGAACTAGAGGGCCTTCCAACCTCTTCCATTTGCAGGTGAGGAAAGGGGCCCTCCTTTCTCTCCAGTGCTCACCCCATTTTACCACCCATCACCGCAGCCTCATGCTTTTCCTGCTTGGGCCGCTAAACATATGTTAAATTAAGAGAATGTATGAGGAGAAGTGATGTGGACAGCCACATAGCCATTGGACCGACAGAAGACGGCTAATCCAGAGCTGCCAGCACCCTGCCCTCACACTTCCATCTCTCGGGTCACTATACTCGGTTGTAGTTTCTCTATTTAGTGCATCAACATGGATGCTTATGTATACTACTTCACAATGCCACACAAATCTGCTGTTCAAGAAAGTTTTTGTTCAGAGCTCTTGTTTCAGGGCAATGGGTAAGGGTCCTATGCCTTGTCTCAGAATCAGGCAAGGCCACAAGTCCCTAGCTCAGAGAGCAAAGTGACCTTAGCACCACCTTAGAGGCTAAGGGACATTGTCTGGAAGGCTGCTGTTGTGTTTTCTTTGTAAAAGAAGCATGTCCCCAAGTGGGACCTTTCCTCAATGGGGCAGAATGACACAGTGCCATTGACACACACTTCACAATCACAAGGCATGAAGAAGACAAGTGAACCACTCTCTCTGACCCAGCCCTTGGCGCTAGTCAGATGGATGGCATTGCCATACAGAATGACACCACGAGGCCAAGCTGCTGGAGGGAGAACCAACAGCAGTTTAGGACTTCCCAGGTCTTGGTCTCAGTGTGTTGCAGGTGTCCCAGCTCCCTCTAGTCATTGCATCTTCCACTCTGAATCCTCAGTAATGCCCCATCATTCACTGAACTGGGTTTACAGTCCGTGTTGGATCTCAAAGGTCTAGTGAGCTGCAGCTGTGTTTTCTGGCTCTGCCTCACTGTCTAGTCCTTGCATAGCCTCAAAGTCTCACCTCAAACAGCCTCCTCTGTGGGATGGCTTCACCACTCCAGCGTGGTTGGCTCTCTTTTCCTCCAGTGGGTCAACTACTCAAGCCAATCCCTGCCTCAAACGCTGGTTCTTCTGTGACCATCTTAACCCTCTCCTGTGAAATCACATCCTTGAGGGTGGGAAGTGCTCTACTCATCTTCCACCAACACCACCAACACCTCCCCCCCCCCCGTGGCATTTTCTGCTCGGCTAAGGGGTGCTTGCCGAAGTGGAGATACATTTGCATTCTGTCTGAACAGTGGCTGGAATAGGCCTGCTATAGTTTGGAATAAGGGCCCCTCAAAGGGTCAGAGGCTTGGTCCCCAACATGTGATAGTTTTAGGAGGCCACGTAATCTTTAAGAGGTGGTACTTAGGAGGAGGAAGTTAAGCCACTGGGGGCCATGCCCTTGAAGGAGATGTTGGGATCCCAACCACTTCCTGTTTCTTTGCTTCCTGGCTGCCAAAAGGGTGAGCAGCTTTCAGTCACCTCAGGCTCCCACCACCATGTGCCGCCCCACCTGCCACAGGCCTAACAGCAACAGACAGAGCCAAACAACCATGAGCAGGAGCCTCTGAAACCAGGGGCCAAGGGAAGCCTCCCTCCTTTCAGTCCATTTTCTCAGGTGTTTTGTTGTAGTAGCGGAAAGCTGACAAAGACAGGGTCCTTACTCTTCAATCCTAGGACTTCCTTATCCAGGAGACACAAATTTCCACTCACTTCTTAGTCTCCCTGAGTTAGTGGCAGGTAGGTTTGCATTCTCAAGGCTCTGAGTAGGATGAGGGTAACAGCGGAAGTGGAGAGACAGCATGTGTATCTCTGGAGTCTCGACTATCAAAAGAGGAATGTAGAACTGAGGTCCACGTGACTTGATCTGTGGGTGATTCGCTGGAAGGCTACTACTTACTGCCCATCATTAATCCCTGTCCTTTGAAGCTGTGTTTCTGCTACTGATAAGTGTTGAAGAAGTGAGGGAGTTGATCAATCCTTTTAAAAAATTTACTACAGCTGCTATTATTGTTCTGTGTATCGGTATTGCCCCTGAATGGACGTCTGTGTGCCGTGTCGAGTGCCTGGTGATTGTGGAGGTCAGAAGAGGGTGTTGGGTCCCCTGGAAATGGAGTCACAGATTATTGTGAGCTGCCACATGAGTGCTGGGAATAACACACTGGTCCTCTAGAGGAACAACAAATGTTCTTAACCACTGAATCTTCTTTCCAGCCCTGAGCTGATCAATCTTAATAAAGCTAACAAGTCTGGTGGCAATGAAACGCCCCCAGTATTCTGAAAACGTTAGTGGTAACAGTTGTCCACCCTGTGAGTATCTTAAAAGCTGCTAGATTTTTAAACAGATAAGTTTTTCAGTATGTGAGAGATAATGAAAGCTGCTTAAAGGTTAACAGCATCAAGTAAGGGCACATAGACATCCTTTCCTTCCTGAAGTGGCCTCCCAAGTTTTGAGTAACCTAAATTTATTCACGAGAAAACATCAGACAAACGCAAGTTGAATCATAAAAATTGTTATGAAAGTTGTCTTAGGGTTTCTATTGCTGTGAAGAGACATCATGACCATGGCAGCTCTTAAAAGAAAACATTTAATTGTGGTGGCTCTCCTACAGTTCAGAAGTCCGGTCCATTCTCATCATGGTGGAACATGGCAGCATGCAAGAAAACATGGTGCTGGAGAAGGAGCTGAGAGTCCTACATCTTGCAGGTCACAGGAAGTGGTCTGAGAAACTGGGCGTGGCTTGAGCATATATGTGACCTTAAAGCCCACCCCAACAGTGACACACCTCCTCCAATGAGGCCTCACCTTCCATTAGTGCCACTCCCTTTGGGGGCCATTTTCTTTCAAACCACCACAAACATATCAAAGAAATTTAGAGACAGACAATTAGCCAGGTGAGCTGGCACACATGTGTCATCCCAGCATTCAGGAGGCAGCAGGAGGATTGCTGCGAGTTTGAGGCTAGCCTGGTCTCCACAGTGATAGGCAAGCATGGCCTTAGACTAGATCCTGTGCTGAGGCTAACCTGGTCTACACAGTTATAGACAAGTATGGCCTTGAACTAGATCTTGTGCTGAGACTAGCCTTGTCTACACACTAATAGGCAAGTGTGGCTTTGGACTAGATCCTGTGCTGAAGAAGAAAGGGATACCAGCATGGACACTGAGACAGCTGACAAAACAGGGTTTGGGCTGTAGACTTGAGAAGACAATCTATTAATATTAAGCATCCTAAGTGTGATAACTGTGCTATAAATATTTAAAAGATTATCTCTGTTCTCTGGAAACTCATACCAGTGTATGAAGGCATACCACGAAGTCAGCAGCCTATTCACAAGTGGTTTAAAAGAAAAAAAGGATGAACTAAGAATGTGGTTTAGTTGGTAGGATACTTGCCTAGCTGGCTCCAATCCCTGGGTTTGATCCCCAACACCACCTAAAACCTATAACCACTGTGGTGGCAAATACCTGCAATGCAGCACTCAGAAGGAAGAGGCAAGAAGAATTAGGGGTTCAATGCACCCTCAGCTCTCAAGATTGTCCAAAAAAAGAAGAGAGGAGGAGGAGAAGGAGGAGAAGAAAAAGAAGGAGGAGGAAGGCAAAGGAAGAAGGAGGAGGAAGAGGGGAGAAAGACTAGGCAAACACAGAGAAATACTGGATACTGGTAATCTGATAGAGTATACTGGTTGTACTGCTGTTCTCTGGGAAAATCCTTGAATTTTTTTTTTTTTTTTTTTTTTTGCTATTTTGAAAGTATTTTAAAACAAAAAGTTAAAAAATGTGACATAGCTAAAGGCTGTCATTACAACAGAGAAATTGCACCTAAATTCCAAATATCATCCCTAAGGCAGTCACACCTTCTTTTCTCAGCATGCTTGCGGCATGACATAGGTAGCATTTACCCAGGTTCCCTAAGGAGATTTCCCTAGGGTGTCTACCATTAAAACTAGAAGAACACAAGGAGTTGGTTGACACTGTTTGGAAGTTTGAGGTGCCTCTTTGCCCATCAGCAAGGGCTTGTCAGTCTGGCAAGTTTCCCCTTGGTGGCCTGACAGGTCCTTTGGGACCAATCAGGAATCTGAATGCTTCAGCCAGAACTAGACCAGATGTGGCGGGCACATCATTGGGATGTCTCTCTTTTCTTGGTTATTCTCCATCTCATTTGGAGTCCAGGAATCATTCATGGGTCTCAGAGAAGCCAACTCAAACCAGTAGTCAATGCCTGTGCCAGGCCAAGCTCAGGCGTCATGAGCCTTGGCTGCTTAGAGAGGTGATGTGGGTTGAGCACTCAAGAGAAATTAGTCCAGGAATCACCCTGTGGCCTGACTCAGAAGAGAACAAGTAAACATAACCATGTTAGGACCAAACTGCTAGGCTTCTGGACTCTTCTACAGAAAGGGTGGTGGCCTCATGCCCTGAGCTCAGAGGTTTGGCCTCCATGGTCCTCTGTCTGCTGCCCATGCTTACACTGAATCCAATAGGTCCCCAGGGGTCTTAGAGCTTGGAGCCTGGCATGGGCTGGAGTGTGGCAGGCTGTCCTAGAGCTCTGTGGTGGGTTCAGTTCAGCCCCAAGAACAGACTCAGGATGGGAGTCTCCTGGGGAGGTAGACCCAGGGAAGGGAGGGTGGATGGTCCATCTCCCCAGGATTGTTTCCGGTTCCTCGTTTTGGTTCTTAAGTGGCTTCTGGGGATTGTCACTGACTGTGAAGGGCAATGCTCTGAAGATGGTGGTAGATAGACCAGGAATGCATTCTTCCCAGTTGTCTGGTCTGCTTGCCTCTCTAACTCAGGGTATTCTGATGTGTCTTGTGGGTAGTCTGTCTTCTTGCCCCTTCTGTGTGTCTACTCCAGATTGTGGCCCAGGGCAGCACCCCAAGTAGAATTCCAGCCATTCCTATTGACTTGATGAGCTGGGCAATGCGCATTTGGGACTGAGCCTGCATTCCCCGCTTCCTGTTCCAACCCTGCAATGACTGTACTCTTGCCGTGATGGTACCACTGCTCCTGCCTAGCAATGCTTTGTCCCCATGGGAGGTAGGGATGGCTATTAGTCCTGCTTTCTTGTTTGTGATGAGATAATTACAGAAATAAAATCAGGCTCAGGGGTGCCTAGCTCTGTGGGAGCCCAGCTCCCCATCTTGACCTCTTTCTGGATGTATAAGGGAAGAAGACTGGGGAACGGGCTCCCACTGGCTTCTCAGTCCCCTCATCTATTTCTACTCTCTTATGATCAGCTCTGTACCTGCATGGTGTCCTCTGGGGCCTGCATTGCCACTCCTTGGTCCTGTGTCTTTCAAGGAAGGTTCTGGCAAGGTGGAGGAGAAGAGGGAAGAGGTTGAGGCTTGGGCTTCTCTGTTCCTCCTGGCTGTCAGGCTATGGCCATGGCTTCTAGCCTGCATTTCCATTCTCCAGCCCAGCCTTCTGGTCACCCCTTCAGGCCTGGGTATGCAAGCTTTTGCTTTCTGTTCCAAGCGTCTCCAATTTACAGTTTGCTTCTCACGTGCCCCAACTGGACCGTGGAACTGGGCTGGAACAGGGCTGCCAGCCCTGGCTCACACGGCACGTCCCTCCGGCACGTCCCTCCCTCTGCTTTTCATGAAGAAGTTCGTTTCTACTTTCTTTCTCCTGGAAACTGTGGGAGCAGCCGGCTCTAGAGTCTGAGCATCCTGCTGTCTGAAAAGTGTGGGTGGCAGGCTTCCAGATGGCTCTCAGTGCTAGCTCGCTCGGTGCTGGGGGGGGGGCATGATCCCAGGTGGGCTGGGAAGAGACTGACTCTAGGAGAGGTGGCTGGCAGCTTTAGAGGGTGCGGAATAGGACCCCCAGCCTGTCTCCTCCCCGAACAGCCTTGGATTCTGGTTGCTTGGCTTCGGAGCTCTGCTACCTGTTCTTGACTTGAACCCCTCCAGCAACAGGATTCGGGGCTCTACTTAATCTCCTGGAGAATGCCAATCCTTTCCTTTGCCTGGAGCCCTCATTTTCGAAAGTGCAACATCTGCCCCACCTGCCTGTGGTGGTGCTGATGGGGCAGAGCCATTGTTCTTCACTTTCCAGTGGCAAGGGAAGACAGTGTGCCTCCCACTCTGAGGACCCACCGTTTTGCTTGCTTGCCCCTGCTTCCAGTTCCCTTCCGGTGGAGCTGGAGACCCAGTGTGGACCGGAAACCATTGCAAGGTTTGCTTTTCCTCCCTGCACTCAGAAAAAGTTTCCATTGTTTGCATTGTTGTAGCTCGCGGGGATCCCTTGTTATGAGCCAACTCATCACAACATGCCTATTGTGCTTTAAACCTTACAAAAGACGCCAAAAATTAGTGCATCTTCTATTTAAAAGCATCCCCCTTTCCCAGCCACATCAATTGCATACTTAAAAAGCAAAGATGTTCTGACTGGGTTCTTGTGAATCTGCCTCCCCTCTCCCCCCCCTTCCCGTGTGATTTGTGTGCAGACTTCTGAGTGAACGGGTTTTATAATAGAGTCAGCTAGGCTAAATCACAGTGGCGGAGGCTTATGCAACTGCTAAAAACCTATGAGTTAAAAATGGAATAGTCTTGCAGAGTGGGGAAGGTAATAATATCAGTGATGTGAAAATAGGAAGTCAGAAATGAGTATTTCAGCAATTTGAGTCTCTTAGCCACATTTCTTCGGCACCAGAAGAGTTTGGTGTCATTTTCAAGACTCAACCCAAAGAGCAACCTCTTATTAGAGAAGCCAAACTTTGCTTCCGTGGAGCCAGCCCTCTGCTCCCAATTAATCCAGAGTCAAGAGCCCCTTCTACTGACTTTTTGCCATCAAACACATGGTGTATTTTGTTCAAATCCCTGCGTTCGTTAATGCCCATAAAGGAACAGATTTTTAGATTTTTTTTATAAGTGGGTTTTTGTTAATTTGCTATTTTAAAAATACTTGTGAGACCTTTACTGTTGCCATGGTGATATAATTTCCATAAACATGATTTTTGTGGGGAGTTTTGCACATTGAAGGATGAGGTTGATATGCAGTGTTGGGGGGAAAGTAGGTGGTGAATTTGGCAGCAAATACATTCCAAGAATCCATGCCACAGCAGGGCCCTGGGTCTCCACAAACACACGGACACCTTCAGGACCTAGGCAGCTTAGAAAAATAGGATGAAAGATCAGAGGCTTTTTGCTAGCCACTTAACCTGTCCAGGTCAGAATGACCCCAAGGTCGTTCCCCAAACCATTGGGTATCAAAAAGCCTTTGGGAACTAGACAGCATGGAGCCACCCAAGGAATAAGGGTTCTTTTTCTTTCTAACCATGTTTTCCCAGGCTTCCACAGATGTATTAGTCTGTTAAAGTGCAAAAGCCTTGCAAATGAAGACGAGGGAAACTCAGCCGTTAAACAAACGAGAAAACATTGGCTAAGGAATAGTTTCTTACCCTGAATGCCAAGGGTTAAGAAAAACCAAGTTTGTAGGATGGAAGGGGTAGACGGCCTCAGTGAGACAGGCACTCCACAGTTACTTGTGCTAACTCACTTGGGCCCATGTGACTGGGAGCCGACTGGAAGCCTACCTCCCCTGCCTTCATTATCATGGCTCCTTTACTTTGGCTCAGACTCCTGCTTAGACACGGTGATCCCTCAAGGAGTGCCTGGCTGGCTACCTAACGGATTCCAGGAAGAGCAAGGCCTCCCGGGACAGGCCCCACCTCATACCAGGGTGCTACCTACAGTGATATTGTGTCTCAGAGCATGGCATTTGTCTCCTGAGACTACCTTGGGGGACTTATGACGAAAGGGTGATGGCAGGACCACAGCTTGACCAGAACTGCTTAACTATGTACTTTCTTGCTGTCCCTCTTCTCAGTGTGGCCACATTGAATTAAATCTCCCCTCTCTGTTTTGTTTGTTTCATGTTTGTGTCTCTAATTGACATACTGGGATGGGTGGTGAAGCCCATCCTGCCTGTTGGGTCTGCCAGAATTGAGGCTTTTTCTCTAGGAACTCAGCTATACCAGTGGCACTAAGGGGCATCATCTTTTATCAGTAGGCCAGCTATCATCGCTGACTCACGGGAACTCTGTCCCCAGGAGTGGACTATACAGAGAGGTGGAGGGAACTGAAAGTGGCTGTGAGACAGCACAGCCCACTAAGGCTCTCAAGAGAATGGGTCAGGATTTGACTCGGCACGGCCTAACTGAGCACCTGACCAAAGCCAAGGGGTTTGAATTATCCAAAACTATGACTCATAAGGAATTATGAGTTACTAGAAAGCCATTGTGTTGACTTATTATTTATGCAGTGCCAGGAACACCAAAGAGAAAAGGAGGTACACGATACCGTGTCTGGCCAAACAGAAGGCGTGTGTGCCAGATGTGTGCGGGTGTGAGCATATATTGCCATTGTTTTGTGTGTGCTTAGGACACGTGTGTGTTGGGAAGTTTGGACACCTTAGAAAGAGGCATCACCTGTGGCCTGTGACACAGTTTCACCCGTCTCACCTGTGGGAAAGGCCTGCAACTGTCCCCTGTGCAGATGGCCTGGACTGCTGGTGACATGTGATTTGTTGAGCCTTTTTTTTTAAAAAAAAAAACAAAGATGAGAAAGGAGAAGTGTCAGGTAGGATTTTGTGCTTCTGTAACAGTGAGTGAGACCAGGACAGGGTTCATGCCTGGGATACTCTGGACTGTGGGTCACACTAAGCTCCGGGAGAGATGGCTTCCTCTCCTGTTTACCTACCTGTCCAGCTGTCAGCTCTGTCAGTGACTGTCCAGGATCTGCCAGGGCTGCTTAGGGGACTTCCCAGGCATTTATATGTGCTCTAAAATAGCCCAGCGTAATTTGGCAGGGACAGCTTTGGGAATGTGGCTCACCAACCCGTCCAGGGTGGAAGTGGGAACCGGTACACCGCCTTCCACACAGCTCCAGGCTCTTCCCACAACACATTTAATTGAAAATGTTTTAAAGTATCCGTAGCTGGCAGCTTGGCAGGGACTGGTGGGTGGCCAGGAGAGAAAGGATCCCGCTGAATGAGGGAAGACGCATCCTGCACAGGGCCTTGCTGCCTGCTGTGCCCTCTGACGCCCACTGTGTGGGCTGAGCTGTGGGCAGGAGCCTGGATTTTAAGGTAGAAAATCCTTGTTGAAGAAAGCCAGCCGGTTCAGTCTCTGAGAGGCAAGAAGCAGAAACAAACCCACCCAGCTGCTTCCCAAAGAAGCATCGGCTGGGAGATATCCTGGCTCCTCAGTGAGGGCACAGTTTACAGTCATCAGCCAGGGGTCCAACTCACTGGGACAGGGGGCTGTTGTGTGTGAAAAATTATGTGTGACCTACCTCTTTTGCATTTCAGTTTTTTTTCCTTTTAAAGTTTTGTTTTTTTTGTTTTTTGTTTTTTTTTTTTTTTTTACTTTAGTAATCTTTCGGGCTCCCAGGTTACAAAGTTTGTCTCCTGCCTCTTCTGAAAGTTTGATAGTTTTAGGCTTTATACTGTTTCTATGTGTACCTCAGTTTCTTAATCTGCAAAATGGGGAAAATAGTTCGTATATCTTTAGACTCTCTTAAAGAGAGCTAACTGAGTTATTACATACACAGCCCTAGAATAAATAGTACTGTACACAGTGGAGATTAAGGGTCATTGCCCATAGAATGTCACTGTAGTAAAGTCACCTCAGCCTCTCTGGTCTAGCTCCACAGGGGCCCAGTGCTGTGTGATTCAGTAGGAACACCAGACCATGGTCCAATGGAAGAGAGGTTCTCATTTGGACTGTGTCTCTGAGCTTGGTGCCCTGCCTGGCTTGAAACACAAGCTTAGTTAACTTGGAGGGATACAGCTGATGCATAATCCTATACTGCTGACCCCTGACCTGAGGTGCATCAGAACCCCTTGGGAAGTCTGGCAAAGCTCCCACCTTCAAAGAGGCCGATGCAGCCAGAGCAGGAATAACGTGGGCTGTGGTTTGCACAGTGTAGGAAGCACTTCTGGGAGGCCTTAGTGGAGGGTGACCCTGCTGCCTGGGCTTGGGGAAAGAAAATCCCACAGGGACTGTTTCTGACAGCAGCTTGTCTTTGTAGCGCCTCTTTAAGCCTGTGTCCAGGGATGCACGGGTGAGTGGGGACCCACATGAGGGCCCTTGTGCCTGGTACAGTCAACCCAGAAGACCCGAGCCTTGGGGGGACGACAACTGGGGGTGTAAGTGCCTGTGGCTTAAATCAAACTGAGCTGCTTGGCCAAGAGTGGTAAGGTTGGGCATCTTAGGAAAGCAAGAAGCTGCTGGCAGGACAGAGCCGTGGCTGGCTGGTCCTTCAGAGAGTCTGCCTAGTTAGACTGCGCTAGAGCGGCAGGCTGGGCTGGCCCGCACTGCTCATGCCCCCTCCTTGAAGCTCCCTCCTTCCCAAGCCCTGCTTGATGTTTGCTAGTGACCACAGCCTTCATGAATCTTCTCCACCCTCAGCATTGCTCCACACTCTGGAAGCAGTTTCTCTGCATAAATGGAGCGTTCACTGGATTTTCCTTAAGGTTCAAAATGTGGCCTTTGGCGAGCAGCTGTTCACATAAACTAAACAGGGCTCAAGAAAAGACACCGTAGAGTTGAGAGAGGAGGAATGCACTTTTCTAGAGCAGTGTTTAAAGATACATCTGGGATTCGTTTCTTAGCAACAGGGCTCATCCAAAGCACACTGGCAGTGTTAGGGCTCATCCAAAGCACACTGGCAGTGTTAGAACACCCGACAATGCTCGATGGCCGTAAGCACTGTGTAAAATAAAATAAAAACGTACTGAGCGGGAATGAGAACTCCTCCAACAGGTGGACAAAGTCAGAACCACAGACAGATTAGATGCTACAGGGTAAGTCTGGAGCACCAGGGTGGGTACCAGGGCCAGGCCACGCTCTGCCATCCCTCCCTCCCTCCCTTCCTCTCTCCCTCTCTCCCTCTCTCCCTCCCTATGAACATCATAACCCTGCCCCTCTTCCATTTCCTCCAGTCCCCATCTCTCCCAGCCCTGGAGACCCAGAGCCGGTTAGCCTGAAGAATGGGGATACATAGAGGGGAAAGAGAGACTCAAAGTCAGAGTTTCTTAGCCCCATTTTGTGCCATCAGACCCCTTCACAGTCCCGACTCCTCAGAATAGCACCATTGTTTTAAAATATGTTTAAAAATGTATGTAATAGGATGACTTCTCAGAACACCCCAGTGATATTGGCAAACAATTGTCCGTGGAAGTGTTGTATGTGGTGACAGTAACCAGGGCGCTTCAGCTCCTGAAGTACTGACCACTGTGACCTTGAAGTAGTGTCGTGAAGGGTGGTTTGAGAATGTGGCTTCACTGATGCGTAGCAGTGCATAAACTGTCCAGGCAAAAGCCCAGCTTGGCGTCTGTACTCACAAGGAAAAGAGACGCTTAAATCAAGATAGAGGTCAGCAAAACTTGAGATGGGATTTTGTTTTCAAAATGTCGCCGTGTAGCTCCTAGCTGTGTGCACCAGGCTACCCCCATTTCCTGTCTCCGTCCTGTTCTTCCCACATTTCTTCAATGCACTGCACTGAGTGCACTGGTGTGTACAGACAGACAGGAGCAGCAAGACAGACACAAGAATGAAAACAGGTTAGGAGATGTGATGATTTCAGCTGTTGTAAGATCTGGTCACTGTGCCATTCGTAAACCCACAGTGTAACCTTTCCTCAATAGGCAGAATTCAAGCACAGGTTTTCTGGGTCAAGGCCATTGAAAAGTCATTTGAACTTGCAAAGAGAGCTCTTTGGTATTCTTGGAACTGTTTCCCCCCCTCAAATCTACCTCATTTATTTAACCATTTTGATAGGCAGGTATTAAATGCCTACAGTGTAGAAGGTACTTTGCTACCTTTGGGGGTCTACAGGGATATTTGTAGGAAGCTGTGCTTTGGTGGACACCAGGAACCCTAAGATGGGAGAGTGCAGCTGGTACACTCACCATCGGGGCTGGGGTGCTCATGGTTTTTTCAGGCTCCTATTAGGAGGTGGGCATCTCAGGATTCCAGAGACATGAGCTGACTAGGGACTGTCTTCCTGGGACGCAGGTCATCTCATTGCTTGGCCTCAGAGAAGCTGTCCCAATCTCTGAGCAAACACCACAGAGGAGCTCTGCCCCATGATGGTCTGCTCCAAGAGGCTCTGCCAAGGCACAAGCGGGAAAGTGGTGGGCTTCACGGTGCTTAGCCAGCCTGAAGGACTGGACCATGGCCACAAACACCCTTGCTGAAGGGACCCACGAGAAGCCACTCACTTCATAGATGCAGGCACTGAGGTGGGAACGATGAATTTCTCAGGGAACTATTCACATCAGTTAGCATCTTCTGGCCCTTTAAAATCTATTGATGAGGGGTTGGAGAGATGGCTCAGTGGTTAAGAGCACTGGCTGCTCTTCCAGAGGACCTGGGTTTAATTCCCAGCACCCACATGGCAGTCACATGTCTATAATTCCAGTTCCAGGGGACCTGGCACCCTCTCACAGACATACATGCAGGTAGAACATCAATGCACATAAAATAAAAATAAATCATTTTTAACAATCTATGGATCCTGAATGTCTTGCATCTGAGCTGGGAAGTCAGCTCTCTCTGTGAGAGCAAGCAGACTGAGGGAGTAAGGCACCAGGGCAAGCAGGTGTGGGCAATCCCTCTCAACCAGTGAGTTATGATCAATGCCAAGCGTGTCCAGCATCAGAGTGACCTTGCAGGCTGGGTCAAGTATCTGGGCTCCCCACCGCTGGCTGCCAGACTGCTCAAGGGCTCTGTGTATTACAGCACGCACTCCTCACAGCAGGCCTTTGGACTGGGTGCTATATATGACTGTCACCCTATCTGGCTGGAGGGGATTCTGAGGCGTGACCACGGGTAACCTGGTAGCCCGGCACTAGGATCCAGCCCTTGGTCTCTGTCCAACATGCCCTCCCTTGCAAATCACACTGACCTCAAAGGACCACCCAGGCCTGCATGGACAGCACAGAGTGACCGTTAGTAAAGACGAGTGCTGTCATGCTACCCTGTCACTCTGTCATCAGATAAGATGGGGGACACAGTTGTGCAGGAGAACTGAGGACCACCTCGAGCTGAAGGTTAAAGGTCCCAGAAAGAGAGAATGACCTGAGTTGAGGTTCCGCAGGGTTGCTGCCCACCTCCACGCCATTGGAGCGCCTGGAGCGTCAGGAGACGCACGCCAGGCTCTAGGCTGGACAGCTCCCAGCTGATAGCTGGGTGGTGACTAGCAGGGTGAGGTGGTTGAGTGGCCACAAAGAGTTCGGGCAGAGAGGGTGAGAGGGCTGGCACCAAGCCAGCCCTTGGTTCCACAGTGCCTGCCATCGAGACATGAGACGGCCTTTCATGTCCATCAGACGACTAGATTCCCTATAGTGCCGTTTCCAAGGGGTGGGGTGGGGGTGGGGGAGAGAGACAAAGAGAGAGACAGAGACAGAGAGACAGAGACAGAGAGACAGAGAGACAGAGAGACAGAGAGAGAGAATATTAAAAACAAAACCAGCAGATATTTCTGCAGCAACTTTGTGCTGAGCCCAGCCTCTGTGTCCCAGCCCTTTTTAGCATCACTGGAGTCCCAGTGGCTCCTTAGGACTGAAATGTTGAAGGCAATTGTGCTGGGTCCACGCCCCGCCCTCTCATCGGCTGCTTCTTGCCCTAATAGGAAACATCTCAGCAAGTTCTCCCCAGGGCCTGCTCTGGCATCTGGCTGGGCCAAGTTCTGACTCCGTCTGGGGTTGCTTCCTCCATCCCTTCTCTGCTTGTTTAGATTGCTGGAAGGAGAGCCCCCGGGCCTGGCTTATGGAATCCCTTTGTGTTGCCTCTTCCCACTAAGTTCTGCCTTGGGACAGTATCAGTGACAGAGCCTTCCCTCCCTGCCTGGTAATACTTTCAATAGCTCAGTGGGCAGAAACATGGCTGCTCTTCCAGGGAACTGTTCTTCCAGACAACTGATGGCTGTCTTACTGCAGGTTTCAGAAGAGAGGAGATGGCAATCCATGGAGGTGCTGGCTAGAAACTCCGGGAGCTGGGAGAATCCATGTATTTGTGGGACACAGCTGGAACAGGAATTCTGGGCTCCCAGGCCTAGAGACGTTTAGCAAGCTGGCAGTCCTGGTTTTGGTGCCCATGCAACCCTTTCTCAGGGGCTGGGCCTATGTAATCAGCTTGTCATTCATATCAGGAAAGGCCTTCCTATGTGATAAAAGTTGCACTGAAATAATTTCATCTGACCGAGGCTGTTGTATGGACTATGTATGTTTTATGAAAGAAGTCTCATGGTCAGAAATGTCTCCACCAGCCTTCAGTAACACAGTACAATTTTAACACACACGAACACTTGTATATACAGACAGGTACATACCAAGAATTGCTTATGGATAGATAATATTTGTGTGTATGTTTGGGTTTTTGTTTGTTTGTTTTAGACAGGGTCTCTCTACATAGCCCTGGCTGTCCTTGAACTCACTCTGTAGACCAGGCTGGTCTCAAACTCACAAGAGCTCTGGCTGCCTCTGCCTCTCGAGTGCTCTCTCACCACCTAGCCTGGGCTAGTTAGATGATTTTAAGGAAAAGCTTTCTTAGCTTCTGGGGAACCTGAGGATGCCTCTGGTACCCCAGGGCAGTTTGTCCCCAATGGAGTAAGAACAGTCACAAAGGACAGGAGGTTAGTAGGTGGTTCCATCTGTGGTTGGAGCAACCATTGCTTTCAGAGACTTCAGCCCCTGTCTGGGTCAGATGTGATTCCGTGGTCTGTAAGGGTAGGACACAAATGCGGAGGAAATGCCACTAACTGCATGGACAGACTACCTAGAGGACAGCATGGGTGGCAAGGGGTAAGTATAAAATTCCCAATCATCACCTGTCTCGCAGTGTTGCCCCAGGTGGGTGTAAAGGCCGGGGTTACTTCTTGCATACTACCCATAGCTTGGGTTGCTCCCAGAAGCCTTTTCTGAAAAGCAAGTTATCCGTGTATTGTCCTGAGTCAAGACTATGCCACTCAGCTGACAAGATGCCCTGTGGGGCACTGGTTCCAGGGAACAAAGGGACCAGAGCTGGGCCTTGTCATGGCTGTTTGCCAGCTTCCCAGCATGCCGCAGCATCTTCAGCATGCCTTAGCATCTTGTTCTCACATGCCTCCTCAGTTGTCTTTCTTTTGGTGGCGGCTGGAACAGAACCTAGGGCTTTATGCTTGCTCGCAGAGTGTTCTCTTACCAAGTTCTTCTCTTGATTATTTTTATAAATGATAGCCTGAAATGCTGCACTAGCAATTTAGTCCCCTTTCAAGCAGACAGCTCTCTCTGATGAGTGCTGGCCACCCCACCTGGTCACCTTGGAGAGACAGAGGAGGTGGCTTTGCTCGGGTGAGTATAGAGTGGGCGAGACAGAGCTTCGGGGGGACTCTGCCCTTGACGTCAGGGCACGTTTCCTTCTTCTGCGTCTCATGGTGGCAGGTGCTGACTAAACAGGGTAATGAAGCAGGCTTCCCTCTGTCTGTCCAGAGCCCCACCGGGGAGGAGAATCCCACGGAAGGGAGGGCCATGGGGAAGCCTGCCTCCTCGCCTGTGGCTGTGTTTCTGGACCCTTTACACGCTGGTCCCTGAAGGCCATTTGAGTCTTGCTCAGCTGTAACTCCAGCAACAGTGTTTTCTCTTTTGACACCCCCTTCCAAACAATGAAATAAAATAGGAACTTAAATGAAAATAAAGTTGCACTTTGGAAGAGACTCTTAGGGAACTAAAGATAAACAATGACAAGAAGTAGGTGCTATGGCTATGTGTCAGGTGTCTGTCCCCCAAAACCCCCTACTGCCTGTGGGTTGAGCCCAGGGCTGTGTACATGCCGAGGAAACTATTCAGCTGAGCTGTACCCCCAGCCCATTACTTATTTTGTATTTTGAGACAAGAGTCTCAGTTACCCAGGCTGACCTTGAACTCACTTTGTAGCCCAGGCTCACTTTGAACATATCATATCTTTACCTTAGCCTCCCAGGTTACTAGGATTACAGGCCTGCACCACTTTACAGCCGACTTTAAAAAAAATCATTATTATCCGGTGTGTGTGTGTGTGTGTGTGTGTGTGTGTGTGTGTGTGTGTGTGTGTTATGGATATGGGGGTGTATGCATGCTGTAGCACTTATGTGTAAGTCAGAGGGTAATTTTGGGAAGTCAATTCTGCCTTCTACCCTTCCATGAGTTCCGGGATAGGATGGGAACTCTAGGCACACATCTTGCATGATAAGCACTTTGACCGTTGAGCCATCCTGTTGTCCCCAGAGCTTGGTTTCCTATGCCAATGGGCACACATCTGTGCTTTCTGCACACTCTGAGTAGTACCTCCTTGTTCTCTGCAGCCCATCACAGGGCATTGCTTCATGGTCTGCACCTGAAGCCTCTGCCACACTTGCCTGAGATTCTGGTCCTAATCTCATCACATCCTCTCACAAATGACTTGTGAAATGTCTTGGTAAGAGGCTGAAAACAGACAGCATGAGACGCAGTTCAGTGATGTAAGGAGATGGCCAGGGAGTGAGATGCTGGACTGGCTGGCAATGTCTCAATCTAAAATGCCTCAGAAGGCTCAGGTATGGAAAGCTTGGGTGCTGAGGGCTTTGGTGAAGTTACCGGGCTTTGGGAACTTGCTCAATGGGTTCATTATTTGGTGGTTTTTGTATGACTTTCCCTAGGTATATATGGACAAATATCTACTCACCCTAGATAGCGCACCGCTGAGAGGCCAAGTCCATTTGTGAAGCAATGGCTTTATTAGGCTTCCTTACGAGAGTATGGGTTGGGTGGTACCAATTGGAGGAAGTAGGTCATTGGGGGCATTACCGGAAGGGAACTTTGTCTCTGTCCAATCAGCTTCCTGAATGCCACGAGAAGAGCAGCCTGCTCCCCTAGCCCCGCCCCACCACGATGCTTCATCATGAGTCCTCAGCAAGGAGGCCAAGCAACTGTGGGCTCGAACCTCTGAAGCCACACACCTCTCCCGGAAACAGTCCCATCTCTCTCCCTTTCTGTTCGCGTCGGTCAGAGAGCCGGCCATGTTTTAAGATAACAATATCGCACTTGGCTGGGGATGTTACTGGAAGTTCAAGGCTCTTAATGGCAGTCCTGGGCCAGTTCCCTGGCTCCGGTCATTTTCTGTCAGATGTCTGTGTGTCTATCTGTCCCCTCACTCTCTTGACTGTTACACCATCTTCTCTGTAGCCAGAAGGATGCCGCTGGGTGACACCTTTGTAAAGTGGGATCTCAATAGGTGCTTGTGACATCTTATATTTTTTAACCGAGAAGAGTATTTGTTTTTGAAGAAAGAGAAAAGGCCACCAGCATTTCAGCCACAGAAAAAGACAATTTCTTCATTTTGTTCAATATGTGCCTGTCCTTGTCCACATGCATAGATATTTTTAAATGATCTCCCCACACAGTATGCAGACTATTTTCTGTAATCTCACCTTAAAGAACTTTCCCATCTCTTTGTGTAGCCACTATCAGATGTTTCCTGGCTGCATAAAACCTGGAGGTAATGAACCCAAGCCTCAGGTTTCATGAAGCTGGCACGGTGAACTTAGCAGCTACAGTGTAATTTTTTTAAAGGGTAAGAGGCTGGAAAGACAGCTCCACCGGCAAAGTGCTTGTGTGCAAGCGTGGGGACCTGTACTTTTTCCTCTGTCATACTCACTGGAAAGCCAGGTGCAGCCTCTCACACCTCCAGTCCTGTAGAGCTGGGCAGAGACAGATGGATTCTGGGGGCCACCAGCTGACCAGTCTGGAGGAGATGGTGAGCTCCCCATTCAGAAAGAGACCCTGCCTCAAAAGATAAGACGGTGAGAGCTAGAGGGAGGCATTCAGGGTCACGCACAAACAAGTGAGAACATCCTTTCATACTACACAGGCACACACCACACAAAACACAACTTTTTACAAAATAGAATGAGCCGGGTGGTAGTGGCCCACACCTTTAATCGCAGTACGTGGGAGGCAGAGGCAGGAGGATCTCTGTGAGTTCAAGGCCAGCCTGGTCTACAGAATGAGTTCCAGGGCAGGCTCTAAAGCTTTACAGAGAAATCCTGCCTTAAAAAAAAAAAAATGAGTAATAATGTCATTGGCTACTGTGATTACAATTCCAGGCTTCTTTGATTTCAATTTCTCTTTCATATTCAGAGTTAATAAGCTCGGTTGCCAAGATTCTGCTCCAGTTCACACTGCTAAGGAGGACTGCCCCCCCCATCGTCAGTACTCACTAGTTTGCATTCTGAGTGTGTCACACGTTCCCCCCACCTTCCTGTCTATACAGCAGACCCTGAGCATTACCTGTAGGTGAGGAAACTTGACGACGTCTCACAGCCCATCTGTGGGATTTGGACCCTGGCATTCAGTGCCAGAGCCTTGCAGTGCTCACAGTGACACCTGCCTCCCCTGACCCCACCTCTCCAGTGACAGGTCTGCCACATTTGCGTCCTGTGAACTCACTCTCTTGGTGCCCTGGGAGACTCTTGGCCTTCTGTGAAGGCACCCATAGTTTTGACCTTTTCTTGGTCCCCACAGGTGCTGTGTAAACGCTAGCTGAATTCGTGTGGGGGCTGGATGAACTGAGTATGTCTTTGAGGAAGGGACAGTCTTAGTTTGGGCAGCTATAAACCAACACTTGCCTCTCACAGCTTTGGGATTGCAAATCAGAAAGCAAGCAGCGCCAGTGGCTAGGAGCTCATGACCCTTCCTGCTTCTGTTCGTAGAAGGGAGACTCAGAGGACACTGGCAGCTTGTGTGGGTCTCTCTGTCCCCTGTGAGGGGTTCATCATGGGCATCAATCCCAGTATCTCAGCCCAATCATTCCCTAAAGGCCCCACGTGTTAAGTGTTAATAACACCATCCTGTTGGAGATCAAGGTCTCGGCATGCTGCGAACTTGGAGACATGGGAAGCAACTTCACACGTGGGAATGCAACTTCCAGGTCTGGCATTAAAGCCTGAGATGCTCTGCTGTGTTAACAGTCCTCTGGGGCCTCCACTGCACCAAAGGAAAGGCTGTGGAGCACACTGGCTTTCTTTCTTCTTAGAGTGTGTGACAATGGTTTCAGACCCCTGAAGGCAGTGCCTTCTACCTGCCCCCATGACTGTTTGACAACCCTGGCTCCCTCACACTTGCATTCCCGGTGGTGGGGACCCAGGACCCCTGCTCTCTCTAGAGTTAATAAGCAAAGGGTGATGCCACATAATAGGTATTTCATCGTGTTATTCACCAGATGATTGGGTGAGATTCAGCCAGGAGCCCAGGTATCCCAGCTTAGCCCTGGTGTCAGTGACACCATTAAGGAAGGAGGCAGCCTAGGCTCCCTTCTAGCTTCTATAGTGCCCCTGGGAGGACGCTTCTGGGCGTCATCAACATTCTCCATGTCCTTGGTCACAGAAAAATTCCTGGCAGCTGCCAGCTTGGGTAGGGCCCCTCTCTGCTTTTAATCTCAGTGCCTCTCCATCCGTGGAAATGTCATCTGGCCAGGTTATAAATTCTTAGGCAACAGAGGCTGCCTCATCCTCTTCAGCAAATGTCACTGCTGACCCATCCCCCACTCTGTCACCTACCCGCCAGTCCTCAGTGAGGCGCATGCCAGGTGGGATAAGAACAAAGCAGAGTGTCTTAGGGCCTTCACACTGCTCCCCCTGGTCCTCCTGCCCACATCCCATGCCCTGTCCTAGGTGTGTCCTGTGGGACTGAAGCCCAGGCTCTGTGATGAGACTCAGAGCATCCTGTGAGGCTAAACTTGTGCTCATGCTTAGCATCCTAGGGAGACCCTCAGGGACACCTCAGGTGTCTGTCTCTGCTGTGCAGCTCCCCAGCTCCCCACAGTCCCTCTAGGTCTAGAGATGGAGGAGGAAGGGAAGGTAGAGGGCAGAGATTGGTTAACACAGGGCAGGTGACGCAATGCCAATGCCATTAAAATTAATGATCGGTTCCAGCTGACTTGGCCTCCAGCAGAACAATCAACCTCAAGTCAAGGGTGGAGGTGGGAGCTGGTCTCGTTTCCACAGTCCTTATCCTCAGAAGGAAGGTCAGTAGGAGATGCTGGCTTCAGAGATACCCATTAGATACACTGAGATGAATGGTGTCAGTGGCATGCGGGTGTCCCCATGAGTGGTGTGATATCTTTATGAAGGAAGACATCTGAGCTTTTTGCATAGTTGAAAGCTGTCCATTGACCCTTTCTACCACTAGTCCAGAATGCACAGGTGAACTGTTTTGAAGAACTTTGAGGGTGTCAAGATGATGAAAAGGTGAGACCCACTCAAGCTTTCCTTATGATATACTCACTGACTATGACATGGTCTTACAGGTCCCTTGCCAGCCAGGGTGTGACACTGTGGACCCAGACGGGTCTATGAGATGCTCCCTGGAAGTACAATTCAACACAGTTCCAGAGGAAGACACGGCTGTCCACTAGGCTGGTGCTGGTCTTGGAACCCAGGGTTGTGGCCATGCTAAGTGGGCATCCCACTACCAGGCCACGTGGCAACCCCAGTTGGGTCCTCCAGGTCTATCTCTAGCGTAACTTTCCTTTTAGTCTTTGCTTGAGGGTGACCGTGCTGACAAGCTGTGGTCAGAGAGAGAGGGGGGAGGAGGGAGGGAGGGAGGGAGAGAGAGAGAGAGAGGGAGGGAGGGAGGGAGGGAGGGAAAGACAGAGGGAGGGAGGGAGGGAAAGACAGAGGGAGGGAGGGAGGGAGGGAGGGAGGGAGGGAGGGAGGGAGGGAGGGAGGAAGAGAGACAGAGAGAGAGAGACACTGTTTTCATACAAGGCTGCACTAAACTTTGTCCCTGGGGTTTTATCCAAAAATGTTTGTGGCCTTCTAGTTCTCTTTCCCTTGGGCTTCACTTCCCAGGGGTGAATTTGTTCCAAGCGAAATGAAATGAACCAGGCTGTCCTCAAAGGGACCTGTTTCTAGGGGTATGGCTTGAACTCCCAAATGGATCGGGGCTCCCTTGCCATTGCCTTCCTGTCCCCCAAAGCTTATTTTCAGTTAGGCCCTGAAGATGGATAGTTGTATTCAGCGAAGTGTCCTTCATCACTACCAATACAGCATAACGACTGCAGAGCCAGCTGTGGGGCACATCTGTGACCAGGCCTGACCTATAGGCTACTGCCCAGGGATGTGCTTTACTGTAGCAGCAGTAACAGCAGCTCCAAGAGTCAGGAAGATTTCTCCTGACCCAAACCCACCCACCACCTCCTACAGCTCCCATGTGATGGCCATGAGATGCTGGACCCCATGAGAGTACAAAAGGCAGACTTTTCCAGCACCCAGGCTCTGTTCTCGTAAGCAGAGCTCCCCCCTCCCGCCCAGAGGGGCAACTCCATGGCTCACTTTTTATTCCTGTTAGAAGGAGGGGAAGGAATGGAGGCAAGTTCTGGGAATTCTGCCCAGTGTTCCACCCCAGGCAAGTCCTTTGGGGACTTCCATGGAGTGTGTGTGTGGGGGGTGCAGGGCTTTCTCCCCCCCACTTCATGGCTCAGACCGTGGGGGGGGTGCAGGGCTTTCTCCCCCACTTCATGGCTCAGACCTGCATCCTGAGTGACTCTGTAGGAAGGCCTTCCTCAGGCTGCTCCTGCCTGCCGAGCTCTGTCACAGCTGGGGTAAGATGTGTGTTCCACACACTCATGCCTGCATGCCAGGTGCTATGTAGCAGATTCCAGTGTTTGATGGTAGTGTGTTATCATCATTTCTCTGTGCCAGTTGGTGCTGTGGCCACCTGCAGAAGCAGCATGCCCCAGGTCCCAGAGCAGCCCTGCCCTGCACCATGAAGAAGCTACTATGTATATTTACCTGTGGCATTGATGACGCCCATTGGGGTAGGGACAGGGGCGTATGTTACCTGGGGGAACTAGGTCTGGGGAAGGGGCACCATAGTGTGAGCAAGCTCTTGCTTACAGCACAGGGACAGGGAAGTAAGCTGTAAGAGAACGCCAAGAAGCTGGGGTGGGGGAAGGGAGCTGTGTCTGCTGCCTGGGTGAAACCTAATTCCCCAGGTCCCAAAAATCCGGATCCCACTTCTGACACCAGATATTGTTGTTTAATAAGGATCAGGAGAAGCAAATAGGCTGAATAGATGTTTATTCAGGGAGAAATAACTCACAACATAGGCAGATGAACACCAGCAGGTTCCTGGTCCCAAGGATGCCTCCAGATGTTCTTCTGTACCCATGCTGCAAGCAAGAGTGTTCTGGAGCCCCTTCCCCAGACCTAGTTTCCCCAGGTAATGTCCACCCTTGTCCCCAGTGGGTGTGGTCAGTGCCACAGGTGCACAGGTGCGGACAAAGTGAATAACCCACTATACTACTACAATGATCAAAAGGGCAAAACCATGGAAACTTGAGTTATTGATAAGGTTGAGTCTACCTTTTTGGTGTGTGTGTGTGTGTGTGTGTGTGTGTGTGTGTGTGTGTGTGTTTAGGCGTGTGTTTGAGTATACACACAAATATATGTGTGGGTGCTTGTGCCTATGGAGGCCAGAGAAAAATGATACATATCCTCTATTGTTCTCCACCTTAGTTTTTGAAACTGGGCTTCTCACTGAACTTGAAACTCAACATCTCTAGACTGGCTGGCTGGAGAGATTCTGGGATCTGCCTTTCTTCATCCTGGTCAGTCCCTCTGCCCCTCTTCCCTCCAAACTCTTGTGGATGCTATGGATTCAAACTCGGGTCCCCTCCCCTGCACAGCAAATGCCCTTACCCACTGAGCCATCTCCACACTCTGGTGGGGCAGCTTTCTGCTGTACGTGTGAGGCAAATCTCTGCACTCCTCAGAGTGGGCCTTCTCAAACCTAGCTGCCCATCTGTGTCAGCTGGGGGTGCTTGTTTTCTGTTCGTTTTTGGTGCTGAGGCTGGAACCCAGGGCTTTCATGCACAAGAGTGAGTGAGCCACACCCCAGCATCTGTTTTGTGTTTTTAGATAAGCAATTCCCAGAGTCATCTTTGTGCCTTCGAGGGCTGGCGTTGGAACTCTAGACTCCATGTCTTCAGGAGCCTCCACGAACAAACTGCACTGGATTCTGCCTCAGTTTCTTTTTCTGTCACTGTGATGGAACACCCTGACCAAAGCAACTCAAGGGAGAAAGGACTTATTTTAGCTGACACTCCACGGGGCTGTCCGTCATGGTGGTGAAGTCAGGCACCAGGAGCTTGAGGCAGCAGGCTGGCATTGCATGTGCAGTCTAAAAGCCGTGTGATGAACTCATGCTCAACTACTGCTCAGGCCTCTTGCTCCATTTTATTCAGCCCAGGATCGTATGCTCAGAGAATGGTCCTGTCCACAATTACAGCGAATCTCCCCACGTCAGCTAACACTATCAGGAAAATACCATACAGGCATGCCTGACCTGTGGCCTGTCAGTTTGGCAGCTTTGATGAGCCTCCATTTTCTGTCCATGATGACAGATGCCTATCTGGAGCTGGGCATGATGGGACATCATGTAATCCCAGCACATGGGAGACTGAGGTGGAGATTTCAAATTGGTAGCCTGGGCTTTATAATATACCCTGTGGGGAAGCATCTCTATTTTAGAGATGTTTTCCTTGGCAGGAAGAGAGAAGGGAGGCCATAGATCCAGAGGCAGAGGGCCATAGCCCACAGTGAGTGACAATGGGTGGGGTGACTCGTGGATATTTGAACATCATTATGGATGAAGCTTTTAGCTGGACATAGTAACACACCTGTGGTTCCAGCACTTGCTGGGTAGAGACAGGAGGGTCAGGGTTTCAAGAGCAGCCTGGCTATGTGAGATTCTGTCCAAAAAAGTCTTCCCCATCTGTATGTGTCAGGGAGTTACATGTGTATATATACATGCTTGCATGTTTGTGGAGGGGGCTGCCATGAAGTGTGCAGGCCCCAGTTTGATCCCTGGAATCAAATAAGAGAATTGATTCTCATAGATTGTCCTCTGATCTCAATACATATGCAGTGGCCTGCGTGTCTCCTTCTAATAAATAAATAATTTTTTTTTAAAAAAGCAGCGTAGGTAGAGAGGGTGGTGTGCGCTGAGCACACTAGCTCTGCAGTAACGGCATCTGTGTTATTTTCACTTAATACTTTCCCCACGCATTCGAGTTCCTCTCCCACCATCTTTTTGCATATGCAGGGTTCTCTTGTGCAATGCTGTCAGCCTGTGTTCATCTCCTGTTCCCCACACATGACACACCACCAGCAGCTAAGGATGGTGCCATGTACTTCTTAAGTCCCCCGGGGTGTCTGTCACTTCTCAGAGGTTGCATTCTCCTTCCAGTGACAAAGGACCCCACCAACACCTGCTGTCAGCCTCATTTCCTTAAGGCTTCTTTCCCATCGCATCCCTCTTCTGCTCACAATTCCCCGGGCTCTGCTTTCTGCAGGTTAAGCAGAACCATATCCCGGCATTCAGAGTTCTCCAGTGACCCAGCTCCTGCTCCTCATCCTCCCAACAACCACTTAGGTGTCCCCACTGCTGCCCCGGTGCTGCCTAAACTCACCTCCCTCTCCCCACTGGATAAGGTGGGTCTCATGGCCCAGGTCACTCACCTTCCCTTCTGTAACCCTGCAAAGGTAACTTTGCTAGTGGAGTATGAGTGCCTGCAGTACTTCAGGCTGCAAGGGCAGGACTCTGTTAGTTCCTGAAGTAGCCTACACAGACTTGCAAAGGGTAACCTTGCCTCATCACCCAGAAAGGAGAGCCATCAGGCACCAAGTGTCCCTGCTGGACTGCCCATTCTGTGAAGACAGCTGCTTGGTTTAACAGTTCCCATAGGACTGCTGTGCCCTGTGCTAGGTCTGTGAGGTTGGTGCGAGGCCAGCTTCCTGGTTGTCATGCTATGGTGAGCTTCATCATTCCTCAGGAGGACAGGGTTGTTTGGAAATGCAGACTCCTGGGCACTTCAGGCATTCTGGGGTGCTGGTGTCTGTGACAATGCTGCAAATGTGTCTGTAACAATGCTGCAGGTGATGCTAGAGGGCCTGACAGTACGCAGTGCAAGGTTTCTTCTGTGCCTTCCACAGCCCACCTGCTGTGGGAGAGGGACTGTGCCTAGTTGGAGATCTGGAAGTAAAGGAGATGGGGAGGTGGAGTGGGGCCTTCACTGGGGGTAGCAGTTCAGATGAGAAAGAGTGTGGGGAGGGTCAGGGCGAGAAATCAGCAGCTGGACTCAATTTCCCTCAGCCTTGATCTTAGGCATTAGGACAGGCTGGAGTAAAATCCGTGTTCTAAATCGAATAGGAGCCAGAAAGCTGGAAAGGGAAGTGGGGGTGGGGTGGGGGGTGGAGCGGGAAGTGAATGGACAGCCTCAGTGTCCTCCAGGGCAGGAACAGAGATAATTGGGGTCATGAGAATGGTCATTAGTCCATGGGCCAATTTCCCAAATGTCTCAATTTAGATCCTGGCCTGCTTTTGACTCTTGGAGTCACAGTGGGGTCAGCTTGTTATTGTGACTTTGAGCAACATACTTAATTCCTGAGTCTCTCTATATAAGATAAAGTGGAAGCTGAACACCTGCCCCCAAAGATGTTGTGTCCCAATCCCTACACCTGTGACTATGTGAACTGATGAAAGGGACTCTGAGGCATGGTGAAGCAGGGACTCTTGAGAGATGAGATTATCAAGTGTGTCCACACATAAGGCAGGCAGGAGGACCAGGCTCAGGGATGGATGAGAGGACAGCAGATCAAGGACAGGGTGCTATGCTGCTGGCTCTGGCTACTGAGCAAGGGGCCATGAGTCAAGACCACAGGCAACTACTAGAAGCTGGGGCAACGGGACATGGGGTCCTCACACTAGACCAGAAACTTCATTCAGACTTCCCTGACTCCAAAGCAGAGGAAGGATGCATTTGCTTGGCGGAAGCCACTAAGCTTATGGTAACTGTTGTGAGAGCCCCCAGGGAACAGTCACAGGAAGAACAGGCAGAGTCCTTGGGGGGGGGGGTCTCGCATCAGAGAAAAGCTACATCCAAGCAAAGCTCTGTAATTAGCAGTATCGTCAACAGGGTAAGACAGAGGTGGGAAGGGGGAAGGGGAGGGGAGGGGAGGGAAGAGGAGGGAAGGGAACTGGGAGGAGTGAAAGGAAGGGAACACCCCCCAGGTGGCTGCTCCTCTTACACTCCTCCCCTTGGGTTGGAGTGGTTGTGGGAACATCAGGGATGCTCTGAGACTGTCTGGCTGCAGTCCTGCACTCCGTCCACAGGTCCCAAATCCCAGTCCTGTTGCCTAACCATCAACACATGGGCTGAGATCACTTCCTGGCACTCTTTCTCCATCTCTCTGGAATTCAAGATCTGAGACCGACTTTTGGTCACCCAACGACTCCTGTGTTCCAGAAGCCACAGGCATGGTGCTAGGCCTAGTGCCTCAGTGTCAACACCTCCTCCTGATCTCTTCGCTTTGACCTGAGCAGGGCAGAGCCCTGGAGGACAGGGTGCAGGGCCTCCCTGCTTCTCTCTGAGCACTGGGGGCTGAGCCATGGGGGTGGAATGGCAGCCTTGCAGCCTCCCTGAAGCTGTCCCCTCTGGCTTCTTCCAGGTACGTTCGTCTCAGCCTTCACCGTGCTGTGTGGGGCCCGCACCGACCTCCCAGACAGGCATGTGTGCTGTGTCTTCTGGCTGAATATCGCTGCGGCCCTAATTCAGGTGCTCACAGCCATTGTCATGGTGGGCTGGATCATGAGCATCTTCTGGGGCATGGACATGGTCATCCTTGCCAGTGAGTAAAGGCTGGTATGCTGAGGGCCGAGAGGGGTGGGGTCTGGCCAGGGAGCCAGAGCTGTGGAGGAGCCTTCGAGGAACAGGCGGCCTACACTTATCCCAAAGACGCCTGTATCCTTGGGCACAGCCTCCAAGGGCACTCTGGTTCCTCTGCCCTAGTGCCGTGGCCACTTGTGGCAGAGTCCTCTCTCTACCATACCAGCCCTGCAGGGTGGGTCTCCAAGGAAGGGTCCTCTCCAGCAAAGACACACTCGCCACAGTTGTCAAGGAAGCAGTTCTCCCACTGAATCTGAGTAAGCTTGTGAATTCAGAATGAGGTCGGCCTCTTGGCCCATGGTTGTGTGTGTGCATCACAGTTTCTAGAGAAGGAGCAAGGCCACACACTGTCTTCACCTGCAGGAAGCCAAGTAATTGTGTTTCTCACGTAGACCTGAATGACTCCTCACTAGGTTAAACTACACTCCTTGGTTGGTTGGTGCCAAAGTCTTACAAGCTCTCACTGTCTTTGAAGGTGTTAATGAATCATCCAACATGAATTCAAAATCAGCTTAGGCACAAAAGTGTTTTGTGGAAGTATATAAAGTTCCAAAATCAAATTTACCAAAGACAAATGAGCATTTTAAAAATAACTTGGCAGAATCTTCAATCAGACAACACCTGTCTGGAACAGCTGTTTCCCTGTAACTCCTTTCCTGTTCCTACCCCACTGGGTAGAGGGCCTCAGTAATTGGTGCCACATCCCCTCAGTCACTTTGCTTTTTGTACCCTGTCCCTACATGCTGCTCCTCATTGGGTTGAATTGCCAGTGTATGGGGAAGCTGTGCCAGGTGACGACCCGAGAGGCAGGAGGAGAAGACAAGATAGGGGCCATAGGATGACCTAGAATAGTCTGGAACGACCCAGAACTTTCTCAACCTCAATTGGGGTTCCTTGGAAGATGCAGGAAACTCAGGCACACACAATGCTAGGACCAGCGTCGGTGACTAATCAAATCACCCCACCAGAGAAGGTTCAAGTGTTAGACTCAGCGTGGGTGGCCAGGGTGACAGACTTGACAGCAGGTCTTCACAGAGTTCAGAGAGGAAGTCAGAGGGCTGGACTTTTAGGGTGTCCCATAGGCAGAGTCAGGGTAGGAGGCAGCAGCAGGTGGCAGTGAGGGGAATGCCCCTATCTGCTGGGGAGAGCCTCAGATCAAGATGAATCATACAGCTCACCCCGAATCTGATGGCCCCTCTACTGGATCTCACTCCTCCTGGCTTCCCAGGAGCCACCAGGCCACTTCCCTGGGGATCCCACTCCCAGATAGATCCTAGGAAGTACAGCTACTCTAGAAGGCGTGGGAAGGCTATACCTCACATTCCTGGCTTCTCGGCTCTGTAAACAAGCATCCAGGTTAGTGGTGTTAGAACTCTAATAAGAGAGTTAATCTTTCTGTTACTGTAACTAATACCTGGGATCAATGTACCAAGAAAAATGATTTACATTACCCTGAGTTTTAGAGGATTCAATCCAGGCTTGGGTGGCCTTTTTGCTCCCAATTGTGAACAGACAGCATTTCATGAAAGGACAAAAGCCACTCACCTCATGCCTGGGAGGGGAAAGAAAGAAAGAAGAAACACGACTCTCAAGATCCCCTTCAAGAGAATTCATCAGCTAAACCCAAAGACTTTCCATCTGGGGGCCAACCTTTACACCTGGGCCTTCAGGGGACATTCCAGGTCTGCCATGACAGCAAGGAATGTACCAGACTAGGCTTCAATAAATGTGTGTTGATGCCAGACCTGATTCCTGCAGCTTCCTGAATCCAGATGCTCTTTGGCCTCCCTCTGATTACTGCCCACTGAACCCAACACATGCCAGGACTACCATGTAAAAAATGAGCCCAGGACCCCAAGTAACACATCTTTAACTTGAAATATCATGAGTTGAAGCATTGTAAGTCATCAATCTGTGCTTGTCTTTGGTCCTCCTTAATCCCCAGGAACAGGGGTCTAGACCAAAGCCGTAAGTTTAAGAGCACTCCTGTTAGCCCTAGATGAGACAACATAGATCTCAAGACGTGTAGATGGGGGTCCATGCCCTCCCTCCCTAATGTCTCCCAGGCCGGAACTCCGTAGCCTGGTGTAGGAGCTGTAATCTGGCTGAAGGATGTACAAATGTCCGGGGCTCCAGCCCAGCTCTTCCTTCCTGCCCTCTAGGCTCCCTTATGTGTTTGTCAGCCCCTTGGGTATCTGGGATGTATTCAGGGGTTCTGCCTTGGCACCAAATTTTTTGCCATGATTTTTGGGGGCTGCAGAAGAAAATCAATCCTTGCTTCCTCTTCTCAGACTGCCGGATACACCCACCAATCTCAATAGCCATTGACTTTTCACTTCTTTTAAAAGTTGCTCTCACCCTCAAAAGATGGATGCCTCCCTCTCATGAGACAGTATAGGGTTGCACTGAGCAGCCATGTTTGAGGAGGTGTCTTGGGGTGGCCCCTTAGAAGGGAACAGCTGCAACTGACTTTGTCCCAGGAACAGTTGGGTAGAGGGTTATTCCTCTGACATCACTCACATAAAGAACACAGGTTGGGTTGCACATGGCACCTTGGCCACCAGCAAACACAGTATCAAATTAAAAACTTCTGAGAGGGATCGAGAGTTGGCTAAACATAGAACTCCATCTGTAATAATAAAATAATGAGCAGCACCAGACACGGCAGCTTGTCTTGATCACTGGACAGAACTTGTAGGTAGTTCTTTCCATTGCTACATCAACAGCAGACATTTATAATCATTTCTGACATTTGTCTTAGCACAAGGCTCCTGGCAGCCATTACCAATCGTTCTAAGATGTCTGCATCTTAAGATGTTTTCTGTCCTCAGGTCTTTCCCAAAGCAGCAGGCTTTATAAATGTGGGTCTAGTCTGTAGAAATAACTAATCATGTAGTCCAGACAGACGTGGGCTGGGACCAGGGCTGGTCACTACAGCATCTTTAGTTTGTCAGTCACACCTGCTTCCTCTGTACCTGTCCCTCTTCTAATCGTCCAGAATGCACCCTGAGAGCATGGGCTGGGAGCAGGGAGTAAAGGAGGAATAAAGACAGGAGGTGAGCAAGGATGTGGGCATGGCTGAAGAGGGCGCTGGGCAGACAGGGCCAGGACCGTGTGATACATCAATCGGTGGAAATGGCTGCTGGCCACGATGGCTTGTCACTTCGAGGACTAAATCTGCCTTGGCTGAAGCTCTGTCTTTGCAGGGTCTTTGGTGGCGCCCCCCCTCACCTTATAGTGCCAGCTCTTTGGCTCCTGTGTTCAGACTGTTTCTTTTTCTCCTCTTCCTTCTGCTGCCTTGCATCTCTGCTGCTGCAGTCTCCCAAGGTGAGTCTGTTAGTATACCCTCTCCCCTGCGCAGAGATCCCACCCTCTTGACTGGCTAGAGGTTAATTGCATGTTCACTGTTTGGAGAGGAGAGTGCCTAGCCTAACAGGTCCCTGACGTCTCTACCATCTCTAGCTCCCTACGCCACTCTGATCACTTCTATTGCCCCTAGGCCCCTAACCATCACTGGATTGTTGGCACCCACGATTGACAGGTGGCCCTACATAGAAAGAGACCCAGCTGGGGCTCGTGGCTTCTTCCTCTGTAGACCAAGGTAGCTGGCAGTCACAGCTTAGACCACCCTTCCCTGCTATCTCAGCTCTGTAATCTCACCCAATCATATTAGTAACAATTCCCTCACATCGTTAGTGGTCCAGCCCTCCCAGGGAGGGATGTGGATACATCCATGGGTGAAGAGCTAGTCAGTGCATATGAGGGCCTGGGTTTCATCTCTGACACTGGAAAACAAAAATTGCAGTATTAGCAATGATGTTCTGAAGATTCAGTGTTCTCCAGCCCTGTTCCTGTCCCTGCTATCCAGCTGGTTGAACATATATCAGCTGTTCCCTTCTTGGGCAGCCATCCTTCTTTCCTTCCCTCCCTCCCTCCCTCCCTCCCTTCCTCCCTCCCTCCTTCACTCCTCCCTCCCTCCCTCCTTCCTTCCCTCTCTCCCTCCCTCCCTCCTTCCATCCCTCCCACCCTCCCTCCTTCCATTCCTCCCACCTTCCCTCCCTCCCTCTCTCTCTTCCTCCCTCTCTCCTCCTATATAGCCTAGACTGTAAATAGTAGATCTTCGCTGCTCCCTGTATGAATAATGTCTTCATAGTGTAACAAGGTCCTGTATATTCTGGTCCTAAAGGGCGTGTCCCCTAACTGCCTTTCCTCCTTCCTTACAGGGTACAAGGATCAAGGTATCCCACAGCAGCTGTGAGCCTACAGGACCTGCCGGAGAAGTCCAAGGTCCTGTGACAGCTGCACCAGGTGGCTTTGGGCACAAGGACCTTCACGTGTTCCCTTCTGCCACTTCTCAGATTGGGGTGGAAAGGGAGTATTTAAAAAATACTATTTATTTTGAAGAACACACCTCCTTTCTCAGCAGGGTCTGAGGCAAACTTCTTTCCCTGCTCCAGAGATGCATGGGAGGCACAGGGCCAAAGCCCGAGGGCTGGGCTAGAGGCGGTTATTGACCAAAAGCACAGGGGTGCTGGGCAGTGCTTATCCAACTGTCCACTGAACAGGCACCCAGCCTGCTAGACTGGGCTGCTGTGGGCCCTTGTGTAGGTGATCGGGCGCTCTCCCAGGCATCAGGACTTCATGGAACACTTTTACTGGGTCCTCGCCCCCTTCCCTGTATCTGTTCTGTCGTCCCCCCAGGGGGCAGTATCAGGGTGGAGGTTGCAAGGTGACCGGGTGATAGCCTAGCGTGGAAAGGTCCTTGGGTCCCCACAGGTGTCTGACGACACCCCAGCCTTTTAGTTAATGGCACTCACACCTCCTCTGGGATGGTATTGCTAGAATTCCAGATGCTTGTATGCAAAATGACCAGACTGAGTTCTTGGATGCATTTACTACTGTTTCTGGTCCCCTCTCCTTCTGAAGTCCTCGTGTTTCCAGATCCAGACGGTTTGGTTTGGTGACGGTGACGGAATCCATTCATTGCTATTTCCTAACACCCGAGCTGAGTCTGGGCTTCCCACCCACCACCAAGCATGTGGATGTCTCTAAGAGCCCTGTGAATAGTCAGATGCCTTGGGACCCATGAAAGGTAAATACCCTGGCCTGTTCAGGTCTCCTGAGCAAGTCCCAGGGGACAGTGGACACTCATCTGTATTTGAAGTGTGAAAGGAGTAACATCAAGAGGTTGGGGACTTCAACCTGGAATTCATTCGTGCGGCAAGAAGATGCATTGTGAGGCTGAAGTTGTTGGCACAACTGGTGGACCTTTGTGCCCCTTCCAGCAGCAAACCTGGAGTGATGTACCAGTACAAAGCTAGATCCTTACAGGGGGAGAAACCAACAGGCTTGCAGGCACCGTCTGAAGTCAAGAGAAAGGCGATCCAAAGTACAGCGGTGGTCTGGCCCTTTGCGTCTCTCTCCACTCTTCTTTTAGCGTAGGAAGCGCTAACACGTGGGGCAGGCCCAGAGCTCAGTTCCCAGCCGCACTGGCCTTGAGCCATCAGTGGGTCCCACTTGGAGAATCTCTGCCTGTGTAGCAGAGGTTCTGTCACAGCATGGCTAGGGCTAATGAATGGAGCTGTCCACTTTCTGCCTTGGAGGATAGAGGCTCTCGAGAAGCAGCTCCCACTTCTCTGGGGTTCCGGACCCTATCAGGCTTCTTTGGTAACAGTCTTTGGTAACAGATCCCCCAGACTGGACAGCACCTGACATCATGAAGAGATGTAGACCTGTGACTACACACTCCTGGCTCTGATTCTGGACTAGTTTTCCTGTCCTTCCAGGTGTCTACCCATTGGTTTCTTCCAGGGCTGTGTGGATAGACACCCTTGGACACCTGCCAGGGTCCCATAGCTTCTGTGTTTCTTTCTGTTGCTTCTGTGTGTCCCAAGCCCCTGTCTTAGGCCACCCACTCTGGCAGATCACTGCTCTCAAGGAAGCTACATCAGGCACCAAAGCTGTACCAGACAGCCATAGCACAGGGGAATGAGGGGTCAATGTGCCCTCTCATGCTGCCAACCCACAGCCCTTTACCCCACATAGCCAGTGATGACAGGTGTTGGCAAAAGTGGCCCCAGAGTGAGAGAGAAGTCTATTTGCCTGGTTTGGATTGGGGGTGGCTACTGGGGGAGTTGAACAGAGATAGCAATTTGTATTGCTTGTTTAGTGATGTGAGCCAGACTTGAGTGGGACTTTTCTGAGTGACAAGTCTCACCATGAGTGTGGGATGGTTTAATACAGGGGTTCGCAAGCTTGGAAAATTGTCTTCCTGGCACCCCCCCAACTCTAGGTGGCTGATGTGGGAAGACTAAGGAGCTCCCAGAACAGTGAGTCCAAGGGTTACCATTAGCTACAAACAGCAGCTCCTGGGTGAGGCATAACTTTAGCATAATTATTCTCAGACAGTGGGCAGTGGCTAATTCACTCCACATAGTCCAAGCTGGCCATTGGATCTAGGTGACCAGAGTTCATTTACTATACACCAGCTATTTAGAAAGCAGAGCCATCCAGCCATGAAGTGCTTAGTGGCTACGGGACCCTTTAATGACAAAGCTGCCTAGATGGCATAGTGTCCCAGTTTCAAACAAGCAACATGCAAGGGGAAGGGGTTTTTTTGCTATTGTTGTTTTTGTTTTCTTTTTTGCTTCTAATCCAGGTGATACACAGTTTATCAAAGCCAAAGAGTCATAAAGTAGGAGCTTGAAGCAGTCATACACCCACAGGCGACAGCAGAGAGAAACAAATGCACCCATGCTGTTGGCTCTTTTTGCACCTTAGCTAGATTTATGTAAGCTTACAAAGTTCCTGACCACAGAAACGGTACCACCCACATTCGGAGTGGATTGTTCAATTAACAAATTTTCAATTAACAATGAAGAGACTCCTCCACAGGCATGCCCACAGGCCGATCTGATCTAAATAATTCCTCCTTAAGACATTTCACAGGTGATTCTAGGTTTTGTCAAGTTAAAACTCAGCAGCCGTGCGTAGTATATTGTGGACAACTCTGGGACCCCTGGATTGCGGACTGTGGCCACTATGGTGTTACCCATCCCCAGCCTCAGACTGACCAATCTGCTGTCTCTGCCTGGTTCAAGGCTCTGGCTGCTCTGCAGAGAAGAGAAGGGAGTGTCAAGGGCTCCTTGCCTCCAGGGCCCAGACCTGCCTCAGCAATCAGCCTCCACAGTAATTTGGTCCAGATGCTGCCTAGAGCAGTTCTTTTTCCACTGTTCTGTGAGCCGCCTGTGGCAGAGGCTTAGTTAAGCTTTCCCACAGGGAGGGAAAGCAGAGGCACCTCCCTCAGACACACACCCCTTAGGAGTCCCAGGGAGGGATAACGAACCTCTTCTGAAGGATGGGCGGTGTTTCCCGCTGCACTCCTGGATCCTTGACCTCATCTGCCCTCAAAGCCATGCCCCTGGCTTCTGCAGGCCCCTTATGGAGGGTGGAAGCAGATGGCAGCTGGAGACAGTTGGTTCTGAGAGATGCCTGGCTCATGGGATCCAGTTCCTGCATTCCCTCACAGAGCCAAGGCTGCACCAAATGAATGACAAAATAATGGGGTGTAGAATGCTGGGGGGCTGGGGAGCAGAGAGGACAACTAAGTTAAAGGACACAGAAAATGAGCCACATGGCTAGCATGTCCCCCAGACAGAAAAGGACCAAGGTGTGCAAAAGAGAATCACATCTATACATCATCTCAAACACTGGGTCTCAGACCAGCATACAGTGGCTGAAACCCCAAGACCAGAAAAATCCCCCTAAAGGTCGCTCAAGGGGGAAAGCAAAGCTGGATGACAGTGGCCCATTTACCCTAAGATGCAAAACACAAGCATCTTTCTCCAAGTCCTCTTTAGCTGCTCTCTTCCGGCAGGGCAGGGTGCTGCTAGTGGCAACGGTTCCGGGCAGGTCCTTCTCACACCTTCTGGATCAGATTCTAGCGCTGTTGTAGGGATCAGAGGGGAGCTTTGGGAACCCCCCACCCTCACTAATCATGGCTTCCCAGAGGGTGACCTCCTCTGTAGTTTGGGAGGTTTGGGCTTAGAGAACGAACTATAGCCACTCCACTTATTCCAGGGCAGAAGCTCACCCAGTACAGACCAAGATTTCCCCCTAGTGGAAACAGGGATCCAGGACGCCATCAGTGGGCCTGGGGGTGGGGTCCCTGGCCCAGCTATGGGTTCTATAGTTAGTAAATGTTCCTGCAGAAGTAAAAATGCTCAGGTCCTGAGCTCAGATGGAAGGTGTCCTTCATTCCATAGCCCTGCAGTAATCAGCTTCTATCAGTGACAGCAAGGTCTGCCAGCTAAGTGGTGAGGGAGAGGCTCAGAGCCTACAGTCAGTCTCCTTCCTGTCAGCTTTTGAGATCTTCTGAATGTCACTGGGGTCACAGAGGCTGGGTGTGATTCCACTCAGAGCATGACCCACCCTCAATCCCATAATGTACCAAGACAGAATCAATTCCAACCAGAGTGGTCCCGAGTACTCTCCATTTACGTCCAGGGATGACTATGGTCTAACTTCACCCACATCCCTCCAGCTGCCTTGTTGTCTTCAGTAAAGGAATAAAATCAGACCTTCATTTCTCCCAGGACCACCCAGGAAGGGGAGGCGTGTTGACCTCACTACTCGCAAAGGCTGGCAGCCCCAGAGCTGGGACAGTCCAGATTCTTCCCAGCAAAACAAGCATTGGTCCAGCATGTCACAACCCCCCAGGGGGAGTGACCATCCCTGGGGAGACACAGAGAAGTGCCTCTTTGCCCCAGATAGGTCACCAAAGGTCTAAAGAAATGATTCCACCAAAGTTAAGTCTGGGACCCAGTGAGTATATGCGGTTACATACTGGAGCGTGGTGACTTTTGGTAAGCTATATCATAGAAAAGCCACACCACAGCATGGGTGACAACTCAAGGAAGCTCTGTCACACTGGTCAGTCAGTCAGTCACCCCTCCCTGACTCATCCCCATGCACACAGATTCCCCTCTCTCCTGGGGGCTCAGTATCTCCACTGTACCAAATCCAGACCCACTGAAGTCCCCCAGAGTGCCCCGGTGTGGGAGTGGTGAGGAGGGGCCGTGACCTCTTCCTGGGGCTCTCCTGGGACCTCAGACAGGACTTTTTTACACTGCCTGCCCGAGCCCCGGAGCCAGCAAGGAGTAAACGAGGAGGGAGGTTTGGAACAGAGAGAAGTGACAACGGGCTTGTGACAAACTTCTGGGGACTTCGGTGGAGCCGCGGCTGGCCTTCCTCATAGGCACAGCTGGATGCTGTTACACAGGCTGTTCTTGTTTTCAGTAACACATAAAAGGAAAACCCTGGCTGTATCTCTGAATTATGAGCGAGTGTTGTGTTGTGAATTACTGTTTTGGTGTTGCCATTGGCTTCGTTTGGGTCTCTTTTCTCTGTTACATTAACTGTTATATATTTTTCATGTTCTCTGATGATGTCCAGGGCTTTCTTTTCTCACTCCTACTCACAGGGAGCCCACGTGCCCCAGTCCAGCCAGGGGTGGGGCATTGACAGCCCTTTCCAAAGATTGGAGACTACTTGGAATATCTCAGCCCTAGGGAGGATTCTAGACTTGCCTGGCAGAAACTGGGGCCCAGGTCTGACTTTGGCTAAATTTTCCAGTGTCCTCAGGCTTGACAGTCCCACCCCACCCCCACCCCACCCCCGCCCCCCAGCCTTGGCCCATAGGAGCAGAGTAGCGCTCCTGCTTCTTCAGATTTCCGACAGCTTTGAACCCTTCCTTCCAACACATGTGATGGAGAACTATCCACAACAACAAAGCCCGTGTACATGTCTCCATATACATATGTGTGTATATACACGAGATCCTGTTATAAATACACAAAGCATGGCATTTCTTTGGCATTCTAATGTGTGTGTGTGTGTGTGTGTGTGTGTGTGTGTGTGTGTGTGTGTGTTTAATCCCTGGAAATACAGTTTTGGAAACCTTCTTTTTCCTCTTTTCTGTGTAATAAACATTTATGTGACCTGTCTGGTGGCTTCTCAAGTTTCCACGTCTTCCATTTCTGTGACCAGACAGATCTCCAACCACTCTCAACACTTCGGACCCTCTCTCCCTCCATCCTCAGCTGCCGATCTTTCCATCCTGAAGGCTACCTTCCCCTCTCCTGGGGGACTGATCCGAAGTTCTCTCTGCTCCCTGGGTCCCTTGGAGCCAGGGATGTGTACTCTCCACAAAGCACTAGGACCCGAGTGGTGTGCAGTGGGAGCCCGTTTCCGTTCTCGACGGTTGGACTGGCTGGCGAGGGAAACGTGTGTGACTTACATGTTGAGACCATGTCTTCCATAAATGAGCATCTGGGCATGTGCAGTCTGAACTTAGTGCCGGCTGCCAGCCATTGTCCCCTCCTTCTGAGACAAGGAGGGGATGGCAGAGTGCTGTCCACAGCCCAGACAATATCTTCATCGGCTGATGTGAGAAGGCCTATGGGACTTATTACACTTACTGACGATGGGAAATAAGTACATTACAGATGGACAAGGGAGAATGTAAAAAGTGTTCTAAAATCTGACAAAACAGACTTTAAACTAAAGCAACAATCTGTCAACAGGACATCATGATTCTCAATGTAACTGCCCTGAATACAGGTGCACACTATCTCATAAAGCATACTTAGATGGAAAGCCACAGATTAGTCTTAGTGTGATAATACCTGCTGACTTCAATACCACACTCTAGCTAATAGACCATCCCCACAAAAAACACCCCCCAAAAACAGAAATATCAAAATTAAATGACATTGCACATCAAATGGACTTACAGGGCATTCCATTCAAATACTACAGAGTACACACTCTTCTCAACAGCCCACGGAACAGCTATGTGGGGCACAAAGCCTCTCTCAACAAATACAAGAAAGGTTATAATAATTTGCTGATCACAACAAGACTACAAATCATCAACAAGAGAAACTCCAGAACACATACAGATTCATGAAGAATCTAGAAATTTCTGGACAGGCAGGAAAAAATCTACTAAGATGGATCCCACTTGAGTTGTTGAAAGATCAATGTTGGGTGACGATTAGCCTCTGTGCTTCCTTGCACCTATGGGATGTCCTAGGGCATCTCAGGGTTCATGAGCATCCAAGTGGGCTGCCAAAGTCCATTATCTACTGTGGTTGCTTCAGGAGAACCAAGTGAGACATGCCTGCAGGGTTACTGTCAGTGGTGGGGTGGGCAGGAACAACCCTGGGCCCAGGAGACCTTGGATAGTCCTAGAGCTCACTCTTCCCCTGTGTTTGTGGGGCTCAGCTAGGGTTAAACCTAGCAATGCAAATATTAGTTTGAGGCGGTGTTTCTTCTAGGGACTTGGATACTATGAGCTAGTGCCTTCTTTGCCCTCGCTGAGATTGAGCCACCCCCACCCCACCCCCCCCACCAAAGGGTCCCTGATCTGGAAAGAGCGATGGGAGGAGGTCTGTGCTTAGCAAAGGCTAAGCTGCTTCCTAGGCAGGGGTGGGCGTGTACGTTCTCATCAGATATAGCAATGCCTGGCAGCAAAATTGCTGTATGGCCAAGAAACTTCTACACTAAGAGGAAGTTTCATCTGGGAGCCATCCTGGGCTTTCGAGTCTCCAGGCCAGCACGGGAGTCTGGAAGCCAGGGGACAGAGGTGCCACCTCTGCTGTTGGCTTCCAGAGAAGCGGGGAACATCAAAGTCCTTTGGAAAAGCAGAGGCACAGATATAAGGGTCTCCTCCAGCATAACTGTGTCCACAGTCTGCACCTGCTGCTCCCTGCATAGACACAGTTCTCCTCGACGCTGACAGCCAAGTCCTTCCTGGCTTCCCTTAGCCTGGGAGTCATACTCACCAGTGTGACACCGCTGGCCTTTGCTCTGTCATGGGGCAAACTCCTGCTTTACTCACATCCACATGACGCTGGGAAGACTGTCAGCCCCAGAAGCTGCCCACTTCTGATCCAGAGCAGGTCATGCAAGCCCCTCCTACTGCACTTACCCGGATAGCCTAGGGTCTTACCGGACTCTCTCTACCTGAATGAGTTTCCGGTTCTTGGTCCTTAGGCTGCAGTTTGTAAGCCCGAAGCTATTTGTGGGTAAAGTTCCTACTCCTTGGAGCAAGATGTCAACACAGAAAGCAGGGCAGAAAGAAGAGGGGCGATGCTGCCCATCCCGCATGCTGAGGCCAGCGCTAGCTCTGTCTCAACCACTCTGGGCTCAACCACTAGAGCCATGTGGGCCTTCTCCCTCCCTCCCTCCAGCCTTTCCTTATATTTCTGTCTTTCCTCCATTTCTCCCCTCTTTCTTCCCTCCCCTTCTTTCCCTTTACTCCTCTTTCCCATAAGCTTGTTCAAGTTCTTTCTCTCCAGTGTGTATGTGTGTATGTGTGTATGTGTGTGTGTATGTGCGTGTGTGTGCGTGTGTGTGCGTGTGTGTGCGTGTGTGTGCGTGTGTGTATGTGTGTGTGTATGTGTGTGTATGTGTGTGTGTATGTGTGTATGTGTGTGTGTATGTGTGTGTGTGTGCATGTGTGTGTGTGTGTGTGTGTGTGTGTGTGCATGCGCACACAGCATCCTCATTTGGCTTAATGTCTTCCCTGCTCCTCTTTTTGCCTAAGAACAAGGATTACAATGTGTGAGCAGCTACAGACGAGGAACAAATAGCTGGCATCAGCCAATTTATAATGAAGAAATGCGTATTTAGGTTCATTGTTCCAGATGTTTCAGTCCATGGTCAATTAGCCACATTGCTTTTGAGTCTGTGGTGAGGCAGTTTGTCATGAGTGTGTGACAAAGGGAGCCGCTCACCTCATGGCAGGAGTAAGAGAGAGAGGAAGGAGAAGGGACAGGTCCCAGTATCCCCTCAGAGTCATACCCCCACTGAACAGACTTCCTTACACTGGGTTCCATCCTCTACCCTCTAGTAGAACCACAGACAAGGGACTAACCTTCAACACATGATCCTTGGAAGGCACATTCAAGCACTGAGTCTTAACAGGTGTCACACACACACACACATACACACACACATATACACATATGCACACACACATACACACATACACACACGCACACACACACATACACACACACATACACACGCACACATATACACACACATACACACACACACGCACACACACGCACACACACACACACACGCACACACACATACACACACACACACACACACACGCACACACACACACACACATACACACACATACACACGCACACACACATACACACATACACACACATACACACGCACACATACATACACACACATACACACACACACACACACACACACACACACACACGCACACTGACACTGTGTTGTTTCCGGCAACCTGATGGCCTGTGGAGCCTGTTTGTGGGTCACCATACTCCATGATGTACTGTGGTAATAGAATATTACAAAAATATCTCTCACATTCTAAGATATTAGAACTTCTGCTGGACCTCACTGACAAAATTAATGCATACCTTGAGGTCACTTAAGATTTAAGACTGCTGTCCTGCTCTGTGCTCAGCCAGTTTGTTTAGCCTGCCTTTAAGGGAACAGTATAACAATCAACCTTACTTGCCTTGGATTTCCCACGTATTCAACATTTACAACCTAAGGTAACTTAGCACAGCTGTGAGCTCAGGTTATATACTCTTCATGCCCTGTGTTATGATAATAAATGTTGGAAACAGGAAATAGGCTGAAAGCAACCTTAAAAAATAAATGTTTGCTGTAAATGGTAAAAGCAACAGACAAATATTGCTTGATAGTATGTGTTTGTTATCTGGGCCAGTTGGGGTGAGTTAGGAGTCAGTAAAATTTCATCCCTTTTGCAACTCTATTGAAGACATTTGTAAAGTATTTCTCATGCCTTACTCATATGATGCCTTCTGTATTTTTCAATACATACAGAGGAAAGCGCTTTGTTAGGGACACACAGACATAGGGACAGATTCCTAAAACAATATTCAGGCAGGCACACATCAGACTCATACAACAGCCAGGGAACACTGGAAGACACAGGCAAAGAGAAGCTAAGAATTCAAATCTGGGCTCACTTGGGTAGATTACTCCAATGGGCAGTGCTCTTGATTTCTTTTCCTTAGTGTGATATTCATGCATTATTGGTGATTCTAAGTTTATTACTGCTGTGTTCAGACCAACACAACGGATGCTCTTTGCATTGGAGAAGCATCTCGGGTACACCGGGACTCACCGACTAGGGAATGGGGGCTGATGAACTGGAACCTGAGTTGCTTCAACTTTGTCTAAGCCTTTGCCTTTTGAGTCCTTAGGAAATGAGTACAGAGGCCAGAAGCTGGGCCTTGGGTGTTCCCTAAGACCCTAGTCTTTCCTGCTAGCCATTCCCACTGTGTTCTCCACAAAGCAGGGCCTGGGGTGCATGTGGGAGAAACTGCTGACCAGCCTACCCAAGCCACAGGTGCCCAGGCCAGCCCGCATGAGCATGTGCAGCAGGCACTTCCTCCCTGAGCCAGCCTGCCCCTATGCCCAGAGACATCTAAGAGACACCTGACCAGAGACACCAATGAGGAAAGGACATACAACACAGTCAGCCGCCTGAGCCAATGGGACCCTGGGAGGGGGTATAAAGGCGGGTCTAACTTCCTCAGTAAATGAGTCTGCAGCAGGCTCTGGTACTCACTGACTCCCAGTGCCTGAGTCATTGGTGCTGCGCCTTCTCACCTCCTCCCCCAAGGTGTGTCCGAGCAGGGTAACCCCCGACACCACTTTGTAGAGAGGGCTGGGTGTCTCAGACACAAACAATCCACTAAAATAGCACTGAATTCTGAACGTGTTTATTTTCCCCCTGCTAGCCACATTTCTGAGCCACGTAAACTTAACTAGTGGGTGGAGTTAAAAGTTAGTGGCTGCTGACACTTGTATGTATCGCAGCTCCCATCTCCTCCCGCCAAACGGAAAACCTTTTATTCAAAGGATCCTCTGCATCTAATGTAGAAGCTGGATTTGTTTTCTCTGCCTCACTGCCTCTTTGAAGTGTTGGCTATTTAGCCATGCAATTAACCACCCAGCCTGCAGTAGAGGCTCGAAGAATTTCATTTGAACCTGAAAGAAGCTGGACAAGAAGAAAACAAACACTTGGAGGATGATGAAAACCAAGCCTTAAGAAAGGGTGGCAGGGCTTTCTGGCTTGACAGGAGTGAGAGTGGCTGGCTTGGCAAGCCTGGCTCTCGCCATGCTGTGGGCCTCAGAGGGCACTCTTCAACACGGCCATGGCACCCACGCTGCCCTGTTAATGTCCCCCTAGCTTGTGGCCTTGACCTATAACAGGGCCTGGCATCCCCCCTGCAGGAATGTCCTCGTCATGCCATAGCTTAGGAGTCTACCTGTTTGTCACTGGGAGCACCCCTCCATTCTCTTCCTCCAGCCTTTCCCCGGGCCTGAGACCTGGCTGTGCCCACAGTGCCAGCTCTACACGGATCCTCTGCTCTGGTCACTCGGAGCTCCCACAGAGTGTCCTTCTATGTGTCTGTGAGGCTGCGCGGTATGCTTCCTCTGTCCTTCAACCCTCTGGGTAATTCATGCAGAAGTCGTTTTGGTGGTACTTATTTTTCAAAGACTTTCTCAAGTTTCCTTCATGCTGTTCTTTCCCCTACAGGGCCCCTGGCTTTCTCTGTTCTTTATGCTGTCCCACACATACCCGTTGTTTGCCGGAGCGGGCTATCATTTGTAAATTAAATGCATTCTATGACCAGCCTCTTTGTCTTAGGCAGTCCTGCAATGCACCTTGATGACCACAAGGGGACAGGCTCCCTCCCTAGTGGGGCCTTGCTGTTTCTCAACTGTCTTGAAGTCACTCCAGCATGAATTCTCAGAAAGAAGCATGACTAAAACAGGGATTTTCACCCCCCTCCTCATTGAAATAGAGCAGGGCTGCTGTTGTCAGAGCTGTCTCAGATACCGTTTGTCCATAATATGCAGAAACTATTTTTAAAATGACACGTGCTATCACGCTGAAATGCAGACATTCACGGGAAACGTTCCCCCCCTTTCTCCCTCTTTAAATCCTACGTTGATCATTCACAAGTTTGAGAAGGCGCAGGGAAGAAAGACTGGGCAGATAATGATTAAGTGTTCACTCTAGTCGGGTTCTCAGCACCATGTGTGCAGAGTAAGGGGACCACAGGGTAGGGCCCCAATGACTTGGGGGGGTGTTTCTTGTGAACTTTTTATTGGGGTCTATCATGGATTGTGACTGTCACCTAAGATGTCTTCTGGTTTTACAAAACCTCCCTTTGAGTCTCCCCACATCTCCTGCAAGGCGCAGACACGCCTCTTCCCTGAGCTCTGTCTGTCTGCTTCCCGGTCTCACTTCTCTGTTGAATGTGTCATCTTTGGCCCCGTGCTTGGTTTGCCAAATGCCAGGAGCTGGGCCACAGCTGTCAAAGTGAAAAACGAAATTGAAGAAAATGGCACGCACACTGTTTCTTGGCATTCTCGGGAACTGGATGTGTTTTCTGCATTTCTGTGGAAGGGTGTATGAGCCAGCCTGTGAATGGCAAGCAGACTTGGTTCTGCAGCCTCGGTCTGCAGGAAAAGGGCACTGGAAGTCATGGGCACTAACTGACATGGAACTTTCTGGAGGGTCACTCCAAGCCTAGAACAAACAGGTCCTCACTGTAGCAGCCCCCGGTCCCCATCCCATCTCCAGGCCCGCAGAGCCCACCAGGAGTCTTGACCCTGCCTGGACTTTGGTAGCTCTGCCCCATATACTCCAGGCCCCAGCATTCATGGGCTGTCTTAGCGGTCCTGTGGCACAGCCAGGTACCGGACACAGGTACCGGACTGGCCAGGAGTGCAGGCATGCAGAATCCCAGGCAGGTCTCCAGTTTGGTTCAGTGCCAGGGTCTGCTGCTTCCTAGCCATGAGGTCTCGGTAATCTACACTTCTGTTTGCATCTACTCTCTCGTGTAGAACATGGGGCTGACAAGGTTCATCTCGCCGAGTTTGTATGAGTATTAAAACACTGTTTTCAATCACCTGACACTTAGCAATTGATACCACAGTCCACAGCTACTTTCAAGCAGGATTTGGCAGCCATTCTAAGGAGCTGAGTAATAAATCTTCTTAGTTCTTCAGCCCAGTGGCAGGGTACTTGTCCCATCTGTGGTTGTGGTGCAGAAGAGGTCCTAGATGCCACATAAAGCAGTGGCCTGGTTGTTTCTAATAAAACTTTGTAAGGTCTAACTTCTAAGACGATGTTTGCTTTGGTAGCTGCATACTTGAGGGGTGGGCAAGGGGGCAGAGAATTCACAGTCAGCTATGTAGTGTGGGGAGACAAGGAGACAGATGCTCCTGTGTAGGTTGCTATAGCCTCTTAAGTCAGGTTCAGACACCAGCTCAGGAATTCTGGGACCAGATATCCTGTGCTCCACACACACACAACATTGCTGCATCTGAGCATATGGGCACTTGGCTAGGCTGAGCCCCCTTGTACATCAGTGAAGGTGGGGCAACCAAGGAGACTGCACAGACATGGAGGAGATGTAGCAGGGCAGATGCTGAAATGTGTCCAAGTCCCCACGCTTCTCCTGCATAACCACAGACTCAGAGTAGCCCTCTGGCTCCTTCTTGTCACTCAAACCACACAGAACTCTCCAGGTTGCTTCCTGTGTGGCCTTTGGAGCACCCTCATTTTCAGCTTCCTTCTACCTCTAGGCCTGAAGGCTCGGTGACAGTCCCTCCACCCCAGTTCCCTGTCCAGTGGAAGGGGCAGGGAGAAGACTAGCCAGAGCACTCAGGAACTGGTGGTGATAATGCCTTCCCTCTCCACCTCCAGGGATGAGTGACTAAGTAGTCACAGTCCTGTAATGACAGACATGGCCAGGTCATTGTGGAGATTCCTCTTAGGAGCAGATGCAGCAGAATTTGAGCTGGATACAGATTCCTACCCTGCCTCCCTAAGGTGTTCTGTCCCCAGTCAGGCAGAGCATTCACCCCCTGAATGTGTCCCATGACATGAAGTTGTCACAACTGTTGCCCCATATACCAGCAGGGACCAGTTTCTTGTGAGCCTGGCTGAGGCACTTGGTGCCGAAAGTGGTTGGTTCAGAGATGCATCAGGAGACGGCCACACACTTCCTTGTTTGCTTCCAGGTCTGCTAGAAAGACCTCAGGTGAAGGGGACGAGGGCTCTGTGATTGGGTAAGCATGGTGTCCTGTGGGTGGCCTAGAGGACAGGTAGCAGGTGAGGTACTGGGGCCCATATAACAAGGAGCAATGGCATGTCTGAGGACAGGGATATAGCTTGGTCAGATGGCTCAGGACAGCATGCAAAAAATGGGGATGGTTCAGGACCACTCAGGCAACCCGAGTTGCTACTGAGGGTTCTTGAGGGAACACTGCCTTCTCCAGGGCCTAGGGTTCTGGCTATCACCACAGGTTCCCTGGGGCTAGCCAGGAGGGCACCGATGTGACATTCTGGCACATGGCTGGTTTCTCCCACGGGCTTCTTTTTCCTTTAATGAGTGCTGCGGGGGCTGTGGGTTAACTTTGCTTGGAAGGGTCTGCAGCTTTACACAACAGAGGCTGACATCAGTATCCTGGGTCCAAGCTGGGTGGCCTTCTAAAACGTAAACCACACTGTCCTGTGGTGGCTGTGGGTTACGACAGAGCCAGAGAGAAGCTGTGAAGGGGCCATGACCCTTGATATGAGACCAGGGCTTTGCTGTCAAGGGTTTCCCTGAGATGCATCCATGGCTCCTAAATGAGCCACTACTGGGTCTGGAGCCCAGAGTTCTGCTTCCAACACCCCTCCATTAAGGATGGCAAGTTCTAGGTTCAAATCTTTTCTCCCTATCCATTCCCCAGCCCAAGTTGTTTGACTCTCATCTGGTCAGTGGAGACTATACAGTCTTCTTAGAACAGGTGATGCACTGTGAGTGATGGAATATACCTAGCATGGAGCCCACCCTGGGCAGAAGAACCTTCTTTGTCACCGGCTGACATCTTCAAGCCACTGTTTAAAGGTGTAGAGTATGTATTAGAGACTCTTAGAGTGTTTCACATTGTTTGCAGATTAGAGTGTTACCCCGTCTTACAACCACTGCAGACCATCACAGCTGTTCTGTAGGAGTTAAGGGGTGAGGGAGGGCAGAAAGATCACATCGAGTTACTAATGGTCTCCAAGGCCTTTATTGGGAAGGGGAGAGCATCTACAATTGACTGATGGGAACTGGGCAAGGGATGTAACAGTCCCATGGGAAGAGGAATACAAAGGAGGAGAGAGCCAGTCAGGGTACAGGAAGGGTCCTCTCCTCCCCAAAAGGCACTGAAGGGTGAGCACCCTGGAGCAGGGGTGGGGCCTATACACACAGGGCTAGCAGAACACAGGCGGTCTCAAAGCTAAATACAGCCAGCCTAGGTGAACAGCATCTTTGAAGCCACAGCTGCCCAGGGCTCCTCTGGACATGAAGGAAAGGCCCCCAGAAGGCAGGCAGAGCTCAGGAAGAGCAGCCCAGCCTTTCCTCTTAGTGTTTTGTGCAATTTAAACAACAACAAAATAAATATAACTTACACACTTCTTAAAGGGCACTAAAGTCTAGTCTGGGGAAAGCGGCTGAAGCAACCTTCAGGAGTGTGCAAAGCAGGGCTGACCACCAAGAAATCTGGTGGCCCAAGGGTAGGAGGGCTCTGTGAACCCTCCGCTGCACACTGGTGCATGTAGCCTGTCCCATGTCCCGTAGCCAGGACCTTGGGAGTCTCCACCACAACTGTGAAGATGGTTTATCAGACTGCCAGAAGTTCTGGGAAATTCCACCTGAGCTCTATTTGTCCCAGTGGGGCAGGAAGGAGGGGTTCTGGCAGGATGGAAGGGGGAGAATGGCTTGGGAGATACAGTGTGGGTGCTAACATGGTCAATACAAAAACCCAATGAAGCGAAACACCCTTAGTAACAGAATAACCCCAGGAAGATGCGTGCCTTCTCCACAGCACTTTACAATGCACGCCAGTGCAAAGCACTGTCCAGCACTGTCCTGAGTTCTTGTTGACCAGTGGGAGTCATAGTACCGAGCACATTTCTGTGACAGGTCACTCCTTCTTAAAGTGCGTGGTGAGTCATGTTCTCTTACATACATTAAACTGGTCCCTGGCAGTTTTGTTCATACATAGTTTGCTTTAGCAGACAATTTTTTTTTCTGAGATAGCAATAAAGGAGTTTGGGCCAGATCTTAGCTATCGACTCTTGGAATTAATGATGCCCCTTCCCAGCATACGGCTGATGTACAGACCACGGACAGGGTCCCCTCAAGCCCTCCAGCAACTACAGCTGGAGAGTCAACTACAGCCGGAGAGTACCAGAGCTTGCTGCCTGGTTGCTACTGCCCTCCCCCACTCCAGGCTGCCTGTCTTCCCATCACGTGCTGTCACAAGGTCTGGGTTCGCTCACTGATGGGGGTGCAGGTTGGGAGGCGGTGTGACCTTTAGAAAGTCAGCCCACACGGGAGCTCACCACCATCTGAACAGGAGCCAGGAAGCTTAAATGAGTTCCTTTTTAAAATTTTACTTATACATCCTCGTGGGTCCCACCTCCCACCCCCACCAACTGTCACTCACCCACCAGCATGAAAGGGGAAACGTGTCACATGGCCCAACAGTTCTTCTAGAAACCCCAGGGAGCTAGGGTAGGCCGCCAAGGCGGCCACCCCTGCCCAAAACTATCCTTGGCAGGTGTGTACGTGTTGGTCTACCTCATTTCTCTCAGTGTTCCCAAGCTGTGTCTGCTGGCCTGGTACCCAGAAGAGTATCCGTACCTGAGACACAGAGTGTCTCAGTAATAGGGGAGGTGACAAATCCAGAGGATAGCTCCAAATGGCAACAAAGCAGGGAATTTTGTCTCTTAGCTGTCACACAGATCATACACCCTTTTCAATCAGAGGTCTCCACAGTTGAAGCGGTGACTAACAATGGTCCCCTCATAGCCCTTCAAGCAGCTCAGAGCTCTAGGAAGGAGGAGGCTTGGGACGGCCCTGGGCAGCGCTATCAACACTGGGAACTACCCACACAACACTGAGAAATATTGGTCTAAGCCCTCAAGGGAGATTTAGAGAGTATTCCTGGAAGCTCAAATCCTGCTTCCTTAAGGCCTGGACAACCAGAATTGTTACAGCTTCCCCTATGGAAGGACTCTGGGCGCTGAGGCAGGGGTGACTGGCTACCAAGGATTTGAAGGGACAATAGAGTAGTCTCCTCTCCTACATGTGGCAGGGTCTGAGAGCTGTGGAGGGTTGGTGTGGGCCTTGAGTATTCTACCCAGCTCTGGACCATCCCATGGCAGGGCAGACCTAGGCCATTAAACAGTGGCTCTAGGAGGTAGCATCATCCTGGCAAAGCCTGGCTTTGCAGAAGGACCCCTCCGAATTCATGGACAGTGGTCCCAGATGAAGGAGCAAAGTTCTTTAGACGAGGTCGAGCTGCTCACCATACTCCCAGCTCCTAGCCTGGCCCGAATCCCAAGTGTTTAACACCAGCAAGGTGGGGTCCTGATTTAGCATCTCTAGAAACAGTACTCCTGGAAACTGAGCCCTCTCCCTGGAGAACCCTTTGCTCATCAGCTACATGCAGATTCCTCAGAGGTTGTGTTCCCAACTCCCAGACATCAGGACCCTGGCCTGGCTTCAGGGCCCATGGTGGGAGGCACCGATGGGGCAGTGTATACTGATGACACCAGCCACCAGGGGGGCAGCAGGGCAGTCGGTCTGGGCCTGAACTTTCTGGGGGTCTCCCAGAGGGAGGCTCAAATTCTCAAGACCCTCGTGGAAACCCGTGGCCTCTTAGACCCAGGCCAGCCCTAAGTGCAACTGTACAGGACGTAGGGCCTAGCTTTGGTTAATTCTGCTCCAGAAGGCAGTTCTATTTAGAGAGAATTAGACACGCCACCTCCAGGCCCTTGTGTAGGAAGGAAAAAGAGACCTGGAAAATCTCTTTTCTTCTCCTAAGTGTCCTGTAGTGAGGATGGGAGGCTCTGTTCTAGGTGGGCACTTAGACAGGAATGAAGGAAGGATTAGGGGAAGGGGGAAGGGGGGGCAGCGGTGGCCTCAGGTGAGTGGGCTGCCCTGGGACATTTCTGTCAGGATGTCAATGAGGTTGTTCAGCCCGGAGAGGTAGCCATCCTCCCGGTTCCCCTCCTGCCAGGGGACGTCGTGTTGTAGGGTCTGGCCTTCCGGCAGGGGTGTAGTCTTCCCGAAGTCGATCATCCACACCTTGGCTTGTTCCTTCTTGTCATGGATGAAAAGGAGTGAGCTGCCGATGACCTGCAGGGACGTAGACTTTGAGACGGGGAGCAGGGAAGCAGGGCCAGGACCAGGCTGGGGAGGATCGGGAGGAGAGGAGGAAGATGGACACGGCAGGGCTAGGAGGAGGGAGAGGCAGAGCCTGGAGAAGAGGAGTAGGGCTTGGAGGGGGAGTGGGGTTAGGAGACATAGCTAGGGTACTTAGGTATTTGAGCCCAGGGCTACGTGATCCCGAGGGAGGCTTGGGTCAACAATTTCATTTCCGACTGGAACCGGAGGTGACAGAGAGGGGTGTCAGTCTGAGGGCTCAGTACCCTACCTCATGGCACTTGAAGAAGGGAGAGACTTCCAGGGTTTCTCGAATGGCCTTCAGTCGGTCCCGGTAGGCAATCTGAGGACAGAGATGGTCAGGGTTTCACATGCTCTGTTTGTTGGGGTGGGGCCATGGCATCAGGTCTATTTAGTTCATTAGAGTCACTGAATTACAAGCAGCAGTGACCTTGAACTCATCGCTATTCCAACCTCACTTACCCCAGCTGAGCTCAGAGTTACACCTTTCCCAGAGGACTATGTGTACCCTCAACCTCCTCCATGAGGGGGCAGCCCATCCCAGCATGCCAGCCATGAAAGTCAGAGCCCAGAACTGGTTGCTATGGTAACTTCTTGACCACAAAGTGCTGCGTCCCTGACTACAGACAGGGTAAGGGGAAAACCACAGTATCTTTACGTGCCCCCTCCGCAGAGACTTACAGATCTTACTGTGTTAGCATCGTGGTACCTGATCATTCCCAAGGACCAGCTCTGCGAGTCTCATCACCCCCGAGTACAGGGTCACCAGGGAAGCCCATATCACAGGGTTCCAGCAGTGACACAGCCAGGTAGGACTAGTCAGCAGTGTCCCAGAGTCCCTAGCAACCGCGGTCAACCCTTCTTGGAAATGCAGTTGGTGGCCTGACTCTGAGGGTCTGAAATGACCCAGACAGGTGTCCAGGAACCAGAGGACTGGCACTGAAGACCTGCTGTGTGCATTCCAGCCGTAAGTCTGGGCCTGGAGACAGCGAAAGTACAGGGACCTTCTGTGTCAGGCCAGTGGTGCCTAGCTGTCTTTCTCTATGTGTGTTCTTGATCTACCAAGTCTCCTTGTCTGCCAAATGGAGACGAGAATGTCTGCTTGCTTGTCCTCACCAGAGGGCTTCTGAGGGGATGTGACGAACACTCAGTACAACACTCAGCCAGCAGTAAGTACTTTATAAAGAAATCTTGCCATCGTTGCTCCTGACAGAGAAGGACAGGTGCTGGGATAGAGTGACTGACAGCTCAGGAGAATGAGCCCAGTGTTCCCAAGCTCCCCCGATCAGCAGTGGATTCTGGGGACAGCCACGTTGCCTTCATAGAGAAGTCTGGGGCTAGGGTTTCAGCATTAATCCCGGCGCAGCTAGGGTGGAGAAGGCATGGTCCCCCGACCCCAAACCCCGACTCACCAGTATGTTCTGGTTTCCTTTAGTGAATTCTCTGAAGGCCTCAGTGACCTGCTCCCTCGTTTTGGTCTTTTTGAAGTCACGGTTCACAGAGCCATCTTCCTTCTGAGGAGGGAAGTCACCCAGAGGAGTCAGCAGAGGACCTATGGGGACGGACTGCTCACGATTGCGGCCCTCATGCTGCTCTGTGGAGGTGGGCAGGTGCCCAGGGGTGGTACAGCAAGGCAGATGCCACAAGACAGTCATCATCACCTGGAGCAGGAGCCTGTCCTGGGCCCCTACAGAGGGGTTTGCAGAGTGCCACTAGATTCCCTGGTCACACACTACTCTAGGAAGTCTTGGTGGTATGAGGGGATCTGAGACAACAATGGAGAAGCTCCCTGTTCCAAGCGAGGGCAGCAGAGGCCCAGGGTAACAGCTCGGTCCCTGGACCAGTGCCTCCCAGTGAGTCCCATTACTGTGCCAGCAGTCATCTGAATGATCAGGCTAACTGTCACCCTATCATAGACGTGTGTTCAAGTGACCCTCATTTAATAGCGACCCAAAGCATGAGGACCATGATGCTGGTACTTGTTTTTTTTTTTTTTTTTAAGATTTATTTACTATATATACAGTGTTCTGCCTGCATTATGCCTGCACACCAGAAGAGGGCACCAGATCTCATTACAGATGGTTGTGAGCCACAATGTGGGTGCTGGGAATTAAACTCAGGACCTCTGGAAGAGCAGCTACTGCTCTTAACCTCTGGGCCATCTCTCCAGCCCCAATGCTGGCGATTTTTATCATATGGCAAATAGAAGGGAAAAGATATAAAATGTGTGTGTGTGTGTTCACACATACTTGTACATGTATTTGCACAATTTCACATTGGTTCTCTAGATTCCAGACAATTGGTTTGGCTCTTGTAATGCACTGCAGATCAAGAGGGTACTATGCAGATTCCTCCAAAGCCTGTAGCTTAAGCCTGTGTCACTGCATCCACCATCTCCATATGCTGAGCTCAGTACTCCTTCTGTCCATTCTGGCTTGGGCATGCACACAGAGCTCTGTTCTCTTGAGACAGAGCGGGAGAAAGGGTGGGTCCACCTCCAGTTTGAAACGGGTGACAGCTATAAGGTAAGGGAGGCTTGCTTCAGGAAAACAGAAAGCAGCCGGGTCTGAGGGAGCAATGTGGGGACAGAACCTCGGGAGCCTTCCTAGTAGGGCATCCCCGCTAACAGAGACAAGGAAGGGAAGATGATGGTACGTGCAGTCAGCCTCTCCGTCAGTGGATGCTATTGGTTATATGATGCTGTGGCCTGGAGCACATCTTGCCTGGGTGAGCGGTGCCAGGGTGTGCTGTTCAGACAGACCACAGATAGAGAGGGCATGCGTATATAATTTGCATCCAGTCTGAGAGCTGGAGTAACCAAGAAGGAAGGCTGTTTTCAGAAGAGAAGGAAGGACAAATGGCTTTCTCAGTCCCCAAGCTCTAGAAGCCGGTAACCCTGGTGACCACAGGAACACACATCTCTACATTATGTGAGAGAAGACTGTCAGCGGCCAACTCTGACTCCATGCTAGAGAGGGGGCCAGGCAGCCCCTTCCTGGGTGGATAAAGGGAGGACCCGGGGCCCTTGGAGGGACTCCCACTGCCCTGAAAGCATGAGTACCTGACAGGAGGAGCCTGTACTCCCTCTCCCTGCTCCTAGCTAGGCCTTGCAAGTCGAGTAGTTAGGGACATGGAGTGGAACACAGGGACAGGGACAGTCTTCTGAGATCCTTTTCAGAGCACCCAGGAGGGAAGAATGGAGGATGAGGATCCACACACCTCTCCTTATCGGTGAGTCAACTGGCAGTGAGTCAACATCTTTCCTGTGCCAGGCATCTAAGCTGGCTCCTGTGTGGGGTCCTCTGTAGAGCCCTACAAATAAGCCACCCCACCCCAAGGTCCGGTGGTGTTTCACAGCCAGCCCACCCGCACCTCTGGCAGCAGAATGGGCCAACACCCCGAGGCTGCTATCCATACTTAAGTCTGTATGGGTGAGCCTTAGAGACTCTAGCATCCCAAGGCCCTCAGCATCCCTGGCCACACCTCACAGGTCTCACCTTAATGCCCTCGATCCTGAAGCCCAGGGTAGCCGTGGAGCTGATAGTTTCTCTCCATTGCATGTAACGTGGCTTGGTCACAGCTCGCTGGGCTTTCTCCTCCTCAGTCGGGGCCTCGGGGTCCACCTCAACCATCTTCTGATACATGTCCTTCCGCAAGCTAGGCTTCTTCCGGGCCTTGGTGAGTTCTTCCTCCAGGTATGTCCTGCATGGGAGATGAAGGACATGAGTCTTAGGGCTGGGTCACAGCTCCCTGTAGCCATGAACTGCCTGGTGAATGAAGACCTTGAGCTGGCTGTGCCTGGTCCCAGGACAATGGTCAACACAGCAACATCTAGGATGAGGTGTATCAATGGGAGACCCATGAACTGCTTGAACTGATTTCAGGGAGGGTGTCCCCAATGCTCCCAGAGCACCTTGATGCTCTGTGAAGGCTCCTGTCCTTCCCATCTGTGTCCCTGCCCTCAAGCAGCCGGAGGCTGAGCTGCATCTCTGGCTTTTTTGAAGCAGGGTTCATCTAAACACCCAGGGCAGCATGAGTGGGCTGCAATGACCTATGCTGGGGTGAGAACTGAGATGAGGGCTCCCTTTGCCGTAAGTGGACTGTGCAGGCTGGATGGTGGGGAGGGCACTAAGCTCCTGGGGGATGTGACAGGCAGAGGCAGGGTGGGCTCAGAGCAGCCTGCAGAGGGGTCCTCAGTCTAGGACTCTGGGGATCAATCCAGATCCCAGCACTGCCCTCACAAACTCCCACCACCTCCTCCAACGGGAAGAATGACTCCCGGCAACAGCCTTCCCAGCTGTGTGCATGCTACCCAGGCCCTCGTGAGGCAGCAGTCAGCAGTTAGCTGCAGGATGGGGAAGTGGGCCCCTTGTGCCCTGTGTGGGTGTAAGCTGACCTCAGAGGCACCCTCCCTTCCCCCTGACCACTCTTCTTTCCTGTCCCAAGCATTTTCCTCAGAATGCCAGTCTGAATCCCAGAACAGACAGAAACCCCTGCACCCATTGGTATTTACACAGAAAGAGAAAAGTCCAATTCCCTGGGGTATACGTGTGGAAACGGGTCCTGGTTATTTGGGAAGACTGTAAGGGGAGTGCATTAGCTTGGGTTGGGTCCTTGCATGCATACACATCCCATGTGCTCATGCACACTCACGCACACTCACGCACATAGCACACTACCGTGCATGCAGATACCAAGTTATCAGTGGACCTGTGTACCGTGGGGGAGAGACTCATGCCTAACCCTTCTGAAGGTGCAACACAGGCCTGCAGGGCAGGCAGTAGCCACACTTCTGCCAAGATTTCTCAGTGTCTCCTTAAATAGGAAGCAGGCACATGAACCTTTCTTCAAAGGGGCCCCCGCAGCTCCATCTAGGCAGAGTCAACTGTTCCTCAGGTATAGACAGGGACTTGGAGGGATGATAGATCTATTAGAGGACCCATCGGTGCCTCTCACTGCCCACTGCACAGGGAATGCCTGAGCATGGAGAGTGGAGACCTGATCATCAACTTCTAGAGCTCAGAGAATATATCCCGGGCCACAGAGACCTGTTCCCTGATGGCCAGAACCTGGGGAAGAGGCTGACTCAAGATAAAGAAAGGGAGGTGGTCAGGGTTAAGGTGAGAGCAGCAGGGTTAAGGGACTGGACCCTGGGGTGACAGAGGATACAACCACAGTGACTGGGAAGTTATCAATGCAGGAATGCAGTGTGAGCACCCACTCACTTGGAGCCAGGTCCCTGGAAACAACCTGACTTAAGATACCTCCAGGGTTCATATGGCTTCCCTCAGCACCACCAGCTGTTACCCACCATGACTAAGCTCGGCTCTGCTGACAGGCCTTCCCACTATTTTGTAAGTCTCTGCCTCATGCCCTGAAACCTGGTGTTCGACAAGGACCCATATCCCAGCCTCTTCCTGCAGCGAGGACAGGCCACGCTGCAGTGGCAACCATGGGCTGCTTATCTAAGCACATGCACAGAGGGCTATGTTTCCGTGCTACTGCATTTGGGAGAGGACTAGCCTGCCATTCCAGGGAACCATGTGGAAACTGGACCCCTGGCATACCCATGGAAGGCAGGCCAGGGTTGAGGTCCTGGTGTGCAGTTCATAGGCTGGGCACATCTATATTGTTGCTACCTGGGAAGGTGTCCCTGGAGACCCCTAATCAAATGATAGCATAGCCTACCCTCCCAGTGTGGCTGGCTGTGGGACATGATGGGACAGTGTGGCCGAGGCATCCAGTGCTGTGCTCAGAACATAGAAAACCCCTTAGGGTCTGTGTGAGGGGAAGGTAGGGCTGAGGTAAGTGCTGCTTCTGGGGACTCATGCCCCCTTCCTTAATCCCATGCAGGATGGGGTTAGCTAAGGCCCTTTGGATAGAAGAGCTCTGAGGTACAAAGAGAGACTACCAGAGAGCTGCTAGGCTAGGAGACAAAGGAAGCTTGAGGGGATGGGTACCCTGTCCGTGCAGTTTCCCAGGGAGCAGCCAGCCACACAAGGCAGGAGGCCCAGGAAGGGCTGACTTTCAGATACAGCTGTATACGTCTAGGCGCCTGCAGGACTGCCTTGTGGGACCGCGCATGCACCCACCTCCCTCTCTTGCAGGCAGACTGAGCCCTGGTCTTCCCGTGCTGGAAGGAAGGGCAGGCCTCTGCTTGAGTGGGCATGTTCTAGTGCATTGTGGAAAGAACTTTCTGGAGACAGAAATAAGATAGACGAGAGCTGAGGCTGTGTGGTGACTTCAAGGATATTCTGCTTTCTCCCTCACCCATCCTAGCTCCCAGTGGGCCAAGTCAGCCAGGGCTTTGGAGTGTAGGAGGAGGTAGATAGTGATGGAGAAGAACTAACAGCAGGGCCTGTACTTCTCCATGACCCCATCCCTACCCTGGGGACAAAGGAAAGGGGCTGATTTTAGGACAGAACTCCCAGGAGAAATGAAATGTGCTGTGGCTGCCTTAACCCAAGCGCACCGAACTCTCTTCCTCCTTGGTATCTTCATGTAAGAAACAACATCTGGTGGGCTGGGGAGATAGATCAGTGGATAAAGTGCTTGCCACGCAAGCATGAGGACCTGAGTTCAATCCCCAGAACCCATGTAAAAAGTAAAGCATGGTTATCTGCACTGGTCCTACTGCTAGGCAGATGGAGACAGGGGGGCCCTGGGTCTGGATCCCTGGGTCTGGATCCCTGGGTCTGGATCCCTGGGGATGGGTGGCCAACCAGTCTGCCTGATCAGAGAAGCTGAGGCCAGGAAAGATGTCTTAGAAAAGAGGCTTGCCAGTTCCTGGGGAACAAGACCCAGGGTTGACTTCTAGCCTCCACAGGCACACGTGTAGACAAAAACACACACCCATATGCAGCCACCTCAGATCAGTTGAACTATTCAAATCAGATACAGGCTTCAGCTCTGAGCTCAGTCCATTGTCCAGCGTGGGTATCTGCAGCCAAAATCGGGTTCTCTGGGGTGGACATGCAGTACTTGAAACCTCAGAGGCTGACAGCCTGGAGGCAGGGGTAGTGTCCACTTATGACCCTCCAGGCTCTGGAGCTCTCTGCAAGGTATGGAGTCACCTTGGGCCCACCTGCCACCTGCCACAGGGACCTCTGCAGACTCCATCTATACTTGCATCCTAGTGGCAGGTCCTTTCCTCTTCTTTATTTCTTTTTTGAAACTGGCATGTATTACAAGCTTGCTCTGTGGTCCCTCTATTCCTGTTTTCACTGTGGTACACTTACCAGGAGGTCATTGTCTTGCCTCCTTCCTGCTGGCTACTCATCTCGAGGACCCACCCGACTAGTGTGCAGCTCCTCTGCCTGCTCCCCAAGAGGCTCAGCACCCAGCCAGGACCCCTGCCTTGTCTTCTCTAGACCACAGGGTAGAGCCAGCATCCCGTGTCCTCTGCATAGCCAGGCATGATAGGGAGGGGCATATGCAGCAAGGAGCCCGGCTCACCTGATGCCCATCTTGCAGTCCATCACACAGGGCGAATCGAAGTCAGCCAGCAGGTCGTCCATCTGGTTGTAGCGTTCCCCATCCTTCACCACGTCCCCATGGTAGGCTGGCACGAAGGGTCTCAGCACATCCACCATCAGCCGGTCCAGGCAGCGCTGCTCAGACTCACAGTGCTTCTTTAGGATGCGGCCATTGGCAGCTGCCTTGAAGCTCCCTGCAGAGTAAGGAGGAGGAGGGCCTCTAGCCTCAGCGGGAGCCAGGGATATCTGGGACCCCTCCCCACCCTCATCCCCATCTCTTCCAACAACCCCTTGGAAGCTGCATCACAACTCTCCCCTCCTGCTGCGAGATACAACCCTGGCTAAGCTGTGGGTTAAAGGTGTGGCCGTTTGTAGACAAGTGCATTAAGGCCATGGCTTTGAGTCCTGGTTACCCGTTCACTGATTGCAACCCAGGCTGCTCCTTGTCTCTTTTGACTCCAAGCTGCTTGCAACCCAAGTTATCGACACCACTGTGTATAGTTCTATCTACCCACACCTCAGCCTTACTACGAGAAGCTCACCCCCGCCTCAGCCCAACTTCTTAACCAAGCTGATGTCCCCGAGTCCTAGGAGAAGAAGCTCAGTGCTCCTTCAGAGCCACATCTTCAGGAAGTATTTGCAAAGGGTGTCCCTCTATGTCTTGGTCTAAGCATTGGCCTGAAAAGATCCTGCAGGGCCATGAAGTCATGAGGGCCAAGTCCATGGGTGCCTATGTGGTGTCCCCAGAGGACAAAGCATGATAAAGCTCTCCATATGGGGCCTAGCTGACTGCCAGCACCTTGGTGGCTGTGGGGTGACTTGGCTGCATCGCCCACCCGCCAATTTTCTCATGGCCTCTTAGCCACCCTCGCCCAGGCTATTGCAGAGTTCCTTCCAGGCATATCTCTCCACTGGCGCCACAGCCCCTAGAACACGGTGATGCAGGCATACACAGTGGCTGCTCACTGAGGTGGTTTGGCTTTGCCTCTTTGTCCAGAATTACAAATGGTAAACAGGCCATGAAGAACTGCTTTGGAGCTGCATAAGTGAATGAAACTACAAGCAGAGTTGGGAAACAGACAAAGAGCAGGAGAGTTGGAGACAAGAGAAGCAGGATGGATCTATTCTTGGAAAGATCTTTGGAAAGATCAACTGTCTACAGACACTCACAAGGCGATGTAAAGGCCACGCCTTCTGCCAGGGTCTGTTCTTGGGCTGCTGTTTGGTTTCCTGGATCACAGGCACCAGCCCCTCTCCCGTATCTACCCGGTACCTCCCAAGGAGAGCCAAGCCCGCTACCTGCATGTCCTGCCAGCTGGATCCAGGGGTACTTCTTCTTGAAGGACATGACAAAGGGGGACCACTGCACCATGTTCTTTATCTTCCTCCATGACTTGCTCTGGAAAAGCACAAACAGAAGGCTCTGAGCGACAGACAGACACAACCACTGTGTTCTGATCAGAATGGATTTAAAGCAAGGTAACTCAATGCCCAGGGCCACCGGACCTGAGGACCACACTCACTCCTCAGGTGCCCATAGGTGGGTTCCAAACACCTTGTTGGCTATGTATTAGGTACAGGTAGCTTTGCCACAGTTTACAAACAGGTTGAACAAGGAGCTTAAGGGATTCCTTAGGGGATGTTCAGAGGTAGGTGAAGGAGGCAAGCAAAGCGCTTCCAATCCGAGGCTCTCTAACCCAGATCCTTCCTCAGCAGGGAACAATTAAACTCACATTGCTCCTTTTCACATGCCCACAGCCCCCAGTGCAGTGGCTTCTTCATCTGTCCAGTGAGGGGCTGGTCCATTGGGTTCTTGAGACTCATGGGTACTAGGACTCTGGGAAATGACCTCCTTATACCAAAAGCAGTGCTCTCAGACTAGAGGGGTCCCATCACTCAGTAGCAAGGTATTGCTGCACATCTCATTTGTAGATGTTATGATAAAGAGCACTAAATGAAGAAACCCTCAGCAGAGGAGCCATTCATAGATGACCGCTGAGTACCAAGGTGGGGTGGTACATACCTATAGTCCCATCTGTTCAGGAGGCTGAGACAGGAGGGTCACACAAGCAAGCCCAAAGCTTGAGTCTAGATTAGATGATACAGTGAGACTCCACAATACACACACACACACACACACACACACACACACACACACACACACACACACACACACTCCAAATCACCTTCTAGGAAAGCAGGGCCTGGAGGTTGCCCAGCTGAGGACAGACTCTGAACAAGACAATGACAGAAGATTTGTCACAACCAGAACCACTTGGCTGGCATGGAGACTGAAGACAGTGGGAGGTAAGGGTGTGCAGGAGGTGAGCAGGTGAGTGTGAACAGAAAAGCGATCTCCCAAGTTCCGGGGGTTCTAGAGTTTGCACATCTGAGGGGAGGAGACTGGCAGACTCCCACCGGTTTTGCCTTTCCCACACAGCCTCCATTGGGGAGCACCATGAACAAGGGCCCTATGGCCAAGGCACAGCCTCCATTGGGGAGCACCATGAACAAGGGCCCTATGGCCAAGGCCAGGGGGCCCTAGCATAGCAAGACCAGATGCAGGCTGGTGGATTACTCCACTTGGAAGGAAGGACTGTTGTGCATTTGCCCCAGAAACCCGGACACTCTGCTGGTGGAGGACACAGGGCTTCCCTTTTGTTTTTCAGCACCAGCCACGCCAGGCAGCATCAGAAAAGGCCATCTCCATGGCTGGGCCAGGCAAGGGAAGAGGCCGCAGGAAGTCTGCACCACCCTTCTTGCTTGTAATAGTAGGGACAGATGACAGGGCAGGAGGCAGAGACTCGGGACCTCATGGCCCCCTGAGAAGCACAGCACCCCTCAGCAGCCTGGTCCATTCCCAGAACAAGCAGCTTTCCAGGCCAGGGTGCAGGGCAGCCTTCCCTCCGAGCACTTTAGAGTAGGAAGCTGGTGAACCGGAAGAAGGGTTCCAGGCCTCTTCTCCCAGCTAGGATGGTTGACATGGGAGGAAAGGAAAGTACCTACAACATGGATGCAGTCCATCAAGCGATGGGACTGCTTAGCCCTGGTTCTCTCCCTGCAGAGAGTCTAGCTGAACTCAGACCACCAACCCAGGCTCTTGACTTCCCCAAGTGGCCTCAGATGCCTCTCCCTGAGCTGAGTGGGAGAGAGTTTCTCAGGTCTGGTCCTTTGTCACAGTCTCCGTGGACCCTCCCTGAGTGTCTCTAAAGTTCCAGTGCACGACAGGTCCTTCTGGCCTCTAAGCACATCTGGTCCTCCCTTGTGCCTCTGAGGAAGCTGGCTGGCTGACTGCGGTCGGCTCTATGGTGACATGTCACTGGCCTGAGTCAGCCTCCTGGATGATGGGCCTAATGGTGTTACTGGAGGCCTGAGCGTGACAGGGCAGGGGACCCACTGCCAGCTAGCATGGCTTTTGTCACACACACTCACTCCCCCGCCCACCCAGTGGCAGATGGCAGAACTCATGCAAACACAGGCACCAGCCCCAGCCAGCACAGCGCTTGCTTGCTGTGTGGGTGCTTGTGACAGGCTGGGGTCCTGTGGCCTTGTGCTGACCTTCACAAAGCCCAATGGTGACAGGAACATTTTTATCTGTTTTACAGACGAAACGCTCCAGCTTAGCAAGTCATTTCCCCTAGTCTGGCGGTTCTCAACTTGTAGGCCATGGCCTCTTTGGGGCGGTCAAATGAACCTTTCACAGGGGTTGCTTAAGACCATCCTGCATATCAGATGTTTATATTATGTTTCATACTAGTAACAGTTATTACAGTTATGAAGTAGCAATGAAAATAATTTCATGGTTGGGGTCACCACAACATGAGGAACTGCATTAGGAAGGTTGAGAAACACTGCCCCATAGTTCATTCTCTCCCTTGCTGGTGAGACTCAGGTCACATTGAGAACCTGCAATCCATCTTCTGTGCTAGTCCACAGTGAGGGCCCCTTCCATGGTGCTGCTGTCTAGGCTTCTGACGGCTAGCGTTGGGGACAGGAGACTAATACAACGGCAGGGATTCTGGCTGCCCCGTTAGTGTCAGGCCCAGAGTCTTTGTACCATGCCTCTAGTTGCCACCGAACCTTGGTGACGTCCTGTTCTGGGGCTGGTACACTTGCAGCACAGTCACACTCTGCTGGGTGGGATCAGAGCTGATGTGTGCTTGCTGGCTACCGAAGGATTTGCATATGGACGATGTGCACGGGCATTCGTTGTGGACAATGAGGAGCTGGGGTGTCCACAAGAGGGGAGAGGACACAGGGACTGCTGGGGACCTAGGGCTTCCAATCTCGTTTCATGGCAGGTGCTTAAGCCAACTAAATCACAGGCATGAAGCCTTCAGGTAATTCCTCAAGCGACCTGAACCGAACCAATCCCTAGATCGTTGTCCTCTTGATCAAAGCAGCCCTGGTGGGGCCTTGCTCTGTATCCACACACCGGCAGGACCATTTCTTACTCAGCCTGACAGCAGGGTTGGTACAAGGAACAGAGGGGGGTCCTGACTTGTCCAGTTAAATTTGGATCAAAAGGATCAGAAAATAGCCAGGTTGGGAAATGTGGTCTTTTTTTTATTATTTATTTGGATTTTTTGAGACAGTTTCTCTGTGTAGCTCTGTAGACCAGGCTGGCTTCGAACTCACAGAGATCTGTCTACCTCTGCCTCAGGACTGCTGGGATTAAAGGCATGTGCACCCACCACCTGGCGGGAATGTGGTTTTTAAGCCCCCCAAGATGCATGAGAGCTGCTGGGGGGTCTCTGAGACTGGAAATTGCTGAAGCAACTGAAGTTACTGGGCAGCTTCGCAGCCTGCAACTAAACTGAAGCTGGGGAAATATCCAGAGGATGTGAAGAGGGGTTAGTAGAGGGGAGAATAACACGTGGACCAGCAGGGCAGGTCCACACCACGCTGAGCTGCAGAGCACTGGATCTGTGAGAAGGAGAGAGGCAGCCGTAGCCACACTTCCCTTTTCCCTCTTCCTCACGAGCCTCTGCTTCTATTTCCAGAGCACAAAGCCACCTTGGGTCTTGCCACACCCTGCCCTGGCCCCTCTTTCTCTGGGTAGAGATAGCCCACTGTATGGAGGGCCTGGCTGGACCCACAGGAGGAAGCCTGGGCAGGGTCTGGCCCCGTATGTTTGTGTAGTCCTCAGGGGAGGTGGCAGTTCCTGGGCATGCCACCCTCTGGCGGCCTCTCCTTTCGGACACCTGCAGATCTGCTACAGGGATGTAATGCCTTAAACAAAAAGGAAGGAATCGTCTCTAAGCATGGCTAGTGTCTTTTGAAAAGCAGTCAGAAAATGGATGGTAGGCTCAGGGGTGAGAGGAGGCATGGAGCTCCCAGCACTGGCTGTGGGGATGTGAGGCCTCTGGCCTATTTCCTTCTAAGTAGCTATCAGCAAGGACAGGGCCAAAATGGAAATGAAGGGCTCCTTGTCCAAAATGAGGTAGGAATGTCCAGGCAGGGAGGGTAGTGGAATGTGACCTTTCCAAGGCTAGGGTGGCTCTGCTGCATGACTCCCCAGGGCTGTCAAGAGCCTCAGCCTCATGGCCATGCCCAGGCTTTTGCAGAGACACAGACCTGGAGACAGCCACTGCTGTCCCAGCTGGATCCTTGACCGCCTGTCTGCCATCCTTCCAGTACCTGCTGGATGAGTCCTCTGCCAGGTTCAGGATTCGGAGCTGAAGTGGCAAGCACTGTCAGACGTTGCTTACCTCCTATAGTGTTGGACTGTATATAGATGCGGGGTGAAGGAGCTGAGAGCCATCAAGCCTTGGAGTGGGAAGGACCCTCTGTTCTTCCAGGGTCCACTGCCTTTGGATGGACACACGCAGACCTCAGTGTCCCCATCTGTAACTGGGTACCCCTGGGGTCCCATGGAGTCCCTGGTGATACAGACCTTCCTCCTACCACGTGCTCTGCTCTGCACATGGCCAAGTCCAGGCAAGCCATAAGGGTTCACTTTGTCTCGACTTCAGGCCCTTTTTGTTTGTTTTGTTTTTCCTCCAAGACACAGTGTGCTGGTAGGAATCCACCAGGAGCTTCCAAAGGGCCACAGGGCAAGTGCGGTGACCATGAGGCTAGCCGATGTGTGATTGATCCTTTATAGAGCCCCACACCCAGGCCCACAATACTAGACCCAAGCCGCCCACTGTCTCCATCCTGCTTCTGCCTAGAGCACTGGCTCTCCACCTTCTTAACGCTGTGACCCTTTCATATAGTCCCTCATGTGTGGTGGCCACCCCAGCCATTAAATTATTTTCATTGCTACTTCATAACTGTAACCTTGCTGCTGTTATGAATCGTGATATAAATATCCGAGATGCAGGATGGTCCTAGGCAAACCTTGTGATAGGGTTGTTTGACACTTGTCCCTCCCACCCCAGGATCATGACCTACAGGTTGAGAACCACTGGTTTAGAGGCTCTATGAAGTTGGATTCCCAAATGGCCGACATCGCCTAAGGGGGGGCACATTTTGTGGGTCCATAAGGTTAGACCCTTTGGGAGAGCCCCTCCCACCTGGCCCGCCCCTCCAGCCTGCTACACACCCTCCCAGCCGTCCTCTTCTTATTCCAGTAGAAGACAACGCAGCTTTTATTTTTGGACACTTTTAAAGATTATTTTCCCTGCTCCCCTGTTTTAGGGTAAAAAGAGATGGGGGGTGGATATCTAAAATATCACTGCACTTTGACACTCCTAAAATCCTGCCAGACTGATTTGTGACTGTGCACGCATGAGCACAGGTGTATGCACGCAGGGAAATCATGTGTTCAGTGTCTGTGGCGTTGCTAGGTATGGCACGGACATCAGTAAAAGCCTCACGGTGCCGACAAGGTTATTTCCATTTTCCCCGGGGGCATTGGAGCTTTCAGCTCTTTTGCCATTTAATTCTGAAGGTTTTGTTTCGGCCAACAGGATGCCCGGCCCGCCTTGTCTCTCTCCTGGTTATAAAACAGCTTCACATAGACAGCGAGCACTTTGTCACTTTGTCACAAGACTGACCTTTCAGATAGGGGAGGCCTGAAGAGACCTGCCCTCCCCTCCCTCTGAGACTCAGGCTTTTCCCAGAATGTCCTGGCTGACACGCTCGTGGGGAAGGCACATTTGACCAAGAGTGGACAGGGAAGGGCTCATTCTGTGTTAGACCCTCGTCTCTGCTCTTGCAGAAGTCAGAGACAAACTCATTGAGTTCTCCACGTTTGGGAAAATGCCTTTTACCCCCTTCTCTTTCTTTTGGTCTTTCCATAAAAGCAGCTAGGGTTTCCCTAGTGACCGGTGCTCGCTCTCCCCGGAGAAACGCCCGGTGCCTCTCGCAGGCCTTGCGGCCAACTTTGTTCATTGTGATCGCCTGGCAGAGGCCCCAGGAGGGTGGTGGGGTGCAGGCCCAGGCAGGTAGGGCACTCAATGCCCCTTCCTGGAGCCTGCTTAGAAACCGCGTCACAAAGACCATTGCGCTGTGCTCCGAGAGGTCGGAAGGTTTGAGAAAGGAAGCTGCAGGTGTTGCTAAGGCAGGTAGCTCTGGCTGAAAATAAACCTGTGCTTGCGACTGATCACCTCCCCCTTTAACAAACAATACTTTCAAACTAACAAACTAAGAAGCCTCAGTGGCTTTGCACAGCCTGCCCATCCAGCCCAGCCCTAGCATTGTCCCCACAAGGGGGCAGCTTGGCACCGTTTTTAGAACTCTTCTGCCTTTGCAGACTACACACTCAGGATGGGAATTACCCAGAGAGCTGAGGGGAGTCCAGGAAGGCTGAGCATGCCTCCTGTGAAATCTCTGGGTCCTGAAATGCCTCCGACCCTTTTCAGGTCTTAGAGTCAGCACACACACATCTGCTGTATCTTGAAGGTGGGACCCAAGTCTAAGCACGGAACTCCTTAGGTTCCATACACACCTCATTCACATAGCTGTAAGGAGCCCAATACAACACTTTTAGTGTACTTGCATACACTGTGATTCAGGCATACAATTTCTCCTGTGTTGTGTCCCTGTTGATGTTCAGAACGTCCCAGAATTTGGAACATTTTGGATTAAGGATACTCATGTTCTATTTCCTTCAGAACCCATTGCTGGCCTGGGACAGGGAGCGAGGATGGTTGGTCTTCACTTGCGCCAAGCCCTGGCTGCTGCAGGAGTAGAAAGCATCACTTTGCTGCGGGCAGCCACTTGGTCAGTGCACACTCCTAGCAGTACATCGGGGGCAGAGACAGGAAGCCTTTGTGCAGCTCTCCAGTGGGCCCCTCCTGCTTAGCTGCCTTTTTCTGTTGCAGCTCAAGGCTCGGTTTCCAGAAGAAAGGCAGCAGCCAGACTGTTTCCCTGGGATGCTGTCAGTCACTCTCCCTCCCTCAGTATCATCCAGAACCCTGGGAAATGGTCTTAGGCACAGCTGGCAAGGACAAGCCTGCCCCTGAGGAGTGCCATCACGACCCCTTAACTACCCACAGAGGGAGGAGAGGGTCTCGCCATAGACATGGGGCCACTGTGGATCCTCCCCTACACTCAGCTCACTCTCTTGCAAGCTGGAGACCCTGGAGGACATTCCATCTTCCCATCTCCAACCTGCCTGTCTCCAGGTTGTGCACCCTTTATCTAAAATGCTTGAGACCTGAATGGTTTTGTGTTTTCAGGTTATTTTCTTCCCTTCCCATTCTGCTCCGGGACTCAGGGATGTCTTCGCGGGCAGCCATCACGTGCAGCCAGGACTCTAGGGACAGCAGCAAAGACAGCCCTTCCACTAGAGGCCTTGTTTGAAGTCACTCTTCTCCCCCAGCCTGACTTTCCCTGACTCCCCGCCAAAAGGACCTGCGATCCACTCAACCCATCAGTGTTGTTGCTGCCCAAGAACTGAGGTATCCTCGTGTTGCTGGGTCTCCTTGCCAGGAGGGCCCAGCAATTGCTGTCTCTGTTGTGAAGGTCACCACTTGGCTTTTCCCTCCTCCTCTTCCCAGAACTAAAAATAATGACAGTGAGGGGAGGAGGCAGCAGATGGGGAAATGCCTGACCACACAGAGGCCATGCCTGCGCAGGGAGCTGGCTGGCCTCGCCTAGGCCTCATCTCTAAAGGCTGCAGTGGGCCCGAGAGGGAAGTAACAATAGTCGGAAACTGGGAGTGGCCACCAGGAAGAGCAAAGGGGGGGGGCTCAGTCCTCTCTGGGACACTTCCTCATGGAAAAAGGCAGAGGATGCTGAGCTTTTGTCTGGGAAAGGGAGCCAGGCACGGTGGCTGTCCCCAAACCCTCTCCAGGACCCCTCCCTCAGTGTCTCCCCAGAGACTTTATTTTTACTTCGGTAAATGCAGAAAAACAAGGCTAAACTATGGAGGCTGGAAATTTACTGAGGGCTCTCTGTCCTAGGGACTGATCTCTAAGCCGAGCGGGGTGAGTTGGGTACACTCCCAACACACCTCCTAAGGAGAATTTCCCAGGCTCAGGGGCCAGAGTGCTCAATTCTTCCTCTTCTACGTAAGGCTCTGAAGAGGTGGGACAGAGCCACAGCACATGGAAACAGCAATAACCCACTCATTTGTATTAAGGGCCTTTGACAGGCAGAGGTAGCAATAACTATTTGATGCATAATGAATGTATGCTAAAGTTATTTCATCTTGTCATGGATATGATCTCATAATCCCATTTTTCAGATGTGAACACTGAGGTAAACAGATTTGTCAATATGTCCAAGGTTCCAGAGATGGTAAGTGACAAGCCCTGTTGAGTGCCCCAGGTCTACGTCATTCTGCTAGACTGCTTCCTTTATCACTTGTAATATGTCACTTTATAGCCAGATGAACTTGGGCTCAGATCCTGTTAGTCCTGGCTGATGGTCCTGGGCAAGTTACCAGACCTTTCTGAGCTTCAGTTTTCTCCATCTTTGCAAAATGAAAATACCACGTGGCCTATACCACCAGCCAGCAATAGGTTGCTCTCAAAGTTAAACTAGAACTTTGCTTGCATGGGGCCTGCTACAGACAGGAACACTTAGGCCTCTCTCAAGTCCTGCTTGCTTTCTGAGCTCCCCACAGTGCAAGCCTGCAAGAGATGGAGCCCATGAGAGGTGGTGCAAGGGTTAGCAGCTAGGCTCGTCCTCCACCTGGCTTCCACCTCTCAGGGAGGGAGGGCCTCCATGCCAGAGGGAGCAATGGCTTGCTCCAAGACACCTAAGCCACCACTGCCGAGCATGTGTGAGTATTCACGGAGTATTCAGATCCAGCAGCCTGGCAGGGAGGCCACAGCAGGCCATCCAGTCCCATTCCAAGTCAGGGTCCCCTGGGCCGTTGTGATCGCCTCTGCTGTTCCTGAGGCAAAAGGCCACGTGGTGGGGCACAGGTTCTTTGTATGGCCACATGTGCGTGAACACAGACTGCTTTATCCTGGCTGGAAGATGACATTTAGAAAGCCAGGCATCTGAAAGGAAGTTCGCCACGGAAGGCGGAAGGAGCTCAAATATCACCTTTGATCCCCACTTTCCTAAGCAGCTTGCAGAAGGAAATCTGATTCTGAACCAAGGCCTTTGTAGACTCCTGCACCACTCAGAGCCTCTCAGATAGAGAAACCTTCGGGTTACAAGTGCAAAAGCCTACAGACACAGGTGTACACGCAGAAGGGACAAGAATCCTAACTCAAAGGCTGAGCATTGGGAACTCCCGCCTAAGGAATTTCTAACAAGGAAACTTTTGAGGAAGGGCTTACAGGCGGATCACACAGCTATATTTAGAAAATTATTTCCAAGCAAGACACACTGGAGCAATTCATATTTCTCTCAGAAAGCGCCGAGTTGCCTGTGGCTAACAGCACTCTGTAACATGGTGCAGACTTGGTGGGAACCACAGCTCCGCAGCGCCTGCCTTCCGAAGACACTTCAGCAGCCTGTCCCGGCAGAAGCTGACTTGCAGCTCCCAACTGGGCCGTGAGTCACCCAGTTTCCCTGTCCTGACTGGCTGTTCCCGGTCTCAGTTCAGCAGCCATGCTTTTGTTCACGTGTAGCCCGTTGCAGGCACAGGAAATGGGTTGCCAAAGGCACATGAGCGAACCCCCAAGTATGAACAAGATGCGTCACCCTCAGAACATGAGGCCAGGGTCATCCTGACGTGTATGGGGATATGCGGCTTTCATAAACAGTCTGACTCATTGCTGTTCCTCCTGTATCTGTCAACTTGGGGCCCCGCTGGTGGCAGTGGGTGCTTACTTAGCCTTTCTCCCCTGTGGTGTGAGGATCCTGCAGGGCCACTCAGAGATAGCACACTTCCCTCCCTCTTTCAGAGGAGCAAACAGGGACGTAGTCTGCCTCTGTTAGTGCCCCCAAGGGGACGTAACTGGGGATCATGCTCAAACCACTGCTCTGGAAGCCTGTTTGCCCACTGAAATGAGGGTGCTGTACCACTCGGAAGATCAGGGACACCCCAGTCTTTCACAGACTTAACATTTGTTTGTTGAGATGCCATGAGGAATCTCAAGACCACGACTGTTGCCACGGAACAAACCCCATTGGTACAGTAGCAATATCCACTTGTTGCTACCTGTTTCTACCCAAAGGACCGTTGCACTTGGCCCCCACCAGAGTCCCCTTCTTGACTGCAGCTTACAGACGGTTCCCGTTTCCCTTAGACTACTGCAGCTCTTTGCCCCTCTGCGTACTGAAACACTGCCGGGCGTGAGTGAGTCATTAGAAACATCTGGAATTGCAGCAGACGAGCAATGGCAGTGGACCTGAGAATCCTTCTAGCCAAGGGTCCAAAGGCCTCACTGTCCTTTGCAGACTCACCCAGCCGCGAGTCAGGACTGAAACGCACACTGCCTTTGTGGATGTGGGAAGAGAGGGTTGCCCTTGCCAATGCCTACCTGTTGCCTTGCTGTGCTTGTCCCAGAGTGGGGGTGGTGTGTGCCACAGCTTATGAACTTTTAGTCTGCATGGGGCCTGAGAACAGCCCAGGGTGAACAAACTGTCCCAGGGCCTCCATCCTCTCAGAGTGACCGGAGCCCTGTCTGGTAAGCTGGGCCCTCACAGTCTCTGGGGACAGTCCATATTTAGGACCCGTAGCATCTCTTCTAGGGAACAGACCAGCTGGTTGATTTATTCCCCTTGATTTTTGATGTTATTATTAGGCACATCTGTCTCTGAGTGAAGTCACCAAGGAAAAACCCAACCAGAAGAAAATATTTTCAAGTAGTAGGTCATTTCGATCTTCGGAAAAGGAAGCAAGTGGATAAACTACCAGAGGACTCCAGAATTCAGGGTGACCAAAGAGGAAGACGGAAAGTATGCTCTGGAGACAGCTGAGATGAGCTATATGCACAGGCTGTTTCTGTTTCCCTTTCCCCGGGCTTAGCTCCTTCCTTTTCCCTAACACGAAGGCCAGCCATCCAGCCAGCCGCTCTCCCGAATGCTCAAGGTCCAGGAAGAGAGTCTAATAGTGACAATTGACTGGGTAATAAGGGACAGAGAACTTCCCCACCAGTGGCTATCAGACTTAACTTTGTTCAGCTGTAATTTCCCCTTTTTCCTAAATTAGCTGCCAAAACTTGAAAATCAGATTTCATATGACAGTCCAATGCCTCTTTGACACACAGAGTCTTCAGTCCTGGCAGCCTGTAACTGAATAGTGGCTGCTTGGAATGAGGCCCTATTTTTAACCTATCAATCACCAGCCCGACCCCTGGCAGCATCTGCATTAAGAAACAACCAAACATGAATGCCCCAAAGAAAGCACAGAGCTCCAGACCTCAAACGTGGCCACGGGCTCTTTCTCCATCTGTAAACAGATAAAAGGGATGGGCCACGTGTGGCTCTTGCTCTGTAGGAAGGATGAGGAAGGGAGAGCAAGAAAAAGGTTTGAGGAACCATCCGTGAGCTGGGCGACATGTGGTCACATGGGTATAGAGATTAAGACACATACAGAGCCAGGGAGGGGACAGGGGAACAAACACACTAGAAACCTCAGAGGTCACCTAGGAGGGTACAAAGTGAAGCTGAGGTTTTGGAATTTGCCAAGTATACCTGGTGCCTGGATTAGCAACCCGGCCCCACTGCTTTCCTAAGCCTGAGACCATGACACCAGATCCCATTCACTCCATGAATGTCTTACACGAAGCCCAGACTGGCTAAATCCTGGCAGGCAGAGACCAAGCTCTGTTTGGGGAGAGTCCTACCCTCCATGCCCTCTCTCCCTGCAAACTGTCCTATTTGTGTTTACCTAGCTGTGCCATGCTGCTGGGCCTGGGGGCAGCCTATCTATCTGCTGGCAGTCACCTGCCTCACCTGGAGCACAACGGCTTATCATTGGTACTCCTCCATCCTCTTTGCACCTTCCCAGGCCCTGTGCATTCCCCACTGTGCCCCCCGAGGGGCTTCTCCTTTGCAGGATTATTCTTCCACACATCATGCAGTCCACATTCTTTTTTCGCTTGCTTAGATAAGCTCATTCAGATGGTCTGGTATTACGAGTATCATTCCCTACAGTAACCATTCCTAAGGGCAGGACCCCAGACCTCAGTAGCACACTTCTTTTCCACGGCTGGGAGTTAACGATGCATGTTGAAGTAGCCATGGGCCTCTCAAGACCTAGCTCCTGGCTGAGAAGGCAGAAAGGGAATCTTGCTCAGCATCTACAGCCATGATTGAAGGCGTGTGGCTGGATGTAAACTGAGATTTCTAGACCAGAAAGATGCTTCCTGAACTCCTGGGAGCCAAGAACCATAAGGAGAGCTTCCATCTCCACTCATGTGGCATGAGATGGCCACATGGGCATAGAGATTAAGACACTAGCCTAGCCCTTAGGGATAGTGGCAGACCAAAGTCAAGGTCTGAAAGTCCTAAACCCCATCAGACCATGTGCATTTTCTGACCTCAATGCTGTCTCTACTTTCTCCAATAGACCCAGGCCAGGGCAGGCCAGGGCCAGGCAAATGAGAAAGGCAGATCCACAGAGCTCTGTTGGCTGTAAGATGAACATTAGGGCAGGAAGAGCTATACAGAAAGGTATGCCGGGCTGGGGGAGGGGTTTATTTCTAGAGCCATAGCTCCACAGCAGGACCTGTGTAGACAACTCATCCCCCAAGCCACATATTCTTAGCCTGCACTACCTTCCTTTATGAGGTTTTAGAAAGACTGGTGCTGAGTGAGAATCAGCTGGTCCTACCCGGCTTTCCCCATGTCCAGTTAGCCCCTTTCTGGCAGTGACAGCCTTGCTACCTTCCTTCTGTCCCAAGAGTCCAGTGGCCCTGGTTTGTCATTCCCATTTGCCTACGTTTTACCCCGCACAACGATATCCACTATGGGTGCCCTGCTGTGTTCTGGCTTCAGGCTTAAGCCAGAGAGTATGAAGCCCGGAAGGGATGAGCATGGGCCTGGCAACCAGAGGATGCTAAGCAGCTTTATAGAGGAAGGCACAGTCACATGCCACAGATAAGGGAGGCAGTCCTTTGGGAGAAAAGGGGAATAAATAAAGGAAGTTTCCGGGAAAGATGGCATTTCTGCTTTAAGTGCCTTTAGGAGCCGTAGCAGGAGAGCAGAACAAGGGCCAGAGGGAAGGTAGAAGGGAGGTGAGGTTCAGGCTTGCAGAAAGCGTGCTCAAAAGCAGAGAAACAGAAGGGCACACAGAAAAAACAGCAAATGGTGCAGCGCCACAGGACAGAGGCGGTAAAGTCGTAGGTACTGTAAAATGCAGCTTTTGGGCAATTATGATTCAACAGATTCCAACCCACATCCCAAGCTTTGGTTCAACTCTCAAACACTGTGTCAGTCTTATGTTCTTTTTTCCTCCCCAACACCAGGGATCAAACCTAGTGCTATGTGACACATACACTATACACCCCTAGCCCTAGACGATAACGCACACAAGCATCAAATACACAGAGATGCCTCTTGCGCCTCACAAGTATACTCTCCACGGAAGCTCCTTCAGAGAACTCTGGTCGTAAAGCCAGCCCCAGACACACATGGAGGGAGTTCCCCAGGTTTCATGAGTGACTTTCCGGCATTCTCTGTCTGCAGAACTTACTGTGAGCTGGCTTGCCCCCAGCCCTGTGTGACTGCATGTGCCTGAGCTTAGTCTAGAAGCTAAGTCTGGAAGCACAATTGTAAAGGTATGGAAATAGAACCCCATTGCCTCCATCCTGCGATTTGAGGGGAACCCTAAGGCTTTGGTTTATGTAAAGCATGGAAATGGAGGTTAGGGACATGTCTGAGTGGGTAAAGTGGAATGCCAGCGTGAGAATCTGAGTTTGGATCCCTGGGTCCCAGGTCAAAGTCAAGGGCAGAAGCATGGGCTGAGGGACAGCAGTGGATACCCAGAGCTCAGAGTCAGTCCAGCCAAACAGCATGGTCCAGAGGCATCGAGATCCTGTCTCAAAGGCTAAGGTGGACAAAAAACAACTTCAGCTTCTTGCTTTCACATATGCACACACCAGCATACATACCCCACACCCATGCTCACACTCACACTGCACAAACAAAAACCACGTCAATAGCGAAGACATGTGATAATCTCATGAACTAAACACAGGGAAGGTGCTCCAATTTTTGGAATTCACTGTGATGGGATTTTTTGTGACTTTATGCTGGATTTTTACATCTAGTCGGGGGTCTGTTGCTTCAAGTAGAAAAACAAAACTTTCTGAAGTGATCATGAATTAAAAGTGCCATTAACTAACTGTGCAAAGGGGATCCATTTTCATGAGATCCAATAAATTTACAGAAGTCTCTGAAACTATAATGTCCCTTTTGTTACTGCTACAAACCAATCCGTAAGAATTTTTCCCATTTTTCACAATAAGGATGATGTAATTAGCAAGTGTTTAATCCACTAATAACTCTGCCTTTTAGAAATGTGCATGATCATAAACATAAAATTCATCAGCAGACGCTTCTGTTTCTGCAATTCTTTCCTCTTGCAACTTATTTGTTCTTTAATTGCTGAAGATAATTTTTGTCATTATAGAAATAAGAAATTTTTTAAAATGGCTGTTTGTTTTGTTTTTAAGGCAGGGTTTTTCTGTGTAGCCCTGGCTGTCCTGGAACTCTCTGTAGATCAGGCTGTCCTGGAACTCACAGAGATCCACCTGCCTCTACCTCCCGAGCGCTGGGATTAAGGCGTGTGCCACCACTACCTGGCTATGTTGTTCTTTTTTTAAATCTACTTCTGGAGCCAGATACACTAGAAACACTGCTGGTCATTTCTGATAAGAAAGTTAGGAAAAGAGGCAAGTCACCTGGAATAGCTAAGCAAAAGTCATCTAAGGCCTTGCCACCATGCCAAGGAATTGGTCTACTGTCTATAAACAAATGACACAGAAAATGGCCAAGAACGATACAAAATGTAAAACTGCTCAAGTGTTAAAAGGAAAAGTCGGAGAAAACTTTCATAAAACACAGTATGGTTGAAGACAACAGATTTTGTATATAAAGGTCTCAAACAAAACTGCAAGGTTCCAACAGACAACCTGGCAGCATATGTATAACCCAGCACACACAGAGAGGCATGCACGTACTCAAGCATGCACACACACATATATAATGAAAATAATATACTGTTTGGATTGTGAAAAGGTTAAACATAATAGAGAACTCTGTGAAGGAGACTACTGGGAGACACCAGTGAGACGTGCTCCCAAAAATGCACAAGATCTTCTGGAAAAACAGGCCAGGAGGATGTTTCTAGGGATCTAAAAATGTCCCAACCTTTCATTCACTTATTTTTACCTCTGGAAACCTACTTAAGGAAACACTCTAAAATATGGAAAAAGTTACAGGCACAAAAATGTTAATGAAGCCATTGTTTCTAGTAACAATAGTATTGAAAATAACCCAGCATCTAACAATGGAGGAATGATTAAATAACTGTGGGACATCCGCACAGGATTTCATTGATCACGGACCTAACTGATCCTTGGGTCCTCAACTATAAAGACTAAAAAGCTACATGAAAGTTGTTCCTATAATATTAAGCTGGTGGGAGACAAAGCCATGAAAAATGTGCATAATTTGTTTCTTTTTATAGTGCTGGCATTCACATCTGGAGTCTTATGTTAGGGACATGCTCTGCCACTGAACTACACGCACCACCTCCAAACAGACCTACTTTAACTGGCTGCAAAGAAATACAGCCACTGGTAAGTTTGGTTATAGTTAGCACACATTTCTGCACTGTGGTCTTAAAACTGACTTCAATAAACTCTCTGGCCCTTTGCGCTGATTTCTAGTTCTTATATTCTGTTGTTCTGCAGGCAGATAAGCTGTCAGTTTTCCTCATACCCTTTCTGAGTTAAGATGGAACTTAAACCGACAGATTAATCAGAACAGAAGCCAGGGATAGTGACATTGTAAGTGTGAGGCCAGCCTGGTCTAGACATCAAGTTGCAGGTCAGCCACGGTATCATAGTGAGACCCTGCCTCAAATCATCATCATCATCATCATCATCATCATCATCATCATCATCATCGTAGACAATACTGTAGCTTATTGTTTTCCACCAGCCCAGAAATAAAAGAAATCTTAAAAAATAAAAGCAAAATCAGAAGAGCACATACTGAGCAAAATCTTCCACAAAAAGCAGATGCACCCACTGGAAGCAGGGACCACAATCTCAAACATTGCTAGCACATCCATTCATTTATTGTTGAAAAAATAGAGTATGCTGATGTTTTAGGTAGTGGTGCTCTAGAGAAAGACTCCACGCAACAGAGCTTGGGTGAAGGGGTTTTTTATTGGGGGAAAGTGAATGGGAAAAGGGGAGAGGGGAGACCAGCCTCTGGGGAAAGGAGCAGCAGAAGAGAAAAGCAGAGAGATCTAGAGATGGGGGAGGGAGAGATGGGCAGGGCCCTTTTTAAAAGGAATGTAGTGAGTGTGCACAGGTGGTGCTCTTAGTGGCTGCTGCTGAGGGTGTAATCTGTCAGAACCCCAAGGACAGGCCAGTACAGATGCCTGCATACTAACAGCGGGGGACAACAAAGTCCCTACCTTGAAGCAGTTTGCATTCTAGGTGGAAGGAGACCATAGAAGTAAATGTTGCAATGGGTGGTGGCAAGCATTAGGAAGATTACTAAAGGCAAATGAGGGGACAGATGGCAGAGGGCAGAGATGGCCAGAGGGCAGGGGAGAGGCATGTGTGGTCTCCGCAGCACCTTTTCTGCAGGAACTGTGGGGCTGGGCCATGGGTAGGAGGGAAGACAGTGCAGGTGCAGGCAGCAGGCATGAGCAGAGGTCCCGAGGCTGGGCATGCTGGGATGGTGTGCGGAGTGGAACGAAACTGGGCCAGTCCCTACAGACACTCTCAGGCTGCTCTTAAGATCCGGGGCTTTCTACAGGGTGGGGAGCCTCAATAAAGTTTAAGCAAGGGATGTTCTAAACTGCATTGCTTTGTGTAGAGTGGGCATGGGAAGAGGATAAGAAAGGGTGAAGGCAACAATGATCAAATCTGAGGGGGTTGTAGTTGTCCAAGTGAGAGAGGAACACACACACACACACACACACACACACACACACACACACACACACACACACACACACACTTTTTTTTTGAGACTTCCATTTCTCTACTTTAAGCTAAGTTTGGTCTCTGTTGATACAAGGTTCTCACCATCAACAGGGAAAGGGACACACCTCTTTGCATGGGAATACCATGCCAGGTGTACAGGGATGAGTCTGGGTATCACCTTAGGAGAGGGGAGGGACCTCAATGGTGGTGCCTAGGACTACCTGGCTGGTGTAGCAACCTCATTGTTTCCTGACAGAAGCCCCCAGGACAGCTGAGAAGCTGGGCAGATGTGGGGATCTGGATGGAAAGGCCCTACACTTGGCTCCTATTCTAGTCATTAGAAACAAAATAAAAAAAAACCTGCCATACTCAGAATTGTGGCCCTTCAAAGCTATCACTCTGCTAGCATGTTTTACAATGTCCCAAATATACAAGCACATTCTTTACAGAGTCCAGTTCTAAACAGGTGAACTGGATCGTGGCTCAAAAGTTCTACCCTGCTTAGGAGTGGAGATGATTTGAAGAAAGCTAGCACATGGGACCTGTTGGGCTAAATGCAACCACAGCAACCAGGTGGTGGCACCAAAAGCTACTCTAGCCAAGCACCAACCTGTGGTCAAAGTGATGTTGAGAAAGTATGCAATGCTGAGAAGTTTCTGAAGAAAAAGTGGACTTGTACACGACTGTCTGTGCTCTCGTCTATAATGAGATCCTTGGAAATTCTGTAGATGTGTGGAAACCTCTGGATACAGAATAGCATATATGAAGCAGATGAATTCATCTGTTTTTACTCAGTGTGAAACCCCAGCCAATGCGATGGTGCACTCCCCACATTGGGGTGGGTCTTCTCAAGCCAATTAACCCAATTTATGAGTTTCCTCATAGACACGCCTACAGGTTAGATTAAGTCGATAATCAATATTCACCATCACAAAGAGATAACTATGTCTGACCCTATATCATTCTTACATGGGAGTCCGTATTTTATGTTGATTCTGCTCTGTTTTCAGAATGCATTGACTGTGCGTGCAATAAGACCAACTGTCTCCTCCTGCTGCCCTGACCTCCCTACCCTTGAACTGTGAGCCAAAGTAACCCTTCTCTTCCTTAAGCTGCTTTAGTCGGGCATTTTGTCACATCAATGAGAATGTAGCTAGTACACTACTAATATCCAATATTCGTATAGATGCATGCTGTAGAAATAGATGTCACATATAGTGTGTACATGCATCTATAGTACAGGTGCATAAAATATTGTCCTGATATGCATCACCCCCCCCACACACACACACACTGTATTTACATTATTTGGTCTTTCTGCTTTATTATCTATCCACAGAGTAGGAAACATGATGAGCAGCATGGCTGTCTGCATCTGGATGCTGGATGTCTTGCAAGCCTGTCAGAGCTATAGGAAACTCTCACCTATCACTCAGAGAGATCTTGGCCAACCAGACTTCTTGCCCCTTGCATTCACTGTTCTCCTCAACAGTGAGTGAACCACAAAGGGTGTCTTGCCGTGCTTCCTCTTCTTTGGCTCACTGACAGCATGTGTAGGGGGCGAGGCTGGGGGGTGTTTTATAGCCAGATATGCCCCCAGTTCCTCCATTTTCCACTTGATGTCAGTTATCCAGGACTGACCAGCTTCACCGCACAGCTGTCTTCAGACTGCCGAATTCCTCAGGCTTGAAGGCTCTGAGAGACTAGAGTGGATTCCTAAGAGGCACTCATTGTCTCACAGCAACAAGTGACTCTGAAAGTAGGAATGTGCTTTTCAAATATCCCTTCCATCTCTCAGCTGTCCTCCCCTTGTACCCCGTCACCCGATTCCCACTCCTTTGCCTCTGTCATCGTCTCCTCCTTCTGCTCAGTACCTGCCCACCGAGTGCTGCTGTACCCCCATTCCAGAACAGCTACTGTAGTGTCTGATCTGGTCTATTCTTGATGATGTGCCAAGTCTGTGACCTTCCTATTTACCCACATGCGCTTGTCTGCAGTGTCCCTCAACAGCTAAGGACTCTGCGTCACCACCATGGTGACACTGGCAGAGGACGAGGCAGCTCAGGAGAACTGCAATTCGAGTTTGCTGTTTCCCCTGGTGGGGACTGTCCAAACTCTATGCCAGACAGAAACTTTAGAAAACCTGATAGTCTATGCTTAACGATACAAGCTCCCCCCCACATACACCAAAAAAAAATAAATAAAGGAAGGAAGCCCGAGAGTTCTCTGCAGCAGCTCAGGCTCACCCGCCCCCTGGGTGCTGAGGAGGAAGTGGCTGCTGTAACCCCAAGGGGAAATACTTGCTTGACACAGGAAAATGGAACACTTAGCACTTTCCATCAGCAGCCTGAGAGTAGCAGCCACACCTGGAAAGACTTACACCAGAGCCGCCACCACCACCACCACAGCCATCGCAACCCCAGGCATGGACTGGATTACAGACACATACAAGTTCACCCCTCTCTCTCTCTCTCTCTCTCTCTCTCTCTCTCTCTCTCTCTCTCTCTCTCTCTCTGTCTCTGTCTCTCTCTGTCTCTCTGTCTCTGTCTCTCTCTCTGTCTCTCTCTCTGTCTCTCTCTCTGTCTCTCTCTCTGTCTCTCTCTCTGTCTCTCTCTCTCTCTCTCTCTCTCTCTCTCTCTCTCTCTCTCTCTCTCTCTCTCAGAAACAGCAGCTCTGGGAGAGCTCGCATTATAACTTCGCTTGGAAATTGGCAAGGAATGGCCAGGGGCCTCAGGGGAGCTGTGGGGAGGAGGAAGGGAGGAGGCTGGATGGCGTCCTACAGGGAACATTGAATACAAGGTAGGTCAGCTGATCAACCGGAGCTCCGGTGCCTGCCTGGCCACCCCTAACTATGGAACTCTGGGAAAACTAGTTGCTCTTGACTCCTTCTTCTGTACTGAGTACAATCACCATTAGTGGGCTCAATGCCCATGTTGCTGTGACAATCCTACAGGGTGGCAAACAGATGGGGTTCTTGGGGCCTGGACCTACCGGGTGGGTGTCAACTCTCACACCTTAAAATCTGCCCAAGTCCTGACTCTGCTCTTCCCCTCAGCTCCTCTGGCTCCAGCCTCACTCGCCCCCTGAGGGGTTGTACCCACTCACAGGTGGGAGGAGCCTAACTGAAGCTCCCAAGCCTCAGCACTCCACTCCCACATTCTCTACATCCAAAGGCAATCTTTACCCTCGTCGAACTCATTTGCCTGCTCAAAGGGTCAGAGTGGCCCCAATTTTCCATGTAGTAAAATGAGCATCTGGTTGCAGCGCAGCGCCTTAGGCAGGAGCCTTCTAACTGAGAATTCCCTGCAGGGTGATTCCAATGTTTAAAGCAACCCAGAAAGCACAACCACAGACACCCCATCCTCCTTCATTTCCCTTTAGCGCTGCACGGGCTAGTCCTGGCACAGCGAGTCAGCCATCTTGGTTTCGATATTACTGGCAAATTCTAAGGAAACAAAGAGTGGCCGTTCGCATAGTCCACTCCCCGCAGGTCTTGGTACTCAGAGGATGCTCCTAAGTTCTTTTCATACAACGGTTCAAAGGGATCTTGAGTCTGGGGCACCACCCTGTTGCTTCCGTTGGAGGAGGGGTACTACTGCCCTTCCCACATGCTCCCTCCTCGTATTGACCTTGAGGAACAGCTTCCTCATCTGCAAAACAGGGATAACAAGACAAGCCCTGCCCCAATCCCAGGTTATTATGACAACGGAGTGAAAAAAGCAGATTCGAAAGTGCTCTTACAAACCACGAGGCATGGTAAAGTTCAAGTCGCCGAGATCTAGAAAATCATCTTGAGAAGAGCCCAGAAACTGGGAGCGTTTTATTCTGATGTGCTAAGAGACTCATAGCATACTCTGACTTAAGAGGAATTTGGGGTGCTGGGCACATATGGGTAACCTCAGCATTCAGAAGGCTGACACAGGACGATGAAGAGAAGAAGCCAGTTCGGTCTACAGTGAGACTCCTCGTCTACAAAGTAGAAGGGGGTGGGGTGGAGAAGCCAGTGTAGGCGCCCAGAAGTGTCTCTGATTTCTAAATAAGCATCTTCAGGCAAGTTACACAAATAGCCCGTTGATTCGGGCAGCCTTAAGCATAACATGAAGACAGAACTCTTTCCCTCATCTCCTTTGCTTATTTTGGGTTTTGAGCCCTGAAAAGAACACAGACAACTTTACCATGTTGCCTTTAAATGAGAATTAAAGGTCATCTACTAGAATCCTCTTCTCACCCTGGCATCTGGCTCTGAAGTCAGTAACCCGCCCACCCCAGCTGGGTGCTGGGGTGGAAGCCTAGAGCTATGTGAAATGTTGTTTCGTGAAGATCTCTAGGACAGAGACATCCCTATCAACCTTCCCTCTGATGCTGTGACACCCCCCCACCCCAGGAAGGAGACCGAAAGAGCTTCCAGGACACACAAAGGCCTTTTCTGCTCATAAGGGTATTTACCAACCCTGCCTAGTAGACTGTGCCAGGGTTGGCACGAAAGAGCAGAGCTGGGATGGCTTCTGCTTCACCTCCTGGCAGATGCACTCTTCTCTATTATTAGCAACCCAGGCAAGATGCCATCCGGCTGGGGACACCCCTTTGTGTCAAGGGGGAAGGAGGCAGGAGGAGGAGCATGTACAGGACAGAGAAGCAGGTGGAATTGCCTGAGGCATCCTCCAGAGGAAGGGGGGGCGTTCCCAACAGCCTTTCCTCTTAGCTTGCTAACCTCAGACACACCTAAACTTCAAAGTTCATCCTGGATGTGGCTTGAGGTGTACCCCTGCACAGCTAAGCCCGGCTCAGTCTCCCGAGGCCTCCACCTCGGGGTATGGGACGGCAGCAGTAAAGCTGGAGAGGCCTAGATTGGAAAAGCCCTCCCTCCTTCTGTGACAAAGATGCAATTTACTGGAGTCCTATGCTGCAGTCCCCAAGCACTCACACTCCCTCCGAAGGATGGCTACCATAGTGTAGTCCTGTGTTACTGTCATTCCTGTGAGAGGTAAGGGAACATCTTAGTTTACAGGTGAGAGGCAGTCTTGGAGAGCCTAGGTAATTGTCCAAGGGAAGAGCATGGCATATGTTGACTTAGTGAGTTAGGATGAAAGCCAGAGGACTCTCACCTCACATGCACGTGCACACACAACATAACACTTGCCATAACACCTAAGGGCACAATCGATGAGAAACCTATGAAACACCTTAAGTTTTTATTTTTCATAAACCTTCTATTTTAAAAAAAAAAAAGAAAAAGGAATTCTTCATTGTGTGTGTGTGTGTGTGTGTGTGTGTTTAAGAAACCTATTGCTGGTCAGTAGTAGAGTCCAGTTTTAGGTAGATTTGTTCAACTCCAGAACACACCCGCAGGTCACACATCTAAATGCCAACTATAGCATGAAAATGTTCCTCAAAGGAAACAAGAAGAAAGTGACATTTATTTACTAACCAGGACAGACTGGCCTAGGGAAAGTCAAATAAAATTTCACAAAAGTCAGATACCAGGAACAGGTAAGACAGAGTCAAGGATACCATCCTTTTCAGTGTCTGGAGACACCGACCTTTGACTCTGTAGGGAAGAGAAGCAAATCCATTGCAGAGGGCTGCAGACCTCTTACAATGCGTTGCCCAATCCAGGGCGAGCAAGGGCTGTGTCCTAGCAGAAAGCCAAGTAGACTCAAGTGGAAAGGTTAGAAACAAACGCTACACCAGGTTGGGGGTCATTCTGGCCGTGGATTCCTGTGCAACTTCAAGCCTACCTTCGTGTGAACCCACCAGTTTCTACATCTGTAACATGAGCTTGGGACACTGACAGTAGGAAAAGTGTTTAGCAGTCAATGCTACCAAAATGCTCATTATTATTATCATCACCAATCTTGGTTTGGGAGAGAGAGTGGGTTCAATACTTGGGAGGTGGTGGTGGGGAGCTCCAGCCCAAGGACTGACACACACTAGACAAGCACTGTCCCACTGAAATCCACCGCCCAACCCCAGCTCCATTTACTTATACCTTCAATGCTGTTATTTGGGATTATGTTTTTGAAACCATCTCACTCTGTAGCTCAGGGTGACCCAAAACTTACTATGTAGCACAGTTGCAAGGCAACCCTCCTGCTTCAGCCTCCCCAGTGTTGGGTTTACAGATAGGAGCCATCAGCCCAGCCACATTCTTTGTCTATTTGTAAAGAACTAGGGATGAGCTAGGGCTTTGGTGGAGTTTGGTCACAGGGCACTCATTCTAAGCCACTGTGTTACCAGGAAGGTGGTTTCCTGTGTGCAGAGTGAGGCCTCCCCAGAAGCACCCGTAGGTGTCAATCAATACACTCTCAGTTAGAGAAATGGAGCAGGTGGCCGGGATGCAGGAAGAGAGCATCACAGGGTCAAGACCTAGGCAAGTGTTACTCTGAGGGTAAGTCTGCATGGGGAAGGCTGCCTGTGGGAGAACCCAGCCACGTTCCCAGGGGTTGGTGATTTGGTCCCTTTCCAAAGCAGTGCTTACTCCTCTCAACATCTTCTCTTCAGGGTGTTCACTCCAATGGTGATCGCACCACTTGTGAAAATTAAAATGTATGCAAACTCCAAAGAAGACTGCATCTTTCCCACTGTGACAGTCATCTCCTGTGTGCCTCACATCCTTGCTGCCTTTGATTTCCTTTAAGCCTGGTGGTTTATGCTCCTAGAGTTTGGAGGGGGGCTAATCATCGGGTCTCAGTGTCCTGGACCTGACAACCCCAAGCCAAAGTATGTCAGTTCTTAACTTCCAAGCAGAGCCTGAAAAAATTAAGATCAATCACACAAAAGCAAAGATGCTGGGGGTCTCTGAGATGCTGTGGTTGGGATGGTTTGTGAGAAATAACTTAATGATCTACTTCCTCTTTCAATTGGTGTTTTGTGTTTTGTTTTTTGTTTTTTGGTTTTTTTTTGGTGGTGGGGGGGACTCAGGGTAATTCAAGGCTATATTCAAAACTGCGTTGGAACGGTAATAAAGGCAAGCAATGCTCAGGAAAAAGTCTAATATGGTAACTACAAGGAATTTTTATTTCATTTTCTGAATTAATCCACAGCAAACGTTGCATTTCACAGGGAAGAGCCAAGAAAGTGGCCGATTTCAGAAACCCTCTTTTTACCAGTGTAAAAGGCCTCAGTCAGACAGAAGATATGGGAAGGATCCAGAGAGTGCCATGCAGGGGAAAGGACAAACGTCTTCGGGGTCTCTTAACTGATGCCTACACCTTGAACCTTTTTCACAGAGGCCGTCACCCTAGAGTCTGCAGAGCCCTCAGGCCGCTAGGGACCGCTCTAGGGTGGCACATCCCACCCTCACGGAGGGTGGGGCCTGAGAGCATAGGGTGTCCAGGACAGGGCTCCACCTTGCCTTTCCATGACGCCATGCGCCATGCTGCGCAGGAAGGGCCAAGTGCGTGAGAGGCGGGGCGGAGGGCGGGGCACAGCCCTAGGAGAGTAGGGCGGAGCCGACTAAGGGGTGGGCAGGAAGAAGGGAGGGCTTCGCAGAGGACGGAGGGGCGGAGCAGAGCCCTAAGACCCTGCAAAAGCGCTAGGCTTCCTGAATGGAACCAGTTTGCCTTCCTGAAAGGCAGCACGAGTCTAACTCAGTTTGGAGGGGGTGGAGGGAGGTACGAATGTCTGTGACCACGACTAGAAGGAACAGAAAGAAATCCATCCCTTTTATGACCAAGAGAGTGAACGCTAAACAATCAGGGGACTTAGGGAGAAGGAAAGCCATGACTCCACAGCACAGAGAGGAAGGAATAAAGCACTCACATTTCCCAGCAAAGGCAGGTACACAGAGTGGACCTCTGTCATAGGAATTTGTAAGAGTCTCGAGTCAGTTTAGCTGAAGCCAATGAAAAGTCCACACTGTGGAACCAAGCCCAGGTACTTTTGCTGTCCCAGACACAATTTAAAGAGACTTTGTTCACCTGGAGAATCTATCCGCCCCCTTGCCGTGAAGCCTCTAGACAGAGCAGAGACTGCTCCTGGGGTCAAGCTAAGGAAAAAGTTAAATCTCCACACCCCCGCAGGGTGCTCAGGCCTTGTGAATAATGTGTGTAGCAGTATTCTTTCATATTGCCAAAAAAGCAAAAAAAAAAAAAAAAAAAAAAAAGGTCTCCAGATAACCAAGGGAGGTCAGCTTCTGAAGTCAAGTCCCTGTGCTTGCCAGACCCTCGAGTATCGCTGAAATCCCACTTGGGGGTGGGGGTAGGGAGTGTGTCACCCCAGCGGACATTCCGCGGAGCCTTTGCTCAGTTAGCCTCCTCTCAACATGCTACTTATCAGAAAACTGTACTGGGGCAGCCAGCCCACAGGCACTGCTGCAGCCCCTGAAGAACCCCACTGTCCCCCTTTCCTTAGCCTGGGAATGGCATCTCCACTTGATTCAGCCTTCTGCCCTAAGGAATAGACTTCATTACTTGGACATTAGCCAGCTGGTCGTCTATTACATTGCATCCTTCAAAAGGTTCAAAGAAGGAAGAGAAAGGAACTAGTATTTAGTAATATACTTCGGGTGTATACTCCATACCTGTCATTACATAAGAGAGCTGCCACAGAGTTGGGAAGTCTAGACCACTAATAGCACCACACCCTGATCCAGCCCAGGCTAGGCATATGTCAGGCTGCTTTCTGCAACTGCCTACAGCATATAGAAGAACACCTTCACCAAAAAGATTTGATTCCAATATTAAATATAAACAAAAAAACACAATTTACATCCTTTTGCCCAGTACGGATTTGAGAGTTGGACTTTCTCCTTTTCCATCTACCACATGGACATGCCTCAGCCCGAGCATTGAAAAAGTGAGCAATACATGTCCATTTGATGATCATCTTAGCAACCTGAAGGACGCAATGTACCACTCTCGGACAGTTATCCCATCTCCTCCTTCTAAATAAACGCATGTTAGCAGGGGCATGGTAACACACACCTGTAATCTTAGCACTCAGGAAATGGAGGCAGCAGGACCAGCAGCTCAAGACTATCCTCAGCTACATAGTGAGTTCGAGGCCAGGCTGCTCCATTGCCTTGGAACTCTCTGGACACAGCAGAGTGTGTCCTTGGGGCTTCAGGGGATTGTCTCAGAAATAAATGTCTGTATTGAAGAATCCATCTTAGACATCCATGCTAGGACTCTATGTTGCATATAGCATGAATGATGTCAGTAAAGGAAAAGTCAGTGCAGGGTTCTCTGGAAACAGTGGGTGAAAAATAGCTCCCTTAAGGACCCCAGTTAGTGCCCATCTCCATGAGCAAGTGCCGATGGGATTGGCAGTTAGGAGGTTCTTACCCTTGGCCACACATCAGCCTCACCTGGGATTTGTTGCCCGTGTCCCTCTCCCAGGGCTTCTAAACTGACCCAAGCAGTTTAGAGAGAAGTCTGGCACAGAGAGACATTGAACCTTCCAAAGTTTTTCCAAAATGTAGCTCAGACCAGATCCACCTGGCTAGTGTTTAATCAAAGTGGTTCAAGAGGGCTAGGAAAGCGTGAGTATCAGTCAGCGAGCAGGTCTGGACAACTCAAAGATACTTGTGTGTGTTCACAGTGAGATATACAATGGCGAGGCCAGGAGAGGTTTGGGAACCATGCAGACAGAAATTCGCATCTAAGACCCGGCACTTCCTGCCTTCTGTGCAACTTGGGCCAAGCCTCTTAATTATTGTGAGCTTTAGTTATGTCATGCATACAGAGGGCATGGCAGTAAAAAGACTTCCCTGGCAGGGTGGGGGAATTAGCTACAGCAGTGGTTACTTTGTTAGCACACGGAATTCGGTATGTTCACTATGTAAAGAAAAGATGCTGTAGGCTAACCATCCCCTTGGGAGGGGGATTCCCTTTATAGAGCCCTACTTCTTGGGGAGCAGTTGTGGGGACTAAAAGAAACTAAAAGTGGTGTGGGGCGCAGGCAGGGCAGGACCCAAGCATTCAGGACGCCTCTCACTTTTGTTCCCCACCTCAGGTCACTTGTAAATTCTGCCTCGGGAGAGGGTGTATATTTACAAGGACCGCCTGACTGTGTCTGATCTCACTTCCACCTCCCACAATAGGTGGCTGACACATTCTGCCATTGCAAACAGTTCTGCAGGTCTGTCTGCCCCAGCCCTAGCGCCTACCTTCTTCCCCTGCCCTACTGTGAGACTCTGAAGGGGCAGCTAGCTCTGCAGCTGTGGACAGCTGGGTGGAAGAGACAGACCCTGGGACTCTGACAGGTATGAGAGGCAGAGAGGAGGGGGAGAAATTCCAACCCTGCAGCAATGGTTCCTGAGTCACCCAGAATAAAAGAACCTACTGCTAATCTCACCACTACCCTCTCCTCATCTCTCCATTCCCTGTCTATAGTGCTGAGCCCTATGAAGCAATGACAGCTAAGGATTACGACCAGTCCAATTCACTAATGAAAAAGCAAAAGCTAGCTCAAAGAGGGCACAGACTCATCAGGCGTAGAACGAAGAATTGAACCCATGTCTATGTAACAAGAACACATTTGCTCCACCATACTATGTGACTTGCCCGTGACTTCAAAGACCCTAGGTAGCCGTGTAACACGTCATCTGTGAAACGAGGGTGGAGGGTATGGAACTAAACTAAGCTCTAGCTGGTTTGGAGTACCAGTTCCAAAACGGAATTGGGCAACACATCACACCCACATTCCTTTCTTCATCTGAGAAAATGCCAAGGCCAGCTGCCCAAGGATAGGATGAAGGAGGACCAACAGTCATAGAACTCAAGCATCTTCTCAACATCTATGTTTCCAGCATAGCCTTCGTCTCCTGAACTCCTTTGTTTTAAAAGGAAGTCAGGAGAGGGCGTCAGACCCCCTGACTGGAGTTATAAGTGGTTGTGAATCCCCAGGTGGGTGCTGGGCACTGCATCTGGATCCTCCGCAAGAGAAACAACTGCTTCTAACCACTGTGACTCATCTTTTGCCAAACCCTTCCCAGCCAGCTTGCTTGGCATGACGCTTGCAGGAGAGAAATACTAGTCTATATGCAGCAGTGGGCTAGCAGGCTCCACTGACTTGCCTACATTCCTGTTCAAAAAGCACTCTCTGCTCCGTATCAGAGAGGGGGACCAGAAGCTGCGCTCGCAGGGAGGGGGACCCGCAGCTTCTGGGCATCACCGACATGACCTGGGATATGGAACCCCCCCTCCTTGGACAGAGCCCCTTCCACCATGGAGGACATGAGCACAAGCCCTTGGGAAAAGTGGCCACATCACAGGAAAGGTCTCAGGTCTGACTCTTTGGAAGTGAAATCCTGCCAAGGGTTTCATTTGTTTTCCCGGAGATGTAGTCGGTCATCACTGATAGAAAGCCAAGCACTGATTCCCTAAGACCTCCTGGAAGCCAGAGGTAGGAACCAAGTCTAGATCTGCAGGCACCATGTGCTGTCTAAGTGACCCTGGCACATCCCACCTCCCAATCTCCACTGTTCATACCCTCAGGCTAGCATCTCCCAGGGTGCAGAATACTGAATTCACAGCCAGCTGACTTTCAGGTTCTCCATGGGGAAGGGTAGAAACTGGTCAAGTGTCTTCCTCCACTCTATTTCCTTTCTTTCTCTCTCTCTCTCTCTCTCTCTCTCTCTCTCTCTCTCTCTCTCTCTCTCTCTTTCTTTCTTTCTTTCTTTCTTTCTTTCTTTCTCTTTTTTGTAAGAGACTAGATCTTACTATGGTGTGGAATATCTGGCCTCCAGTTAATCTCTCACATCAGCTTTCTGAGTTACCAGGATTATATTGGCACCTCTGCGAGCAGCTTCATTTCCCTTTTAAAGACTGTGCCAATCCTAGTATGGCACACACCTTTATAATCCCAGAACTTGGGAGACAGAGTCAGGTGGATCTCTGTCGAGTCCAGCCAAAGCTAGAGTGAGACCATGTCTCAAATATACAAAGCCTGTGTAGACGTTGAAAACAAGGTGACAGACAAAGAAAGACGTCACCTTCCAGATACTAGGACAGAAATAGCCCTTCATCAGGAGAGACACAATAGGCCCTAGTCATGAGGGTTTATGTCTTTATACCTAGATCTGTTAATGTTCCCTTAAAATCTGGCATGCGCTCTTGTCATCCACAGGCTATTTTAATGGCCTTGGAATGTCTCACCACAAAATTTGGCCTGTGCTGGCCGGAATGTTCAATGTCTGTTCTACACTGCCAGCCGGCTAGGCCCCACCCTTGCCCCCAGGTGCTGGCAACACGGGCTCACTCACCATTTCCCAGTCCTGCCGAATCCTCTCAGGTCTCTTGGCCATTGATAACACAGATTTCAATTTTGAATTTTTGTTCTTTTGGAGGCTAGTCACTGAAGTTCAACTCAACGGTGAAGATCTGGCCCAAAGCTCCCCTCTTCCACGGAACCCTCACTGATGAGCCTTGGCCGAGAAGTCCTGTAGCAGGCATACCCCTCCCTGCCTGCCCACGGCACCATGGCCCTGCCCTTCAGGGCCTCCCTGCAGCTTGCTCAGTAATCTGCAATCTGACCAACGACACCTCCACTCCACCTCCAACAGGCATGGATCTCGCCCAGCAGGAATGTTTAGCATGTAACAGGTGTTTAGCTCAATGTTTATAAAATGAGCACACAGGTTAACTGATTAAAAGCCTGAAGACACTACACAAGATTGACTATCCCTTATGTAAAATGTGTGGGCCCAGAAGTATGTTGGATTTCTTTCTCTTTTTGTTTTCCGATTTTTGAATAATTGCACATACATAATGATGTATCCTAGAAATAGAACTCAACACGAAATTAATTTTTGTTTTATGTATGCCTTATGCATACAGCCTGAAGGTGATTTTATACAGCATTTTTTAGTGAGACTATGTTTGGACTACCATCCATCATATGAGGTCAGGTGTGGAATTTTCCACTTGTGGCATTGGTATCATCAAGTATTGGATTTTGAATGTTTGGAGACTTGGGACCCGTGCAAGAGAGAGAATTCCACTTTCTTGGTCATGAAACTCTAGAGCTGGAAGTGGAAAGTGGAAGGCGGAAAGGCTGTGGCTTCACCAGGGCGGAAGGTGGTTCTTCAACTGAGTAGTGAGATGGGCTGACAGTGGAAGGGAAGGCAAGGCAAGCAGAGGAAGAGTGGGGCGAGCACTCAGACACCAACAGGAGACTGCAGAAATCAACCCCAGACTGATAAGGCAAGGTGCTGCAAGAAAGAGGCTGGCCCACTCAGCACGGCAGATACACACACGCACGCACGCACACACGCGTGCACGCACGCACGCACTGTACCAGGGTACTGGAAGACAAACCCAGGAGGAGCCATGTGAGCCTGCACACTTCCAAACTGGTTTTGTGGCCTGTGATAAAGAGCTAGATAGAGGTGGGTGGCCAAGGGGCAGGCCACAAGAGCCCCTGTCCTAGCACCTAGCTGGCAAAAATAAATAAATAAATAAAATGGCTCTGGCATCATAACTACTTATCAGAACTACTGTCATTTCTAGACATGACTGGAAAGGGGGTCCCAGTGAGTATCAAATGTGGGGAAACATCATGGGGTTCAGGAGATACTATTAGAGGACACAGGTCCTCTTGAAAGTTTTGCTGTGGTAAAAGAGCTAGGTTCCACCTTGGTCATCAGGGAAAGGAGGGAAAATCAAGAGGACCAGGCCACTCAAGTGTTTTTAAGCTCAGTGGGAGAGCCCCAAAGGTTCTGTATTGATTCTCCCAGCTTCTGGGGCCCAGCCCTCCTCCAACCACAAGTAATACATCCTCCATGCAGCCCAAACACAGTGCAACCCAGGCCCCAGTACAGACAGTAAAACTGTGGGCCCCACACTATTCAGTGCCTAAAGTACACCTACCCATGAGCCTCCTCCCCAAATGGGTAGCTATGCATAACATCAGAAAAAAAATATTCCACAATCTGAATATATGTCTGTTTCTCCTGAGAGCCCTCTTGTGTTGGTGTTAAGAGTCAGACGTAAAACAACACCCTTAAGGTTTGTGTGTTGGCATATTTGGTCTCCAGTTGGTGGTACCATTTCTGGAAGGCTGTAGAACCATTTGAACATAGGGCCCAGCTGGCAGACACAAGGGCTATAAGCCTGTAGGGCTGGGTTTATGGGCTGCATAGCCTGGCCTGGTTCCTACCTGAGGCCCTCTCTGCTTCCATCTCTACTGAGATACGAGGAGTCGTAGTCACATAATCCTAATACTGAGAACTCCTATATGCTTTCTCTGCCAGAGGCTGTACCTTCTCCAATCCTGAGCGAGGTAAGTCCTTCCTCCCTATGGTATTTCTCCCTTCACGTATTTTATCACATCAACAGTACTGAGGAAAAGTAACATGGGAGGTGATGTACATTTGCCACACTGCCCCGAGGACTCCTCATAGCTGGCTTAGATGCACAAGCTGCCCAGAATCACATGGCGGGGTGGGGGTGCAATTCTAGACGATTCGAACCAAAACCTGCTATGGTAGGAAAACCACAGTGTGAAAACTCGAGGTACTGAAGTCAGCTTGGACCAGTTCCCAACTCATGGAGGAGGCAAGTCATTTGTTTTCTTGGGTTTCTAGTGTATTTCTAGACAGTGAGCAAAAAAGAATACTGAAAAAAGGAAACTTTCTATAGTGTCATCAACACTTTGGCCCAAATAAGTTCAGCATGAACCAAAATAAGCTCTGGTCCAGAAGAGAAGTCAGCAATAGTTGAGTGCTGAGTGTGGCCACACAGTGAGATAAGACCCATAAAAGCAAGCAAGACCCCCTTCAGGGTCAGGCTCCGTGGATGCCATCTAATGTCAAGACTCTTTCCACCAGCCACACTCATCTCTTAGAGGGTAGCATACAGGCCTGGGACTGGACTTGCCCTCTACCAAGAATCCGCAGCACACTCAAATTCCTTGTACTGAATCTCCAACTTGGGTGCCAGAGGAGAGTTAGACTCTGCCCTCCATTCATGGAGACCATGATACCACCCACCAGAAAAGAACCCAAGCAAACCTTGTAATGAAACCTGGCCCTCCATGCCTGTGCCAGGCTGAGACAGGAAGGCTAAGGAGGGTGGAGAGACCTCAGGCCCAGCAGCTCCAGTGTGCCAGGGCTCATCGGAGGAGACTCGCGGCCTCCTGCCTTCCTGGGGACTCGCATGCCACAGAGGGACCACACAGATGCCAAGCACGGGCAGCTCCCTTACTTGAACCACACTACAACTGATACCCACCTGCAAGAACCCATTTCAGTGTGGCCTGCTGCTGAAGGCAAGGGGGACATAGAATTAAAAGATATCCCTGAGCTCTAGGGTGTTCGTGACCTCCAGACATGCCAGAACAACAAACCCAATCTTGAGCTCTCAGCCAAGAAAGCTTTTGCACAGCTTTTTCTCCAAACTCATTTTTGGTATATATTATTCATTCACATTTTATGAGACACGTTTAACATACAAGAGAAATTCACAGAGAATAGGTCTCTATGAGTTCCTAATTAATAATTTCTTTAATTTATATGTGTATGTACATGTGTGGGTGTTGGCACGTGGGGAAGCCAGAGGAGCTGTTTCTCTCCTGCCACATGGATTTAGGGGATCAAACTCGGGTTGTTCGGCTTAGTGACAATCACCTTTAATGACTGATCTGTCATGTTACTCCTCATTTATTTTTAAACTGGTACATAAAAACTTTTAATTGGAGACTGTGATATTTTGACATGTGTATGAAATATAATATTTAAATCAGATTAACTGTATTTCCCAAATGTTATTTATTTCCTTACAGTATTTTTTTTTCAAAATCCATTCTACCTTTTTGAAATGGACAGTATGCTATGGTCACCCATAAGTTTTCCTATTTCATTTATCTGTGTGTGTGTGTGTGTGTGTGTGTGTGTGTGTGTGTGCATGTATGAGTGGATAAGTACACATTTACACATGGAGGCCAGGGGTCAGTGTCAGGTGTCTTTCCCTGGAATCACCATGGCAACTATGCCTGAACTGATCAGTCCTGCTGGATCCTAATAAAGTTCATCACTTTATTAGCTCCCTGGCAGCGGTGGCCACAGGGCTGCTGAGACCCTTGGATGTGCTTTAGTTGCTTGCTAGCCCACGGCAGTGCTCCAATGCAGCTGGAATGTTCTTCACCATTGGCATCAGTCAATGTCCACTTCTCTCTGTCAGAGAAGCCTGTATGACTTCCCTTCATCCACAACCATTCAGCTGCCCTCTCACCCCCCACCCCACAGACACTTTACTTAAATCTAGTAGATTCCACGTCCCTTTCTTGGAACTGAGTTTTTTTCTGTGACCTCGGCAGAATTTTTAGCAGCTGGTGATAAAAACAACCTCTCCAAGGAGAGATGTTTAACTTCACAAAAAATCCTAACACCACTGAGATACATTCTCTTGCCAAGACATCTGACAACTGGTCTATTTTTAAGGTCCAACCAATAATCTCTTAGAAGTACTCTATACAGAGACAGAGGCAATGAATGACCAAAGAGTAATGAGGCCAACATTAGGTTTTTGTTTTTCAAAAGAAGCCAGAATTTACCCATCCAAACAAGACTGTCTTCTAAGTACCCCACCCCCACCCTGCACCTATTCCAGGGGTGTTGTGTTTGCTTAAAGGCTCTTTGGAAAGTGCCTGACACAGAACAGTCTTTGCCCACCCCCCACCCCCATTCAGTGTTGTGCAGGGTAAAGTTAACACGCATTTGGCTGGCAGCTGCCTGTGTGCGCCAGGCACTGTGGTAGGCCAGGTGGAGGGCTCTGGGGTTATTGAGCAAGGTCTTTCTTGCAAGGTAAGGGGAGGGAAAGGAGAACACACACCACAAGCCAGGTCCTACTCGGTATGTTGTGGTGTGTTGCATTTTATATACACCCCTCAAACCTTTTTAAAAAGCTAAGACAGAGGACTGAAAGAAGTTAAAGTGACTTGGCCAAAATCACACAAGCAGGAGACTGTGGGGATCTCCTTGGTTTAGGGATATGAAGAGCCCGTGCTGGTGCTCACCCACAGGGCAGCATCCTGAAGCAAGCTGACAACTGTCCACTGCCCCAGAAGAGGCCCCAGAGGGAAACCTGACCCAGAGCTGGCTGTGCGTCCCATCCTACGTCAAGCACAAGCACGCACCTCCTGTTTACCTTTGCATCAAGACTCTGACAGCACAGTGGGTAAGGAGTGTTTCTTCAGATATAAAACAGGGCTTTCACACTCCAACTATTTACGTCAACTGAGGAAGACAGATGCTCAGGCACATTCGCACACCGTGGCTCACTCACACAGAGGGCCATCTGTCTATTCAACTTGTCCACCTCATAGGAGGCAGGGATGCCAGGTCTTCATTTCAACACAACCAGACTTTCTTCTGACAATAGTACAAATATGAACCAGACCAAGAGTCCGCTGACATTGGTAAATGAAAAGCGGTACAAACACACAAGGAAATATGATTTAGCTCTCCTAAAAAGGAAGGATTTGGAGACAGGCCTGGTGGCTCAAGCCTGTAATCCCAACTACTTCAGAGGTTTAGGGAGAAAGATTACAAATTCAAGGCTATGGAGTGAGTTCAAGGCTAGCATGAGAAAATGATCATGGCTCTGTCTCAAATAGTAAGTAAAAGAGACCCAAGGGAGTGGCTAGCTCAGGGGTAAAGGGTCTTCTTAGCATCCACAAGGTTCTGGGTTTGATGGCTAGGGTGGACAGGGAGGGAGGAGGAGGGAGGGCGGGAGAGAGAGATGAATTATGACATGTGCTACAACATGAATGAACCTTGAGGATATAATGCTAAGTGAAAAAAGCTGGAGGCAAAAGGAAAAATATTGTGGTGCACTACTCCTGTCTTGAGCATAAAATTTACAGAGGGTAGAATGTAGCTGGCTGGGGCTGAGGAAAAAAGAACGGGAAGTTATTATCTAAGGATAAAATTTTGCTATTTAGTTTAATGCAGGGTTAGGGGTAGAACCCAGGGCTTTGTACATGCTAGATAGTTACTTTTGCTACCAAGCCACACCTCTAACCCCCAGAATTTGTCCTGTAAGATTTGGTTTGGAAATGGATGGTGGTTATGGCTGCCCGACAATGTGAGTGTATTTGATGCTACTAAACTATATAGTTAAAAGCCTATGTTTGTTTTTTTCACAGTTAAGGAGCTCGGGCTTCTTTTCTTTTGGTGTTAAGGATACAGAGTATCTTCCTCAAGGCAACTCTGGGCAACTCTGTGTGGTCAACTTCTTCTATTCTCATCCAGGCCTCAGGTCAGAAGGCTGCAGATGAGAAGCTCAGAGCCAGGCTGGGTGGAGACCGACCAGGGCAGGCTCTGCAAGCTCGCCCAGTGAGTAAGCAGCTGTTCTAAAATCAGCCTCAGAAAGTCCCTCCACTACCTGTGAACACCTTAGCCCGAGCCTGGATCAGAGGCAGGAAGGAGAGGCTCTAGAATTAGCACACCCCCTATACCCTGAAATTTGCAAAATACCACTTTTGGTTAGTTCTGTTGGCTCAATATAGCATAGGGAGTGGCGGTGGGGGGCGGTGGGGGATGACAAAAATTTTATAGGGGAATACTTAAGAGAGACTGCCAGTCCGAAGGCTAAAAGTCTTCAGGAAAACTTTGTTCTCTGACAAATTTCAATTTATCCTAATAAAAATTAGTGTCACGATGCCACACAGCTGGTTAATGTCATCTCAATGACTGAGCTCTCCCTGCAGATGCTGCTGGTGTCACCATCCACCACTCCCCACAACATCATGATTTTTAAATACGTACTTTATGTATTTACTTATTTATACATGTGTGTGTTTGCATCAGAGCATGGGTATGGAGGTCACAGGAGAACTTATAGGAGTCAGTTCCCTCCTTCTATAAGGTAAGAGCCAGGAATTGAACTCAGGTTGTCGGGTTTGGCAGCAAACACCTTTTCCCCCACTATGCCATCTCACCAGTCCGATGCACTGGGTTTTAAACTGATCCAAACCAACAATAAAGCATTAAGAACCCAGAAAGCAACATGAATGTGAAGGCAGGTTTCAGGGGTCCCCATTTACCCCCACCACATACTCCCTCGCAGTCTCCAATGTATTCTTTTGGGCTCTGGGCTTCCAGATATATGCTGAGACTTAATTGGGGAAATAATAGGACTAGTAATGAAAACTAGCAGTCCCGGAGATATGAGTATTTTTTAAAAACCAGTATTTAGTGAGGGGCTACTATGTGCATATTTTCGATGGTGCTTCAAACCCCAGTAATGTTTAGATGTCATTTTAAATGACAAACTGGAAGAACTTGGCAATATGATCAAGAAGCAGGGCTAAGATTCAAAGTTTGCACTCTTTCCATTACATTAGAGTGCTTCTTCTTCTTCTTCTTTTTTTTTTAATCCTGTTTTCCTGGTTTCTCAACTTCTCCGAGTTTTCCACAGGCCCCAGTCCAGTCCAATTTTCCATTTGAGTAAAAAGAACTCCATCCCAGCTGCTGGGACCCAAGTCACAGGAAATGGTGGGAAGGGACCTGCAAACGCAAGTCCCAAAGCCTGCTTAGTAGATGGAAAAGAGCATCTCCTGTCATGGAGGAGCTTCTATAGAAAGGACTCCCAAGGTGTGGCCACTTCTTGTCCTCACCCTGCACTGCCACTGAGAAGCCGAGCTTGGGTACCAGTGGCCATGTCCCACTCCCCAAAGCCTTATGGCCTAGGCAGTAAGTGTGCTAGCTATTTCTGTAAGAGAGAGTCACACAAGCCACCCCCACCTGCTTATTCCCTGGAGCGAATGCTTGCCATATCATGTCATTCAAGAGATTCAATCATCAATTGTAGAATCCTTAATGTCCGGAATATACTAAGGGCTGTGGAGCAGAGGGGAGAAGGAGAAGAGAGCTGTCCCATATGACAACACTGCTTTGTACAAGTATCTTCGCAAATACATACAACAAGCCCTAAGGGCAGACACAGACTCTCACCAGGCTCCTAGGTTGGGGTTCTGGCTTGGGCTGAAATCCCAGAGGCAGTGCAATAAGCCTCATGCTGAGGGTTGTGTTGGCCAAGAAATTAGCAGACGTGAGCCCTGGTTAGGGTACTGCTCTCCTGTAGGGATCCAGAGGTTCTGGAGGTAACACTGTCCTAGTCAGGGTTTCTAACTGCTGTGGTAAAACAGGGCAGGAACCTGGAGGCAGGAGCTGACACAGAGGCCACCATAGAGGAGTGTTGCTTACTGACTTGCTCCTCCTGGCTTGCTCAGCCTGCTTTGTTATAGATCCCAGGACCACCAGCCCAAGGATGGCACCATCCACAGTGGGCTGGGCCCTTCCTCATCAATCACTGATTAAGAAAACGCTCTATAGGCTTGCCTACAGCCTGATCGTATGGAGGCATTTTCTCAATTGAGGTTCCATCCTCTCAAATGACTCTAGCTTGTGTCAAGCAGACATAAGCCAGCAGTTACAAGCACCCACACAAGAGTCACTTCTGGCCACCTCTTACAAGCAGACAGGGCAGAGCACTGCTTTCCCAAAGGCAGAGCTGCAGCTCCTGGACAAGGGGAAGGCCAGGAGTCAGGACAGAACACAAGCCTGGTCCTGAAAGTAGTCAGATCCTCCGTCACTGCCGTCTCCCTTGTCTGGCCTCCTTGTTGAGTACCCCTTTTCTACATGGACATTAGATAAAACAGTGATGTTCTAATATCTGATTTCTGGACTTTAGAACCACTTTCTATATGGTCTATGGAGACCACTGACCTGCTCCTCTCTGACAGTGTTAAGTTGTGATCCTTTGTAAACCTCTAAGCACAGCCCTTCCAGCATATCCCTCTCTTTCACTGACATACAACTGAAAGCAAAGTGCAGAAAGGATTGCTTTGTGCTCTGGACTCCATTGTTCTCTACCTGCCCTCATGTTTTTTCTCATGAAGACACGTCAGTTGTGTTACGGTTTGGATGGGATGTGTCCCTCCTGAGTTAATGAGTTGGAAAGAGAATCTTCAAGTTTAGATACTCACAGATGTGAAGGTAAGTCCATTGGGAGTGAGTTAGAATTGTATGAGGAAGGTAGGGTCCCAGTGATGGCACCTGGAGGTCGCTGTAGCTAGTGTCTCTGGTCTTTTCACCATGGGATATTCCTCTAGACTTTAGCATCACTTTCTGTGTGGGTCTATAGAATCCATCTCCTGATGAGGCAAGAAAACCTCAACAGAATGCTCTAGATTTTCTTGTTATCCAGGGTAAATGACACTCTCTTTTTTCTTAGTTACCCAACATCAGGTATCTTGTTACAGCAACAGAACATGAACTAAGGTGACCACCCAAGCCAGCCACCATGGGTATCATAACTGGGGATCTCTATGGTTAACAGGAGCCAGTCCTGACTTTCTGAGTTAAAGTCCAGACAAAACACTGACTTCCATTTCCCCTGGCCTGGATAGCTCCAGTACATCCAAAATGCCCTACGCCAGTGCTCTTAGGAAAACTCAAATTATCCAATGGCCCTAGACAGAGTGGGACCCACCAAGGAGAGTCCTGAAGAACCCACTGTGTGCTTACAGAATCATTGCTAACAATCTTCAAGTCTGAATACCACAGAGAATATGGCCTGAAGGCGGGGAAACAGTCAAAGCGAGGGCAAGATCACACAAGTGATTTGCGACATTTGCGGGGGGAAGGTAGCATGGTCTCACCAAGATAAAGTCTGCGTGAACTAACGTCATTCTTCGTCTAATGCAGCCACCAGACCAGGAAGGACATTGTGGGAAAGGAGTTGAGATGTAGAAAGTGAGGGGAATAGCCCCACGCTGACGCAGGGCTGGGTAATTTGGGGATCAGATAATTACATAATGGAATTGCCGAAATGGGTCCTGGAAGGCTGCCCTTCTTGGTACCTCACTGGGACCCCTCCTAAATTCAATCCTAGCAACCTCTCTCAGTTTCTCTAGTCTTCAAGAAGCACCAGCCAACTGCGGTCTTGCACATCCTAGGTCATTTAAGCCTTCAGAGTCAAGAAGACAAGTGTCAACTACGCTTATGTTAAGATTGAGGACACTCGGGCTCGGCCACCAGCATATGAACATGAGCAATCTTTACACAGGAAACGTCTCTGCTGTCCTGTGCAGTGGGTAGTGGTATTCCTGCTGAACTCTACCTGTTAAAGGCCAGCGGTACCACCTTGACAGTGTGACAATAAAAACATCTCTAGACATCCTCTCTCTCTCTCTCTCTCTCTCTCTCACACACACACACACACACACACACACACACACACACACACACACACGAGCATGTGGAAAACCACTAGGGCTAATCAAGTGCTTTAATCAAGTGAGAGCACTGAGTTAATCTAGCCTTTGATCTGTTTTATTCAAGGTCAAGGGTGAAGAGGTTGCCAGAGCAATATTTCACTATAGGTTCCTTTATGCTTCCTGCCCTTTCAAAAAACTGGGAGGGACAGTTGATGCAGTAAGTCACAACGATCAGGAGTCAAAATTGTACCAGATAAAACGCTAGGCCGATGCCAATAACGAGACAATATAAAGGTCCATATTCTGAAAATGGACTGCGCAAAGTGAGGCTGGCATTGGCTTGACAGTAGTCAGTGTACCCATTCCCAGGGGTGGGGAGGTGCCCACTCCATGGAGAACAGTCTTGTGTGACTCTGAAGACGCCCACATGACCCTGAGTCAGCCCGATGCAGGAGGCATCCAGGCATCTTGCCCCTGAGGCAGGCCCTATTTCACCAGGGACCTCCCACCTCCCTCTCTGGCCCTTCTGGGGGCAGCGGTGGTGGTGGTGGCAGCGGTCTGTATAATGCAAAGGGAAAAGAAAGAGGAGGTGGAAGATGGCATGGGAAAGGGACAGGAAATGAAAGGAACACAGCAGGGCCACCTACCACTGTGAGGTCCTCTTCAGAGCAGTAGGAGATGGAGGGCAGGAAGAGAAGATGGGATACAGGGCAAGAGAGGCAGGCAGAAATAAAGGCAGGGCAGAAGGGAAAGGTTAGTCACACTCAGCTTCCCAGAACTCTTCCTCATTTTCCTTTCTCCTTTCCCATCATGTCCTTCCTGATCCTTGCCTACATTGCCCATTGCCTAGTCACTAATGCCAGTCTAGGGGAGTCAATACCCTGAGTTAAAATCCAGACTCTACCAATTACTTACTGTAGGTGTAACTTTGGATCAGTTTTCTAATCTCTCTAGGCCTTTGTTTCCACAACTGTAAGACTGGGGTAATGAGGCCAACCTTGTGTTTTGGGCCTGCGATTGAATGAAAGTTAAATTATAAGTACATGAATAATTATTGCGCTATGATACACATAAAAAAGGAACCCACAGGACTTGTCACACGGAAAGTGCACACTGCTATCTAATATGGTTATAACATATAGTCTTGCCAGGCACACAGGAATCACAATTTACTACATAGAATACAGGTTTCTACCTCATAAAAAGCCAAGGTTCAGCGGAGCAGTGGTGGCACGCCTTTAAATCCCAGCACTCAGGAGGCAGAGGCAGGTGGATCTGTGAGTTCAAGGCCAGCCTGATCTACAGAGTGAGTTTCAGGACAGCCAGGGCTACATAGAGAAACCCTGTCTCAAAAAACAAACCAAAACAAAACAACAAGCAAACAACAACAACAATCCAAGGTTTAGAGAGGAAGCATCAGATCGGAGGACACCAATCTCTCTAAAAGTTTTCTGACTGGAACATCCCTTACCAGTTATTAGCTGGTGCTATGCCCCAGGGTCCATTTTGGGGCAAAGTGACCACTAAGGATGTCTGACATCCTCCCAACCCCAAGAGAGTTCAGACCCGATGTTAGTAATGAGGGAAAAGCATGCTACCTTTTCATCCACTTAGTGCTCTGGATATCTTCTAATTGTCTTATCACTCCCCCCCCAATCCTTTTGTCCCCTGCAACAGTCTCTCTACATAGACCTGGAGGTCCTGGAACTCACTCTATAAACCAAGCTGGCCTCAAAGATCCACCTGCCTCTGCCTCCAAGGACTGGGATTAAAGGTGTGTGACACCACCGCCCAGCTAGTTCCAGTATTTTGGAACTGTGCAACCACAGGGGTTCTATGGTCCAAAACTCTGCTCTAGGTGGAGGGCCACTTAGAAATGGGCGTGGCTCTACATCCTCAACCAAAGACCTGGACCTCTTACTATCACTTATGGAACCATGGAGGGAGTGTCTGGGAGACAGGGGAAGGGTCTCTCCGGCCCTAATTTTCTAACTGCCAGTGACAGCTGACAACTTCCACTCAAGAACCAACTGAGTCTGAGGCCTCCTCACATGTGAACTGGGTTTTATGCTTTGAACTTTGAGACCACTTTCACACACCTCAACTGTAGGAGCCAGAGAAGGCAGATGTTAGCAGTCAAGGCACTACCTGCCCCACACAGCACTAATGTGAGAGACGGGGGTGGGGGGTGTTTTCCAGCATTTGGGCACAGAACTCAAAAGGGTGTTTGTAAGAACTGCCCTAGAACACCACAATTTTCCAACTTCACAACGGTCCCTAAGAGAAGCCAGGCCCCCTAGCACAGCTTGGTCACAGTCACAACTGGTTTCCCCTAGGCCCAGCATTACCAGCCAGAAGTAAGGACTCCCCAGCTGTGCTGTCCAGATAGCTAGAGGGACACTGGCAGAGGGGAACAGCACTGAAGGCTGCAAGGACAGCTTTGCCTGAATTCACTCAACCCGTTCAATCTTGTTTTTTGTTCCCTAAATGTCATGGGTTTAGCTGTCAAGAGGCCAAGAGGAATCACCCAGATTGGATGGCTCCTTAGGGGCACAAGATCTGCCTGGTTTAATCTGTTTCTACGTCGCTCAGCACGATGCCTGGCGCGGATCAGCTGTTCGGGAAATTTCTGTTGATGTGAAAGATGAGAATGTTCCCTGACTCCTGAAGATCCCTAAGTCCACAGCTCATTCACAGATGAAGCAGAGCTGCCCTCGGGAGTTAGGGGGCAGGGCAGGATGCTGCTGTGCTAAGATGCTTGGGACCTGTGCTGTCCCAGAAAGAGGAGGGGCTGGAACCCTAAGGCTGGGAAGCACAGCTCCATATTTCATTTCATACCCCAGTTTCCGTTAACCCTTCTCTGGAGAAGTCGGAGGCCAGGTGACAGGCGCTCTCACATATGAGTGGGTCGTTACTAAGTCCGGGGAGGCTGGAGAAACAGCATGGGGTTGCAAAGGAAGGGCTGCTATCTAAACTCAAAGTACTAAGAAGATGAGCTTGGCCTGTAAAGTTCCTGGTGTCCAAGATGACCCTATAGAGGTCCCCGTCCCTGACGTCAGCTGCTCCTCCCATCTTACCTGCTCCCACCTGGCATACTCACAAGTGTGTTGGGGCTCCAGGAAGGGCCCTAGGCAGGGCCATGCTGTCACTCTGCTCATCTCCCAGGCTGGACCTTCTCCAACCCACTGTTTCTATACACTGAAAAGGGAGAGAGCTGGGCTTGGCATCTCAGGACAGAGAACCAAGAGAGGCTCCTTAGACACTGAGGACTGCTGGGAAGGCCCAGGAGCGAGCTGCCAGGGAAGCACAATGCTGCAAGTTTTCTCCTGGTGCCTTGAACTCTCAGTGGCCCTCTGGCCTCCTCCTACCCCCACTACCTCCCATAAGGAAACAGCGCTGGCTTTTTAACAAGCTGATAATAAGTGCCTGTTAGGCCAAGGAGGAGGAGACCTTGGAGGAGATGGTGTCAGCCAAGAGGAAAAAGTACTTAGTGGCCATTTGCTTAGTTGGCAGGATGGCAGAAGCAGCAGCCCCCTGCCACAGCACTGTGACAGAGAAAGGAAGGGTGCGAGCCTGGTTCAGGGACCGCTCAGGCGTGTGGCTCAGAGCATCTCCAGGGGTGTTTGCGGCAGCACCCACTGTCTCCCAACCCCAGGTTTCTGAGAACATTGACACCTTTACCCTACCACCTGTACCAAAGGTGTGTGCGATGGCTACGAGCTCTGCTTGCCTCCAGGCAGCCTGTGTTCAAACCATAGCTTTCTCTGACAGTTAAGACATTTAGCCTCTCTGTGTCTCCTTTCCTTGTCTGCAAGCAAGAGAGATATGTTAATAAGCACTTATGTCGTGGGGCCATTTTGAGACTTAAATAAGCTAAACTATCCATGGCATTTAAAACACCACCATATTTGTTAGTCATCATTATGTTTCCCGCCAGCCTTTTGCTTATAGACCTTCCTGGGAAAGTCTCTAGAGACTTGTACCGAATGTGCAAGGCCACATGTATCACCCAGTCCTCATGGGAGGAACTTTCACAGAAGATAATTCTCTTGCCTAAAATTCTACTGCTGACTGCCTAGGCTGGGATGGAAACTTGGCCTGTGACCTCAGCCTCCTTCTTCCCATAAATGCATTGCTGCCTGAGGAGCACAAGCTTGGGCTCCTGCAAGATGGAGCAGTAGCCCAGAACCCAAAGGAGACAGACAGATGATGCAAAAGAGAGACGGGCACCGTGCCTGTGGGCCTCTGGTACTTGCAGCTTTCCTTCCAACTCTTAACTAAGGGCACTGCAGAGAGCCCTGCAATGAGAAACCAGACAGCAGGGAGCCCAAAATGGTTCATGTGGCTCTAAGCATAGACAAAATTTTTCCCTGTGTCCCAGCTACTGTCTAACGATGCTGGATGCTTACGCCACTTCATGCCTAGGAACGTCAAGTGCTACCATCAAAAGCTATCGAGGCTGTTCACCTACAGGGAGACTCCCTACCATGTAAGGTCAGATCCTCCTGGGAGTAGTTATCATCACATCTACCAATCCCCAACAGGAGAACAGCTGCCAGGCTCTCTGTGTTTAAGCTTCTTGCTAACAGACCTAATTCAAAACTTGACTGTCCTCCTCTTTTCCAAGGACCTCCTCAACTCTTACACTCTGAAAACCCATAGCACTCAGCAAACTGTCTGCAAGGCAGGGAGGGGTGAAATATGTGTTCCTAAAGCCCACCACTGAGCAGACTTAAAAGGAAAAACAGCACAGCTGAAACCTCCTGCCTCCTCACCACATCAGGGTATCCTAATTCTGCACAAGTCAGAAGTAACAGCCATTTCCTGCTCGCTACTGCTCCCTGAGCAGAAGCACAAGTCCTCCCTTCTGCTTCTAAGTCCCATGCACACATGGAGAGTGGAAGGCAAAAGCAGGAAATGCTGGGCGAAAGGGGACAGAGACAGAGAGGTTAACATTTGCTCCATGTTGAGCAGGGCATCCCCTCTCTCAAGAGAAGGTTTAGCTTGACGGCTGCTCCTACTGCATGGCTGCAAGGTACAGAAAATACCTTTCTACTGGGCTGTCCATACTCCTTGAGGGACCTCACTACGGCTGTCACAAAGTGCTGGCACTATGCCTTCAGAGAGAGGCCTGGGGTTGACCACACCAACATAGTAAAAGCCTAGGCTCATTCAATGACTTAATCACACAATTCAATCACTCAGCCCCAGGAACCATTGAATAGGCGAGCAGGTGGTAACAAGGGTCCATTCACATGTGCCTGCCTCACTTCCACAGTCTAGAACACCTCCCCCACCCCCCAACACACACACACACACACACACACACACACACACACACACACACACACACGTTAGAAACAGAAAACCTGATGGGTGTGTGCCAAGACCAAAACAGTTTAAAGAATGTCCCCAACTGAGGCACATCCCATCAGTAATTTCTCTGCCCCCCGCCCCCCCCAGCCCCCCACCCCCACCCCCACAATCCCTTTCTGGTGCTTTCGTTTGTTTCTTGCCCCCAACCTCAAGGAACTAGAAATTCGAGTTTCATTCCTTCCTAATTATACATCTTTCTCCGCAATTGATAATCTACACTGACCCTATTTGGGGGGGGGGCAGCTAGTATAACTGCAGGTGGTGATTTATTTACGCAACAGTAAAATCTCTACACCAAATGTGCTCCGTGTTTCAGCAGCTTAAACACTGAGGTCTAACAGGGACTACAGAGTCCTTAGCTTGCCAAAGGCTAAGTGTGTATGTTTACGTGAGAGAAAGTGATTGCGACGGAAAATGGGGAATGTCTGAGTGGGTAAACGAAAAAAACAAAAAACAAAACAGTAGAGCTATTGCTAGAAAATTTGAAGGCACTCATAGTCCTGGCGCCCACCCACGAGAAGGGCGGAGTGCCAGCATCCTGGAGTGAAGTGCTGAGCTTTGCAAAAACGAAGGCGCTCTGCACACGGGCCCTCGAGACCAGCCTCCATTTCTTTCCCCGTATTTACAGTCATCGGTACTTTAACCGATCTATCCGAGGTCGTCCCACCCCCAGTCCAGGCCGGTTTGAGCTGCAGAGCTCTCGGGCCAAAAGAGACAAGCCCGAGATACCCTCATCCACGGTTGGCGCCGCAGATGCCATCTGCCAGCAGTGCAGCTTCAAGCTAGCCAGCCCGGGAGGAGAGAGAGGGGAGGAAGGGGAGGGAGGAGAGGAGGGAGGGGGAGGAGTGCCATAGCTTCGCATGCGCAGCAGCTGGAATCGGTCACGTGACCCAGAGACCGCCCGTTACCTAGGCAACAAGGGGCCTGACCTGCTCCTAGGCACTCTGGGTGTCTGCTCTCTCTGTAGGAGGAACAGAGAGAGGGTAGCCCTTGCACCATGTTGTGGGAACCAACTGTCCCATCGCTGCCACTTCCGTTGGTGTTGGGAGAATGGGCGTGCTTATGTTTGGGTGGCCCTATTTATAGAATAGGTACAGTACTTTGTATTGTTTTTGAGGGGCTGGGGATTGAACCAAGGGGCCTTGTGCATACATAATAGGCAAGTGTTCTGTCACTGGGCTACACCCACTCCTTGGATTTTTTTCAGTGTGGTTCTACTGTGTAACCCTGGGTAGTCTCAAACTAGCGAGTCTTCTACTTTTACCCAAGGGCTGGAATGCATTACAGATGTGCATCCCCATAGGACTTTTGGGAGAACTGCAAGGAACACTGTAAATCCTTGATTCTCGAAGACTTACATCCTCTGTGTGCTTTTAAAATGCCCAGACCCAACAACCTTTGAGGCCAGGACATTTCTTGGGGTGCTACAATCTCCAACACCATTGGCAGCTTGCAAAGGATATGGGGTTCTGCATCTTAGCCCCAGATATCAGAGGGCCCGTGTCTAAGTATTGTTTGATTGAAAATAATGGGGCCACTATACTAATTAGTTATAAATGTTAACAGTACAAGCACTTCAGAATGTTTAGCATGCCATAAAATCCTATTACAAATTATTAACTTATTAAATTAGGTCTCCAGTGCCATTATACATGACCACGAAAGTACTAACGTGACTTATCTTTTAAAACATTATATAATCTAGGCCAGCCACTACCAATGCAGCTGGATGCTGACAGTGCTTGTATATGCAGAACACTGCTGGTGAAGATGTGTGGGGCTGGGCAAGAACTCACCTCACCTTCATTTCCTGGATCACTGTGAAAAAATGAACATTGCCTTTCTGGACAGTGTCACATTTTCTCAGTAGGGAAATGAGCAAACTGATGGGACAAAAGCCCTGGAGATAAAAACGGCAGGGGAAGGTTTATGTGGCTTGAGACTGAGCGGCACATCACTCTGGCATGCTGACAGCCAGGCCCTTTTCCAAGATCACCAACTACTTACACAGTAAGTGATGGGTATCCACACCACTGTACTCAGTGTACTGTCTCAGACTTTGAGCGTTTCCGAACAAGTACTTCAGTAATTAAAAAACAATGGCACTGTTGCTCTTGCTTGGCCAGGGTGTTAAATGTTTGGAGATGAATTCCCAAACAGGTAGCAAATAAGGGCAACATTTGGTAACCATGGTCAACCAGAGAATCTAAGAAAAATTCAAGGTCTGTAGCTGAATGATTCGCTCTTGAGGCTACTCTCTGATATGGCCAACAAATACTAGAATCTTGTAAATATTTAAGTGCTAAATCCCTTATCACATTTTCCAGAAACCTGGTGGCCAGACGGAGGGAAGAGAGTCCAGAAACACAAAACTTGAGTCAAAAGTTCTGATTCCCTTTGCCCCAAACCCTACAACTTCCTGAGTCAACCCCAAACATGCAAAACGCCAGTATACGCTTCCAGGCACACATCGTCTCAACTTCCCATGAGACAGATTCCTGTCTGTGACTGCCAATTTACTGCTTTAGGTATGAATGCTGGGGGCTTCTTCCCCATATCTGAAAGCAGATCTCTGCCTCTGTCACATGCCAGACAGCTTACTTGAGGGATGGCACCTCTAAGTACTGGAGCACTGAAGTGTTTTAAAAGAGCAAGCCCAGTGGGAGCACAATGGTGGAGCAATTGTCCTCCTGCCCTCTACCTCCCACGTGCTCATCTGCACACACAAGCATCAGCTCAACCAGCCTGTTTCCTCTATTCCCAGCTGCTAGGGGGCTTTGAGGAGAAGGCTAAGAGTTATCTGGCAGAGCCCGTCAAAAGCCCATGAGAGGTGCTTTTCCCTTCGATGCAGCAAAGGTCAGAGAGCTCACCAGTTCCATCCCCTCCCCTCAAAAGTAGCAGGTTTCAGAGTTTCAAGTCAAAAAAAGCAGAACAAAATTTTAAAGGAGTAACTTTAAGCAAAAGAGCACAGTATCACAGAACCAAACTCAACACACACGATAAACATAAAATTGTAATAAAAATAATCAAGAAAACAACAGATTAAAAACACAGTGAAATGAGTTGGACTGGGCAGTGGTTCCTTCTGAGTTCAGTGCGAGAGATGCCCTTATACCCAAGTCCATCCCTGGGATCTCTGACAAGAAACCTAGACAGTCTGGAAGGTTGTCACAGACCATGAAGGCTTTGGGTTTCAAACCTGCAGACTAGCATGGAGACAATTTTTGGTTGCAGACACCCTGGAAGGCAGAATGGCCTCTGAAGAGTACCTTTCTCCAAAAGAGAGTGTCTAGCCTTCAATGACATCTCAAAATGGTGCTAGACCCACGGTGAACTTTCCAAACTGGACCAGCTCTTGAATTCATGAGTAAGGCCCAGAAAAGTCAACTGAGTGCTTTGGGTGACAGGGTAAATTATATGTCACCTTCTAACCCTGTTTGGGGCTCTGTGGGAGGAAGATGCTATACAAGCCAACAGACCTTTTCCATTTCAAATTACAAGGGTTCTGTGAAGTCTCCAGCCGCCACACTGTCTGGCTTTCTGGATCTGGGCGTGTCAGTTGCCACTCTGTTGCTGAGGTGGACAGATGACCAGAGGACTAGGGTGGCTGGATATGGTCACCAACAGCCAACTAGCACACCCAGGCACCAGCCCTCAGCTAAACTACCACCATCAGCCTAGTGGGTTAGGTGCATCTCCAGGCTCCACAGACCCATCACAAGAACTGGGTACATATGAAAAAACAGTCAATAAGAGGATCTACATTTCCAGACTAATTAAGAACAATTTCCAGACAGAGAGAGTCTGTCTAGTTCAGAATAAAAATTATGTTGCCAAATGAAGTACAATTTTCAGAGACTGCCATTGGATGGAAAACACTTGTAAAAGGCGCACACGCACGCACGCACACACGCGCACACACACACACACACACACACACACACACACACCAGTTTGTAGTTCATCATCATATCATATACTCACTGCTGTTCGCTAAACATGAGGGATGTGCAGTTCCTCTTGTGAAAATGAGTTTCCCTAAGGGTTAAATGACACCATCCATGGAAGACATTTAGATTGGCACCTGTTATCCAAGAACTTGACCTAAGTTGTACAGCCTTGCTATTATATGCTCATTTAAAATGGCAAGCAGATGGCCTATGCCAGCATGTGAAAAGGAAAGTGTGAAATGGTATAAAAATGATGCAATAAGAGATAAGCAGTCCATGTGGTCAGGCCTGTAATCCCAATATTCAGAAGGCAGAGACAGAAAGATCACAATAGTTTTCATCCAGCCTGGTCTATGTGGTGAATTGGTTCCAGGCCAGACAGGGCTGAAATCATGAGATCCCCATCTCAAAATCCCCAAATAAGGAAAAGAGAAAGAAATTTTAAAATACTAAAATAAGATTACAATTGTATGTATGAAACAAAATTAGGCAATTTATCATAGACCCACATATGATTAGGACAAGCTAAATTATTATTTAGGACCTGGCTCTCTGTAATGTTGCTTTTAACTTAGAAACAACAGCAGCATCAAAGTCTTTGTAGAATGAGGTAGGGAGTGGTGGGAGGAGCTGGTGGAGTTCAGGTTTGTGCATCTCCCCAGCACCCGAGAAACACTGTAGCAATAAACATTGATTGTTGTAGGCCACTACTGTGACATAGGCTGACTTACACACAGCATGTGACATGTTCGGCTCAAAGGCACACTCTGGAGCTATCTGCCAGGAGTTTCCGATATTGACATCCTGGGCAAACATCAGGGTGAGCCACCCTTTCTTCTTCCTTGGTGGGATGCTGGCTTGTCCACAGTCAGACATCAAGACTCGCAGCAGCCACCCTATGACCACAGAAGGACATAAGACAACACACCACGGGTACAAGAAAGAGTCGCAAAGGATACAGGTCTGAATAGTGAACTTTGTTAATGAATTAGCCAATATCAGAGCTGTCTATGCTGGGACTAACTAAGATGAGGCAAGACATTTTCTGTATTGTTTGAGCCAAGAGAGTTGGAATTTGCCACTAGTCAGTCAGGAAATAGGAAAGGCCTTCTGATGGAGGCCTGGTGGGCCTATTCAGCCCTGGGTCAAGGCTATGATAGGACCCTTACTACATCCCATCCTGGGACAGGCCAAGTGTAGGAGAGGAGGAAAAGGCCCTGGCATATCCATCCCAGGGTGCACAGGAGCTATGCCCAGGTCTGGGTGTACCATGAGACATTACAGCTATCAGTTGCCAGCCACAGTAACACAGTAATAGCGTGCCCCCTTCTGAGCCTTTCCCAGGGACTTGTGGGCCACCAGCCCTGTCCTTTCACAAAAGCTGTGGAGAACACACAGGAGGTCCAGCTATGCTTGCATTTCAGATAACTGATAAAAAGCAGGTATGTCCCATACAAGATACTTCCTCCATCCGCCAGGCAAGGAACAAAGACCTCTGCCACACATCAGACACAGAAATGGTCTCTCTGGTCCAGTGACTGTCTGGGTTGTTCTGGGTGTGTCTAGCCTGACCGTAGGAGGACAGCCAGTGTCTGTCTGGCCTCTTGGGGTCTCTCATCAGTCTGGGAATGTCTGATTCAAATTTTATAGTAACAAAAAGTGGCAGGGCTTAAGAAGTATGGGTAGGGAGGGCGTTACCATGGTTCTGAGAGGTTTGGAAACTATGAGGTAGGCTCTGGGAGAAGCCTGAGGGTGGGGCAGAGGAAGGGCACAGTGGCTCCTTCCATGAGAGCTTGCAATAAACAAGACCCTATATAACCCACCTAGCCTGAGTGTCTAGTGTGAAACACCCATGATTCTGGACCAAGAGTGGAAAGCAACCGTGAACAGTGTGTCATGATTGTGACAGTTGTCTATAGACTTACCTTATCTGTGGTCATGTTGTCCTCAGAGTCTTTCTGCACAGGGCCATGGCCTACAGCATGATCCCCTTGGGGCCAGGGACAATGTTTAACTTGCCTGGTGCAGCCCTGGCTTGCAAACAAGCTCTTAAATAAAGCTGACTGTGAGCCTGGAGCCTCATTTCCTGGAACTTTGCTTTATGGTTCCTGCCTTGCATCTCTAATTGGTCTTGCCCAGAGCCAACACTAGCCCAGAACTGGGGACATATGCGTCTGCAAAGAAACAGCTCTCTGACAGGGAGATTCATGACCAACGAGCCTCAAAACTGAATCACAGTCAATGACAGATGAATCTGTGTCCTCTCCTCAGGCTGGATAACTTCTAAAGTTTGAGGCGGAACTGGTCACGGGGACCATGGGAAGGTCAGAAAAGAGACAAGAAATGGAGTGTCCTTGATCTCAGCAATATCTTTAAATGACTTCTTGTTCTCTTTCTAGAAATGGGAGGGGAGTACAGATGGAAGCTGCTGGCCAGAGGGCTCAACCTGGGATGTCTCTATAATTTTCAGGGTCCAGGGCAAAGAGAAAGTACCTCTTAACGAATAAGTAGGAGAAAGTGTACAAGATGTTCCAAAATGCCAAACGTCTCCTTTCTCTCACAGTCTATCTCTCTATCTAGTTGATGTACAGTTTCTTAGTTGCTATTTGCCATCACCCTGGGATGTTCTCCAACAGTGCAGATCCTGATCGCACCCCAAGCAGAGAAAGCCCCCACAACTCAAAGTCTCTATACAGTTCCTCTCTCACCAAGCACCAGCCAGGCCCGGGTCTTCACTACCCATTAACCCAAAGCCCTGTACCTTCCCGTACTTGGTCTCTGGATCTGGAGTGAGCTGGAGGCTCAACCCCACTGCACTGTCTTTTTTGTGGCTCTGGCAGCTCAGGGTGAAGATGGCTACTAAACCCTTCCTCGGTATACCACGGGCCCTGGTCATGTCCCTCCTTGACCCCTTGTCCAGGCCGCTTTTGAATTCAGGGTGCCAGCAGTTACCAGCGGAAGCAAGAGGAAAGACAGTTTCCCATCCGAGGGGGCTCATGCTTCATTGATGAAGCACAAATTTAAAAGCCAATTATTAAGAAGTTCCCGATGATGAACACAGTGCACTCAGCCCTAAAGGTGAGCAAGGCCCCTGAGAGTATGGGGCCTGCACAGCTTCATCATCATGGAGCAGGAGCCCGTGCCAGGGGAAGTAATGAGGGAGGAACAGAAGAAAATGAAACAAAACACGAAGATTCTCCAATTCAGTGAGGATAAAAGAACAGCTTTATCACTTCAAAACACAAGGCCAAAGCCCTGCCCGATGCCCACGCCTGCTCACGACAATTCATTGCCTGCCCTCTGCCCATTTCCCTTCCACACCAGCTTCTGTGTGCTTGAGTTTTTACCAAAGGGAGCTAATTCCTGGCAACGGACACTAACCAGTCCCCAGCCTTGGTGTGTGTGTGTGTGTGTGTGTGTGTGTGTGTGTGTGTGTGTGTGTGTGTGGTATGGGTGTATATGGGGAGAGACAGAGAAGGGAATGACTTAAGGGCCAAAGACACTAAGTGACCGTACAATGAGGCCTTAGCCTGCCCACAATGTTGGTCAAGCAAAACCACCCAAGGAAACTTGAGGTAAAGGAAGCTTAACTATTATTAACCTACCCATCTGGCCCTCCCATCATTTTGTCACGGAGATGCCAAAGGCCGGGCAGAATTCCTTAGGAGTGCGGCCCACGCCCTTCTCAGGGGCCCGCGGCTCCAGCCCTGAGCTGTGTGACAGGCGAGAGATATGATTTTCTTGCACCCCTGTGTTCTCCCTCTTCTCCAGCCAGCTCCAAAGGGGTCTCCTCGGGGAAAGTTTTTCTCCTCACAGAATGCATCCCTGGTCTGGCCCCCAAGCTCCAGGGGAGCCTCAGAAAGTCTCCTCCCCAGCACTGTGCAGTAGGCAGGGGGTGGAAATGGAAACTTCGCAAGGCAGAGGTAACTGTGTGGTTTTATACATAGCACCTGTGTCTTCCGGAAACCTCAGGGCATGGGCAGCAGGCCTAACCAGCTCCCTCCCATCACAGGAAGGCTCGGTTCAGAAGACAACCCCTTCTTAAAACCCGCAGCTACAGTCCCCAGCAGCCTAGAGCCTCCAGGGCTTCCAGGCCCCACCGAGGCCCACAGCCTCCTGGCTCTTGCCTTTCTCGTCATACTCAGCCTTAATCTAAGCAGAGTGAAGGGGGAGCAGGTGTCAACAACCACTCCCACAAGGCAGGCAACTGAAAAAGACAAAGAAAACCCAGGCTGCATGTGTCTTCCTGCCAGGCTTCCTATGCTCAATTCTCCAGAGCCCAGACATTTGCAAACCCTGTCTGCTGAGCTGGATGCAGCATGCACATCTCACATTGAGAAAACCAAAGCGCAGAAGGCATGGTGGTCATGGGGCAGGGAGTATCCACTGGGAGGAGAGGAGCTGTGCTTGGCTTGGCTTGGCCCTACACTCTTCAGACTGTGCCTTACTCGAGCCCACCTGTCCGTTGTGGGCTCTGAGCTCTTGGACTCCTGCTAGCCCTGTAATAACAAGGCCATGCGTGCCTGCTCAGGAGGGCCTGTTCCTGGAAGCCGCACTGCCCTCTGAGTGAAAAAAGAACAATTTGAGTCAGAGTATGAAAATGTCAGAGTGCCAGAGCCATCACTGAGTGCCCAGGAGCTTCTTCCAGAGGAAGAGTAAAGTTGCAGGTGACTCAGGTCAGGCAGCCGTCACTCAGGACAGCGATGCTCATCTAGCTCAGCACTCATCACACCTTCCCTTGGGTGCCTAAGCAAACACACCTCCCACCTCCACACAGCTGAATGCACACACACACACACTCTCTCTCTCTCTCAACATATACACACAACCACAGGCACACTCATAGGAAATGTGTGTGCCTGCTTTCTATGCAGCACACAAAGACACACGCACACGTGCACACACACACGCACACATACATGTATACATAGCCATAACGTGTTGGCACTGACATGCCACTGTGTGACTTTTCCTGGGGTGAAAGTGAGCAAAGACATATTTACCCCAGACAGGGAACCAACAACACACCAAAGTAAAGAGGCCATCCAAGCTACTAATGAGTCTCTCAGGCTTCTTTTCCGGAGCATAGATGAGGGGCTACTTACAGGGGCCACCTCACAGAAAAGTCTCATCTCAGCACAGGTGGGTGACAACTTCGCCAAGTTAATCTCACACCTCCTCTATGCTGTAGCATCTCCTGAGACCATGTGTGGCAGTGTGGCAGGAGGGAGTGAGAACTAAAATCCCCCATGAGTCTGGGGGCTTTCTCCTCACCTCTTTTTCCTAGTGTTAACTGCCCCACTATCAATACCACTTGGCCACAGGTCACAGACCAAGCACTCTATAGCTCACCACAGCACTGCTTATATCTACATATATTCTTATGTGCTGCATATGTTTGTAAACTGCATGTCCATCATGCCATACCCAAAGAAAAAGATATCTATTGCATACAAAATACATACACACTGTGTATAAATGCATATCCACATATGTACACAGACATAAATATACCCTCACATAGACACATACAAATGGCACATACTACACATATGTAGACATACACACATATACCCACATTCATACATACACACCCATACATACGCACGAGAACATATACAACACATGTATACATATAGATACATATATTCATATGTGCCTCATATATTTATAAGCTGCATGTGCACATACGTACATACAAAAACTCATACGCATAGAGCCTCGGATAAGACGCCAAAGTGAGCAGGTTCTTCCCACCTCTGTCCTGCCCCTGCCCCAATCTTCAGACTGCCTGCTTTTGTCTGGTTAGTGGGCGCCAAGGCCCACCTCAACCCCACACTTAATGTCCACTTCGCAGTCCAGAAACAGAGTGGAATCGGGTTTGAAGAAAATGCTTCAGGGGGAGGGAAGTGGCAATCAGCTTCTATTTTTATCTGTTTTTCTAAGACCTCCATGCCCCTCTGTGAGGCGTGACAAGGACTTTGCCCTGGTCATAGGTTTCCGGTCCCATCCCATTTTAGACCCACGGCAGCCAGTTTCCTATCTCCCCACCCCAGGGCTTGGGGCAAAGTTGTAGCCTGAAGGAGCTTCAGCACAGTGAGAGGACTGTGTCTGGCTTTTCCAGACTCATCTCAGTGACTGCTTTGGTATGTCTTCTGAGACACAACACCGTAAAGCCACACTTTAGGGGGGATGTCATTCCCATGACACTGGGCTCGGCTTTCTAGCCGCCCTTCCTACCACATGACTAGCCAAAAGATGTGCCATGGTTTTAGTTAACTACTAATGTCCTGAACAACAACAATATACCTCACCAACTAATCTACCACTGATAGGCTGTATTTACAAAAACAAACAAACAAACATCAGCCCCCAGAATTCTAGACATTCACTTTAACTTTCAAATATTTCCAGTTCGTCTGGGCACACAGTAGGGCTCTATGCCCTGGCTCCTCAGTCTGGTGATGACATGAGACTTGTTTGGCCAACTGAATGTGAGCAGCAGTGATGTGTCACGTCTCTGGGCTGCAGCTTCGCACCGTGGTGGGTAATGGTGGGTGATCTGTCATGCTCGGTCCCTTTGCCACAGTGATCGGCATCGTCAACCCAAGACTAGGAAAGGACAGGAGGTAGTGGAGCCCGTACACAGATTGGGTCTGTAGCACCAGCAAGGAAGAAAGCTGTCAGCAGCTTAATGGGGAGTCCTTTGTTACTGCAACACGCTTAGCTCACGCTATCTTAAGTAGGAACCATGTTGTCAAGAGAAGAAAGCTTTCGGAGGGGGGAAGAAGTGTCCAGAGAAAAGTCTCTATCACACACACAAGACACCCCACACACAAACCTGTCTTGCTTTCTCATGTTTGCGATGTTTTCCCGAATATGAGCCCTTCTATTCTGAATACCACCTCCTTGTCTATGACCAGATTAGTGCCTTCAAATTTCAAATCAATCAGCACCTTCTCTGAGAATATTTCTCCTTCTCATGGCCGTAGTTTTGGCATCTGTCCTCTGTTTACATCCAAAATCTGGCCATATCGCTACAAACACATTTATGAAATAAATGGATGTTCCCTTCTCTGGGAAAACTGGACAAAGTGATGTTTGTATGAGGAAGCTGTATCATCGTGTCTCTGGACCAGGATACTGTCCCTTCAGTGATACCTAGGAAGACCTGAACCTTGGATTGTAGGGACAAGGTCTCCCTGGGACACCCATGCCAAACTCATGGGCTCAAACCATCCTCCTGCCTCGGCCTCCGGAGTTTCTTGGATGACATGTGAATGCCGTGGCACCCAGCCATAGGGACCTTTTTGGTTGACAAAGTGTTTTCTGCCGAAAATGCTCCTAAATACTCTATGGTGTCTCCCACAAAACAACAACAACAAATTAACTGTCCCCAGATGCCAACAGAGCCAGGTTGAGAAACTCAGTTCTAGAATGATAATGTTTGAGGTCATGCCTTGACTCTTGTATCACTGTAATTTTCGGTATATCACCTAACTTCTCATGTACCACCCACCACATAATAGATACATACTAGGTGTGGAGTACTGTAGTGTGCCCTGCCCTCTGCCGCCAACATGCACATTCCTGTGTAACTAGCTCTGACTCCCAGTATGCCTTAGGTCTGGGCTTGTGCAGATCAAGTGTTTTTTCAACTACTTCACAGCCTTGTGAGAGCCAGTTCATTGTAACAAGCAGATAAAAACATCAGGAGAGAGAGGGAGAGAGAGGAGGGAGGGAGAGAGAAAGAGAGAGAGAGAGAGAGAGAGAGAGAGAGAGAGAGAGAGAGAGAGAGAGAGAGCTCACATTGTAGTTAACACAATCTCTGCTGAGTTTGATATATTTCTTACTAGCACAAGCCAGAGCACTGAACCCCTGAGCCAGAACGTTTTAAGACCCAGAAGATAAGTCAGGTACAGCTCAGTTGGTAGAGTGCCCGCCTGGCACGCACAGGACCCTGGGTTGGATCCCTGGGGACAGCAGAAGATAAACACACTCACCCATCTAGAAGAATTCAAGTTCTGCAAATGCCAAGGCCATCGAGAAGGGATCTGAGTTAAGAGTGCTTGCAAGATAACTGTGCTGCAGTCTTAGGAGTAAGACAGCACAAACTTCACATTTCAATTTGAATCACAAATAAAGCAAGAGAGATTTTTTAATTAAAGAAAACGGTCTGCTGGGCAACTTCAAAGCATCTCTAGCTTCTCCAAATGTATCAAATCAGAAAAATACTCAAAACCAGACCATTATCTGTTTCACTTATACATTTGGGCTCGAATCCAACCCCCTGACCTCCATGGCTGGGTCATCATCGTGGACATTTGGGAGTGCACAGATGGTCAGGGGACATCCGTCTTCCTGAGACCCTTCTTCCCAAGGCTCTGAGAATACATACGAGAACCTTCTGCTCATTTTGCAAAAACCTTAAGCCCAGGTTGAACACAGGTTGAGGCCCAGGTTGATTCTTTGTGACAAACAACTGAACAAAACCTCACCAAAGGAGAGTTTTCAAATCCTATACTACGAATGAACAACACACTTTTTCACTCCTCGGGACTCATCGGAATCTGGTTCAAGGGTGCTTGCTTTATTTCACACACTCCAAGCCCATTACATCACTTGCCACACAAAGACAAACACATTCTTAAGCGTGCACGAATACACACACACACACACACACACACACACACACACACACACACACACACACGGGAGAGGCCACATCTCCCTGCTTCTCTCTGGAGGCAAGTCCTCCAGAGGATGCTCAGTGCTCAGGCTGGCAGGATCCTAAGAATAAGGCGACATCCTGCAACTCAATGCTGCTTTTAAAGACAATTACTTTAGTCACCAGCGGATGTAATTAATACTTCTAAATTACATACCCATTTCTTTCTTCATGACATTAAAATAAAGGAGAGACATTTCTAGAGCCTTTAGCACAATTAAGTCACCAAACTGAATCCAAAGAGCAGGCCTAAGCTGTGGAGACGCAAAGGAAGAACCCCTGGCAGTAACGGGTTCACCCAGAGTGGGCCTGCTCCTCCACACACCTGAGCTGGGCTTTGAAGGAACTGACAGGGCAAAGGAAAGAGCTGTAGAAAAGGGCTTGTGTGTGCAACATGAAGGCACATGGGTGCAGGATAGCTTGGGGAACACACTAGGAGTCTCTTCTAGATCCTGTGCCTCCCTTTCCTTTGCTGTTTTCTTTCAGGGGGAGTAGGGCAGGGTGGGGACAGAAGGGTAGGGGCTTTGTTTTTCCAGAGAGACCCAGAGGGAGCCCAAGACAATGGTGGCCACTATGAGGAGGCAATCCAACATCTGCTTCTTTGTTTTTATTTTTCAGGAGCAACAATCCACAACTCTCCTTAAATACAACACCCGAGACAGCCTGGGAGGGGTCCTTTGGAGACAGGGTGGGGCAGGGTGTGGCAGGATGGATTCAAGGGCTGGGCTGTCACCCTGGCTGCCCTCGCATTACAGTTACCTCCAAGGGTGCCCACCAATCAGCAATGTCCTGTTGTGAAGTTAGCTACATCCCCAACAGGCAGAACTCACACTGGGGCTCCAGGCCTTGGACACATTGCCCTGTTTCCACAGCACTCCTGCCACCCCCCACCCCCCACCCCCTACCCCCCACCCCCCCACCCCCGCTCTATTTCAAGTCCATCTCAGGCAAGCACTCGACCACTGAGCTAAACACCTCATCTTGCAATTTTTTTTAAAAAGCCAGATTATTTAATAGAAGGGTGCATCAAAGGATGCATAAAAGCCATGAAGGATAACAAATTAAGCAGAATAAAGGGCTATGGGTGTAGTAGCTCAATGGTAAACCAACTACTTAGCATGCATATGCCCTAAGTTCAAACCCCAACACCCATAAATAAATCAATACTTACACGCAAAAGGGTGGCCTTTATGCCTACTATCAGAGTGGCTAATATTTAAGAGTAACAATGCCGAATGCTGGCAAGGGTGTGGAGAAACTCCATCATGCACATTGTTAGAGAGTGTAAAAAAAAAAAAAAAATGGGTGTTCTGGGAATCGGGTCTGGCAGTTTCTTGAATTTAAATAAGTAAGCCAAAAGTCACAAAATAAATTCTTTTTAAAAAGAATTTACAAACCTAAGTAAATGCCACACATAGATGCCAGCAGCTGCACTCCAGGGTATTTACTGTGGAGAAACAAGTCCATGCTTATACAAAAGAATGCACACAAATGTTCACTGCAGCTTTGGGGGGGGAAATAGTCCAACACTGGGAAGCACATAGGTGTCCTCTGCTAGGGCCTCGAGGGGCCAGTCACCCACAGTCCCAAATAGCCTTTCCAATGCTCACAAAGAGGCAACTGCTATTCTGGGGTATTCCTGGAGTTCACGCCTAGTCAAAACAGATCCTCTTGTGAGTAAGGAACCCCAAGACAATCAGCTACAGAAGCCTGGTCTCCCATCCACTGCCCCCCCCCAGAAACAAAGCATTCTTTTTCTCACCGAGTGAGAATAATATCCTAATTTAGGTGAGGTCCGTAGGCAATAACCTGTTGTCTGCCTCCAATTCCAGTTGAATTGCTAATGTGCTACTCAGTCCCCAGCAATGTCCACCTAACTCACTCAGAAAGGGTCCCGTTACTCCAGATTGCCTGGGTGCCCCATGTAACAGTGTCCAGGAATAGAGAGGCCCATGACACACCATGCTGTTGTGCTCTATACCTGAGAAATTACACACACACACACACACACACACACACACACACACACACACACACACACACGTGAGTCTTGAAGACAAATCTGTCATCTCTGTTCTCTCTCTTTGCAGCAGGCAGAGTCTCTGGAGATGGAGTTACAGAATGAGTATCTGGGGGTGCCACTGTCAACCACTCAAGTCTGGCTTTCTCTGGGCAGCCAGGAGCTATGACCTGTTCCTGCCACCTTCTCCTCCCCATCACCTGGGGGCTGCAAGACAGCCTCACCAGTTCACCTTTGATACAGCTGCATCCACTGAGTTCATATTATTAAACAAAGACACATTCATTTGGAAGGAAAAGGCATCCTCAGTTCCACCTCCAGGAATAGAAAACTGACCCTGAACCAGACTCAAATGCTGTTGGGAACAATCATGAAAACACTTTTTCTTTCCTTAGATATTGTATTACCTAAGCAACAATCGGCTCCCAGCACTCAGCCTATCTCCCCCTGTATTCATACACTTGAAACTGGGTGCTCCCAAAGCCCAAGGCCTAGAAGTAACTCAGGGTTTTCCTGCACAGAGCCCTGCTCCATTCCCCCAATCTCCAGTGGCTGCCTGTGGACAACATCCAAGACACAGAAAATATTTAGGAAATACAAGTGAGTTCAAACCCTGGCTAGGAGCTTGGAACTGACAGTTGCATCTGTCTGATCCTCAGTCTCTTCACCCAAAAGGAGGAATGGGAAAACATATCTTGCAAAAAACATCAGGCAAAGCAATTTATGCAATGTGCTGGCATACAGAACCTATTCCTAAAACTACAGTTGCTATTATCTTTATTATTAGTGTGCATACTAAGACTGCTCAGTACTTTTGGCAGCTCATGACATGGTTGTTTCACGTTAAATTTGCAGAAAAATTATGACTCCCAGTGTGTTTCATAAGACATACTACAAATCCAAGTTGCCTCCATCCCATTTCTATGTGTCAGTAAACATGTGTGCGTGCCTGCGTGCATGCATGTTTGTGTGTCATGCACACATGTGAAGATCAAAGGACAACCTTGGGTGTCATACCCAGGTGCCACATACCTTGCTGCTTGAGGCAGTGTCTGTCACTTGGCTTGGTGCTGACCAATTTGACTGGACTTCCTGGCCAACGATCCCCAAAGATCTGTGTGTCTGCCTCCCCGGCATCTGAGCATTGCAGCCATTTCCACAGTCCTTTGTCCTTTTAAACCTATATTCAGGGCTTACATTCCATGGTCACAGTGAATTATTTTCTAAGGTTCCTAAAATCTTTTCAAAATCAGTGTCATGTGTTCCCAAATTACAGTCAGCACATCTCCAGCAGCCCATCACCTGGACCTGTCCCTTCAAGATATCCCATGGGTCCTTAGGGTTCGTCATCATAAGAAGCAAGCTCTTTGCCAGGGAGCCATATTCTAGCTCTGGCCCTATGAGACTTAGTGTAGCTTCTCAGAAAAAAAACAGCTAACTGCAGGAGGCATAGAAATGAGGAGCTGACTGTTAATGTGCTGTGTAATACCACAAAGTAAACAGCATCCCAGATGCTGCTCCACAAGGCTTTGACTTGAAATGAAAACCAATTACCCTCCTGTAATGCTAACCAACTCTTCCAAGGTTTCCTTCCTCCAGGACATCAGTCCCTCTGTCCTGCCCATGACAGAAGGAGCCTAGAAAAACTGCAGAGATGTACGTGCAAGGTAGGTCTAAGACACCCTGTGCCCACGCGATGAGTTCAGTGCTTTCTGAGAGGACAGGGGTTAAGTAAGCCTTTACAAGGTTCTACTGACCTCCTAAGGGTTAACAACGTAAGTGTCTGTCCCATGTCACAGCCAACAGGAAAAGGAACTGCCACACCATGCATGTCTTCAAGGACCCCCGAAGTCCTGCCTGTGAACTCACCCTGCTGGGTTTTGATCCCACACCACCATGCCAGCTTGTGGCTGACAGCAAAGAGCAGCCCTGGAATTTAGGGAGTCCTGGGAAAGGCAGAGGCCAGAGGGGTGCAAAGCAGGCTACAGAGACCATAGCTTCCTGATTCCAAGTCCTTGTGAAACGTACAGGTACTGAGTATCATTGCTTAGACAAAGAAAGAATCAGAACTCAGAAGGGCCTATTTTAACACACGTGCGACAAATCCACTTGCATGACAAAATCTGCACACAACACACACAGACTACTCACACATCCCAGACATTTGAGTTCATGAGCTATGGAGACTCTAAAAGACACTTGAAGCAAGCAGAGGACTGAGTGGAAAGAAAATGAGGGGGACCTCCCACAACCCCAAACACTGGGCTTTCTGTGGCAGGGTGGCTTCTCCAAGACAGAATAAAGAGGTTAGGTCCCAGGGCCAGTAACCAGATCCCCTGTGCCAGCAGCTGAATACAGACCATTGTTTGTGAAACATCACCTTCTCAGGCCTAGTAACAACATGAAGCCTCTCCCACAAGTCAGGGACCTCCTTGACAATGTAAATCCTGTTGTCTATTTTGTCCTGCACTTGAAATGAGTGGCTCTGATGCGGGACACTTGGAGATGGCAAGGAGAGACCCATTCTAAGGCACTGCTGAGTGGTAGGGGGTAACAGAGGAGTCCCTCTCTCCCCAGGACCATTCTGCATCCAGTCTGAGTCACATTATCTCATTTCATATCTCATGAGAAGGCCATTCCCCTCATGTTAGCGTTAAGGGAACAATCAGACCCCCAAAGTCTCAGCAAAGACTGAGACAGAGCAAGAATGTGAACTAAGGCAGGTCTGGCAGGCTCAAGCTATGCATTCTGGAGGGTGGGGACACTTTACTTCTCTGTGACACAAAGCCTGCTGAGAATCTCAGCATCAGAGCTCCCCTTCATTTCTTGGAGGGGGAGAAGTGCCCAAATTAGAAATAATCGCTGGGCATCCTGCTTCACTTTCAAAGAAAAGAGGACGGTGGAGGTTGCAAGCCCAGAATAAGAGACTGAGGTGAGACAGTCACCATCTGCTGGGCATTTTGTGTCCAGATGGTCTGTGAGGCACTTCAAACAGACTGTCACGGAAGATTCAAGGACCTTACTTGGGAATTGTCCATCCCATTTTATGGATGATGAAACAGATATTGAAAGGTTAAGCCAACTCTCCAAGATCACACAATAAGGACTTAACAGTTTAGTTAACCTCAGCCCAGAGAACAGCCTGTCTCCATACGCAGGCTCCTTACACCTGGTGTCACTCAACCCCACCCACCTCCCTCAGGTTTCTTCACAGATTAAGACTTTGTAATATTTGTGGAGCAAAAGTCCCCTTCACCCTTGTAGATTGTGTTCCTCTGATCAACTGAGGTAAGGCATGGAAAGCCCAGGACCCACTTTAGTCTCCCAGTTTGGGCAATAAGACAATTGCCCAAACCCAAGCCCTCATCTTCCATCAGCTGAGGGTGACTTGTGTGGGTTTACACACCCAGCCAGTCCTGGACTGGAGATGGTGGCTGTCTTTCATTCGGGCCTCACAGAGCCTTGAATCCTGAACAGTCTCTGCTTGAGACTTCCAACAGAGGCAGCAAATTCGTCAGCCCTTTACCCCATGTTCTCCCCAATGGCAGCTGCCCAAATCCAACTCCTCAACTCCCCACCACATATTAAACTTCCTGAGTTTCACACGCCCACACCAATTCATTATTTATTAACTCATACTTAATGAATGTGCTTGGCCAATGGTAATACAACTTGTTCTTGGATTTTGCAAATCACAGGCATGTGTGTTGGCATCACAGTGTATCTATCAGAGGGCAGATCCCCAAGGACAGAGGCAGCATCAATCAAGCCATTCTCTTCAGCATGGGTACTGGTAGGCGGGAACACCATGTAAATGCCAACTGTTTGGACAGCCACTGGACAGGAGGCCTCATTCCTTGAGAGGAGAGGAAGGAGTTGCTAGATAGATACATCCTAAGACTGGGCCATACAGCAGAGGCATCCAGCACAGCACACTTTAAATCCCAGCACTCAGGAGGCAGGAGCAAGCAGATCTCTCTGAGTTCAAGGCCAGCCTGGTCTACAGAGCTAGTTCCAGGGCAGCCAGGACTGTTACACAGAGAAACCCTGTCTTAAAAAACCAAAATTAAAACTCAAGCCTGAATTTCTCTCTTTCAGTTTTCAGACCATTACCAAGTCAACCAGGACAAGGCTGAAACATGGGTGCTACCATAAGCACTCTCTAACCCTAAATAGTGTGCAGTCCCACCTCATTCATTCAGGCCTGTTCTGGGAATGGTAGATCACTGGCTTTGTGACTCCTCACTTGATAGAGCCTTCTGCTGTGTCTGTGATGTTCATGGCCCACTGATGAGCAAACCTTAGCCCAAGGAGGCAGTGCACCCTGGTGATTCTGACCAGATGACCACTCAGACAGAAGGAGACAATGGCCCAGCTGAAGAAGGGACAGGGCATAACCCAAACATCTATTCACTCCATATTCCTTGGTCCCTACTGACATGGGCACATGTCAGAACCAGCTGTGGACAGGACTGTTTCTGTCACAGCCTTGCAAACTCTCATTAAGCAACACGAGGCAAGCATGGCTCACACTGGCTTAGTGCTTGCCCTGGACCAGGCCACTGCTCTTTTTTGATTTGTTTGTTTGTTTTGTTTTGTATTTCATGACAGTCCTGGCTGCCCTGGAACTTGCCCTGTAGACCAGGCTGCCCTCGAACTCACAAATCTGCCTACCTCTGCTTCCTAAATGCTGGCATTAAAGTTGTACACCACTACCACACTCATTTTGGGTTTGTTTTTTGGTTTTGGTTCACCCCTCTTTTGAGAGCACTTTAAAAGTAATGTTATAGTACTCAATATTAAAATTTATTTGGGAAGGAAAGAAAATACTCTCCTTGGAGCCAGGAGCCACTAATGCTTCCAGTTTACCAAACCAGTCCTGGGGCATGCTCAGAAAAGTTCTCAGAAGACCACTGGCAGGGTTCCTCCAAATTGCTTGGAATCAGTAAGACACAATGCATTAGGAAGTGGTTCCTACTGTGATGACTGAGATGGCAAATGAGAAAGAAGATGCGAAGGAGAGGGAGGAAGAGGAGGAGGAGAGCACCGTGGTTCACACCTGTAATCCCAGCAGTTAGGAGATGGAGGAAGGAGGACCAGCCAGGGCTATATGACAGCATCTCAAAACCAAACCAACAAAAACAAGAATAGGGGAACCGGGCAATGGTGGAGCATGCTTTAAGCCCAGCACCTGGGAGGCAGAAACAGGCGGATCTCTGTGAGTTCGAGACCAGTCCTGGTCTACAAAACTACAGAGAAACCCTGTCTCCAAAAATGAAAGAAAAAAAAAAAAAAAGAGGGAAATGTTTCCATTACATCCTATAGCTGAAGCTCTCACAGTCACTCTGTACTACTTCCTATAAAGGACTTTGCAACAGTCTTTCAAACCGTAACAGCGCCCTCCAGTACTTTAGTTCTCACCCTGTGTGCTTTCCCTACCCTCGGCTCAGCGATCTGCAGCTCAGCGATCTGCGTCTCAGGGTTGCTTGGCCCTGACAAAAATCTCCCGACCATTTCTTAAACCACTGGCAGGCAGTTGGATTTTCCATTCGGCATTGTTAGGAGATTAAACTGTGTAAGTCACAGTCACACATGGGCCTTTCTCCAGCTTCCTGCTACCAGATTCAGGTGAGATAAGGGTTACAAAAGTGATCCTCCCATGCTCCGCTCCACCAGGCCAGCACCCTGTCTCCACAGCTGGGGAGGCTTGTGTTACTAAATGTGTTACTAAATCTGCCTCTTGGACGTCTAGCTCATGAGAAGAGAGTGTGCATCAGCAGGGGATTAGACAAACACCAGCTCCCACAGAACTGGGTAAGAAACACTTAGAGGCGATCCTGCCCAATTACACGTTTCACAACCCCTGTCATCAATCGCCATAGCAAGGAGGAAAACAAATTGAACTGAGCTTGGAAAGAATGTTAGCAGAAATTGGAAAAACCCTTGCTGAGAACTGCCTGGGGGTACAGGACCTCGCCTTATGATTGTCCACGTCCCACTAACTAGCTCACAGTATACCAAGAAAGAGTTTAGATCCCGTTGGGTAAATGGCGGAACACCAGCGAGTCACTCACACCCCTCCATACCCACACCTACACAGCCACACCCCTACACACACACCCCCACCACAGAAGCAGACCAAACTCCCCATTGGTGCGGGAAAATGACAAGTACTAGCCATCTATAGTGCAGAGCTGCCTGCTGGGAAGCAGCACAATCGTTTACTTATTCTGATCAAATGGGTTGGGGGAAGAGGGAACCAGGAACTGTTAAGATAGTGAATGAGAGGGCCTTATACTCAAAGCCCAAAGCCAAGGGCAAAAGCACCCATGTATGCCCTCCCATGATGCCCCAGGACCATCTTTATAAAGGAAGCAAGGCAAACACCCTTTCAGAGGAGGACCAGCTCCTTGCACTACATCAACACATACTGTCTCTGGGTTAGGCAGCCCTGATCTTGGTCAGAGGTCAGCAGCAGTAACCTCCACGCCTGTGCTTGTCATTTTGTATCATGTCATTTTCCTTTTCTATCCAAATCTTACCACAAAAGTAAAACGAAAGATTAACAGGCTCACAGCGAGCTTCACTAGGAGGGTGACGACAGTTCACCTCTACCACCCAGCATGTCTGAACCAGTTCCTACTCATTCAGGCATGGGGAAATAAAAACAGCCTCCTCCCACCTCAGGTGACGTCACTCACACACAAGGATGAACAGTAGCCAGGCCATATATAATGCATTTTGGTTCAGGCCTACAACCCCAGCTACTCCAGAAACTGAGATATGGGGATCTCAAATTCAAGATGCGCCTGGACTATAAAGTGAGTTTAACGCCAGCCTGGGCAACTTGGTGAGACTTCGCCTCACTTTTTAAAAAATAATTTGAAGGTTTACCAGCCTAGCCCAGTGGCTGAGTGCCTGCCCAGCATGCTTGAAGTACTAAGTTCCCTTCCTGGACCACCGAGTAGGGACATCTCGGGGATTGCTTCTGCTGCTAATCTCTTGCATAGCTCCTACTTTTTGGTTATTTATAAAACTTTCTTATTTTCGTGTGTGTGTGTGTGTGTGTGTGTGTGTGTGTGTGTGTGTGTGTGTGTGTGTGTGTGTGGTACCCATGTGGAGGTCAGAGGATAACTCTATAGTCAGTCCTCTCTCTCTCCTCTCTGTCTCTGTCTCTCTCTGTCTCTCTCTCTCTCTCTCTCTCTCTCTCTCTCTCTCTCTCTCTCTCTCTCTCTCTCTCTCTCTCTCTCTCTCTCTCTCAGACATTTCCAAGGTTCCAGGGATTAAACTCAGGTAGGCAGGTTTGCATTGTTGGAAGACAAACACCTTCATCAGCTAAAACATCTCACTAGCTCCTCCTTCCTGTCTCCCTGTCTCCCTTCTTCCTTCCTTCCTCCCTCCCTCCCTCCCTTCCTTCCTTCTTCTCCCCCCCCCCCCCGCCCGCCGCCTCTCTTTCCTTTGTTGTAATATCGGGAACAAAACCCAGGACACTCAGTATGCTAGGTAAGCACTCTCAGTGAGCTACATCCCCTGCCACAGTTACTTAGAAAATTTAAGATACTCTAAAATGAGAGAAATAAAAATTTCAAGGAAAAAAAAAATGTTGTGTTGGCTAGTGTCCTGAAGAGGTACCTTTTGTAGAGTGGGTTTCTATCACATGATAGCAAATTAATAAACTGTCCCAACAAATCTCAATGGGGGAAGAGATATGGTTTCCACTGATGAATTCTTCTTAGAATTATTGTGAAAACATTTCTGAGTGTTGCTGACTAAGGAAATGTGTATCCTAAACCAGTCCTCACTACACACAAACCCTGGAAGTTCCTAGCTTTACGTAGGAAATGTCAGAGGAATCTCCCCTGAACAGTCCTCTACACAAAGGTGTCAAGTCAGCCTCGTTCCTCGACAGCCATGTAGAGGAGGCATTTCTGTGAACCAAACTCTACACAGGTCTTCTCTTTGAGTCCAAACCTTAAAAGAAATCCCCAAGCCTGCTCATGAGCACTAGACTGAAGTGGGAGCTAAGACCAGCCCTAATCTAAATAGTCACCGAAACAACACGCAGGGACACCAATTGTACAGCAGCTGGGGAATTCCAGTCTTTGGAAAACAAATTTGATTGCAGCCTTTTGGGTGTCAGCAAATCATTGTGTAGGACTATGTTGGGTTGAAAGTGGACTTGGAGATGCTGCAGAGAATTTCTTCCACAGAACTTGGTGCTCACCTTGCCTCTCCAGTGCCCACAATCTTACAACAATGCTGCCACTTACATACCGAGCCACTGCTCTGTGACGCCACACAGGTACTCATGTCAACACTGTAGCATGAGACTCTCACCACTCCATGAGGGCACACTGACTCCCACTAGTACTCCAGTGTGTTATAGGCCATGGATTGCCTGGGGTTTCAATCCAGGCCTCCTGAACCCAAGTCTAGCTTGCTTATCCTTGAAGCGTCAACTTGTCTTCACTGTGCTCATTCTCCCTTCATGCAATTTTAAGATAGTCAACACTTCGTCTATGGATAGATAATATTAGACATCTTTTCTCTCCCTCTCTAGCTCATTTAACCAATATTTTACTTTTCAAGTTATTTTGTCATTATTGCTGTATACATGTGCGTGGTGTGTATGAGTTTGCGTGTGTGGCAGGCACAGCATGTATGTGGAGGCCAGATGACAGCTGTGTATAGTCAGTTCTTCCTTTCCACCTTTGTGAAGGTTCCAGGGATTGAACTCAGGTCATCAGGTTTTCACGGCAAATACCTTTACCCAATGAGCCATCTCAGTGGCCTTCAAAACATATTTTAGAAGCTAGGTTGGGTCTTTGAGGATGAGTAAGAAGCCTACCCACTTAAGAAGCTATGTGAAAAGAGTGTGGACATGGGTCCTATGACAATACTGAACATGTACCAGCCATGCTTCTTCATCTGTAAGATAGACCACTGGAGAAAATGAATTCTATAACTTCTCCAACTGCACCGTGTTCTAAATATGTAGACAATGTTCAGTATGGAACCAGGAGAAAACATTTTGCTACTTTTAATATAAAAATATAAAATGGGATCACATATGCTTAGGTGTCTTGTCTTCTGGCCAAGGAGACTTAAGCTGTTATATTAATAGCCTCAGTTAACAGTTCAGCTGGAAAATGGTTTGGTACTACTGTGCCCAGCAGAAAGATAGGATGGAGGAGAGGCTCCATGAAAAGATGACAAAGTAATGGGGGGGCGGTCAGCTTGAGGCCTGCAACAGAACTGTACCAGTCAAGGCTGATGGTTGGGACCATGAGACCAAGGTAGCCGATTCTTCCAGATCTCCAGAGTCAGAAGGGCACCCCACTATTGTTCTTAAGGAAAGGCTGAGTGTTCTGCCCATCTGTTGAAACCACCTGTAGACCCATCATTGGTTGGTTCGGTGAGTTGAGAGTATATGACCATATGACACTCTCAAGGTCCTGAAAAATCCCAAAAGGGCAGGTGACACTCTAGAGAACTTTTCACAAAACCAAAGAGTTTACAATTGGTAGAAAACAATGCCTTCTCCTGACTCATGAGAAAATAAAGGAGACACACATGCGCACACACACGTGCACACATACATCACAACAAACCATATTTGTCATGGAGCTGGGGAACACAGTGTACACAGCTTCAATGCCAAGCTCTCCTCTCCTATACAAACACATAGATTCCTCCACACTGATAACGTGACCACAGTACAATTAGTGTATTTGCTTGTTTTTGAGATAGGGGCTTGAGACACACACACACACACACACACACACACACACACACACACACACACACACACACACAGAGTCCAGGCTGGCTTCATACTGGAAATTCTTCTGTATCAGCCTGGTGGGGTGTGCTAAGATTACAGGCACACGTCATAACACCTGCCTTCACAAGGTAATTTTAAAAAATTCCTGAGTTAATTTTGAATCACCTATTGATTGTCTGAAATCTACAGAGGCTTTTCTACTAGATAAAATTCTTTCCATTAAATTCTAAAGAAAAAAAAAGAAACAAAAACAAAAATAAATCTACCTTTAGGTGACTAAGCTGGAACCAGACAAAATAAAACAAGCCTAAACAATGTTATCAATACTCCCAGGAATTTAAATAAACTATATAAAATGAATCTAATCTGTAACTACATTTAGCAAGCATGTGCTGACAAAGCCAGAAAAGTGACTTGGTAGCAATTCAGTTCTTGCAAACAGAGTTCTGACCGATGATTTATGTCATACTGGAAATCCAGTTCTCTTCAATCAAAGGCTGACAGGCTTGCTATTTCCTTATTAAAACCTCAAGGCGAGGTCTGTCTCGAAGTGTATGTTTGCAGACCTTGAATGTTCTCCACAAAGGTGGTGTGGAGTCTCTACCTTTCTCCCTGATGTTTTAAAAGCTGGCTGAATGTTTCCAGTCGCTGATAAGTCAGCGCTTTGAAGGGACATCTTGGCTATGTGTCAGCAAAGCCTCGGTTTCGAAACTTCACATCTGAGGGCCAAAGTTTCTTTTTATCTGTAGCCAGAGTGCATCCTATGGGCATCCTATCAGCACAGTTCCTAAGATCTGTGTGATTACTAATGAAAACTTCTAGGAGGGAGGTGGTGGCCCACATCTTTAATCCTAGAGGAGGCAGAGAGGCAGGGGATCTCTATACATTTAAGGCCAGCATGGTCTACAGAGTGAGTGCCAGGATAGGCAGAGCTACACAGAGAAACTCTATCTCAAAAAACCAACCCCCCCCAAAAAAAAATCCTCGGTTATGGCGCTAATGCTTTGATCTGTTATAGGTTTCTTCTTGTTCTCGTTGTTGTTGATTTTTAATGTGAAGTTAAGAACCCGTCTTTTGTAAAGGAACGGGTGGAAGGCAGGCAGGCTGATGGGTCCACTGGCTTCAATAAAAGCACACATTTAAAGGTGCCTGGTTTGAACCTCAGTGCCAAGGGCCATGCAAAGGATCTTTGCCACACTTCCAGACGTCCTGACGCATGCTTCACACCCACCAAGTTTGAACTGAAGGTCTGGAATTAAGTATTTGCAGAAAGTTGGAATGAGATAAACCCCCTTGAGTCATCCTTGAATTATGTACAGTGTAGAAAGAGAAAATGCTACCAGAGAGCCAGGGCCCCTCAGTGTGTGCCCTAGGTCCTATTACCTTTAAATCTTGTTTTTCTTTTGTTTTTAATCAGAGTAGCCCCCCAGAATCTCAGATAAATGACTCCAGGGACCCTAGATCTAGAAGCCCCAGTCCCTGAGAGTGAGAAGGGCCGCCTACCTTCAGAAAACAGCACGTGCCATCTGAACTCATATCCCTATAACCTGGGCCTTCGACACCCTCATCTGAAGTTTCCAGAAGGCTAGAGAGATGCCTCAGCTGCTCTTTCAGGACTGGAGTTCCATTCTTAATGCTCACACTAGGCAACCCTGTAACCCCAGCTCCAGGGACCCTACACGCTCCCCTGGCCTCTGGAAGCATTTCCACAACTTAGGTTTACACACACACACACACACACACACACACACACACAAAGAAAATAAACCTCTTTTTTAAAGTTTCCACTCAAAAGCGCTCACCACTAGATAATCAAACATAACATTGTTATACACTTCTTAAAACCACACACAGCCATCTCAAACAGGTTAAATTTGCTATGTGTACAAGTTCATTTTTCACTAAAAACAAGCAAAAATACTCAATACCTACCCCACACCACCTCCCAAAAAAGACCAAAGAAACAAAATTCCAATGGCCCTTAAAAGTAGTAAACACCACGAAGGCAAAGGCATTTTAGTTCCCCATATAGCCCACAGGTGCTAGGCCATCGTTTCGTATTTTTAAATACGTTTTCACATTTTGATTTATGAATTTCTGTGTGCATGTGTTTGTGTGTGGGTGCATGAGCGCCTGCTCCCACCATGGACACCTTGGAGAAGCCAATTCTCTCCTTCTACCATGTATGCTCTGGGTATCAAATTTGGGTTGTCAGCCCCTTACAAGCCCCTTTACCCACTGAGCCATCTTGCTGGCCCTTTGTTTCGCTTTTGATCATACACATTATTGACAGTAGAACTTTGGAATCAATTGATCCAATCTATTTTTTCTAAGATAAGGTATTTCTGTATTATAATGGCACACTCTCTGCCTGGCCTCTTAATGCCCCAGACACTCTTGAATAGGAGTGTAAAAAAAAAAAAATACATGGCTCCCACTATAGGAAAGAAGGAAGACAGCACCATCCTTGCTCACTGCCATGTGGTTCTGTTCCCATCCCAGGGAACAGGAAGTGTGAATGGGCCTAAAGTTAAGCTCCTGTAGACAGATTCATGATAGTTACTTCCAAGCCAATCCCAAGGCTGATCTTTAAGATGCAGATAAGCTATCACACCCTGCCTGCACATCCAATTACACAGGAGTCAATGTGCAACAGAGGGCATGTGGGAAAGAGAGGTAGTGGTCTACTATGGGTCTGGGAGCCAGGGTTGGTTGAATGAACACGCCGTTTCAAACCTACGTGTATGAGTGAACATGTGAGTGTGAACATGTGTGGGCATGTGTTAGTGTGTGAGAGCAATGTGAAGGTGAGGATGAGTACCAGTGAACATGTGTGAGGGAAAGCGGGCGAGCTTGAACGTGCCCAAATGCACTGTAAGCACAGGAGCAGGTCCCAAAAGCACAGGCAGGGCCACATTAGCTTCATTTGCCAAACATCGAAAGGACGGCCCACAGGCCTCCCAGGTCAATCAAGATGTCTGGCCTCCTGCAGACAAAACAGCAGTCTTGGATAATGAGTGATTCTTGACCCAATGAGCAGATGGTTTGGTGTTCCAGATAAGCTCTAGCATCACAATTAGTCTAAGAGGGGAGCTGGGCTCATACAGCAAGCTCTCAACCAGAGCGCAAAAGTCCCTAGGATCCCATAATTTCCAGTTGGTTACCCACATTCTTCTGACCCCAACACATGCATTCATAGTCTCTGTCTCTGTCTCTCTCTGTCTGTCTCTCTCTCTGTATCTCTCTCTGTATCTCTCTCTCTCTCTCTCTCTCTCTCTCTCTCTCTCTCTCTCTCTCTCTGTCTCTCTCTCTGTCTCTCTCTCCAGAGAGCAAAGCCAGCTCCTCTCTGGGTATCTAAAAAACAAAAAAACCTGTTCACAGATTCAAAGATGGGAGGGAGGATGAGGGAGATGGGACAGCAACTCACTTCTACCTCTGGGCCTCTTACCTAACTTGAAAGCCCCAGCTACCTCCCTGCTTACACATCTGGTTTTACTCTGACAACTGAAGAAGAAAAAAGAAGGTGCTGTTGTTTACCCGTTATAATTTATATCCCCTTTCACTCCTTCCCAGACAAGACTTCCTTTTTAAACATGGCTGTATGGACCTTTTTGATAAGCAGTAGGTAAGAACTGCTCAGCCACAACAAGATAGAGCAAATGGAAACTAGATAACAAGTCAACACTATTTCGGTGTGCCAACTCTGCTTCAAAATTTTGAAACAAATGGGGGGAGTGGGCAGAAGACCCTCTCTTACTTACTAAGCTTCCAACTATTGAGCAGAGGGCAGAGGAATTGGGCTTCACCTTCCGAGAGAAGCGTCTTCCATCTTGCCTGTGGCCACTGTGTGTTCCAGGTAGACCGCCCACACCTTCTCTAAGGGGGTATGTTGGTGCCTGGGAGCAGGTGCAAGATGTCTGAAAGCCCTGTCCCAGCCACAAAATGCCAGGCTGATTAGGACTTGACTTTGCATACAAATTTGCCTCTAGATCACTAGCAGAAGGGTTTCAGGGAAAGCAATTGCTGCTCTTCAAAACTAGACTGTGATTTCTGAAGTAGAAGCTGAAAAGAATCGTGTTTTAGAATCCAAAATCTCTTTGTAAAGCTTGTTGAGCCGACCCGTAACGCACCCACTAAAGATGGAGAAAGTTATTGGGTGGAATCTCACATTCAAGATAAAACCAGAAGGCTACCCACTAAAATACTGTGCAGCTTTTCCCCACATGGTAGCCTACAACCTCTTGCATGCCAGGTTAGGAAATTCCCCCATCCTCCCTGGAGAGGCAAGAGAAAGGCCATCCCATTTTAGAAGAGCTAGCTTCAATACTTCCAACTTCTAAAAGAGGCTGACTTCAGCTGGGATTAACTGAGTGGTAGGAACGAACATCTGTCACTGCCACAGACAGGCCAAGAGTCAGTGTGATGAACCCAAGCACACATGTGCATGCATATGTGCCTGGAATGAACCTGTCACAACTTACACCCCTGAGGTGACACAGTGTGCCTAACTCAGACAACTCAATCCAAATAGCATTCTGCTACAAAAGAAAATGTCCGGTTGGCTCAAAAGATAGTTTACATTTCAATCCACACGTCACGCTGCACATTAGTTACGTGGACTACGCTGATATCGTCGCCAAGTCCTGCCTAACTTACTGAGTGAGGCTTAGTAGTTTAGTTGCTCCTGCCACAGATCAACCACACAATCACATCTCCAGAGGTCAGGATCCCATCACAGAATCACCTCACTCAACATTTCAGCCTGGCAGTAGAGGCTGACTGAGGCCAGCAGAACTCCTTGTCAACCTGAATGAATCACGGCATTACGCGTTTCCCTTCAACAAGTGAAAGCCACATTCGGTAACTCTGTTCACTATCTTTGGAAATCAGGGAGGCTTGTTACTGTTGACATTCATGAATGTTATGTTCCTTCAAACCCGTTTTTAAAGATGTGTACATTAGGAATGACTCCAATTCAACATCCAAGGCCTGCTGAAAACATGAATTCTAAGTAAATGCACAGCAACACTCACCACTCTGGGCTTCTGCTGGTCAAGGGTATGCAAAAAGGCTGAGTTGGGGTCCAGCATCCGCTCAGGGTCACTGGAGATGTCCTCCTCTGAGTCCTCATAGGAAGAGGAGAAGCCAGTGGAGGACGCTGAGGAGGATGACAGCTTCCTCAGAGGCAGGGGACCCCGAGGGCTTCCTTGGACTTCATCTAAACCCCCATCCTCCTGAGCACCCATGTCTGTGATGATGACAGCAGGGATGGCAGGGACAATGCTGGGGCTGCAGGCCTCTTCCTTCTGATCTGGGGGCATCTCTTGGCAGTCACGCTGAGCGTCTCTGTCATGTAGCTGCCTTCCCCAAGTTTCCACCAGCTGTACCCCTGTGTCACACGTCCACATCAAGGGACCTTCCTTCATGGCATTTTGCCAGACCCTGGAACTCTCAGGCTGCACACCCATCCTGTCCCCAGGGAGGCACTGGGGTTCTTTCAAACCTGTCACCACTTCCTCAGGTGGTAATGGTCCCAGCATTGTGATACAAAGAGTTCCTGCCTCCACATCCCTGGTCCCTGGCTGTGCCGCTTGGCTACCCCCAAGCAAGCCTAATGCTGGAGACCCTTCCCTCACAATGTCCAGGGTCTGCTCAGGTCCTCGGATCCCTGGGATCCTACTTCCTGCCTCCTCAAGACCTACAGAGCCCAGGTCCCTTGGCAGTCTAGACCATCTCGGGTCGTCAGAGGCCTCTGGGCTGTGGGTACTCACAGTCCTCTCATCAAGCCTTTTGATGACTTCAGGTGTCCAGGAACCCTGCCCACCAACAGGATGAGTTCCTCTTCCCACCCTCCCAGGAGGCTCTCTAATGTGGGTCCGTCCAGGCTCTGAGGATGAGCCTGTCTCTCTGCCCAGAAACTGCCCCTGCCTCACCATCTGGGCCTCCCAGGGGCGCAGGCCCCCAAGCTCGCAGGCTGCCTCTGTGAGGACAGAATCATGTCCAGGGTGTGGTCCAACGGACGAGGCTGAAGCTGCCACTTTAGTGGTCATTGCTAATCTAGTTCCAAAGTGCTCCGGTAAGGGAGCAACCCTCTTGTCAATTTCCATGGCTGTGGGTGAGCCACAGCGGGGACTGGCCGGGGTGCCTCTCTCCATCCTCACTGAAGCAGATGGACTCTGAGTCCCTAACCTGGTCGGGCTGGCAGGCCGTAAAAGAGGGGCCACTCCCTCCTTGTCCTTCGAGGGGTGTGGGCTGAGTCTGCCCCTCCTCTCGGAGTTGGTGTCTGGGGTCTCTGTACATTGATCTCCCCAAGACTTTGTCCTCCGTTCCTCACTTGGTGCGCACTGAGCCAAGACCCTTCCAGGGGGCTGGCTGCTGCTACGGAAGGGACATGGGGAGGGCGAACGAGCCCTGCCCAAACGCGGGCTTCGGGGCGCTTGGCTGGCAGAACTCTGTGCCTGGATTTGCGCCTCGAACATGTCCACTTTCTGGTTCACCTGCACATTTTGCAATTCACGCTGCAGAATCCGCAGCTTCCTTTGGGCCTCCTCGGGCCCAGGTGGGGAGAGGGTGCGGGCCGCCACCACCTGCTGAGCGTCCCCTCGCAGGCGGCCAGCCCAACTGGGACTTCCCACGCCACTGCTGCTGCTGCTGCCGCCGCTGCTGCCACCACCGCTGCCGCTGCTACTATTCAGCCTACGCCGGCCGCTGCGCCAACCCCCAGGACTCGGGGGCTCCTCCAGCGACAGTGACTCCGCTGGGGGGAAGAGAAAGGAGGCGCCTCTCCCAGGGCTGAAGACGCTGCCAGGGCTCAGTGCGGCCCTCCCCGAGGGCTGAGGTGGCTCGCTGCCGCTGGGCCGAGGACCGCCACTCTTCAGCTCGTTGGTGCTGTTCATGATCACCAGGCTATTGAGGGCATAGCAGTACACAGCCATAGTACTCGGTCAGCCGCGCCGCCCGCCGCTGCGGCTCTCGGTCCCGCTCCACCGCCGGTGCCTCCTCCTCCCGCCGCTCCCGGCTTAGTCCTGGAGGCCCGGCGGCCACCGCTCCGCACGCCGTTGGAGCAGCATGGCCTAGGCGGCGAGCACGGAGCACAGTCGCGGGCTCGGCCCCCGCCCCAAGCTCCATAAACGATCTCGCGGCTGTCGAGACACAAGGAGAAAAGTCCGAATTCCAGAAGGCATAGAGAGGAGGGTGCTGAGAATCCACCCGCAGAAGCCAGAAAGAGTCCCGGGACCCCAATAGATTCGGGAGAGGGTGCCCCCTGGATGCCTGGCCTACAGGGGCTGTGATGCTCCGTGTGGAGGCACGCCGGGCAGCCTCGATGGCCTCTGCTCCTGTTTTCCGGTCGTGGTCCACCTCCCCCAGCTTGTGATACGCTCTAAGAACACCTAGAATCCCAAATTCTAAGATGAGTCTCAGTAGCCATGAGGATGGCCGAGGAAGGAGGTACAACTGCTGGGTCCCTAGGCGAAGCTGGTCAAGTCCCCTTGGCCAGAGCAAACACCGGTGTCGAGGATGACAGGCAGCCCTGCTCCACCCTCTCAGAACATCAGAGACCAAGTCACAGGGAACCTGACCCGGACTTGCCTTCCCCAAACCGCTGCCTGAACCGAGACCTGGGCGGTTTTCTTTCCTGATCCTAGACTTGGGGCTGTCTCTCTCTCCGCCTGTGAAGGTCTGGGAGAGTGCGGGGCGGGGCGGGGGCGGGGGGCGCAAGCAAAGCACTTTGCAGCACTAGCCTTGATGCCTGTCCCCCAAACAAGTGTGTTTTGTGAATGTGGGCACGCGTGCGCGCCTGGGACCAAAACTTGGCAGTATTCAGTACTGGAACCGATAGTGGAGCCCCCTTACTGTTCCCTCACACCCTGCTGTGTGTGTGTGTGTGTGTGTGTGTGAGAGAGAGAGAGAGAGAGAGAGAGAGAGAGAGAGAGAGAGAGAGAGAGAGAGAGAGAGAGAGAGAGAGAGAGAGAGAGAGAGAGAGTAGAGTTGCAGGGGTGGGGGTGGGAGGGCTGCGTGCCCGGAGCCACTTAGTTCTGCACTCATCCTGTTAGCAAGGACCCAGGTATCCCTGTAGGCTCCGGGACCCGCACCCGTGCATCCATCGGAGGAACTCTGGGCTTGCTCGTACTGCTGCACCCGGAAGCTTCTAAGTGTGCAGGCCTGAGAATCTGCAGCCCTCCGGAGGACGGCATGCTAAACCCGGAGCCGGAGCCGGGCGGCGGAGGGCAGGGCCTCGCGCATCCCGGGCGGGCAGCCTCGCCCGGCGCCAACAGAGCCGCCCGGCAGTCCGAGCCCCAGACGCCCGCAGCGCGCCGGGGAGGCGGCGCGGCGCAGCGGCCCGGAAGGTGGTGGAAAAGCCGAATCGCCTCCTTTATCCCCAGCGCCACTCCACGCCATCCTCCCAAATCAGCCTCCCCCTCTGCGCTGTGTTCCGACCCCGGAACACCCGAAAGAGCCCCAGCCCAGATGGAGAGGAAAGAGGGCTCAGAGGCGAGAGCCAGGAAGGAGCCGCCACGCTTACCTGCAATTTGCTCAAACTCCCAGGTCCCGTGCAGACGACATGTCCCGGGGAGTCGGGGCTTGGGCAGACCAGGTGGCTTAAACTAGAAAACGCCCCCCAAAGGTTTTCCGCAACAACTTATGGAAGACGAAAAAGTTGGGGCACAAAGAGGGTGGATGTACCGGCTCAGGGGCCAGGCGATCCCGGGGGGAAGGGAGGGTAGGGGGACAACGCCAGGCCGACCCTGAGCAGCTCCTTGCTTGGTAGGAGACACTACCGCTGTCAGCGTCTGCTCCCGGGTACTTCACTGTTTGTTCAATGTAAGATTAAAAAAAAAAAAAAAAAAAAAAAGTTGGGGGTTGGGGGAGGAGGCAGAAAGGCGGGGGCTTGGGGGAGGAAGGCAGGAAGGAAGTTGTGAGCCTGTCTGGGGTTGAACTCAGCGGAACAAGTTTTTCTTTTCTTCTTTTTTTTTTTCTATTGCTTGGCAAGACCGAGGGAGGGAAACACTTTAAAAAAAAAAAAAAGTTTCCATTGTTAGCTAACAAAAAGAAAAAAAAAAAATGGGGCTTTTAACTTCTGCGGGTTAAAGATATACAATTTATTTTCCATCCCTAGACCAAGGTTTTCTGTGTCTAGTTTTATGAAGCTACTTTTGAAAACTGTTTTTAATAAAGTTTTGAGTGTTTGTGCTAAACAAAGCCGCTAGTGGGGGGTCGTTTAGCATTTAAAAAGGGCTAAAATTCTGCATAAACAGCTTGTGTGCTTGTACACAATAGGCACATTTTAAAAGATATATTGTAGGACATGTCCTTGCACAGTTGCAGATTTTAAATGCATCAGGGTAGCATTTTGGAAGGCTGGTTGGGCTGGGAGCTGCTGAAGGGTGTGCAGTGTGATTGCTAGATGTTTGAAGAAGCTTGGTGTTGTGCACTCACATGTTTTTTTGCACTCAATCCTTAAAGTTATTTTAAGAAGAAGCATAGTCCTGGAGCTCAGGCCTGATCAAGGTCTGAAGCCACTTGCCCAGTCTCTTGTGAACTTACTCTCCTGTGCTTTAAAGCATTCAACTTCATCCTCAAAAAAAAAATGTTAAAAAATGGGGGGAGGGGGGCACCAGCCAACATTACAAAGCATGGGAGGCCCCCACACACTTAAGCCTGGGCTCTGCCAGTGTGTTTTGCATAATTCCCTAAATCTTAACCCTAGCCTTTAGTGGAAACGGGGAAACACAGCTGTGAGGCTTAGGAGGTTTAAGAATCCAAAGCTTGAATCCGCCCTTATATCCTGATTAGCCAAAATTCAGATGGAAACTCTGACTTTGCCTGTAGCGAACAGACGGCTTACTTGTTTATGTAACAATACCACTGAAGTGAGCAAAGCAACCTGCTGCTTGGTCAGGAAAAGACTCAAGCAAATTTGAAACCAAGTGCTCTTCCAGCCAAGAATTCCTGGAATCAGACACGTCCTTTCTGAATTAAAAAAAAAAAAAAAAAGCAAAACACATACACAAACATGCCATGAAAGGGTTGAACCTCCCACCCTCCATGGGGCTGAATAAAAAGAGCTCAGTGTTTGTTCAAGTGCTAACTCAGGCTCTCGGTGGTTCCTCAGACAAAGAAGCCATCTCTATGTTCCTTGTTTGGTCCCTAGTGGCAAGAAGAGGAGTTGCCCAACCCAGAAGACTCATGCCCTAAAATCTGATCTGATTGCCCTAGGGGATGCCAAGAGCCATGACAAGTGTCACAGTAGAAGCAAGTGAAGAGCCTAGCAAAGCACACACAAAGCATAGAAAGTAACCTTCCAACCAGGGAGAAGCTGTTTCCAGTCTCTATCATCTCACAGGCTGTTCAATCAGCCTTCCCTAGCTGAGAAACGAAAGCCTCCAGAGAAATCCTCCGCCAACCAGCAGCTGTCAAATATGCAGATGAGACTTCTGGCTTGGATGCAAGGAAGACCAGGTGACAATTCAAACTGTGACATTGAGTAGGTTTGGTTGGGTGAAATTCCATAGAATCTTAGCTGGCTTCCTCAATTTGAAACAAATGTAACATGTAGTGTTTGCTATTTGCCAGGCACATTAGGAATTATACAGGACTGGGGATGCAATATGGGTGATAGAATGCCTTCCTAGCATGGGCAGTGTTCTGTGTTTCTCAGCACTACATAAAACAGGCACGTTGGCATAGTGACATATACCTATAATCCCTGCATTCTAGGGGGGAGGGGAGGGAGAACAGGAGGGTAACAAGTTCAGAGTCAGTCCCTGGCCATGGTCTCCCAGCACTCAGGAGACAGAGGCAGATGGATCTCTGTGAGTTTGAGGCCAGCCTGGTCTACAGAGCTAGTTCCAGGACAGCCAGGGCTGCATAGCATAGAGTTTGAAGCCAGCTTGGGCTACCTGAGATCCTGTCTCAGCAACCCCTCCCTGTCCCTAACACACACACACACACAAAAACACAATTTAAATATTTTCAACCTTTTAGCAACCCTATCGGGTAGGTGTTGTTACAAGCCTCATTCACACAAGAAATTAGAGCCAAGACATTTGAACCACCTCCAATACCACAGCTGATACAGCTCAATCAAAGCCAGTGCAGACTGGTCACAGAATGCATGCTTGTTGCTACTTATTACACCAGTTATTTACAACTAGTTACTGCCTAACTTTTCAGAGGCTCACTTTGGAGATGGAATTTTAAAGATCAATACTCTAAAAATATGTTTTAAAAAAAAGAGCAGCTATATAAAATTCTTAGCTTACATCATACTCAACAATGAAGGACTGGTGAGGTGTGTTCTACAATCAATCGTAAGAAGGTTAGGGCGTCTGCTCTTATGACTTTTCAACATTGTTCTTGAAAAGCCTAGCGAGGTAGAACACGCCTATAATCCCAACACTCCAGCTTCATTGCAAATACGTTACAGATTCAACGCCAGTTTGAGCTATGTGAGAACCTGCTGTGGAATAATAAATCCCTTTGTACACTGTGTGAATATATGTCTGTGTGAATGGTTTAGTAAAGAAGCTGGCCTGTCAGTAGCTAAACAGAGTAAGGTTAGGCAGGAGGTGTTAGTATTGAGGCATCTGTACTGGCCTGCCCTTGCAGTTCTGACAGGATAAGCCCCTCACCTGCTGCTAAGAGCACCACCTGTGCCTATTCACTAGTCTCCCTTTTAAAAGGGCCCTGCCCACCTCCCCTCCTCTTTTTCTCTCTTTCTGCACCTCTCTTTCCTCTCTCCCACTGCTCCTCTCCCCAGAGTCTGGTCTCCCCGTTCCCTTTTTCCTTTTTTTTTACAATCCCTTTTCCCTAATAAAAAAGATCCCTCCATGTGAACTCTGTTGCAAACACTTTTTTTTTAATTACAACAGGAGAGCCAGACTAGGAGAATTCTGGAAGAAGGGCAGAGTCTGGAGTCACCAACCAGATGTAAAGGGAGCAGGAGATGATTATGCCATGCTAATAAAGGTACTGCCATGTGGCGGAGTGTAAATAAGGAATATGGGTTAACTTAAAATGTAAGAGCTAGTTAGTAATAAGCCTGAGCTATTGGCCTAGCATTTGTAAATAATATTAAGCCTCTGAGTGATTATTTGAGAGCAGCTCAAAAAACAAAATCTTTGTGCTTGATGTCCTAGTCAGTGTAGTCACACAAGAAAAAGAAACAAAAGTCATTTGAGCCAAAAGAAGTAAAATTATTTTTTTAAAGACTCTATGCATGTCTACAGATAGTAGAATTTATCAGAAGCTACTTGAAATATAGATATTTTAGAAAATGTGTCATATTTCTATCATTACTAAGAAAGAGCTACAACCATGTTAGTTTAAACAGAGATTTATTTTCTCACAGTTCTTGAGACCAGAAGTATGAGATTAAGGTATTAGCAGGGTTGGTTTTTTCGGAGGCCTCTCTCCTTGGATCACATGATCTTCCTCTGTGTGTGCCAATGTTGTAATTTCTTCTCCTGTCATATTCATTAGAACCTACCATACCTAGTTGCCATGTAAAAAATCAAATTTTCAATTACAATCTCATTCTGAAGCACTGGGGTTGGGATTTGACCATTTAATTAGTTGCCCCATAACAGCAAGGTTGAAAGACATAAGATGAATGAATATACTTTGCCAATTGTATGTGTCTCAGAAATTTTAGAATGCTTAAATAAGAATGCCTCTGTAATAATGTCAAAGACTGTGAATGAACATGACGAAACATGTATAAGATCTGGGGGATGGGGTGGGAGACACAAAACACTGCTGAGAAGAAAATAAGACCTAAATAAATGGAGAGAGACCATGTTCATAGATTAGAGGACTCAATATTCTTGAGGCCAATTCTTCTCAAATTTATCTATATGCAAGAATAATATCTCAATAGATTTTTGTTTTGTCTTTATTTCATATGCAACTTCTAAGCAAGGAGTTTAGAAGATGAACAGTTTTGACAAAGAAGAAAACAGAAAAACTCACATCACCTGCTATCAAGAGTGACTAAAAAACTCAAGAGCTGGAGCTGTGGGTTAGGGGTTAGGAATGCTGGCTGCTCTTCCAGAGGACCCAGATTCAATTCTCCTCATCTACATGGCAGCTCACAACCATCTGTAACTCCAGTCCCAAGGTATCTGAACCCTCTTGTGACCTCTGCAGGCACTGATTGCATATTGCATATGCAAACACACACACACACACACACACACACACACACACACACACACACCATTAAAAGCACCCATACACATAGAATAAAATGAAATAGATTTTTACATATGAAAACATAAGACTTTTATAAGAGCACATAGGAGGGCTAGGATGCTGCTCAGTTGGTGAAGTGCTTGGCTAGCATGCACATAGGCCTGGGTTCCAGCCCTAGCGTCACATCAGCTAGGTGTGGTGGCATGTGGCTGTAATCTCAGTGTACTGGATATGGAGAAGCAGGGTTGAAAGTGCAAGGTCACACTCTACTACATAGAAAGTTCAAGACCAATCTCATACATGAGGCCTTATCTCAAAAAGAAAAACAAAATGAGACTTTGGGATAAAGGAATATCTCTCTTTTCTCTCTCTCTCTCTCTCTCTCTCTCTCTCTCTCTCTCTCTCTCTCTCTCTCTCTGTGTATGTGTGTGTGTGTGTGTGTGTGTGTGTGTGTGTGTGTGTGTGTAGAATGTACATATCCTTATGGGTATGTGCATGTACACACATGTATGTAGAGGTCAAAGGTCAGTATAATCCACTTTATTTTTTCCAGACATGTTCTCTCAGTAAACTGGTATGGCCAGAGGCTGGTCAGTGAATTTCAGGAATCTACCTATCTTCATAGCCCCTACCTCCAATCCTGGATTTACAGGTTCACACCATCACTCCTGGTTTTTGTGTGGGTGCCTGGGATCTAAATCCAGGTCCTCAGGCAAGCTCATGTGGCAAGCACCTCGACAACCAAGGCATCTTCTTAGCTACATACTAATTAATTGCACTGCACCAGAGTTCAAAACACACAGAAGCAGGTATGGTGTTGCATAGCTACCATCTCGGGAGTCAGAAAGCAGAGGCAAGAGGATCTCAAGTTCAAGGCCAGCCTGGGCTACATAGCAAGCCACTGTCTTAAACAAAATAAAATGCACACACAAAAAAAACACAGTAGTTTTTAAGTGTTACTGAAAAAGAAAAAGAAAAACAAAGAAAAAGAAAAGAGTCTGGGGAATATAATTCAGTGTAAATGTGCTTGCTTAGCACGTGAAAGGGTCTGGGCTCACTCTCCAAGACTAGTTTTAAAAAAAAAAAATGCAAAAATATGCTTAGTGGCTTTATTTGAATTGAGAAAAAACAAAAAACAAAAACCTGTACTCTCCATATAGGAGCGAATGGGTAAATGCCAGTTGATTCTGGCTAGACACTGGGACACTGCTCACTGAGGAAGATTGGCCATCACAACACAGGGCAATCTCTAAAGAACTAAGCTGAGTGAAAGAAATCAGACTAAAAAGAGTATTCCCTATGTGGTTTTATTGATGGAAAAATCCCTTTAAAAACCCACAAGCTATAGTGGCAGAAAGCATATGGGCAATCGTCAGGGAAATACCTGTTGGTGGGGGAGGAGAGGAAACTGGAAAAGAAAAAACGGACTCAGGGACATTTTTTAAAGTGATGAGCACTTCACTATCTGTTTTTATTTTTTCGAGACAGGGTTTCCCTGTGTAGCCCTAGCTGTCCTAGAACTCATTCTGCAGACCAGGTTGGCCTTGAACTCCCAGAGATCTGCCTGCCTCTGCCTCCCAAGTGCTGGAATTAAAGGTGTGTGCCACCAGGGCCTGGACCACACTTCACTATCTTTACAAAAATATTTACTTCTATTTTTATTTATGTGTATGCACCTGTGTGAATGTATGACACATGTGTGTGGGTACACAGGAAGGCCAGAAGAGTGTGTCAGAGACGACCCTACTGCTGGAGTTACACTTGGTAGTGGGTCCCTGACAGATGCTGGAACCATGTCTTCTGGAAGAGTAGAGAGCACCTTTAGCTGCAAGGCCATCTCCTCAACCTCATGTCCACTCTCCTCTTTACAGGGATGGCTTCATGATCTACTTCTGTGAAAACTTACCAAGTGGAAAATGAACAATAGATTCATTCTATTTAATGAATTCATTTAATGTTCTTTAATGAATTGAAAGTTCATTTAATGAATAAGTTGTTAAACATGAATGGCTTATTAAATATCAATCATAGCAAGGTACCCTTTTTAAAAAAAATCAGGCATAGTGATATATACCTATCATCCCGGCACTCAGGAGACTGAGGCAGGAAGAATGGGTTCAAGACCAGCTGGAGCATTCATTATAGCAAGACCCTGTTTAAAAAAACCCAAAAGACAAGCTGCAAGCTGAGTAGTGGACACACACATACACACACACACACACACACACACACACACACACACACACACACGCATATATATATTCCCTTTAATCTCTGTACTTAGGAGGCAAAGGCAGGCATATCTCCATGAGTTGGAGGTAAGCCTGGTCTACAGATTGAGTTCCAGGACAGCCAGGGCTATTACATGGAGAAACCCTGACTCAAAAAACTGAAAAACAAACAAAACCATCACAGGGCTATGGGCAGATACAGCTTTTGAAGAGGTTATTACTGGTCCCACACCTGACATTCTTATTTACCTTCTTGGTAAAATGTCACTGTTAGTTTGCTTTCTGTTGCTGTGATAAAACACAGATCAAAAGCACTTGAGGGAGGAAAGTATTTATTTTGCATACAAGTTAACAGTTCATCATCCAGGGAAGCCAAGGCAGGAACTCAAGGCAGGAGTAGAAACCATAGAGGAACTCAGATTACCGGTTTGCTCTTAGGCTCCCAGTCTTTCTTACACAGAGCAGGCCCACCTGTCTAGGGATGGTACCGCCCTTAGTGGACTGGGTCCTCCCACATTGATTAGCAATCAAGAAAATGCCTCTCATACATGCCCACGGGCCTATCTGATAGAGGCAAAGTTTTTCTTCCCAGTGTTCTATCAAGCTGACAGTCAAGATTAGCCGTCACGAATGCTGAATCATTTATGAATACAGTCACAGTGTACTCGGTGGACTAACACCATGTCACTATTCCACTTTGTATGTGCTGTAATTAAAAAGCAGAGTGAGAGAGAAAGAAATCATGAGATAGAGCTTGGGTGGTGGGGCTTTTTACTGGAGGGGGGAAGGGGGAAGGGGAACGGGGATACCAGCCTCTGGGGACAGGAGCAGCAGAAGAGAAGAGAGAGAGGAGAGGGAGGGAGAGAGGAGATACAATAAGGCAGAAAAGCAGTGAGAGAGAGGGGGGGAGAGAGAGAGGAGATACAGTAAGGCAGAAAAGCAGAGCGAGTGAGAGAGGTGGGCAGAGAGCTTTTAAAAGGGAACATAGTGAATGTGTACAAGTCGTGTTCTTAGTGGCTGCAGCTGAGGGTGTATCCTGTCAGAACCCCAAGGCTGACCAGTATGGACGCCTGAATACTAAACAGTATGTAAACCTGTTAAAGTATTGTGGGACTATTACTATACTATAGTAATAGTGATGTCCCTATCTTTGTCCTCTACGGGGGCTTTTCAAAAGCTAGGATCCTAGTTTAATTACCTTCCCACCCTTAGACTTTTAGCTCTACACTATCCAGATTGACATATGCCGGTTGAATGGAGAGGCTTAAGAACCGAATCAGACCATCAGTGGCTATGCAAAAGAAGCAAGAAACCATTGCACCAGGAAAGGAGATGACTCCCCTGAGAACAGGAAGAATGTTCCACTATCGAGCCTGGCTGGGGCAAAGGTCTCCTCAGTCTTTCCCTCACTCCACACTTGTCACTTTCTAAAACCCCATGGGCCCCCGGCATAACTGAAGCCAAGCTTTGTCCCTAAGAGAGGTCACCTATCTCCTCCCAGGCCTAGATCAGAAACAGCGTTGTCTGGGTCCTGTTCCCAGGTCCCTTCTCCTGTTTGACTCACCTCCTCCCCCCCCCCCGATCTACTGATTGCATTCATTTTGGTGACACACTGTTGAGTAGATACAGGATAAGCAGTGACAGCGATTGACAGATTGACAGGGTAGTCTCTGTCCCCCCAGCCTAATAGGGAGACCAGCACATCCAGAACCTCCCAGTCACACTTTTCAGCCAGCCTGGAGCAGATAGAAGGGGGCATAGTTTACACACAGGATACCTGGGCTCTTCTACTTGGTCTAGCTGTGTATCCCTGAGCAAGTAACTGGAATTCAGTGTCAGGTCTGTCAAATGTCACACATTAGTACCCCGCTTCAGGGCACTCTTATGATTGGATAGGACATGTTAAATACTTCAAAGGCTATGCTTTCTTTAGAAGTCACCCCTCAACCCTCTATCACCTAGCTCCAGAAAAGATTCAAGAGATACTGCCAATACAAAACCTGCTCCTGCCCAGCAAGCTCTAAGTTTGAGGTTGAACTTGTGGTCAGCACCAGTTGAGGGAAATGACCTTCGAGCCATTCCTCTCTGTTCTATCTTCAGAAACTCAGAAACGTCAGAAGCGTAGCAACCCCCACACAGTTACACGCAGATGCAGGCAACACAGCTAGCATGGATGCTAGTCAGCAGCCCACAAACCCTGCCATGAGAACCTGTGGGCCAGGCTCCTGGCGTGGAGATGCTCGGGACCACGGTACCATCCTGCACCCATAGTTGATCAGACTGTGGTGAGCAAGCATCTCATCTACAGGCTGGCTGGCACCCAGGCATGAACACATACAAAGTACAGTTAGATTCTGCTACTGGTACTTCAGAATCTTTGTCATAGAGGCAAGTAAAGAAAACTTGGAGCCCATGAGGCCTGAGTGAGAGCTCTAAGGGAGAGGCCAAGAATGAACAAAGGATACATACAGATATATCAGGCTTTCTTTGGGTGGGGGGGGGGAGGAGGGAGGGAGGAGTTACCAGCCAGCTCACAAATCATGACAGGGAGACTTATTTATTTATTCATTAAAGTTACTTTTGTTTTAACTTAAATTTGAAACAAGCTTGTTTTACATGTCAATCCCAGTTCCTGTACCCTCCCATCCTTCCCTGTTCCCTCCACCAACCCCCTATTCCATCCCCTTTCTGCTCCTAAGGGAGGGTGAGGCCTTCCATGGAGAGTCTTCAAAGTCTGTCATATCATTTGAAGCAGGGGCTCAGGCCCTCCCCCATGTGTCTAGGCTGAGGGAGTATCCCTCTATGTGCAATGGGCTCCCAAAATCCCTTCGTATACTAGGGATAAATACTGATCCACTACCAGAGGCCCCATAGACTGCCCAGTCCTCCCAACTAACACCACATTCAGGGAATCTGGGTCGGTCCTATGCAGGTTTCCCAGTTATCAGACTGGAGTCCATTCTTATTAGTTATGAATGCTTAATTAAAGTTCTCCCCGCTATGTCTAGGCTGAGAGACTATTCCTCCATAGGGAATGGGCTCCAAAAGCCAGTTCATGCACTAAGGATAAACACTGGTTCCACTGCCAGCAGCCTCAAAGATTGCCCAAGCCCTCCAACTGACAGCCACGTTCAGGGGGCCTGGTTTGTCTTTATGCTGGAGTTGGTGAGCTCCCACTTACTCAGGTCAGCTGTTTCTGTGGGTTTCCTCAACATGGTCTTGACTCCTTTGCTCACCACTCCTCCCTCTCTACAACTGGATTCCAGGAGTTCAGCTCAGTGCTTAGTTGTACATCTTTGCTTCTGCTCCCATCAGCTACTGGATGAAGGTTCTATGAGGGCATTTAAGGTAGTCATCAATCTCATTATAGAGAAAAGGCATTTAAGGTAGCCTCTCACTATTGCTTAGATTCTCAGTTGGGGTCTTTGTTGTGGACTCCTGGGAATTTCCGTGCCACGTTTCTTGTTAACACCATAATGGCTCCCTCTACCAAGGTATCTCTTTCCTCGCTCTCCTTCTCTGTCCTTCCCCTAACGGTATCTTCCTGATCCCCCATGTTCTCCTTCTCCCTCCCCCTCTCCACTCCTCTTTCTCCTCCCTGACTTCCATCTCCCCCCATGCTCCCAATTTTCTCAGGAGATCTTGTCCCTTTCCCCTTCTGGGGTGGGTGTGGGGTCATGTACGTCTCTCTTAGGGTCCTTCTTGTTTCCTAGCTTCTCTGGGGTTATGGATTGTAGGCTGGTGATCCTTTGCTCTATGTGTAACATCCACTTATGAGTGAGTACGTACCATTTTTATCTTTCTGTGTCTGGGTTACCTCACTCATGATGGTTTCTTCTAGCCCCATCCATTTGCCTCTCCTGGTGGGGGCTGGGCCAACACACCCATGGCCATGGGGGTAGATGCAGTGCAGGATCCCCTCTGTGTAGCTCACTTTCGCTGCTTCTCATGTTTGGCTGGCAGCTGTCAGGCTTCTTGTCCCAGGGCATGTCCCCTTCTTTCTCTTTTTTTCTCCTCATTCTCTTCTCTCCTATTCTTGTTCTTGTCTACTCTCTTGAACCAAGCCTAGATTTTTTCTATTTATTCTCTCTGTCTGCCATCCCCACATATCCTTTGTCTGTCTAGATATTGCCTGTTCAGCTCTGTATTAGAGCGATCGGGTGCCTTACGAAGGCAAGGTTAAACAAATGCAACACACCTTCATATAATTAAACAAATGCAGCATGAACAAAAGTAACACAACTTTACACAGTTAAAGTAATATTCTGCGGCATAAACAAATGCAACACATCTTTGCCTAGTTAAAATAGTATTCCACAGCAGGAGAAGAGAATTTGGAATTGATGTGCTGAGTGGAAAAAACAGTGTGTGGTGCAAACCATGGAGAGAGAAAAACAGAAAGTCACCCCATGAACTGGTGACATTCTGGATCCTGGACCTGTGAGGCTATGAGGTCTGTGTCCATCCTTAGGCATGTGAGTTCAGGGATTCCCACGCACATACCTGCACCTACTTGCGCTGGCTGAAAACAGCTCTGTTCCTTCCAATCCAAGGAGAAGGGTTCACTCTGGCCTCCATGAGTACATGTACACATGTGCGTGCATGCACATGCATACACACACGCACACATACCCCCATACATGCATATACCCCTACACAGACACACATGAATACACACACCCACACATGCATACAGACACACATGCACACACACAGACACATATGCACAAAGACAGAAAAGCATTTATTTAAACACACATGCTACGCACACACAATCTTGCTACCCTTTGCTGTCATCAGGTGGTAAAATGCAGGAGAGCAAATGCAAACAGCAAATGTTATAATTCAAGGTTGATATGAGGAAGAGAACGTTCACTTCTCCTGCCTGGCCCCCATTCCTAGTTAGATGTCTTTCTGAGCACACCCTACATTATAATAGCTCATTCTTCATTCATCCACTCATTCACCACTCATCCACCCCTAGCATTTTGCAGCCCTGTCTCCTGCTTGTTGATGCCTGTGCCATTTGCATCTGCAATGCCTTTGATAGAGAAGGCACTACAGTACCTGTCAAAGGACCAATGTCTGCCCTGCTGACTAAAGGGCCATAGCAGGTGGGCTTTCTATGAGCTTCTTCAAAGGGAATTTTATGGTTGTATTGTTAGTTTCCCTTCACTGTGACAAGATACCTAAATTAGCCACATATAAAAAGGAAGGTTTGTTTGGTTCAGAATTTCAGTCCATGGTCTCTTGGCCCTGTGGCTCTAAGAATAATGTGGTGCAGCTCATCATGATAGGTGACATGGATGTGAGACAGGCTGCTCACCCATGGTAGCCAGGGAGCAAAGGATTAAGGAAGGGCCTAGGGTCCCAAGGATCTAACTTCCTCAGACTCCACCCCCTCCCCTAAAGGTTCAACTGTGTCCCAGTAACAGCAGCTGGTACCCAAGTGTGATGGTTAATTTTGACTGTGGAGTTGACACTACGTAAAATGATCTGGGAAAGGAGCCTCAAGGAGGGGTCTGTGGCACTGGAAAGAGAAACTCAAGATGATTGGAAATGTTTTTGCAGTGAGGCCCAAGGTGACCATAGACATAACTGCCATGTAGACATTGGCAGTTATCTCCTTTCCAACTGACTTTCTCAAACATCTGAACAACAGATTAAATAGGTAGGTTGACTCATGGCAAGTCAAGCACAGAAATCTAAAACCTGGAGACAACCACTCTTGAGTCAGTGGTAATAAATATATTACTTCTCCAGTGATGGACTGAGACAATGAGATCCCACTCTGTAGATCTAAATGTGAACTTGTACATGTAAACACCACTGGAAGGTCAAGTCAGGACTGTACTATAGGCCCAGAGAGATAGCTCAGCCCATTAGGTGCTCACCTCACAGGCATGAGGATGCCAATTTGATCCCAGAATTCATGTAAAAAGAAACAAACAAAACTGACAGACACAATGGTTCTCACTTGTGATCTCAGCACCGGGAAGGCATGGATAGAAAGATCTCCCAAGCTTGTTGGCTAGCCAACATAGCTGAGTTTGTGAGCTCCAGGCCAGAGAGAGAAAACAAATGATAGAAAAAGATGGAAAGCGCCTGAGGAGTGTCCCGACTTCCATAGCTGAACATGCATAAAGACACACACACACACACACACACACACACACACACACACACACACAGAGAGAGAGAGAGAGAGAGAGAGAGAGAGAGAGACAGAGACAGAGACAGAGACAGAGACAGAGACAGAGACACAGAAAGAAACAGACAGACACGGAGAAGAGTATATTCTAGTTAAAACCACATCATCTGCTCTTATTTGGAGATCCTGAACCCTCGATCTTACACTGTCTTTCTCCATATATTACTTTTACATCACTGGGACAAGCCCTAACAAACACAACCTAAGAGGAGAAAGATCTGCCTGGGATCTGCTCCAGAATGTTCAGTCCACCATAGCAAGGTGTGGTAGAACAGCCCTGTTCAAGACAGCAAGGAGCCTGTGGCTGAGGCTGTTCTTACGTCAGACCTGGAAGCTAACAGGTCAGGCTAGGGTAAGTGCCAGCCACCTCCCTTCCCCAGTCACCCACTTCCCCCAGCAAGTAACAACTTCTCCAAGGATCCCCAGCCTCCCTCCAAAGCACCACCAGCTAGGGAACACAGACTCAAGACACGAGCCTGTGGAAAACATTTTAGGTTAAAACCATAATTGGGTCTGTGACAAAAACGATTGTCAATTGTCTTTGTGTGTGTGTGTGTGTGTGTGTTTGGAGGGGGGTATGGAGGACAGCTAGGGATTAAACCCAGGACTTTATGCATACAAGATAGGCATTCTTCCACTGATATCTCCCATCTACTGTGTACTGGCTAGCTTTATGTCAACTTGACAGAGGCTGGAGTCATCAGAGAGGAGGGATCCTCAATAGAAGGGGGAAAAAAAAAAAAGAAAAAGAGCCTCTATAAGAGCAGGCTGCAGGCAAGCCTGTAGGGAATTTTCTTGATCAGTGATTGTGGGGGAAGGCCCAGGCTATTGTGGGTGTGCTGGTCTGAGTTCTATAAGAAAGCAAGACCATGAGGAGCAAGCCAGTAAACAGTACTTCACGGCCTCTGCATCAGCTCCTGCCTCCAGGTTCCTGCCCTGTTTGAGTTCCTGTCCTGACTTCCTTCAAGGATGAACAGTGATAAGGAGTGTAAGCAGAATAAACCTCTCTCCTCCCTAAGATGCTTTGGTCACGGTGTTTCATCACAATAGTAGGAACCCTAAGACACCTTCATTGACAGAAATCTTAAATGATGGTGCTGTGAGAAACATTCCTGGCACCTTTCTCTGCATAGCTGTACTTGTGTGACAACTGGAAACTCTGGAGGACAAAAATGGTGAGAACAAGATCACGAGTGTGATTTCTATGAAGTTTCTGCTCAGCGTTTTCCTTGATGTTTTGATACAGTGGGCCTGATTGTTTGAAGGGGGCTCCAACAGGAAGGGGAAAGGAAAGCAGGTCCTATCATTTCAGGTTTTTGTTGTTGTTACTGTTTGAGGCAGGCTTTCATGTGCTCCAAGATGGCTGCCTCTCTTCAACTCCAGATCGCCCTGGCTTCTACCTCCCAAGTGTTGGGGTGAGCAGCTGATACCACTACACCCAGGTCCTTTATGGCTTTAGGAATGGGAAGGGGGGTTGTTTAAGGACAGAAGTTTGAAGTATGTCACCTTGCAACATTCTAACACAATACAGAAGCTATCTGTGACGGAAAGAGGAAGTTTCTTATGCTGCCATTTCTCCTTTCCCTTACGTGAAGGAAGGCAGAGATTTTATCTCTATTGCTTGCAAACTGACCTCCAGCAGCGCTACAGGTGCCCACAGAGCTTCCACCAGCACAGCCTAAGTAGCTGTTTCCCAATTTATCACTGTCTTATTTTTAGCTCTGGGCATTATTATTAATGCCGTTCATTTATCCATCAGACCATTACTGGAAGGGAAGGCAATGAAGAGGGATGGCATTTGTCCTCAGAGAACTCACAGACTCAGAAGGGAGCTGGGCTTAAAAAGAATTCAGTGTGCTATGTGGTCTCAGAGCTGTCTAAGTGCCAGGGAATCACAGGTGTGGGCTGCTGACCTTGGACTAAGAGAAGGGGTAAAGAATACATCAAGCGAGGGTAGTGTTTCACTGGGCCATAAAGGATGAATAGACATTTGGCAGGCAGCAAAGGAAGTCTTCTAAGCAAGGGTGCATTTTGTGCAAGAGTGTTTACTCAGGGAAGAGCAGATCTGAGAAGCAGGGACCTGGTGAAGCTGGAGTAGAGGACACGGGGGGCTCAGAAGGTAGGGAGGAGAGAACACGTCATTCTCCTGCAAGTGGGGAAGTTCACTGATTGCTGTGTGTCCTGGTTTGCTTTTTGATGCTGTGATAAACACCACAACCAAAGCCAACTGGTCCTGACTTTTATATAGATGTCCACCTCCTCTTTTCCTCTCCCTCTCCTCTTGTCCATCCTTGTCCTCTTCTTCCTCCCTCTTTTCTTCTCTTCTTCCTCCTCTTGCTCTTCCCTTTTCTCCTCTTTTTTTCATACAGGCTCTCACTCACTCCGTAGCCCTGGCTGGCCCAGGTCTCACAGAAATCCGCCTGCCTCTGCCTTTTGAGTACTAAGTAGAACTGGTTTACTTATTACCTACCCAGACCTCTTTCCCCAGCCAGCAGGAGGGAAGGTTTCTGTTGAGGCATCTATTCTGTGCCTGGTTTAGTGGCACAGGCCTGGAATCCCAGAACTCAGAAGGAGGGAGAAGCAGACTGTGAGTGGAAGGACCAGACCCTGTCTCAGAGAGGGGTGGGGAGCAAAGTGCACAAACTTCAACGCATCTACTTTGTGCACTATAGTATGCTAAGCTAAAACATGTATGAGAGAACCAAGGAGGAGGGACCAGGGAGGAGGGACCAGGGAGGAGAGACCAGGGAGGAGGGACCAAGGAGGAGGGACCAGGGAGGAGGGACCAGGGAGGAGGGGCCAGGGAGGAGGGAAGGAGCTCCTCCCAGCATGACCTCCCCTGCCACTGAGAGGCCACATGCTCCTGCTAAGGAAGAACTCAGAATATGAGCCTGATGCTAGCTCTCTTCCTTCGCCTGGTCCAGGGCCCGATCTCGTTACTTTTTACAAGATTCCCGAAAAGCATCCTGAAGATGCAGCTTTAGAATAGCATTCGCTCCAGGAACCCCTAGGCTCTGCTTAAAGCTCCCTTCCCACCCAAACCCTCTCATCATAGGGGTTGGTGGGGTGGAGGTAGTGGGGGGGGATGGGGGCATGGTACTACCACAAACCCAAGCTGCCCACGTCTCGTGGAGAATGGAAACCCATCCCACGGATACCTAGACACCCACACACTGACCTTAGAAGCAAACATGTCTTCCAATAAAAGCGACCAATAAGCAGCGTTGGATGAATGGACCATTCATGACAGATGGGAGGGGGCTGGGAACCATTTCTCCAGGGACTCTCTTGTGTCAGCAGCCGCTACATGGCTCCATCCTGTGGATGCTGGGGTAGAGCGCAGAGTAGAGCCCTCCTTTAGGCAAAATCAAGAAAACAGTAATTCTCACTTGGGAAGTCAAGGCAGAGAGATAAAGAGTTAAGATTAACCTTGGCTACATTGCAAACACAAGGGTAACCTGAGCTACATGACAGCTTGTCTCAGAAAGAAAAAAAAAAGGTAGGGAAGGAAGAAGAAAACCAATTCTGGGCAGAGAGTGATTTAAACTAGTACTCAATAGCATAATAAAGATAAAGAAGAAAATAGATTTTGTTGCATTTTTAAGGAATTTATTTGCAACTCAATTAATTCTAAATCTTTCATTAAGTAGCCATAGTCACATGGACAGATATTTAAATGTGTACAAGGCTCCAGGTGCTGTTCTTAACACTTTATGTCATGTAGTAAGCATTTAGGTCTAATGCTAATCCAAGAGGTAGGCAATATTATCAATCTCCGTTTTATAGGCCATGAAACTGTAAGGATGAAAAGGTTAAGTAAGCTAGACTGGGATGATTTACAGGGCTGGGTACATCACCGTGGTAAAAAGCATCTGGGGCTGTGGGTTACATCCACATCAGAGTAATGCATACACACATAAATAAATTAATAAATAAGAAGTAAAGTTTGGCCTGTTATTTTTTTTAAATAATAAGGCATAATTTATTAATATAATAATATTAATAATTATTAGATGACTATTTAATGATTATAATAATCATTAAATAGTCATCTAAACAACACTCACCATAAAAGGGCATTAGAAGAGATAATTGCTGAAGCTTTAAGTGTCTGTGCAGCCTTCATTGCCAGCAAAGAGAAGTTTGATTCTTTTATTTAGAAAAGGAGAGCCCTCTTTCACATATACAGAGCCAAGTTCCCCTAACAGGGATAAAAATGTCAGCAGAATGCTATAAACCAATGAGCAGATGTTGGCGGCACCCTAAGATCCTACCCACCCATCTACACACCCACCCACCCATCTGTCTGCACACCCATCCATCTAACTGTCCACTTGCCCAATACCCACCCATCTAGCTGTCTTTTCACTACTGGTTCACACAAGGACTCACCCTCCTACTGTGACTTACTTATGACAAGATGTTACAAGATAGCAATGTCCTTGATCTTGGCCTTGAGAGTCAGGCATCCCAGGTTTCAAACCTGGGCTGCTGAAATACAGCTGCCATATAATTTGGGATAAAGCTTTTTAACTTCTCTGAGATTTAATTCTGAATCTCGGAGTAGTTTTATAACTAGAACACAAGGTTCACCAACTCCTTATCCCACCTTTAAAGGAAAAGTATTCTCAAGGCATCGTCGCGCTAACAAACTCACTTTTATTATAAAGTTTCTTAAATGAATACAAACAGAATTCTAAATAAATTCTGTATTGTGAGAAGTCTTCTGCAAGTAAAAAAACAAAATAAATTATAGAAGATGATCCCACCATCACCTCCCACTCCCACAGACAAATAAATACCCTCAAACCCTTTTTAATTGGCAGCTAGTCAGAGACATTTTTACACCATCACTCAGAATTTCCTATTGAGTCTCTCTGGAGACAGACACAAAGCAGGTTTTCTGTACAGAAATGAAGACTTGGGGCTGAGGTGTAGCTCAGCAGGAGAACTCCCTGTCTATTATGCATGAGGCCCTGGGCTCCATCTCTAGTATGGGAGGGAGGATAGAAGGGTGGGAGGGACGGAGGGAAATCTGAATTGTCCATCACAGAATCATGTTTGGATGACTGGTCCTCAACTGACAGTACTATTCTGGGAGGTTCTGGAAGCTTTTTGGAGGTGGGGTCTGGCTGGTGGAAGTGGGCCTCTGTAGAGGTCACTTGAAGGTTATGTTTAGTTCAGATTCCTCTCCATCTCTGATCCTTGTCTGCCTTGACATAAATAGATTGCAATAGACATGCTGCTGTCATAATCTGAGCTGTTTTCCACGTCTTCCTCCACCACAACTGGAACCCTGAGCCAGATGTTGGCACAACAGGAAAGTGGCCAGTATTACGTGTGATGCACTCCAATAGTGCCTTGCCATTCCATTCTAGTTCATTCTTCCCCCAAAGGCTGCTCCAGTCCTCCCATCTTGCCACCTTCTGGCCTCAGCCTGGGAAATGCAATACACGGAAAGCAAACACATTGCCTTTATAGTCTCTAGCCCCAACAGGGGCAAATGCTGAAGTTTATTGAAAAGAAGGGATAAAAATTATTGGGTAATATTATTTCAGGGTTTTAAATGGGTGAGAATGGTCAGACTCAGAGCAATTAACTGACATGCAGCTATGGAGACTTGTTTAATTGGCCTGGAATTAAAGCCATGTTCACACCACTCCTCGAGGGCTGTGCGTAGAGTACACAGGAAGTAGAACCGGAGTACATCAGTTGAAAACAAGGACTTCTGATAAATAATAGGAGAGGGGGCAGATGAAATGAGAGAAGGATGTGAAGATGCAGTCTTAGCCTGAGACAGAAACCAGGGCTATCTGGAGCGTGAATTTCTCTACCTGTTTATCCGGAAGGAGCCACATTCTTGCATGTGTCTCTGGTTCTCTGTCAATCAGCTTCCAGGGATTCTCCAGTTTTTGCCTATCTTCCCATTGGAGCACAGGGATTACAGACCTGTGCACTAGCACTCCCTGCTTTATGAGGGTTCTGGGGATTCAAACACGAGTGCAGCAGGTACTTTACCAACCATCCATCTCCCCAACCTCATGGAGTTAGATTCTCCTGCCTCTGAGCAAGCCAGAGAAGAGAGAGAATTACCTCCAGGGCAAAGTCCTTCCCATTTAGCTGGGAGTACTTCTCTGAAGAGGGGTAGATACAAAACATTAGCAGCCAAGATCATAGCCACTGAGAGATGAGGTCATGAAGGAATTTGAGGTGGGGGGGGGACATAAGGAGACTCCACAAGTTCACATGACATACCCCACCACAGACAGACATATTTACTCAGTGATAAAATGAAAATAATATGTACCTCAGGGGCCATTACGAAGAGTGAATGAGATAGGGCTGTGCCCAGCACACTGTAAGCAAACAATTAAAAAAAGATTAGCTCTAGTAACATTAGTGTTTATTTAGCAATAGACAGCCACTTGTGTCACTAATAATTACAATTGTATGTTTGTGACAATTGGCAATGGACCTTACTTTGAAATCTCTGCTAGTTAAATGAAGAAAGGAAACTCATAAAACAGACTCCCATCTGCGCCATGGAGACAATTTTTTTTTTTTGCCTCAGACTTGCATGTCAATTTAGTCACTAAAGTCCCTTGAGGTCCAAGTCGACGCTACATTGGCTTGATTTCCCCATTATTCAATCCAGAGATGGGGGCATCGAAGCAAGACTGAACTCAGACTCGAAATGGAATCATCACCCCAGCCCTCAAAGGAGTCCGAGTATGTTGGAGGAGAGGCAGGACGTGAACTACTGGGCTGATTCCCCCACCTCCACCCCCCAAATCGGGATCTCTATTCCCATCCAGACAGCTGACAAGATTGATTTCCAGGTCACGGTCTGTGCTGAAGTCACTGTTTCCAGGCTCTGAGTCACCACCCAAGGTAAACCTTCCCAGGCTTTCCCCCAGCCCTTCTGTCTGACACTCACCCTGGAGCAAGTCTGTGCCCTACTAATTGGGGCATGAATGTACCTGGGTCCTGCTGGGCTTTTAACCCTCAAATGACTCATGCTGTGCACTTGAGTGGATGCAAAAAGAACCTAACCATTCCAGCCACTAAAAGCTGCTGCTGCTGCATTTTAAAAGGCAACTGTTTGTAGACCTTGATTTTCCTTTTGTACCCTGGAAACATTTGAGAGTTGAGATGCTGGGACATGGAGGAAGCCACGTTGGTGACGAATGTGATGTGCATCTGCATTGCTTTTCTTATTCCTAGAGACATTTTCTGAAACTTGGCGTTTAATGGAATCAGACTTTGTTTCTGATCTCTCCCCAGCCTTCAATGCAGGTGGCTTTGTTCTTCCTTTTTTTGTTTTGTTTTGTTTTGTTTTTTGAGTGTTTTGCACTGTGACTGAAAAGTCATAGAAACAGCTATTGTGGAGAAAAGGGCTAAAATGGGGGACGTGAATAACTGGGTGATTTTGGCCAAAGTGAAGGCTCCAGGGCAACAAGCTAAATTTGGTCAACAATGTGAAGGTTCTGCCTGCCCACAGGAACTGTGTGTACTATCCAAGCCTGAGGCCTGACTCCTGACACAGCTCCAGAGTCACAGCACACAGAGCCATGTTGCTCTGCCCTCCAGCCTTCCCTGCCTCACCATTCTGCTCAGGAAACCAAAGGAGGGAAATGAGTATAAGAGGAAGTGAGAGTCCGACAATTACAATTGGGTAAAGATGCCCAAACACGAGCAAATGAAATGAGAAAGCAGAGCGAGCATGAGGAGAAGGGGGGGATGCAGGCAGCATGCCAAGAAAAGGTCAGGGCCATGTGAGGGGGAATCAGAACTCAGCATCAGAAGGCCACCTCTTCCTGTTCTCAGTGCTATACAGCTTAATAGATCATGAGCCCATCAAATAGAATGAGAGCATAGAGACAGATGGGGCTGTTAGAGTTGAAAAAGCAAGATGTTCCCCATAGGTTTGTGTTTGGGTACTTGGTTCCCAGATGGTGGCACTGTGTGGGGAGGCTGGGGAACCCTTAAGAGGTAGCACCTAGGTGGAGGAGTGAGTCCCTAGGAGATGGGCTTTGGGGTTGTCGTGGGCTCCCTCCTTCCTTGCCTGGGTTCACTGCTTCCTGCTCCACATTCTGCGGGCAGCTGTGTCAGCCGTACTGTTCTCTGGACGTGATGGGCTGTATCCCCAAACATAAACAGAAATAAACCCTTCCTTAAGTTGTTTCTATCAGGCATTTTGTGATAGCCATTTCAAAAAACAAGTAACTCGTACAGGTGATAAAAAAGGGAAACCAAAGGAAAGAGAGATTTTGGATTTAAGAAAACAGGCAGTCTCATCATTATAGAATTGAAATATAAATTAGAAGCAGGAAGAAACAATGCCATTGGAATCCAAGCTACAACCTTCAGGAGAAGCCAAAGAGAATTAGTGACTATCGACAGCAAAGGCATAGATAAAGAAAGGAGAAATAGGTGGTTAATATCAGGACAGCCAGATGCCCTACAGTGAGGGATCCCAGCACAGGGAATAAAAGATGCATTCAAAAGCATAATCAGGGCTACGGAGATGGCTCAGCAGTTAAAGACACCTGCCACAAAGCCTGACAACTAGAGTGATCCCAGGACCCACAGGGCAGAAAGACAGAACCAATTCCTGCATTTGTCCCTCTGACCTCCTCATGCGTGTCATAGCATGCATGTACACACAAATAAGTACGGCTTTTAGAAAATGTTATGAAGTGTGATTAAGTGTATTTCCCTGAGATGTGGGACTGAATTATAGAAATAGATTATGGTAGCATAAGAAATTGCAATATAGAATGTTAAGTCCTGGATGAAGTATGTTACAGCTCAGAGTACAAATTCATGCAAGCTTTGATGATGAAGAGATTCTTAAGGGTGTGGAGCCAATGGCTCAGTGGCTAAGAACTCTTCCTGTTCTTCCAGAGGACCTGGTTTCACCTCCCTGTGTGCATGGCAGGTGGCTCACACCCATCTATAATTCCAGCTCCAGGGAATCTGATGCTTCTGGCTCCCACAGGTACCCGCTCTCGTCTGCCCATACCCACATGCAGACACAAACGCCTAGACATAATTAAAATAAATGAAATTAAATCTTACAAACAGAAGCTCTTCAAGAGTCTTAACAGAAAAGGCACACCATATCAGGGGAGCCAGAACGGATAGGGTCCGGTTTCCTCCACAGCCACGGACAAGACAAAGCAGAGCCCAGGAACCAGGCTACGGGCATCCAACCACTCAAAAAAAAAAAAAAAAAAGAAAGAAAGAAAGAAAGAAAGAAAGAAAGAAAGAAAAAGAAAGAAAGAAAATTGGCATTAGCCTGTCAAGCTAATTACACACACACCCTACAGTGCCACCAATTCCAGTCTTACAACACAAGCAGAAGACAACACAAGAGTGCTTGAGAGACTGTCACTTCTGTTTGAAAAAAGAAAAAACATCACTGGAAGGGCTGAGTGATAGGTCCACACGGGGACATGGTTAGGATCCATCAAACTGAGTCCTCGATGGCGGTGGTCATGAGCACTCGGGTCCCCAGTGTGATCAGAACCATCACATTTAGCGTGGTAGAAAAACAAACCAAATCAAACATAAGCAAGGTATGGTGGTACACCCCTATAATCCCAGTACCTGGAAGGCTGAAGCAGGAGGAGCCCATGTTTGTGACTAGCCTGGCCTATGAAATGAGATTTTTGTCTCAAAAAAAAAAAAAAGGAAAACAAGCACACCTCACTCCCTGAAAACCTAATGTATTATTCATGGGAAGTACATGCAGAACCGAGAAAGGGAAGTTAGGATGGTGGTTCCAGGGAAAAGTTCAGTGGGGAGGTGGGTTGGGACTGGAGCTCAGAGAAGGTCACATAGCACCCAGTGCTAGTTCTCAAGAAGGATGGAGGCTTGCAGTCCACTTAGTATTTGTTCCACTCATATATCCCAGGCTGGCCTTGAACTCCTGATCCTCCTGCCTCCAGCTCCCAAGTGCTGGCATTACAGGCATGTGCTCCTGCACCCAGCCATCTTATTATGACGACTCATAACGTGTAAGTCTGCATGTTCTTTTGTAGGTACTGATGCTTCATAAGAAATAAATGGTTCTAAACATCTCTAAAAATATTTGTCACTAGGAAAATAATTAAGGAGACAACAGAGTGTGGTCTATAATAAAGACAAACATGACTTTGAAAATAATAACCAGACAAGGAGCTCTCTCTCCCTCTCTCTCTCTCTCTCTCTTTCTCTCTCTCTCTCTCTCTCTCTCGCTGTCTCCCTCTCTCTCTCTCTCTGTCTCTCTCTGTCTCTCTCTCCCTCTCTCTCGCTGTCTCTCTCTGTCTCTCTCTGTCTCTCTCGTCTCTCTCTCTCTCTCTCTCTCTCTCTGGCACCTGCAGTCTTGTTCATGCCAGGCAAGCAAACAGGAAGAATAGAATTATCATCATAACATATGTGACATGAGTTTGCCCCAGTGTAGCAATAATTGTCTGGTGAAAACCAGGTAGTGAGATTTCTCCACACCAGCCTGCCTGAGCAGCTGATAACTAAATGTAATTTCAAAATGAATGGAATAGATTAAGACTCGTCTTCTAAGACCCTGAGCCTTCAGATCAGGGATGGATGGGGCCTGGCTGGAGAAGGAAGGGAGAGGTGTCAGGTAGAAGGGAGCCATTGGTGCTCACTTCACTTCTCTGGGGTGGCCACTCTGCGTTGTCAATTTCATTAGCGTCACCATGGATTACCTCTGGGTGATCCCACTGCCTGGGGCCCAAGACTCCACGTAAAGGAGACAGTGAGGGGAGTGACAGCATCCACCACTCAGCTTCCTGGTTGAGGGTACAGTGTGACCAGCCACCTCAAGCTCCTGCTGCCATGATCTCCCCATCATGATGAGCCACACCCTCAAACTGGGCTGAGATAGCCCCTGCCTTCTTCTGTAAGGTATTTTTATAGCAATGAAAAAAGCAACCAGTATAGGACTTGAGAGAAGGCATTTATCAGAACTTATTTTATACCAGACATCTTTCAAAATTCTCTATGAACTACTTTCCATTTTTTTTTAAGTAGGATCTCCTGTAGCTCACCTAGCCTTAAATTCCCATGCAGCCTAGGCTAGCCGTGAATGCCCAATCTTCCTACCTCTGCTCCTCCCTGGTGCTGGGCTCATAGGCACATATCACCATAACCAGCTGAACTAGTTTATTCTACACAGTGACACAATGAGGTTGGTGGCGTTCCTGCTATCGTTTGGATCTGGAATACCCCACAAAGGCCTGTGTCCTCAAGGCTCTGGGACCCCTTTCCACTCACTTCCCCACCATGAAGTGTGTGGTTTTGCCCCACTGTGACCCTCTGCCATTGTTGCCTGACTCTCTTACAAAAATCTAAGAGGCATGGGTGTGTTGGATCGAAAACTGGAGTCTCTGAAAGGATAAGCCCAAATAAGCCTTCCCTCTTCATAAACCGACAACTTCAAGTATTTGTTACAGTAACAAAAGGCTAACACAACCCCCCACTTGAGTGTATGGATTGAGTTAGTGAAAATAAGCTGTGGTCTAAAGCAATCACCAGTAGAACTCCATTTCAGACCTTGGTGGGGGCGGGCTGCCCATGGTGACTGAAAGGCCTTTTCCCTGTCAGAGGGAGCTTTTGTACTGAGTGTACTTCCCTGAAGGTAGCAGATCTGACCACATAACAAGGGTGGGATGACCTCCACTGAAGAGGCTGAACTAGTGGCAGTGATGCGGCCAGGGGCAGAGGACACCCCTGCCAGGCACTCCCTGCCACTCCTCCCATAACATCATAAAATGTCTGGGTTCCTCCAGGCCAGCAAACAAAGGAATGGCTGCCTTTCAGAGTAAGTAATCCCGCATTGGATGCCTTCCAAGACACACAGAAGGAATCCCTCTGGTTGATGGATCGTCACAGAGTTGCAGAGCAAGAGGGACCTGAAAGAATCACCCGAGACGGCCTTTGCTTCCAACAGGAGGAAACAGGCCTGGGAGGTGACAGAGACATCCAAGGTCACAAGTGGGTGGATAGCTGATGCAGACCTGGACCCCTGCTCACATCCCAAGGCTTCGAATCTGCTCAGCATAACTGCCCGCTCCAGATTCCAAAGGTGGGAGTGCTTGACTCTAGTAGGCCAGCCCCAACGTTTGTCTTCAGCTTATTGACTAGAAGCTTTGGTTTGAAGTCAATCAAAGGTAAGAGCTTCAGAACGGACACGTGCTGTCTTTTCTAAAAACATTCCATGCTCAAAATGGTGACGGTAGAGTGTGGCACCCTGGTCTGGATGGGTTCCCGTTAGAGATGATCCTTGCATTTCCCCCAGAATGGGTGGTAAGGCTTTCTGAGAGTGAGTTTTGCTCAGTGAACAAATGGCTTGACCTCATCAGCTTGGCGACACCGTTCTGCTGTCAGCCTGTACGCAATGAGTTCAGTCTCAATAAGAACTGTCTCAACCTCACCCCACCCCCAAAAATAATCAGGCAAGCCTTCGTTAAATAGCATATGTGTTGTTCTTCATCTTGAGAAACATCTCTGTGACTAAGAAAACTTAAATGTGGTGTAAGAGAGTGACTTTTATATGAGTTTGAGTCAATGAACTATCAAAGACATGAATTTTACTCTTAGGGGTACAGCTGGCCTTCTGTTGATGGACATCAGTGTCTGAATCAGTAATGAACAGATGTGCACAGAAGCAATGATAGGAAAATATATATTTTTACGTGCTAAACTTCATTTATTTATTTACTGTAAGTGCCAGTGGAGGTCAGAGAATAGTCCCCAGCAGTCCACTCTCCTCTTCTACCATATGGGCAATACTGGGGATCAAATTCAATGTTCATTGGTGTCAAGGGCCTTAACCTGCTGAGCCATCTCACTAGCTCACACAGATCTTTTAAAAGAGAGGAAGCAAATACGTTTAAACGGCTTCAAACATTATGCAACCTACACATGCTGGGTTTGTTTTGTTTTACATTATTATTGAGGCAGAATCTTGCTATGGTCCTGGATGACCTTGAACTCACAGAGATCCTCCTGCCTCTGCCTTTCAAATATTGGGCTGACAGGCATGTGTTTCCATACTCAGATTTAGAATTTTATATGTGTTTTGAAATATTTGTGTAGCACCTCACTGGTATATATAATTCTTACATTTTACTTTCCAGTTAAATATTAATTCAAATAGACACAAATGTTAAAAAGGTGTTAATAATCCATACATTGTCATGCGCATAAAGCTAATTTTCCTGTCTTTACTTTAGCAGCTTTATCTGTTCTGTGATTATAACAAAGATGGTCATATAATGTTTCCCATTAATAGTAATAATCCAAGTAATTAAATACCCAAAGCCACAGCATGCAAAAAACATAATAATATGTTTTATAGAACCTATAAAGAAAATGCTAAAATTTAAAATCATATTTTTTTTAAAAAAATCATCCCTTCTAACAAATTTATTATTTAGTTGTCCCAGTCCCTAGATCTGTGTATTAAAACTAAAATATCAATTATAAGTTGTATATATTAAAGAATGTGAGCATTTTAGATCAAAATTATCTACTTTATTGAAGAGATAGTTAAGTCTCATTATGTCTTCTAAAATATCAAATTAATGGCAATTTCAACATTTTACTCCCAATAGTTAATATCACATAAAAATGAGTATTACACCTCACACAGGCTGCATCCGGATCCGCACACCACTGAGCTTCATTATTCAGAGACAGACAGTGGAGAATGTGGCTGCTCACTGCACTTTCTTTGCAACCTCAGTCATATCCAATGCAGTGAAAAATGTGGACGGTCGTCCTCCCCCATTCCCAGCTGGAAGGAAACTGGCTTTCCTGTCTCAACTTATGACCCACACAGAGTCCTTTCCTCTATTTAGCAACATATTTAGTGACATGCTTTCTCTTGCTCTCGTCCTTTTTCTTATTAAAATGGTCTGCGGCTGAGGCTAATGTTGAGAGAGGTGTTTCATTCAGACGTTGGTTACAGTGAGGAACCAATAACACATATTTTAAAGGTGACTAAGCAGATCCACACAGCTGATGGAATGTGGCCTGTGGGTCACAGGAAGCCCCCCCCCACGAACAACGGTTCAGTAGTCACTCATGCATGGTCTCTGGTGGCTTCTACAGAACCTAACTACTGGGAAGAATGAGAACTGCTATAGGTAAGCACTTAATTGTAATATTGCAAGCTGGTCCAAGGTTGGCACTGTGGCTGTGTTGATGAGGTCCTCTGGGATGTCGATGGGAGTCCTGAGGGAAGTGGGAACAGTGATTTGTTCTGCTGCATCTGTGCTGCGTAGGACTTAGCAAGCTGGTCTACTTGTTCTCACACTATAAAGGTCTGGAACTCAAGGCCTCCTGCATGCTAGGCAAGCACTCCAGCATGAAGCTATACCCCTAAGCCTTTCCTTACTTTTTGACTTTGACACACAATGTTATGCAAGGCGTTGGTGGCACACACCTTTAATCCCAGCACTCAGGAGGCAGAGGCAGGAGGATCTCTGTGAGTTCGAGGCCAGCCTGGTCTACAGAGCTAGTTCCAGGACAGGCTCCAAAGCAATACAGAGAAACCCTGTCTTGAAACAACAACAACAAAAGACACAATATCACTAAACTGTCCAGACAGACTAGCCTTGAACTCACTCTGTAGCTCCAGCTTCCCTAGAACCTTCCATCTCATGGTCTCATTCTCCAGAATAGCTGGGATGACAGTCCTGTGCCACCAGGCTCAGCTTGGGTTTTCTTGTTTTAATTTTGGTTCTTCCACTAATCAAAATCTTTCAACATTCCAAAAAACCATGCATGCAGTTTCCAATGCCGGCATTGATACCACATGCAGATTTCATTATAATCAGATGCAGTCACTTCTTGTTTTGAAAACCTAAGGAAGAGAAGTGGAGGAACAGCTCTCTGGTGTCTGAACTCTACTGTCTGTGGGATGGATGCTTAGGGTCTCAGCTAAAAGTTGTGTGGGAGCCAAGGACCATTATGGAGGATGTCTGTAAAGTGCCTGGGGAAGGAGAGTGGGGTGGAGAGCAGGGGGGGCACGATTAGGGAAGAACAAAGCAGGAGGCTGTGAGATCCCAGAAAGGGGCAAAAGTGAGGTAGCTGGGAGGATGCGAGTCCTTGGAAAGGGACATGGGTTCTCGGGTGACAGGACAGGAACTAAAGCACCAAGCTCAGACTAGCCCAGAGAAGACGGTGGACTTGTCTGTGGACATTGGTGAGGTCGCCCTGCACATTCATGACTGACACACTGTCTGCTGACACCTTCCTACCTTCTCAGGATATTTGTGGGTCTTTCCCTCTAGATCTAAAACCTTGGGTAAGAGCTTTTCCTGGTTTCTTAGAGGCCCAGTGCAGCTTCTCTCTCTTCCCGTCCATTCCAGGACTCCTCCAGCAGTATGGCTGCCAAAGGCTTTTATGTTCACTGCTACAGACTTCCACCACTGCAGATGCACACCTTCTGGACCCCCAGAAGCCTCACCAGCTTCTGTGTTCACAGAGAAGCACCCTAGGGGGAGAAGCAAACCAGCATTTGAAAAACTAACCAGATGTTGGTAGTGGCTCATGCCTTCAATCCCAGCACTCAGGAGGCAGAAGCAAGCCGATCTCCAAGTTCATGGCCAACCTGCTCTACTTATTGAGCTCCAAGACAGCCAGGACTACATACCACAAATAAAATTAGACAGAGGCTGGGACAGAGGGTACGCAGCCGCAGAAAGAGGGTGTAGGACCTGCCACCTTTGCAATGCACAAGAAGTCTAAGGGAGTGCCTCCTGGCCTGGAGAGGACAAGGACACTACACATAAAGACCTGACCTCTGGCTTGACACACTGATTCCAGTCTGTGGTTATGGCACTCCACGGAGGACATTTTAAACTGAGTCACAGCACAGACTGCAATTGAACCACATGGAACTCACAATGTCTGTAATAAGTGTAGGGTGAGACGGGTTGGTTAGGCTGCATCAGCCCATCATGCCCATCCTAGAGGCAGGAATGATGATCTTCAGGGAAGATGCAGCCCCATGGATAGATAATACATACTATCCATGTTAAGCCAATGGTTAAGAGCTGTGGGTCTAAGGTTCCTTTCTCCAACAAATAGTTTGTTTCCTGCAACTTAGTATATAATATAACCCACATATACATAGATCTCACCCCCTAGAAGAGCAACATAAAGGGCTGACTAGGTCAGTAGAAGTCAGATAGGCAGTAAAAATGTCCCACATGTGGCCAGCCTGTACATTAGGAGAGGTGGCAGAACCTAGTTATAGTTAGGGTACTGGGGGTGTGTCCTTGAAGGAGCTTGTGAGACACCTGCCATTCCCTCTTTCTTTCACTTCCTGGCTGCCATGAAGCGAGTAGCCTAGTCTCCCAACAGGTGCCCCTACCAAGATGTCTCCGTGCTGTCACAGACTGGGATAACAGGACCAGGTGACCCAGGACTCAGACCTCTGAAACCAGGAGCCATAATAAATCTTCCCTCCCTTAGGCTGATCATCCTAAGAGCTTTGTGAGCGCTGACTGACCACTATGTAATCCGTGGGCATGGCTGCCTTAGGAGACGTCTTAAGGGGTGAGATGGTGCCATCCATATGAAGGATCCCTTCAAAGCATGGCGGTGACAAGCACAGACATGTTGACGGTGAATCGAGGTTCACTGAGGTTCTGCCATAGCCTGCAAGAGTGCCTGAAGTGGGATAGACTTGTAAGGGTGCCCGGATTTCCCTGGAAAACATGGTTTCTTTAGGGGAAAATGCTGTGGGTATGTATGTGTGATGGAGTTAGGGTCTAGCCTCCATTAATGTGTCTCAGCTGCCTCGCATTCCTTTGGACATGCCTTTGCATGTTAGTCCCCTCTGGCCTACCTTTCAGAGATCCACACAATGAGCGGCTTAAGACAATGCAAACATGATTCTGAGAGCTGTTTCTGTGCTTAGTGGTTTCAAGGCAGCCTCCTTGCACAGGCTGGGAGGAGACCATCCACTTCCTGACTTCAGGAGCCTTGACCTGTGGCCTCTCCCGTGCTCCCCTCCCCTGCTTCCATCACACCACCTTGTTCTCTGACCCTGACTCTGGTCCCTTTTATAAGACCTGTGGTTGTATCTGGCCCACGTAAATAACCTGAGACCAGCTGGGGCACGAACCCCTTGAGCATGCCTGCAAAGTCCCTCCTGCCGTTGCTGTATTTGATCTTACCAAGCTCTTTTGGTGAGGGTTTTGTGTTTAGCCTACAGCACTCTGGGGGAGTAGTGAAAATTTGTACTCAATAAGAAGTTGGACCCCTACAGAGCACTTCTCTTGAGGTATCTGTCCCCTTTAGCCAAAGACAGATCTCCTCAGTTGCAATATATATATATATATATATTGCATGGGACAATGCCATGGATACCCTTAGGCTATACTTTTCTGCCTACCAGACTCTACTGTCCAGCTCTTGATGCAAAGTGATTCCAACTCCCTCTGCCTTTCAAGCAAAGCCCCGGTACCTTGGTTACTAGTCCTGGGCTTCTCTTAGTCTAGAAACCCACAGTGCTCACTTACCAGCACATACACAGCCCAAAGTTGCTGTGGAGAGATGCCACTGCCTCCTATCTCCGGGAGACAGCCCCAAGAGCTAGCAACCTTTCTCCTTCCCTGCCTCATCCTGTGTGGGTCAGAATTCTCCAGAGGATGGCTGTCCATAGGAGCTCGGTGGACAGGCAGGCAGACCTTCAGGAAGATACAGACTTACTACCATTGTCCCCAGCCTGAAGGGTATCAGTCAGCTCTGTCCTGCCAGCCTACTCCCAAATAACCACACAGAGGCTTATTATTAATTATAAATGCTCAGCCAGTAGTTTAGGCTTGTTACTAACTAGCTTTTACAATTTAAATTAACCCACATTTCTTATTTCTTACTATTAGCTCCCATGACCACAAAAGCCAAGAAACCCTGAGTCCTGAAGTGAACCAACTGGATCTGGGAGAACAGAGCGGGTAAATCCAGTCAGGGTGATGAAGCAGAGTGTGAGGTCTACCTCCAGTCTAAGTCCACAGGCTTGGAGGCAGGGGTGGGTGGCAGGTTCTCCCTCCCTCCCCCTTTGGGAACTATTTCTTTATCAGTGGTCCTCAGCCTGTGGGTTGCGAGCCCTTTGGAGGCAACATCCTACATAGCAGATGTTTATATTATGATTCATAACAGGAATTGCCGTTATGAAGTAGCAGTGAAAATAACTTTATGGCTGGGGTCAATACAGCATGAAGAGCTATATCAAAGGGTTGAAGCATCAGGAAGGTTGAGAACCATGGGGCTAGAGGAAGCTGGCTTCACAGACCCCTCGATCAGGTCTCCAGGCCCGTTGTCCATGGTCTTCCGGGTTCTTTCTTCCTCAGAGTATCAGCTCCATCCTCAGCAAGGCAAGTTGGCTGCTAACTTTATGTCAGGTTCAGATACAAAGGCCTCGGACAGAAGGAGAAGATGCTGCCTGTATACTTCCAACAGGATTTCTGAGATCCAGCTGGGCCAGATGACGTCACATATCTGTCCTCACTGATGGTTTTCCTGGGATATGGGATAATTATCGTGTGTGTGTGTGTGTGTGTGTGTGTGTGTGTGTGTGTGTGTGTGTGTGTGTGTGGTCAATTTTGACTGGAGTAGAACAGAACCTGCAAGCAGGACCAGTCTCACAGACACTCCTGGGTGATTGAGTGTGCCCAAGATTCTTGGACAGAAAAGCAAGCGTTGTTAAGAAGTTTGGTTAGGCGGGAGGAGTTGGGTGGCCACCCCTCAAGTATAAGCAACAGGAAAGAAAAGCTCCTTGGTATGACCGAAGAGCACTGAGGAGTAAGCAGCTACTAGAATGTTTTAATTTGATTAGTGCCAACTATCCCCATTGTTCCCCCATGCTCACCCTTCAACTAAGAGTGCACAGCGTCCGCGGTCCTCAAGGGGCTGGGATGTCTCATTTTGCATCAGTGACAGAACACACTCACGTCTGTGAGTCGCTTTAACATGAACTGACCTTTCAAACAGCCAGGTGTCCTGGGAGAGTGTGAAATCAGATTACAAAGCCTGTATGACTGAATCTAACCCGTGGCGTAACCCGTGGTGCCTGCTAGGTTAACTGTGACCCTGAGGGACCCCTTGCTGGCTGGCCAGCCACCCTCCGTCCAGGGCCCCCTCTCTGCACTGCTGCATTCCACTGGCTGTCCTCTTCCTCCGTGTTCTTCATCTGGCTTTGCAAGTGAGAAAACTGAGGTTCAGAGGGGACAGTCATGCCCTGGGGTATACAGCAAGTTGAGCCGTCCTTATGTGACCACAAAGGCCCACATTCCAGGCCTCTCTGTATGTTAGCAACATCTACCTGAATAAGCTCAGTCCCCAGGAGCCCCTACTTGTCAAAGAAAGGCACACAGGGATAGGATTAGGGGAGCATCGAGTGACTCCCACACCTTTACTTTGTTGTTTGAGTCTTTTGTCCCCTGGTTCCCAGCCTCTGGGTGTCCTTATCTCCTCCGTGTGCCCAGTATAATAAGGGAGCTATGAATCAGCAGAGACATGTCCTTTGCCAAAGCCAAATAAGGGACTGAGCCCTAAAACCAGCAATAAACCCAACAAGGTTTTATTAATTCAAACAAAGTGTAATCTGCCGTTGGAGGGTGTCTGGGGCCACATCAGCCTTATGACTCTCAAAGGAAAAGGAAGGGAAAACTGGGCTGCCCACCTCTGTTTATAGGGAACAATTGTTCTCGGGTCCAAACCACATGTCCATAATAGGGAAGGAGAGCAGTCCTATCAGGGAGTTTTTATTCTTAGGGCCGGAAAAGAGCAAAGAGCTGTTTCTCCGGCGTGCAGTATGTCAGCTTTGGACTTCCCATTTCCCCCTCCTCTCCCTAGCCCCAGCCCCAGCCCCACCCCAAGCCCCTGAGCTCTTGGTTTTGGCTTGCACAAAAACAAAACAAAACAAAACAAAACGTATTTCCCATCTTGACGATGTTGAGATAAGCCACCACCTCCGTAAGGAAGAGATGAACGGGAAACTACAGGGAACACCCTCAAAATCCCCACTATCTGGGCTGCTGAGCTGCTCGGGGTTAAGTGGACAAGTCAGGAGCCGCCTTCGTGGGACTTCAAAGTCCTGAAGGGGATCTGATCTCTAGGGTTGGTCTTTAGAGTCACTGCTGAGAGATGTGGTTGTCTAACTTCTGGGTGTGAGGAAGGCAGGAAGTAAGCTTCCTCTTCCTGCCCTGGAACAGGGACAGCAAAGACGCTCAGCTCTGGATGGTCACTGTTAGAGAGACAATTTTCCTACTGTTTCCAAGGCAAAGAGAAGGCACATCAGGGAACCTCTGCCGGGATTTGGGTGTGAGTAGAACAGCATTCTGGTTATGTTCTCATTTATTCCTTGCCAAAGGGTCTACAGGGCAGAAGGCTAGGTTGCCAGCTGCCACTGTCAAACACTCCCCGCCCATTCCATGCCCACCACGGCCAGGAAAGCCACCTTGTAGGACAGAGGATCCACAGAGAAGATGTGTAGATGGTTAGTCAAATGCTTTGTAGAGTAAGCAGTGGACTGAGAACATTAACAGCAGAGTTACGGATAAAGAAGTGCCCCTCTCCCCTCTGACCGGGCTCATTCCTGTGGACACAGGTTTTCAGCTGTTTACTGCAGCCCCCTTTCCCTGAGATCTTGTCAGTGACAGCTGTCTAAAAGAGGTAGGGCTAGATGTGTAATTCACGGGGTGTGTTTGTAGACTCTTTCACCCTCCTGCCCGGAGCATGTGCCTTCTGATCAGTGGCAGAACAATTGTGAAACGCGCACATGTCTCCTTTCCTAATTGTCTCTATAGTTTGTGCCTTTTTTCCCTGCCCAAGGTGTGATGCACACAAGACAAGTGCTCTTCCACCAAGCTGCAGCCCCAACTCTCTGTCTTACATAGTAAGACTGGAAAGCAATGGTGGGGTCTAATTGTTTTGTTTTTGAAACAGGGTCTTACTATGTAGTTCTGGCTGACTTGGAACTCACTAGGTAGTCAAGACTGACCTTGAACTTGTGGGTGTTCTTCCTGCTTCTGCTTCCTAAGTGCTGAGATTATAGGTTGCACCCCTATGCCTGACTCTGTGGAGTGTAATTATAACCCTTTATTGAAGGTACTGGATCACCTAACTGAGGGCAATGTAGCATAATAGTATAAGCTCAGGGGAACCTCTGTCTCTAACCATGAGACTTTGTCCATGAAAGTCTAGATCTTCACATATTTTCTTTACAGAGATCTTACTAGAAGGACAGAAGCCAGCCCACACATCCATAGGGCATGATGGAAAAACAAAGTGCATTATACATATATGGTATATTAATCAGCCTTTCCTCATTGAAACCCCAAAGCCTATAACCAGTGACAGACTTCCTCCAGCAAGGATCCCCCTCCCAATTCTTCACAAACAGTCCCACTAATAAGGGACCAAACATTCAAACATATAAACCTATGAATTCCATTCAAACTACCACAGGCTCTCGAGTTTAGAATCCTCAGTCTGTGGCAGCTGCCGCCATTATTCCTAGACCTGTGTAAGATAGAGGATCATGGGAGGCAAGTATCCCAGAGTGGGCAGAGAAGAAGGGGCCAGGCAAGTTAATAGTCTTCAAAGATCCTGTGACCCACCCCCTACCTTCCACAGTTGTAATACCTACCAACTGTCTATTCAAATTCTAAATCTGTCAATAGTTGAGACCACTGAGTGGCTCTGCAGATCTGATGCCATGGACACACCCTCACGGACACACCCAGGAGTGTGCCTCACATGGTAGAATATGTTCTGGTCTTAAAATGGAAGATGGTACATGCTGTAACATGGAATGATCTTGATTGAAAACATGTCATATAAAACAAGCCAGGCACAAAGGCCAGGTCTTGTTTTGAGTATATTTACATGGAATATCTAGAGATTAAATCCATAGAGGCATATCTCAAATGGGGGTAGGGGGATGCCAGAGGCTGCAGACATGGGGATTAAGATCCTGTTTACTAGGGACAGAGTGCTGCTGCGAAGTGGTTGGTAAATTCAGGAACTAGGTATACTCATGTTTCCACAGCATTAAGCGCTCACTCCAAAATGGTCATTTTGGGCTGCTCATGTAGATTAAGTGAGGAGGCTTGCTTGCCTGTCTTCAATGGGTCTGGGTTTGGTCCTCAACTCCACAGAATAAAATATAATGAAAATAAAATAAAATGAAGACAATATTATGTTAGATGAATTTCATCTCATTTTTTTTTCTTTAAAATAAAGAAAGCTCGGATGCACAAGATAGCTCAGCACGTAAAGGTGCTTGCTGCCAAGCTGACAACCTGAGTTCAATTGCCAGGAACCCTGTGGAAAAGAGAACAAATTCATGATGGTTGCCATTTGGCATCCATCCCCATGCTGTCTCTCTGTCACATACACAAGGAATACAATGTGACTAGATAAAGAAAAGGTAGTCAACAATGGGGTCAGGTATGGCTGCTGGGGAGCACCACCGGGAGTTTTGGGGCTCCTAAGCATTCTTGCTCTTCCTCTCAGGGCTCTCCAGCTCCCTGTAAAGTACTAACTTCTCTTGTGCCCATCATCCCTTCTGTTCACATAGGATCCCACCAATGTCGTCCACAGCTTGCCTCAGCTTCCAAGTCCCAGCACTGAAAAACAGGTATGTGTATATACACATGTATGTATGTATATTACACACACAGACAACACACACACACACACACACACACACACACACACACACACACACACAATGCCTCCTACTGATGAGAAGCTAACTACTCAAGTGACATTAAATACAAGTTTTCTTCTCCCTCTGTCTCTTTCTATGTCCGTCTCTCTGTCTCTGTCTGTCTGTCTGTCTTTGGTTTTTTTTGAGACAGGGTGTCTTTGTGTAGCCCTGACTGTCCGGGAACTCACTCTGTAGACCAGGCTGGCTTTGAACTCACAGATCCACCTGCCTCTGCCTCCCCAGTGCTGAGGTTTAAGCCATGGTTCTCAACCTTCCTAATGCAGCAACCCTTTAATAGAGTTCCTCCTCGTGCTGTGGTGATCCCTAACCATAAGATTATTTTTTCTGTTACTTCATAATTTTGCTACAATTATGAATTTTAATGTAAATATCTGTGTTTTTCTATGATCTTAAGCCACCCCTTCAAAAGGGTTATTGGATTCCCCAATGAGGTCATGACCCACAGGTTGAGAAACACTGGGTTAAAGGCATATACCACCACCATCAGCTTTAAATACAGGTTTTCAAGACTAAAAAAGACAGCACTTGTATGTGTCACTGTGAGGTCACACACTGAAATGTTTGGGACTTTTAGATGCTGGCATTAGTGGTGACAATTTACTTTCTTTGTAAATGTTTGCCTGGTATTTTAGAACCACTCCACAATAAATGTGATTTTCATATGATTTTAATTTTGGTGATGGAACCCAAGGCCTCACGCATACACAGCACATATCCTCTCACCAAGCCCTTAAAGTAAATCTATTTATTCTGTGGTTTTGAGACAAAAATCTCATTATGTAGCTCTGGTGGCCAGGAACTCACTGTGTAAACCAGCAGGCCCTGAACTTTGGACAGACCTCCCTCCTCCTGAATGCTGAGGTTTAAAAACTGTGAGACCCTATGCTTGGCTTTGTGTATATAATTCTATCATCTGTCATCTAATCTATTATTTATGAATCTATTAACAGTCCTGCTGCATGTGATACCATGTAAATTTATAGAAATGGGTTAATTTTAATTATGAGAGCTAGTTAGAAACAAAACTAAGCCATCAATAGAGCTTTCATAATTAATCATAATTCATGGGTCATAGCTAGAGTAGATGCTGGGGTGGGCCACCTCAGGCTCTGGATGTGGGCCTGGGTGGTACCTCATTTGGACAACCTGGGCCTCCACCAGGAACCCCCACCTAGGTGAAGGGCAAGGCCAGCTCTCTGTGCCTACACCACCAGCACGCCACCAGGGCTACTGCTGTACCCATACCATTGGGACCAGCTCTCTCATGAGGGGTGGAGCCTGCTCTCTCGGGGCCATCAATGGGCAGGGCCAGCTCAGCTTGGCCCTAGAACATCAACTTGGCTTTAGGCAGCAGTCCAGACCACAGGCATCAGTGTGGCCTTTGGTGGTAATACAGGACACAGACCCAGACATGGCTCTCAGCCACAGCTTAGGCCTAGACATCACCATGGCCTCAGGTGGTAACCCAGACCACAGGTATCTACATGGCCTTTGGTGGTAACACGGTCATGGACATCAACACAGAACCTGGCCGCTGTGAGCTTATAATCCTGTCTTCACCCTGAGTGCTGGAATCACAGGCTGGGCAAGCACTACTGATAAATCCAGAGGCCCAGCCACCTCCATGCCGGCCTGCCTTTAAAAGAAACAAGATAATAATAAATGGTTGATAATATTGAGTCCCTTTAACTGCCACTCTGATTTTTTTCCTCAGGAACAAATATCACCAGATGTTTGAAGTTTATCCTCCAAGTTCACATTCAATGTTGTTGCCTGACAACCTGGGCACGCAGAGACACTTATTTTTCCAGAGCTCAAACCCATAACCTCTCCTCACTTGCCACTTAAGCCACTTTCGTTACAGCCCCTTTGGAAGCTCCTGCTCTCCATACACCCACGACCCTCCCACCTTCCTCGCCAAACTCACCCTGTCTCCTTTCTTTCACAATAAATCTTATACTTCTCTCCTCTCCTACCCCCAGTTTTGTTGTTGCTGTTTTTTGTTTGTTTGTTTTTCCTTCCTTCAAGTAACTGCTCTTATTTTGAACTCCTCCAAATTCTGGCATATTGGACAGGGCCTATGTGACTACTGTTAGTCAGCTCTGTATTGCTGTAACAGGATACCTGAGATTGTTAAATTAAAAAGAAGAAAGGTTTATTGAAGTCATAGTTTAGGGCCTTTCAGTTCATGCTTAGTCACTGCTCTTGGTTTGGGGCCTGTGGTGAGGCAGCCTATGATAGTGACAGTATGTGACAGAGGAAACTGCTTACCTCCTGGTGGCCAGGAAGTGCCCCACCCCCCACCCCACCGGGCGTTGGTGATACAAAGAGCAACCTTTTATATTAAAAAACATATTGTGGATTTTTAAAAATACACATTCACACCCAAGGAGAAATGCCTAATGCTAACGGGGAGGTGCCCTAATAACGCCACAGAGGCCCCTTTTCCAGCAGCCCAACTTCCTCCTGCGGGGACCTGACCTACCGACCCGGCCAGCTTCCAGCAGTGTCGTGGTGAAAGTCAAGCCCTCAGCACATGTGCTTGAGGGAATATCATTGGCCATGATAACTGCTTACCTTCGTGTGCTGAATAGCCTGCATTTTAAGTGGTGAGTGTTAAGGCGCTGCTTTTCTGTGTGTGTGTGTGTGTGTGTGTGTGTGTGTGTTCCTGTTTGTGTGTGCATGTCTGTGCACACAGAGCTCAAAGGTCAACATTGGATATCTTCCTCAGCCTCCCTCAACCTTATCTAAGTCAGGATCTCTTGCTGAATCTGGAGTTCATTGTTTTAGCTAGAGATGACCAAAGTGCTCCATGGGTTCCCTGCCCAGCTTTTGATGTGGGTCCTGGGAACCCAAACTCGGGTCTTTGTGCTGGTGTGATTTTCTGACTGAGCCATCTCCCTAGCCCCTAAGAGGTTTTTCCTTGTCAAGCTTCAGAGGCTGATAACCGTCAGCCAGGCCCTTCTGACACACACAGGTACAATAGGTACATAGAAATGACTGTTCCATCCAGGAGGCCTGACGAAGAGACAGGCTCTCTCTGTGTTGGTCCTTTCTGCTTTCTGGACCACAGACATGATGGCTGGAGCGTCAGTAGCTGTTTCGGGCCTCAGAAATGGAAACCACAGTGTAACAAGATAGCAGTTGTGGCTTCTGGCCAGAGGGGTGCTGCATCAGCCAGAGGCAGAGGAGGAAACAGCTTACAGGGTGTCCCGGCCACTGCTTCTCTGCATCTCCAGTACTTGCTGGTAGGCCTAATGCAGGAAGACTTTCTGAAGACCAGCTGAAAACAGTGGCACACCTCTTATCCCAGAACTGGAGGCAGAGGTGGGTGGATCTTTGTGAGTTTGAGGTCAGCCTGGTGTACAGAATGAGTTTCAGGACAGCTAGGCCTACACAGGGAAACCCTGTTTCAAAAAAACAAAACAAAACAACAACAACAACAAAAATGGAAGGAAGGAAGGAAGAAAAAAGAAAATTGTGTTATTCAAAGAGTCTTCCAAACCTACCCTTCATTCATTTAAAAAAAAAATCATCTCCAAGCCAGAAAATAGATTTTTCAGTGTCCGGCCTTGTACCTACTATCCAAACAGAAGTGAATTATCTAATACATGTTTTATTCTGTTTTCATTTTTGATACAACACATGAATTTGATGTCTCTGAAAGTCTCTCTCTCTCTTTCAGTGTGTGTGTGTGTGTGTGTGTGTGTGTGTGTGGTGTGTATGTGTGTGTGTGAGTGCGTGCGCACATGCACGTGCCTTTGGCCCTCCTCATGTGTGAATCCACTGTCTGTGTGGCCATCACCCAGTTTATAGCAGGGACTCTGTTAAGGACACATCTTAAAAATTGTTTTAAATTAAGTAGTAAAGACTCTCCTGATATACCCATTATAGTATCAATGGATTCAATATATAAACCCATAATCATCAATAACATGGCTTTTAAGTGTTTTGAAACAGTCTTGTTATGCTGCCCAGTTTGGCCTTAAATTTGATTTTTCTGTTTTGATGATCCAGCACTGGGATTAGAGGGTATTCCAATACTCCTGACATCACCTTTTAATTTTATTTGTTTATTTTTAATTTTAAAACCATACTTTTCATGCAGCAGTACTGTTAACACATTTGAAATAGTATAATAGAATGATTTTATATTGTTTTAAATAGAAGAAAAGGGGAGATTGTAGAAGTTGGACTCTATTTAATTCTATTGACTAGTGCACTGAATCTATGTGTCACTATTGACTCACTTACACAAAGTGGTGTTTTTTGTTTTTGTTTTTAGGGAGGGATTTATGTCTTAGTTACTTTCCTATTGCTGTGATAAAACACCACAGCCAAGGCAACTTATAAAAGAAAATGTGTAATATAGCTTATGGCTTCAGAGGGCTAGAATCCATGATGGTGGACTGAAGGACCAGCTGAGAGCTTACATCTTGATCCACAACTCCCAGGAAGAGAGAGAACAGGAATCTTTTGAATCCACAAGGCCCTGTGACACATCTCTTGGAAAAAAGCCAAACCTCCCAATCCTTCCCAAACAGTTCTACCAACCAGTGAACAACTATGTAAATATATGAGGGGGGGGGAAGGATGGGGGGGGGATTCACATTCAAACCACCCCAGGTGTACCTTAAAATAATATCACCTTTTAAAAGATGCCATGACAGCTGTGCTCATTGGTATATACCTTCAGTCCCAGCACTTGGGAGGCAGAAGCAGGTAGATCTCTGTGAGTCTGAGGTCAGCTACGTAGTAAGACCACATCTCAAATAAATAAATAAATATCAAAGTGTCATGGTTACTTGCCATAGCCCAGCAGCTATTGTCCTTAGCAAAGATTCAGCTCCTGGCTATGCATGGTAAAGTAAGTAGCATCCAACATAGCGCACAGAAACAACGTCGTCAGCAGGTGACATGAAAGTCATAAGAAGGAAGCATCAGGTCACCTTGGTGGGGAGAACACGGCTCTTCAGGACAATTGGGTTTCCCAGGGCAGTTTTGATTTGGATTCCTTTGTCTACACAAGATTTATTCAACTATGTGTTCCAGCTTGGGCCCCCAAATGTGATCACTTTACAGATGCTAGATCCTTGCGGAGAGTCAAAGTGGATGCCTTGCCTGTGCCTTGTCCCCACCAGTGCTCAGGCTGCCCACCCTGACCTGCAGCAGCCTGGCATTGTGTCTGCTCTGCCTCAGTTTCCTTAGCTCTCAGTCCTAGGGACATACTTAGACCTGCCACTCATACTGTAGCAACACTCTTTGGACCTCCAGTTGGTAGACAGTTCACAGGGATTGGAGGAGAGGGGGCCCTGATGCTCATCATTTAATTCATTAGGGCCAAGGGGCGAGGGATGTTTGGAGTTTGCAGTGGCCTATCTTCAGGTGGCATTAGGGCATGGGCTGAGAGCAGGCAGGACCAGCAGAGGCCACTCCTGGCTTGGTATGGAGTAGACGAGGAGAGGCAAGAGACAGAGCAGCAGTGGTGACACCAATGTTGAGTGTGACATAATTGTTATTGATCCTGAATCCCTTGACAGGGCAAGTGTAGGTCTCATCTATAAAAGCCCCAGCGAGAGGCAGCCTGAGTGTCTCTTCCCCAAGAGAGCTGCTTATACAGTCTCTTCAGCAAAGGGGCCACTGTACCTGGGATTCTAGCACCGCCTGGTCTGGGGGCATCTCCCTGGGTGGCTGTCCAGAGTCTGCCCTGGCCCAGAGCTTCCTATTCTGTAATACCAGTGTTGCTTGTCACAAGTGAGTATGGACGTCTGGACGTCTGTTTACCTTAGTCATCAAATCAAAGCACTTTGTCTTCAGGAAGACGTCCGATGAGGGAAATCATTTAGGGGAGGAACAAAGAGGAAGTTGAGACCCACAGGTGAGAAAGGGAGAGAGGCCTACTAAAGAGATAGTGCTGGCTGCACCCAGTGGTGAGTCCACATCTGGAAGGAGCCCCAACCTCTGGAGCTGGGGTTCTACGTGGCTGAAGGGATGTTTATAAAACTGAAAATGGGGTGACTCAGGAGAGATTGGGAGGGGGGTGGGCAAAGCAATTCTGCAAAATTCTAGAAACAAGTAGTGCCCGTGCTTCATAGGTCCCCAGAAATCCGGAACCAAGAGGGTCAACGAAGCCAACCAAATAGAAGAGATGATGAGGCCAGGTTGGTAGGCACCACAGGCAGCTCTGGGTTTGATTCGTTTGGCAAATATTTAGTGAGCGCCAGTGTATGTCTGGTGATGGTGTTCACACAGTGGTAAACGAAGAGGCCTGACCCTGTCCTGGGGAGTCTACCAGGACCGTCCAGTTTGTCTTGTGTGTTAACTCCCTTTGGGGCTTGGGAGTAAAACAAGCTATTCACTTTTAAAAACTATGTTCAGGGCTGGGGACAGCTTAGTGAGTAAGTGCTTGCTTGGGAAGCACAGCACCTAAGCTGCTTCCCCAGAATCCATGTACAAACTGAAGGTGAAAACTCACGCTTGTAATCCCAGCTTGGGAGGGGGAGGCATGCTGGTCAGCCCGCTTAGCCCACTTGGCCACTTCCAGACCCATGAAAGACCCTGTCTTTGTAAGAGGTGCCTGAAGATCAAGAATGAGTTTGTCCTCTAGCCTCCACACCAAAGTCCAGCCCTCCCAAACATGCTTAATTGGGAGGTTGAACTGTGCATAGTCACTGTGTTTGATGCCAGATTTTATATTGCAAAGTTATTTAAATTCTCCTCTTGAGGAACACTTTTCGTCTGTGTAGCCATTTTTGCCTGTGTGTATGTGTGTGTGAAAAGAGAACCAAGAATCTCTCAACAGGGTCTTGTTCTGTTAACCAAGAAGGAAAATTCTAAGCAGTATATTTTCTGTTTTCCCTTTTTTCTATTAAAAAGTGTGTGTGTGTGTGTGTGTGTGTGTGTGTGTGTGTGTTGTGTGTGTCCATGCGTGCACAAAAGGCTGTTACCAAGCCTGACAACCTGAACCCACTTGGTAGAAGGAGGGAACTAACTCTTGCAAGTTGTCCTGTGTTTTCCAGAGGCACACCATGGCATGCATGCGCGCGCACACACACACACACACACACACACACACACACACACAAAATCTTAAAAATGCAAAGTGCTGAGGTGTGGCTCAGTAGTGAAGTGCTTGCCTAGCATGAGTGAGGCCCCAGGTTCCATCTCCAATATCACAATGAACAAACAAACATTAAATAAAACATGCTTACATTTTTTATCTCCACAGAGGAGGGGAGAAATGGAATGTGCCCTGGGCTCAGCTCCTGACAGTGACTAAATAAATGACAGATGCGACCCTTTCCTCACCTCCATCTATGCTTGCCATGAGCCTGAAGAATCGGGCTCCCATGGCTGTCTCAAGGCATCTTATCTAGGGTCTCCCTTTGGCTCCAGCAGAGGCCTCAGCAAGGTGGTTGTTCCCTTGGAGAAGGCTCAGTGGCCGTTCGGGACCTGACAGAGACCAAGAGTAACAGGAAGTTCCACTTCCTCCTCCCAGGGCCTGAAAATAAGTCAGGCCCACCCATGGGCTGTTTCTGAGATGTGCTCCCCAGGAGCCCAGGAGCCCATGGGATCCACCTGTCTCGGTGAAAGGTTCTCCCACTGGGATACCCTTTTGTTCAGAGCCTTGGCAAAGAGTGCATTGTGAACTGTGAGGACTCGGTCACTTCAAAACACTTCCGAGAGGGCTTCTCCTCCCCGTGCTGACCACTGATTTGCGTGGAAAGCAGCTGCTTCCTTCTGTTTCCCAGGGAAGCACCTTCGCCCTTCTGTCAACCTTCCTTGTGCTTGGGTGACTCACAGCCCTCCCAGAGCCCAGCTTTCAGGATGGTGCTCCCTCCGGCATAACTGTGTTCCCACCAGCCTGCATGCCGCTCCCCTCTGCGGGGTAGGGGATGAGGGACTCTATCGAGGGGACCGGGTGGCAGGCACAGCGCTTGCTGCCTGAGTATCAGTCAGGTCAGGGCTGTGGGCGCCCATGTGGAGCTAACAGCTGGCTGAACAAATCAGGGAAGCCCACACAGGCTCTTCAGATGAAGCAGGTAAGGAAGCTCCTGGCAGCACGCAGGGCCAATGTGCCAGGCATTGGGAGTTGCTGGCAACGGGCTCCCTCAAGCCTGATCGGTTCCATAACCAGGAGCCACTATGGGGATCTTGTGGGAACCCAAACACAGGAAGAGATCCAGACACCAGCCTCAAAGAACACAACTTCTCTCTCTCCCCCTTTCCCTCTCTCCCTCTTTGTCTCTCTCTCCCCCTCCCTCTCTGTCCCCATGTCTCTCTCCCTCTTCCTCTCTCCCCCCTCCCCTCCCCTCCCTCCCCCTCCCTCCCCCCTCTCTCCCTCTTCCCTTTCTCCTTTGATTGATAGAGAACCTGCACCTGCCTGCCCCTCCCCATCTCCTCTATTCTCTTCCCCCGGCTTGCTCAGCTCATACTTCATACTTTCTCTTGCTTGCTCCTCCCCCTCCCCCCTTGTCCAATCCCTGTAGAAAGGATCATGGAGGCAGGTCCCCCTTAGCGGAGCGGTGGACATGATAGTGATGAGTGGATTTCCATAAGACCTCCACAGCTTGCCCTGTAGTGGGTGTTTGGGTAAGCTGAGGAAAGTAACACATCCGATATTTAAAATTCTTTCATCGGGCTGGGGTTGGATTTGGGGGTTGCATACTTATTGATCAGAGACTTGCACACAATTTTGGGTCAAGTGCCCAGCCTCTCCATCATGCCTGGAAGATGGCTGAGATATGTGGCCACCTGAGTGTGAGGGCTATTAGCAACTGACAGAGGTGGGGAGAAAAGAGGATGGCTGATGGCCTTCTTGCTAGCCCTGGCCTAGCTCTGGAACCGAGCGGACAGTGGAGGGCTGCTTGCTGTGGCCTTGTGTGCAGGGAGACAGGCGTGGCAGGGTTGCTGGTGCCCCAGGAGTGCAGCTTCACCTTGGCCCAGACCCAGGGAGGTACCCGACTGCTAATGTACTCGGATACAGTATCCTCTCTGGGGTGGTTGCAGAAGGAGTGTGAAAGGAGTTTGGGGCTTCTGATTTTCCATGGAGTGGTGAAGTGCTCTCTGGAGTTTCCTCTGTTCCCTTGGCTAGAGCAGCCCCAAGGGGTCCTGAGGCTGTGCTAACAAAGGCAGTTGGGAGGTGGCTGAGCTCACTCCTGCTTACATAAACGGAAAATCTAGGAGGACATTTGACTGCACAAAACACCCCTCTGTGAAGATCTGCAGCTAAGTGCAAGCATTCCAAGCCGGCTTTAGCATAGGCACAGCCTTTGCTTGGTAACAGGCAGCTGCCTGACTGTGCCCTTCACTGAACACCCCTCATCTGAATAGCTCATGATGCAGCTGAGTGGGGACTAGAGACAGGACCTTGAGCCATGTGGCTTGTGATTTCAGGTATCTTTAAGAGAAAACCCACAGAAACAGATGGAGCAAAATGCCGAGTGGGACAGGTCAGCAGTGGAGCCACTCTCTGTCCACTGCCTAGCTCCCAACTGGGGCAGCACAAGCTCACTGTCACTGTCAGAAACCTCACGGCTTAAGGTAAAAACAGATCTTCCCTTCTTCCTCACCATGCCAGAACATTGCCAGTGCCAAGGGCCATTAGACGCCCTTCCTTGAGGACAAAGCTTGACCCGTTCCCTCAGGCAGGCCTGAATCCCACAAGAGACCCGAGACAGACCCACCAGCTCCAACCTATCTTCTCTGCTGGGGGCTGGGGATAGATAAAAGTCTAGACCCTAGACAGTTCCTTGAGGTAAAAATCATCATAGGCAATGGTCACATGATATTTGCCTGGAACTGATATATCTGAATTTATGTAACAAATTTTTATTTCATTGTTTGTTTGCTTTGAGACAGGATCTCACTATATAATGCTACTGCATTGGAACTCACTCTATAGACCAGGCTGGACCCTGAACTCACAGAGATCCACCTGCCTCTGCCTCCAAAGTACTGGGATTAAAAGTGGGTGCCATTATTCCTGACTCTACTCTTTAAGTCTCAATATTAGTGTACCCTGAGTAAATATTAAGGTCATACAGTATCTTTTCCTGATACTCAAAATTTCAAAGTCAAAAAAGGAGATCAAAGATGATAAGAGTTTATGCTACATGCCAAATTACTTCCCAAAGTATTTATGCCATTTTATAATGTTGCCTTTGATGTGTAATATATAAGGGTACCAGTTTCACCTGGCTCTATAATAGTTATTATTATTACTATCATTGGCATCTTTGTTATTTTTATTATTATTACAGTGTTGAAGGTCAAGCCTGGGTGGGTCATCTCTATGAGGGAGTGAGTGGATGGACTGCAGGGCCCCCACTCCATTTTTGGTTAAACATGTTGGGTTTTTTTGGTTTTTTCTTTTGGTTTTTCAAGACAGGGTTTCTCTGTGTAGTCCTGGCCATCCTGGGCCAGTTTGGCCTCTAACTCAGTGATTTGCCTGCCTCTGCCTTCTGAGTTTTGGGCTTAAAGGTGTGAGCCAGCACTGCCTAGAACACTTTACCCCCCTTTAACCTAAACTTGTAAGGCTGAGATGAGAGATTCAGAGGGTAGGAGCAGGGGTTGGGGAACCCATGGTCATAGGGAGTGTGAGAGCTCTACCATTTTCCTGTAGGGTTTGGAAAGTCACCTGATAGCTCCATGCTTTTAAAGGATTGAGGGCTGGACCAGTTGGGGAGTTCTTGCCTGGCATCTTCAAGGCTCTGGATTAAACCAAATCCCCTGTGCAAGTGGGGTGGGGGAGGAGGAGGGCAAGAAGGGAGAGTGAGGAGATGGGGCAGAGAAGTGTTGTGGAATACTATTTTGTTTAACTATGTAAAGATGTGCCACATTTGTTTAATGATGTAAAGATGTGTTGCATTTGTGTCACCTTGCCTGCCTAAGGCACCCGCTTAGTTTAATAAACAGGGGTGGGGGGGCTGTTGGGCAGAGAGGATAAAGAGGAGGAGAAATCTAGGCTTCAGAAAGGAGGAGGAGAGAACAAGGAAGAAAGCCAGGGACATGCCTGGGGCCAGAAGCCAGGCAGCTACTAGCCAGACAGACTGGAGAAGCAGCGAAAATAAGATATACAGAAAGGAAGAAAGAAGGGAGGGAGGGAAGGAAGGAAGGAAGGAAGTGGGAAGGAGGGAGGGAAGGAGAAAAGTCCTGGTGTAAGACAGATAAAGAAAATCAGGATAAGTCATAAGAGCTAGCGGGTCAAGCATAAGATAAGGCCAGGCATTCATAACTAATAACAAGTCTGCATCATGACTTTGGAGCCTAAAAGAAAGAGTCTGTTACAAGGGAGAAGGGGGGATGGGGGAGAGAGGAGAGAGAGAAAGAAGGGAGAAGGAAAAAGGGGAGAGAGGGAGGAGAGGTGGGGAAGAGGCTAGTGCTCTCCTCATAAGTTTGGAAGATGCTTTGGATAGTATGAGTGCAGTGCCTGAAGACACAGATGCAGGGCCTGAGGGCTGGCTCACATGGATCATGGATCAGCCCTTTGCTGATCTCCAGAGAACCAGAGTTCAATTCTCAGCACCAGCATTGGGCTACTCACAACAATCTCTAACTCCAGCTCCAAGTAAGTAATCCACACCTTCTGACCTATTCAGGTACCCACGCACACGTGTGCATCCTCACACACAGAAACACACTTTTTTTTTAAGGCACAAACTCATTCAATGTTTCATTTTCTCCTATGGTTTCTGGGCTTAGAAGCTACTCTTGTCTGTTTGGCAAGCCCTTTTAATATTACAGTTTGGTTCAGTTTTTAGGGTATATTTTAAAAAAACAGTTTAAATGCTTGTCGTTTGGTTAGATTGGCATTACGTTGGCATATTGAATAAAAAGGTATTGGCCACATATTAAGTTTTCTTGATTGCACATTTAATTCTTATACATAAAAGGGTATTCTTCTGGCTTCCAAGTACCTTTCAAGTTGGGGCTCCACTGTTTTAACAGGGCAGACCCTTGTCGATTGCTGCTGCTTTGCAGGAGCTCCTCCTCACAGGTGGAGGTGCCTTTGACATGTGTGTTTGTCACGAGTCCAGGTGCCTCACTCACTTAGGTGCCCCTTGCCCTTGGGTTCCCCGAGACCCCAGAGCATCCTGATATATTGTCACATGTACTTGAGTCAATGAAGAGGTAACTGTGAGGATTTAAAGGAAACCTTTACCTTAATAGTGACCTAAACAATGCTCCTGTTCAGCAAAGCTGCATTCCTTGATGCCATGAAGATGAATCTGGTTTCCCTAAGGAATCATCAGAAGATATCCACCAACAGGGTTGGCAAGACATCTGCAGGTCAGGCCAGGCACACCCACCAGGCCACTTTGATGATGATACATATGTTCAAACTGACCTTCCAGATTCATGGAAGTCTCCCAGAGCAGATGCGCCTCACCTCAAGACCCTACCAGCTCGGTAACCTGCAAGAAGACAGAAGGCATGATGCCTGTGAGAGCAAAATAAACACGAGCATTTGTTACTATCAGTGTCTCGTTCCATCCCCACTCAAACTGAGGTGACACGCAAATGAGAGGTGGATAACAATTTGAGAGTGATTTTTGAACATGTCTGAAGGCCATCACTAAGGCACACCAATTCTCAGCCAGCAAAAGCACCAAACATAGAGAAGCTCTGTAGCCACACTGATCCTGGACTCCCTTATGTTTTGGTTTTAAAAATCCTTAATCAGTAGCTTGGGTTAATAAATAGTAGTAGCTTGCTGGGGGGGGGGCACCATCTGTTTGTCATTTGACCCTTGTTTTTAGATCTGGAATTTGTAAGAAGAATAAAAGCAGAGTTAGGGGTTCCCATTACAGTCAGTTAGCTACCCTAGAGGAAGCCAGAAAGAGCTGGCAAAGCAGGAGAACACGTAGCTCCCCTCCCTGCCAAGGGAGAGGTGACTCACCTGAAGGCTCCACCCAGGCAGGAAAACCCTTCACGCTTGCGCGTTTCGTCAGTCCTGCACCTGCTGGGATCTCCTAGCTGGCATGAACTCTATACAGTCACCTGGTGTCCCCAGCACAGGACACCCTGAGGCCTTTTTCCTACTCAGTCAGATGCCAGCAGGTGTGGCCAGCTTCAGTTACAGAGCGAATAACAAAAGCCCCTTCACCTCCCCTGCTGTAGCCACTGAGCTCCTCAGACTGCTGACAGGCCACAGAGGGAGGTTGGTTGCGTAAGCTCTGGACCAACCCTTTTGCATTTACCACTCCAGAAACGAAAACTCTGCCTCTTTGATGGCCATCTGTGTGGATCTGTATTTACTGCTGGTCCATCCTTACCATTCCTGTCTTTCATGCACATCTGTGGCATTTCTAACAAAGACTCACAGGGTCATCACACCTCTCCGCTTTCGTAAACGACACTGGGAGAGATATACACTAATGTATTCATAGGGAACAATGACAACCTCAACCACTGAAAACATTAAAATATTAAGCTCTATGTATAGGCACAGCACAGGACATTCTTCCTATCCCATCCTCCTTTCTCTTAGGGACTCGCTAACTAGTGGATACCAAGTTGACTTCAAGTGTTCTTATCATGTCCAAATTCCTCTGCTAGCAGCTGACCACCTGTGTTTATCAGGAAATGCTGGCCTCCTTGTTTCTGCCATCTGGTTATTCAAACATTTCAACCCATGATTTACATGTGCTCATTAGGAGGCTTCCTCCATTCAAATGCAGTGCTGCCAGGGAAGATCTTTTATTTTTCCATAACCTAGAGATTTAGTTGAAATGGCCAGGTAAGAAAACTGAAAATTTCCAGGGAAGAAAGGCAAGCAGCATACTTATGTGGGTGTCCCCAGCCTGCCTTTCCCTATGGAAACGTGTTAGGTGGAGTCCAAGTCTACCATCAACCAGAGAATTCATCTCCAACTTTAGTTTGTTGTGGTTCTTTCTGGTATGCAGAGGAGATGTGATGAGATCAGAATCCTCCAAGTGGATTGGCTATGCCTAGCACAAACCCTGGCACCCAATCACAGGGTCCTTAAATCTAACAGGCCCATGGGATATCTGGGAGACTCAGGCAGGTGTCCTTCAGGAACAAGACTGTGGTCATAGGGAACATGACTGTTGTTCACGCCACATCTGAAAACAATAAAAAAAAAAAATGGATCACACTAATGAAAGAAGGTCTGCAAACAGATAAACTTTGTGTGTCTTAACATATAGCTTGCTATTTTTTTTTCTTTTTCCTATTAAAACTGTTCCCTAGCCAGGCATGGTAGCACATTCCTGTAATACCAGGTAGAGGCAGCCAGGTGAAGTCCAGCCAGCCTCTACTCCATAGCAAGTTCAAGGCCAGCTTTGGCTACAGGAGTTCAGCCAGCTTCTACTCCATAGCACGTTCAAGGCTAACCTTGGCTACAGGTGAGCCTGTTACAATAAAACAAAATGTGTTTCCTGTGGACCCTTTGCAGAGTTCCAAGTGGAAGCTTGTAGAACTCCATTTTATCATTGTAGTATATTCTCATTACAATTGAAATTATAAAAGTGACACTATAATGACAGAATGAAGACAGTGGTTGCCTGGGGTGGGGGTGGGGGGGTAGATGGAGGAGTTGACAGTCTAGAGCAGGGGGACGCTTTAGGGGATGGAGACAGTCTCTATCTTGAGCCCAGTGGTGTTTACATGGACACCATACTTGATGAAGGTCACTGAACTGTATACTCTAAGCTGCCCCTTATTGTGTATGAATTCTACCTCTGTGATAGGAATGTTCAGAAAGTCTGACGCTTGAGAGGTAGTTAAATAAAGCCATACCGGTGGGGTGTACTATATTTACAAACAATAGCAAATTCCTTCGGGGAGGGAGAGAGGAAGCACAGAACTAGAGGGGATGTTTTGTTAGTTTCAAAGCAGGATGTGAGCAAACGTGATCGTGTCCGCCTGCTGCAATTGTACTTAGTAGCCCCATAATCGTTTTCAGAAGGCCCAGTAGGTAATTTTGGTATTTTATAGATTATTGGAGAGCAACTACATCCTGTTTCCTGGAATGCAGGAAGGGCTGGGGTCACCTCACAGCACACACAAACAGCACAATCCATAGGTCACTCAGGATGGGCCAGCTTGGAATGCAACTGGTGACACCAGCCTTGGAGAAAATAATCTGATCTTTTCAGATTGTCTGTTGCTAGCTTTGGGGGTTCAAATCCCACAGAACGAGTGGTTTGTGTGTCTTAGTTATTTTCTTCTTACTGCAATGAAATGACTGACCAAAGCCGCTAAGGCAGAATGATTTTGCCTCGCAGTTTTTAGGTAAACCTCATCGAGATGGGGGAAAGCCACAGCAACCACACTCAGGAGCCAGAGTCCAACACTCATTCTCAGCTGCCCTTTCGAGTTTTTCCAGGACCCCCAGCCCATGGAATGGTGTCACCCACATATAAGGTAAGCCTTTCCACTTCAGTTAACCTAATCAGGAAGCACCTCACAGACTTGCCTAGAGGTTTGTCTCCTGGTTGATTCTAGATCCTGTCAAGTTTGCAATTGATACCAACCATCATACTAAAGACAGTTTGCATGTTATTATAGTGTCAAGAAGTATTGTCCTGATGTCCCATAATGTGCAAGTTTTGGGCATTAGTTAAACTAAAAAATAGGGGCTTGTGAGCATTAGTTAAAATAAGCTAAAAAAAAAACACAAAACAAAAGAAACAAAAAACAAACAACAGCAAAACAAACAAACAAACAAACAAAAAATAGTGGAACACATCTATACCCCTAGTACCAGATTCTACCTCTGTGATGAAAATGGGGGAGGGGATACAAGAGAGGGATGGTACAGAGACCCATAGGTCCCAGAAGATCCCCAGGAATTTTCTGACCAACCTGTGTGGTTAAAATGAAGGACTCCAGGTTTAGTGAAAGAATATTTTAGAAAATAATATGGACAGGGGTTGAGGAAGACAGCTATACTGAATTTAGGTCTCCATGCATACAGGCACAAGGAAACATGTAAGTATGCACACATATGTACAACAACATACACACTAATAATAATAATAATAAAGTTCAGAAAATCACCACCCTCTTATCCCTAGCCATTATGTCCATTCACTCAACAACAACAACAACAGAACTCTGTATTGTGGTGGAAGGCCTGGAAGAGTACAGTAGGTGGATGTTAGTTCTATGTGTCTGATGAGAGTCTAGCTCTGGGGAAATCAAGGAAACAATGTTTTCATTTTCTTGTATTATACAGAGGCTGGCCAAGAAGGCCCATGTTATAAAAGCAATGCACCTGCTCTAGGAACAGGAAGGGACAAGGATCCTCCTCCAAGGATGATCTAATGGCAGCGGGAACAAAGGGTGTCACTCGGGAGCCCCGGGCTGAGAGGGTGGACCTTAGCCCCACCACCACCACCACCACTCCGTATTCACTGTATGTCCCAGGAAATTCTAGCTTTGTTGAGGACTCTCTTCTTAAATGAGCACATACTTGGCAACAGAAGCATTAAGCAAAAGTGAGTGTTTGGCTGGAACGTGCTGTATCCACAGCTGCCCAAATCCCAGTTTATTATGAGGGGTCAGCCACCATGGTGAATAGAGCCCACTGGGTAGTAATCTTGGTTTCTATTGGAACTCTACTTGAACTTTTAACTAGAAGTAACAGGCCCACAGCAAACTTTCTGGGACTAAGCTTCCTCATGTGGTAAAGGCCACATACCGTCAAGGATGGGAGAACGGCCCCCAGCAGCCTGTCTTCCTGCTTTCCTCTTCAGAGGCTGGCTGTGAATATTGACTGTCCTCCATGCCATTCTCTCCCCAGTGACTACGCTTATCTTCCCACCCTGAGAACATAGCCACTAGTATACTGCTAGAACTCATTTCTTGGGCATGCATTTCACTGAAGGAACACTGGAAAGGATCTGATGAAATGCCATGTTGATTGTTATTACCTTGTGAACTATGGGCAAGGTCTTATGCTTCCTGGAGATGTTTTTATTATACTTTATTAATTCAGTGTGTGTGTGTGTGTGTGTATGTGTGTGTGTGTGTGTGTGTGTGTGTGGTCATGCCATGGTGCATGTGTGGCAGTCAGAGGACGGCTTGTAGGAGCCACTTCTCCTTCTACCATGTCTGCCTGTCTTTTTTGATTCCTTCTGAAATGAGATAAAGACAGGGTTTTTCTGTGTAACAGTCCTAGCTGTCCTGGAACTTGCTCTGTAGACCAGGCTCGCCTCTAACTCATAGAGATCTGCCTGCCTTTGCCTCCTGAGTACTGGGAATACAGACATGCACCACCCACCACCTTCTGGCCTACCATGTGTGTTTTAGGATTGAACTAAGGTCATCAGGCTTGGCAACAAGCACCTTTTCCCATGAGCCATCTCACCAGCCCTATGGAGACTTTTAGGCTGAGCTATTTTACCTTAGGCCATAAGTCATGGTACAGTTCCAGATGGAGTGTTGCCTAGGATGCATAAGACCCTGAGATCTATCCCTGGCATTCCCCAAACCACCCTTCCTATAGCCACTATTCTATGGCTGTGAAAAGAAACATGACCAAACAGCTCTTACAACAGAAAGCATTTAACTGGGGCTTGCGTCCAGCGTCAGAGATTTAGTCCATTATCATCATGACAGCACGTAGGCAGGCGTGGTGCTGGAGAAGTCGTTGAGAGCTACATCCTGATCCACAGGCAGCAGCAGCAGAGAGAGAAAAACCTAGGCTAGGTGTAGGCTTTTGAGACTTTGGAGCCCACCCTGTGACACACTCCCTCCAACAAGGCTACACCTCCAATCCTTCTCCAATAGTGCCACTCCCTGGTGACTAAAAATTCAAATATATGAATGAGCTTATGGGGTGAATTCATATTCAAACCACTATACCATCCAAAGGTAGAATATAGGTGATGATAACTTTTTTACAAACGGTCTGCAGTCCTTGGGAAGGCAGAAGCCTTCCTGGCATTAGTGATGTCCAAATGAAGCCATAGGCAGGACTGTGGCACCTTCTTCTCATGAGTTGCAAGGATCTTCACCTATGGCTCCCCCCCGGAGAGTGTGAAGACACTTGCTAAAGATGTAGATTTGATTTTGCAGTCGCTACAGCTCTTAGAAACCACTGCTCCCCCTTCTCCTATACTCTGTAATGCTCTATATGCTGTTGAATTTTCTGGTCAGCGTTCTTGGCTCAGTCTCAAGATCTGCTTTCAATGTGAAGGCCCTGGATAAGCACCTCCTTTACAGCCATTCCCACAACACTTCTGGTTTCTAAAGTGATGTTATAAACTGTCAAGTGACTCAGAAATCCCAGGAACAGGTCCTGATGGAGTGCAGAGGGAATGGATGACTTCACCGGAGGCTGACCCAGGGAAGGAGGCACATCTCTCATCGCCTTGGCAGCGCTCCTGGCCTCACAGGAGCTCCTGGAAGTGATGTGTGCAGGCCTGGCTCACATCTGGCTGATCCATCCCTCAGTTTGGCTCAGACTCCTAAGGGAGGGGGCGAAGAGAAAAATCAGGTGACCAAGCAGCTCACCCCCCTCCCCTGGAGAAAACAGGCACTTGTCGTCCCTGGGGAAACCGACTCAGACACCCTCAGCACCTTTCTCACCAGCATCCAAGGGGACTGCCGCCACCCGCATCTCCCCAGACAGTCCTTTCTGAAGCCAATCTGCAAACTCCACGTTCACCTACAAGCTCAGTCGCTGTCTGAACGCACCGCCTCTGTGGCTACTCAGGCCCAATGAGGTCCAGCTGCTCTGTGGCGGCTGGGACACTCTGCAGCTGTAGCTGGAAACTCATCTGCATTGGATCTCACCAGACCATTCTGCTTGACTGCCAAAGGAGTGTGCTTCACCTTCCAGCATTAGAACCGACGGGCCACTGCCATGCCAGGAGGGGACACATCCGAACAGAAGGATCTGCAGTCTGAGACTCAGTAGCAAACAGATTTATGGAGAAAGAATCTTGACCAGCGGTTCTCAACCTGTGGGTTGAACAACCCTTTCACAGGGGCTAGCTAAGACCATCCTGCATATCAGATGTCTACATTAGGACGCATAGTAGTAGCAAAATTAGTTATGAAGTATCAACAAAAAGAGTTCTATGGCTGGGGGTCACCACAGCGTGAAGAACTGTATAAAATGGTCACAACATTGGGAAGGTGGAGGACCACTGATCTTGACAGAACCATAAGGAAGGCCAGGAAATCGGGCCCAGAGCTGCCACAGTTGTAGGGTGGTACTCAAGCCCTCCTTCCCATTCTACAAAGACACCTGGGTGGTGAGACGAGATACCAGAACCAATATGGCTGCCCTGGAGCTCTCAGGAGTCACTCCACTGAACCACAAGGAGGTACCTCTGCTCACACAGGGGCCTCTCATGGGTAAGAGTAACATGTCTGTGACCTACCTGTAAAACATCTGGCCTGGAAGTCCCTAAAAATAGGAAAAGCACTCATAAATAGGCCACATGCTTATCTCCTCATTTTAGTCACCGTGACCTGAAAATGGACAGGTCCTTTCTAGAGAAAGGCATGATTTTTTGCATATATCCTACACACACACCCCTAAATGCTTCAAATCATCTCTAGGTAACTTCTAATTCCTAACGTGCTATAAATACTACATCCATAATTACTGTGCAGCATGAGCTAGGGTAAACGACAAGAAAAAAGTCTACCCACTTTCAGCACAGATAACATTTTTATTTCATGTGATTTTGGTCTGTGATAGTTTGAACCTCCAACCAGGGAACCCACAGGTAGAGAGAGTTCTCTCTGTCTTTCTCTGTTCTCTCTCTCTCTCTCTCTCTCTCTCTCTCTCTCTCTCTCTCTCTCTCTCTCTCTCTCTCTCTCTTCCTCCCTCCCTCCCCCCCCTCTCTCATTTAAAACCTACTCTGTTGTTTGGAGAACAGGTAAGACTATACACGTGCTGTTGCCATTTTTCTGTCGCCTGAACACAACTCCAGTGATTTAAATGAATGTATGTTATCCATTCTCTTACAGTTCTACATGTCATAATTTTGGAATCAGTCTCATGAGCTTTAATGAAGGTGCTCACAGGCCAGCATTCCTTCTAGAAGAGAATCTGTCCCCTTGCTTTCTCAGCTTCTTGTAGCTCACAGCCCCTCTTTGTTATCTGAGGTCCTGTCTCCGTCTCCCAGGGTGATCACATCATCCTGAACATTGACTCAGGGACCTGCAGTCCCTTTTGCACACCAGGTCCCAGGGATTTATGCCATGGGTGTATTCGGGACCAATATTCAACTACAGCATGTCTCAGGGAACAGCCAGCTGGCTGGCTGCACAAAGGCCTCTGTCCTGGTGAACACCTCCATCCTTTTTGCCAATAACCCAAACTAAGATTGATCAAACTAGAGTACTGTGCTGACTAGGGTTTGTCAACCTGACATAAGCTAGAGTTACCTGGGAAGAGGGACCCTCAATTGGGAAAATGTCTCCCGCAGATTGGCCTGTGGATAAGCCTTTGGGAGAATTTTCTTGATTAATGCTTAATGTGAGAGGCCTTTCTGGGTGGTGGTACCCCTGAGTAGGTGGCCCTAAATTATATAAAATGGAGCAGAACAGGACTGGAGAGATGGCTCAGTGGTTAGGAGCACTTTCTGGTCTTTCAGAGGGCATGGGTTCAATTCCTAGCACCCACCAATGCACATGAAATAAAATTAAATAAAACACACAGACACAGACACAGACACAGACACACACACACACACACACACACACACACACACACACACACACACAAGAGAGAGAGAGAGAGAGAGAGAGAGAGAGAGAGAGAGAGAGAGAGAGAGAGCTGAACAAGCCATTAGAAGCAAGCCAGTAAGCAGCCTTCCTCCACAGCCTTTGCTTCCTGCCTTGAACTCTGTCATGGCTTCCCTCCTCCATGGACTGTGACCTGAGAGACGTAAGATGAAATAAACTCTTTCCTCCCAAGGTCACTTCTAGTGGTGGTGTTCTGTCTCAGCAATAGAACCCTAGGCAAGTGCCAAGTGATCTGCTTAGTCCATTACAAAGGCCCCTTTCTTTAAGAGGGAGTTTCTGGCATTCTGACCCTGTGTATGACCACTGAGCATCAGTGCTGGGAGTCCTCACTGGAGGTGGGATGTTGGAAGGTGCCATACCTCCAGGACTTGGGAATGCACACGAGAACAAAGACTGTCAGCTTGCTATGTATTAAAACTACAAAGGTTCCAGAGGACACAGTCTGATGGAAACTTTCTCCCCTTGTGGTTTGTCTGTTACCTACCTGAGGACCAGATAAGATGTTCAGGGGATGGCAGATTCTGGAGCCACACCCTGGACCTCAGAAGAAGGAGTATTTTGGGGGGTGCTTCTTCAGCTGGCAGCTCTTAGGCTCACATGACCCAAACATGAGTGGCATTGTCGCAATGGAGACATAAGAAAGGAAGTGCACAGCTTCCAGGGCCTCCCACACACAGCTCAGCTTTCCAGAAAGCACCACAGAAAATGCAGCCTAGACAATAACACACTCCTCTCTGGGCCTGACTACTTTTCTCTTAGTTTGAAATTATAATTTGTTCTTGACAATTCAAAAATGTGAGAGAAAGTCTGTGTTTCCCCTGCCCTGGCTCCCACTTAGCCTGCCTTTCACAGGAGCTCTGCTTCCTGGAAGCATCACCCCAGATCCTCAGGGAAACTGCCCCTTTGCTGTCTCAACTGGATCTGCCATCTGAACATTGAAAGCTTAAAGAGAGCCCATTGAGAGACAGACCCAGTTAAACAGGAGGGCGCCTCCCTATGTTCCTATAGAGAGGTCTCAACAAAGGGTACCAGCTCCCTCTAGTGGCAAAAGAAGCTGCCTCCTGTCCTGGCCAAGAACTGACAGGCCCAAAGTGTCAGTCTCCCAATGATCCTGGACTGCCACCTGTCTAGGACCAGGAGGAAAATGTGTATCACTTGTGCCTCATTACCATTGGTGACTTTAGGATGCATCACTACTATGTATGCTTTCACAACAATCACCTTCCCCTGTCACAGACTTCATTACTTCTCAGAGAGGGTAAGACCTCCAGCACTCTGTTCACACTCATGAACCTGTAGACATACTGTGAGATATGCTGTGAACCTGGTAGGAATCCAGGTCCTCTCTAGGGGACTCACACAGCTTTGGTAGGAGAGCTGTTCTGGAGAAGTAAATTAGATGTGGGGAGACATACATCTGCTAACTAAGCTGTTCTCCCAATTGAGAATGCCAACCCCACTGAGCTTACATCAGAGAGAAAATGTATTCCCACGGCACACACCAGGGAGAGAATCGTGGAAGCGAAGTGCCTACTTAGCATTTGAAAAGGACACCTTGAATAATTCACTAAGATGGTCATTATTAAGAAAGAAAGAAAGAAAGAAAGAAAGAAAGAAAGAGAGAGAGAAGAGAAAGAAAGAAAAGAATGAAAGGAAGGAAGGAAGAAAGAAAGGAAGAAAGGACGGATGGACATCAGTGCTGGTGAGACTGGAGAAACGGGAACCCAGTCCACTGTTGGTGGACATGTGGGAAGCTGCAGCTGCTTGGGGAAGGCAGTAAGGCTGTTCCTCAAAAATTAAAAACAGTATTACTGTAAGATGCGGCTATTCTATGTCCCGGTATAGAACTACAAGAGTTGAAAACAGGGTCTCAGATATTTGCTCATGCACACTGAAACAGTGTTGTTTACAATAGCTAAGACATGGCAGACTCAACTGCCCATCCGTGGGTGAATAGGATAAAGGGTTCTGTGTATCCATACAATGGAAAACTATACAGCTTAAAAAACGATAAAGTTCTGATCCACACTACACGTAGCAACTTCGAGCACAATATACTACAGGAATCAACATATGTAATACACATAATCACTAAAATCACGTAGAGAGTGGAATGGTGGTTGCCAGGGTCTGAAGGAAAGGGAGGGACTTCAAATAGTTCCTTACCCAGTTTCACTTTACAGAGTTTCATACACACACACACACACACACACACACACACACACACACACACACAAATCACATGGAAAATGCCAGAAGAAAGTAACATGACACAATTTTGTACTGTCCCACTCCGCGCAGCCCAGACATCTCACCCCTTTGACCTGCGTGTCCATGCTGTATATGTCACCCTCCCCTGCCTGGCAGCCCTCTCAGCTTTACCAGATCAACTGGCCGGGTGCCACCATGTTTGTGTTCCAGGGAGCTTGTCTGATTTACCAATGACCTCAAAGTCCAGTAACAGTAATAAAAAGAAGGCACCAGTGTTTACACACCCCAGGACAGATTATCTCTGATACCATGTGCCAATCAATGCCCGGCAGCACACAGGAAAAAACTGTAGTGTGCAGTATTGTTCATGGCTCATGGATATCTACATGATACTGTTTCACCTATAGGTGCTGGGAATTGAACCTGTGTCCTCTGGAAAAACAGTGGGTTATAAAATTAGAAAAGAAGTTAGGAGGGATGTGCCATTGGATGAGGAAGAGACAGGGGTTAGGGAGGAGTGGGGAGTGGACCCTACCAAAGTACATTGTATACCTGAATCAAATTATCAAAAACCACATAAAATATTATTGATGCGAATAAATAGATAGATGGCTTTTAACCATTGAGCAATCTCTCTCTGTACTTTCTTCTCATTTTTTTGTGTCCTACAATTTTAATACTTTAGAAAGTTCTAGATTGTGGTGATGGTGTTACACCGTGAATCCTCTTACAACCATGGAGACTGCCTGAAAGTGGCTAACCGATGATAAAATCTTATTTTGTGTTATTATTATTGCTACAATTAAAAAATAAATAGGATACTCAGGATAGTGGTACATACCTGAAATTAAAGTAATTGAGAAGTGGGGAGAGAGACAGAGAGAGAGAGAGACAGAGAGAGAGAGAGAGAGAGAGAGAGAGAGAGAGAGAGAGTGTTTTTTAAGTGGAGCATGGAGGTGCACACCTTTAACCCCAGCACCCAGAGACAGAAGCAGGCAGATCTCAGTAAATTCGAGGCCAGCCTGTTCTACAGAATGAGTTCTAGGACAGCTAGGACTGTTACACAGAGAAACCCTGCCTCAAAACAAAACAAAACAAAACAAAACAAAACAAACAAACCAAAAATCAGAGGCTAGAAAACACTTTAGGACTTTAGCTCTGAAAGGAACATTCCGGTATCTTGGAGGGGCAAATCAGAGATGGAGGGACACACGTGAGTGTATGAAGATGAAAGGACTCAGCTCTGCCTGTGATCTGGGCAGATCTCAGTCACTGTTCATTCTGCTGCCTGTCGGTCTGTTCATCCATCCGTCCATTCATCCACTCATATCAATATTTTTATTCATTTTGTGATAATTTTGACAAATGTACTTTGATCAGGTCCACTCCCCGCTCCACCCTAACTCCTGCCTGCTCCTCACCCAACAGCACCCCGATCCTAACTTCATTTTCTCTTCTTTTTCTTTTCGAATGTTATAACCCATGAATCCACTCAGTCCCCCCTCCCTCTCCGCTCCTGTTCTTATTTCTGGGAGAGGGAGTCAGGACCACTTTAGATTTTGTTTCCTCATCCCTGGGAGGTTCTTGCTAAACTGGCTTGGACAATTCTTTGCTAAAAGCAGGCTTTACAAGGAAGTAGTGTGTGGAGGGATCTAGAAGATTCATGAGTCTTACCAAAGTTAGGCTAAGCAAAGAACCTTTGTCAAAACCAACTAACCAACATACATCTACATGTCTGCTGGTAAAATGTCCCAAGAATATTCAGCGTATCCTCCTTAAAATCCTTACAGGTGTCAAATCTTTGTCCTTTCTGGGACAGATTGGGTTTCTGGCCAAAAGTTACTCAGAACCAACTGTTACAAAGTAGGAATGAAGCTTATTTCCCCTCATGGGGGTTATATGTTGAGTCAGATAGCAATTTTAATAGAAGGAATCCAAAAGTGTTCTGGGTACTGTCCCCGCAGAGAAGGTATAATTGTCTGCTTGTCTTAGGAGTTTTAACTCACATTTTGCAACATTCATATATCCCAGGTTATTCTGAAACCAGTGTGTGTGACTCTTCATCTGTTTAGCTCAAGGATAAAGTGTGGGTACCAAAAACCTATCACTTAGATAATCCTAGTAGGCTCTGGCAACTCCTGCCACATAGACTTCCAACTAATCCCAGGCCTTCATTTCAAGTGCTAACTAAAGTCGTTCACTCATTAACCATTTCCCCAAGGCTCTAAAATCCAACATATACTTCACAGGCATCACAAGATGGCGTGCCTTGCCTGTGAGGGCACTTCCCGACATTATCTGTTTGCCTTCTCTCAAACATTCCAAGGACTATAGTTTGTTTTAATAATGAATTGGGGCACACACCCATTTCTAGTTGTAGTCATCAGCTTGAGGCCACTCAGAGGAAGAAATGATGTACAGGGAGAAATAAGTGCCCATGGGCACTCCCAAGGGGCTGTCTGGAGCTTTGCTGTCAGCTTTCCTCTTGGTCTGAGGAAGCAGGCACTCAGCAGCAAGAGGCACAGAGGGAACCGAAAGAAAAAAATGACAGTCTTTTTGTGTGTCATTGAAAGCCCTCCAAGAGCATTCTGGATGGATTAGAGAGAAACACAGGAACACACATACACACACACACACACACACACACACACACACACACACACACACACACACTTAAAAAATAAATGAAATAACTTCTCCCAGATTCCTGGCTTGGCAAAAATTCTTTCATCTTAGATTGCATGGGGACTAAAACAAAAGAGAAGCAAATAAAAGGTAAAATGAGCACTTAAAATTTTTATTGGTCAATTAAAGATACCACATATTTACAATGGGGAATAAAGAGAGAAGGAACCCAGGAATATGTATCTCATTTTGCTTTCTGTGTTTATTTTAAGCAGCAATTTTAAACTATATATATAAATTATGCATTATATAAAATATGTATATAAATTATATAAAAATATAAAACACAGATTTTGGATATATAGTGCAGTGAGTTTGGATGTATCATATACTCTGACAAAACATACCACAATTCTATCACCCCAAAAGTTCTGGGTATCTCTTGCCCACTCTAGGTATTTCACTAAATACCTTAAATTAAAATAACTACTTTTTTGTTTTGTTTTTCGAAATAGAGTTTCTCTGTGTAGCCCTGGCTATCCTGGAATTTATTCTGTAACCAGGCTGGCTTTGAACTCTCTAATCCACCCGGCCTTTTTTTTTTTTTTTAAGGCAAGGTCTAATGTATCCCGGGTTGGCTTTGAACTTGCTATGTAGCTAAGGATGACCTTGGACTCCTAGCGACAGGATTACACAAGGTACCGAGGATCAAACCCAGGACTTTTTACTTGTTAGGCAAGCACTGCGTTGAGCTACATTCCTCAGCCCCACAACGACAATTTTATGCTCTGTGAATTTCACAGTAATTAAAGGAGAAATGAAGCTACTGAGATACTATGAAATTGTTGACAATTCCAAATCACTCCACAGTTTCCAGATCCTGTGATCACAAACCCCCACATTGTCTGGTCTCAGTGCGGTTTTATCCCGGTTCCCATTTACCCAGAGCTCCTCACATCTCTGAAGCACTCTAGAAAATCAATCAGGAGAATACTCACGATGTTAGGTTACTTTAGACCTTATTTAGACTCCGAGGGAGGGGCGGCCGAGCACCCTGAAATTACAAAGCAGATATCCAACCCCTGTCCCCGTGGCACTGCCAGGCACCTAAGAAAAGAAAAGGCACTGCCCAACTTTAAATATCAATGTCAGTAAGATGTCGCGGTCTCCAGGGGGAAATCGCCGCGCGGGCACGTACCTTCTGCACTCAGTGTGTACCTCTTTAAACCCGGGGGTGGGGGTTGGGGTTGGGGGAGATCTTGGCACCGCCAGGGGATGGGACAGGGGCGGAGCCAGAGCAGTGGGCGGGCCCCTACGAAGGCGTGCCCGGGGCGTGGGCGGACCGGGGTAGTGGGCGGGGCCGGCGCTAGCCCCGGAGAGGCGCTCCGCCCGCGGCGTAAACTCTACCCTGCGCCGCGGCGGAGCAGGTGAGCCGAGGGCGGGAGCTGGGTGAGAGCGACCCAGTACCTGTCACTGATTGCGGGTAGCCAGCAGCATGGAGAACCCGGATGCAACAAGGCCCTTCTTGCGCACGCCTCTGACTGCTGTGGCCGCGGGCCCCTCGGGGTACCCGGGTCTGGGCTCCAGGCTGCGGCCCCGACGGCGATCGTGGCCTTTTTGGCTGCCGCGGGGGCGAGAAGGCGCCGGGGAGGCGGCAGTGCGGCCGGCCCAGAACTGGGGCTTGGAAGGAGCGTAGGAAGCGGCCCTGGGCCTCTGGCTGCGTCCGGGTGCCCTCAGCGTCCCTTCCTGACTCGGGAGCAGCAGGCAGGGTAGGCGCGGAGCGAGGTATTAAAGGGCCAGTGCACGTGGGTTTCACTGCTGTCTTGACTTTGCTACCTAGGACACGACCTGGTCCACCTGGGCTCTGCTACAGATAACGTGGGAGTGGGGACTTCTTGTGTGAGCAGGGTGCAGGACAGGGCCACAGGCTGGCTCTGAGGCTGGCGTTCTGTTACCAGCCGTGTTTGGGTGTTTTTTAAGTCTGTTACAGCAGTGGGGAGACGCCCAGAATCAAGCCTTTGAAGCCAGAGGAGCTTGACTCGAAAGCAAGATCTAGTTATCACTGAATTTTACTGATGAAGAAACTGCGCCTAGGGCTAAGGATGCGCTTTATGGTAGAGTGCTTGCCAAGCATGCGTGAGGCCAGGGGAGGAAAGGGAGGGTGGGGGAGAACAACTCTCAGAACTAAAGTGTGCAGTTGCCCAAGGTCTCTTGGGTAAGATACAGTAGAGCTGGGCTTACAGCCTGGTGCTTGGGCCTGTGCTTGTGCTGTGCAGACCCAAGCCCTTTGCTAGTTAGAGGACATGCCCTACCATCTCTGCTTAGGTATTTGCCTTTGAAGGGATGAGCTGCTGGTGAAACAATTATATCCGTTTACAGATGGAATATCTAAGTCAGAACAGATGCAGACCAATTTAACTCAAAGTGGACAGCTGTCCACAGAATAGTCTGTTGGGGACAGAGAGACTCCAGCATTCATAATGGATGCACCTGATGTCTATATAGTCCCTCTGTGGACTCCTGTGCCTCCAGGGCCTTCAGCCAAGGCTTCTGGCAGTAATTAAAGGTTCTGCATAAGCTGCTCCAGGTGCTTGAGGCTCAGGTTCCCCTTTGGGAGTAGGGTGGCTTTGTGGGAGCCGGGAACAGTATCAGGGCCTGTTTTTCAGTTGATGAAGGGGCCAGCATCTTGCCTTGAGTCCAGAGGTGGCCATACATCCAGGCTCATCCCATGGCTCCCAGGTCGGTGGCTAGGATCAGGCTGGCAGGAATAGAGTCGGGGTGGGAAAGGTGCAGGATGGATGGACCTGTGCCAGCTTCAGAGAGTTATATCCTACTATGTTGACATGCCCAGGCCCCAAATATAGGCTGTTCATGTTTGTATGTGGGAATGCATGTTTCTCCTCCCTGAGGACGAGGGAGGCTGCCAGAGGCTGCCACTTGCTCTGTGTGATGGCCTGGAACAGAAGGTCTGGCTGTATTCTATCCAGTGGCCCTTCTGTGGTTGCTTGAAGGCCGTGGCACACACTTTACCATGTGAGTTTCTCCAGACGTGGCCTCTCTGGCTTGTTGGTGTGATAACCATGTGACATGCCCAAGTGTTAGGAGTTGGGCATTTATGATAAAAAGCCATTTTGTCCAGTGGTTATCACAGTTTTAAAAACTTAGTAATGGACCAAAAATATGGCTCAGCAGTTAAGAGCACTGGCTACCTTCCCAGAGGACCCAGATTCAATATGGAGGGCTCACAACCATCTCTAACTCCAAATCCAAGCCAGTTTTGGCCTCTGTGAACACTAGGCACACATGTGCTGTGCAGACATACATGTGCTAAACAGACATACATGCAGACAAAATACCTATACACATAAAATAGAATTAAAAATTTTAAAGAACTTAGGTAAACAACTTAGCTCATGTCTGTAACTCCAGTGCATAATCACTGAGGCAGGAAGATTGCCGTGAGTTCAACACAAGCCTGAGCTGTGTTGTGAGTTTCAGGCCAACTTGAGCTACATAATGAGACACTGCTTCAGAAAACAAACAAAACAAAACACTGGACAACAATGTAAATCACCAAACAAAACTAAAGGGGCCCTGGACCGGTTACTACAGGGAACCTGAGTTCTGGGGCATTGTGGTAGGGCTGCCCAGCTGCGTGGCCCCACTGCCTGTCAGAGCAGATTTGGACATTGTTACATGTATTAATCTTTACCTGTGGAGTTGTGCACAGCCTTGCCAGGGGACCTCTTACCTGTATCTACACTGCTACCCAGAACATCTGCGAGGCCTTCATTAGCAACCGCCTGAGAACCTGGGAGAAAACAAATTTGCATTTTGAGACAGGATTTTGCCTGTAGCCCTGGTTGGTTTGGTACTCTTTATGTAGCCTAGGCTGGCCTTAAATTAATGGCAGTCCCCCTGCGTCAGTTTTTTTTCTCCCAGTGATTTTGATTATAGACAAGTGCCATCACTACAGCTTGGTTTTTGTTTGTTTGGTTTTTTGTTTTTGGGTTCCCCCCCCAAAGAAACCAAACTCAAGCCAGACATGACTGCACACTCTGAGTTTGAGTAAACCAAAATTCCTGTGATCTCAGCACTTGAAGGTGGAGGCAGTAGGATCATCCAGAGTTTAATGTTACCCTGGATGTAACAGTGAGTTCTCCCATTAGAAAATCAAAGCTGAAACAAAAGGGAGAGAGGGGAGGAGAGAAAAAGCACCAAAGCTTTCTTTCTCCATCCCTCTCTCTCCCCCACATGGATCTTCCTAGTGAAAACCCCTGTGGCTGTTTTTCAGCTGTTGCTTTGAGGTTAGGCCACTGCTCAGCTGGGACCCGACAGATAGCAAATGTTTCTGCCACTGTTGCCACCTGTCCTGGGACTGTGGCCCCTGGCGAGTGGTGCTCAGTCTCCTCCCCAGGCTTAGGGATGGCATCACTGCCACAGGAACACTTCAGGGAAAGAATGATTCTAAGTCAATCCTCAGCAAAGAGGCATTTGCCAGGAGACTGCTCTCTGGAGCCTGCCCATGGGTTGAGAGAACAGATTGCTTGTTTGCTCATCTTTCCCTTTTTTGTGTGGTTAAGACAGGGTTTCTTTGTGGAACATCCCTGGCTGTCCTGGAACTTGCTTTTGTAGACCAGGCTGTCCTGGAGCTCACAGAAATTCCCCTGCCTCTGCTTCCTTAGTGCTGGCATTAAAGGTGTACACCACCACCTTTGCAGATAAAGGAATCTAAAGGCTTCCTGCTTTCCTGTTACACCTTAGCCAGAAACTTCCTCATGTTTCTAAAAATAAAAGTAATACATACTTACTCTAAAAACTTGTCTTTAAAAAGACACCCCTTTACCCTCTGCAATAGCTGCTCCGGGTACCTGCAGATATTTCACAGGTGGGGTCTGGTGGGAGGTCTTCTGGTCATTGGAGGTGTGAGGGTGTCACTTTCTGGGCCTGATGAGTAGTTTTGCTGTGCCACAAGCTCAGAGCCACAGGCCTAACAGACCTTGGGTTCTGTTGTAAAACTGAAGCAAAGTAAACCATTTTTTAAAATGTAAATTGTATCTCAGGTGCTTGTTTTAGGAACAGAAAGCTACCAGATTTGATGGGTGTGGCAAGTCTATGAAAATGTCTCAATTTCTTTTACCAGTCCTGCTTGTCTTTTGAGCTGACCCAGGAAAGTAGTTCCCTATTTCCTCTCCTCATTGCCATGGGTTTGCAGGTCCATCTGGGGCCTCATAGGCCTGCAGGCATGGGAGATGGGGACATGCACGAGAGACCTGAGGACTGTAAAATGGTGTGATCTGGGAGTGGGCACTTGTAGATATATCCTTCTCCATGGCAGGCACGTGCCAATCGATGATCCTGAGGGTATGGCTGTGGGGTGGCTGCCCAGCCTCTGTGTGCTGGAACCTGATAGGGCTGGTTGGACAGGGAGTGGCATTCTGAGGGCACTTTGGAGACCTGTAAACTGTTGGTCTTCATCTCACTCCTTTGTTCCTCTTCACCCCCAGCTACCCTGGGCTTTGGTTTCTTCCTGAACTATGAAACCAGGCACCAACTGATGGCACTTCAGGTACCAAGCCCAGCTATAACATCACCCTATGGACAAGCCCTTTCCTTTGACAAAATATTTCCATTGTCCCGCTGAGGCTGGATGGAAACAGGATCTCCCTGAGGCCAGGCCCTTCCTTGTATGTGTTTCTGATGGCTTAGCGGCTCCCTAGCTTCCTAAGAAGGGCACTGGTTGGCTTCAGTTTTCCCCTCTCATTTATTACATTTATTAAACACCCACTGAAGCTAGATGCTTTACACCCCCAGTCTTACAAGGCAACCCATTCTAGTGTTTGCTGAGAGGAAAATAGCTCCTGGTCAGAAGCTGCCCAGCATATATGGTTCATGTCACACAAGTCTCCATTTGACCACTGGCTGCTGGGTCTCATTTAAAGAAAAACTATTCTAGTTTTTACTTGGGGGTGGTGTGGTAGATGCCTTCTCCTTGTCCCTTCCCCCTAACTACCCTCTCCCAGGCTACTTCAGGGAAGGAGGAAAATTGCTCCAACCCAGAGAAAAATTTTTATTTTTCTATTTTTATTTTATATTTCTATTTTTCTCCCAGAGAAAAATAGATAATGGAGCTTAATCCAGAGGCTAAAACAAGGATCACAAGGCCCCACTTGGGAGTTTGGGGTCTGGCACTCTAACTCCAGATCTGCCTGAGATCTCCCCAAGTCCAGGAGGATCATTCACCAAGTGCCAGGTGGACCATCCAGACACCGTGTGAAGGGGTAGGGGTAAGTCTAGAACCTGTGAGACCCCTCAGGATGTTGCCAGATTGGAGGAAACCCTTCCCTAGTGTAGAGGAAGGCTGGGGCTGTCCAGGGGCCATGGGAATTCTGGGAAGTAGCCATGTGACCACAAAAGGTGACCTTTTGAAAGCCAACGACATTGTTCTGTCAGCCCTTTGGGAAGGTTATCAGGGAATCCTAGCCTCTCGACAACCCATAGTTTCCAGTTCACTTTTGGAGCATGATTTTCCTCAAGGCACTGGAATTTTCTGTGGCATTTAAAAATCCGTTTCCTACCAGGGCCACTGGGTTTAAACATTACAGAAGACCTTTGCTTTTCTTGTGTGAGAAGCAGGTTGAGAAAATTGGGTCACCCGGTTTCCATGATCCCTGCAGGCACCAGCAGTCAGGGGAGCTAGCTGTGGGTCAGGCTCCCTGAATTCAGCTGATTAACATTTTGATTCCAGTCTGTGAGTTAGTAAAGTAAAAACTTAGTAAAAGTTGGCAGAGGGTGCTTAATGCCTCGGCCACCAGAACATTCTGCCTCCTGCACGCACCCCTGCTTTCCTGCTGATGCCCCAGCTGGTTCCGTGTGTGTGTGTGTGTGTGTGTGTGTGTGTGTGTGTGTGTGTGTGTGTGTGTGTGTGTGTGTGTGGTATTTGTGTGTGTGGTGTGTGTGTGTGATGTGTGGTGTGTGTGTGTGTGTGTGTGTGTGTGTGTGTGTGTGTGTGTGTGATGTGTGTGTGTGTGTGTGTGTGTGTGTGTGTGTGTGGTGTGTGTGTAGTGTGTGGTGTGTGTGTGTGTGTGTGTGTGTGTGTGTGTGGTGTGTGTGTATGGTGTGTGTGTGTGTGTGTGTGTGGTGTGTGTGTGTGTGTGTGTTGTGTGTGTTGTGTGTTGTGTGTGTAGTGTGTGTTGTGTGTGTGTTGTGTGTGTGTGATGGTGTTGTGGGTTTGGTGTGTGTGTGTGTGTGTGTGTGTGTGTGTGTGTGTGTGTGTGTGTGTATACGCTCCAACCCCACCTGTGCTGAGTCAGGCTCCCCCAGGAACTCTTGCAGAACTCTGATGTGGTTGCTGATCCAGTGGGATTGTTTACCTGCACATTTGAGTGGTGATTTTCCCCCCTGAGAATTTCAGTGCCATTAGGCTTCAGAATAGAGAGGCCTCGCTCACCCAGAGAAGCATCTGTTGTCACTCAGGGCTTTGGAGAAAATGTCAGTGGCTTCCTGTTGTCACCTGTATCCCCAGGCCAAGCTGGTGATTCAGGAGGGAGAGGGAACCCTATGTGTTGCTGCTTACTGTTCCTTCTACAAATCAGCAGCTTGTCAGGTACAATGGTGCAGGCCTTTAATCCCAGCACTCTGGAAGCTGAAGCAGAACTCTTGAGATCCAGGCTGGCTTGGTTTACACATCTAGTTCCAGGACAACCAGGGCTACACAGTGAGACCTTATCTCAGAAGAAAATAAATACAAAGGAGAGCAGCTGGAGATGTAACTCAGTAAAGGGCTTGCCTGGGCTCTATCCCCAGCACAGTGTAAACTGGGTGTAGTGATCCAAGCCCTCGGGAGGTGGAGGCAGGAGCATGGTGATGTTTTACTTATGATTTAATAAAGCCACTGGAGATCAAAATGCAAAGCTAGCCACAGAGTCAGGCAGTGGTGATACACCTTTAATCCCAGGACTTGGGAGACAGAGATCTGTTAGTTCAAGGCCACACTGAGCTACGCAAAATTGATCCAATTTAAAAGAGAAACAGCTCACACAAAGGTGATCTCAGCACTTGGGATCAGATACCTTAAATCCCAGCACTAGGGAGGTGGAGATAGGTATGCTATGGCTGGGCAGAGAGAAGAATATAAGGTGGGAGAAGATGGGAACTTGGAGGTTTGCAGTCTGAAGCTTGGTGGAGAGCAGTGTGGTCTGGGTTGCACTCTGAGGATTCATGGAGACAGGTTCTCCATTTTGGTCTGAGGTGGAGGTCAGAGCTTTGCTTCTCTGATCTTTCGCTTGAAGCCTGAACCCCAATATCTGTCTCTGGGTCTTTATTATTTGAGATACACAGGAGGACCAGAAGTTCAGGGTCATCCTTAACTACATAGTTAAAATAGAAGCCAACCAAGGATACATGAGAGAGACCCTGTCTGAAAAATCTTAATGGAGAAATGCAGAAAAATACAAAGAAAAAAAAAATCACACCGGTCTAAAGATAATGGCATTTAATGTTTTGTAATAGTTTTTGCCAGTCTTGTCTGTGTGTGTATAAATTCAGATGGTTATGAGAACCTTTACATCTTGTTAAATTTAACTTTAATTGTTACTAAGTATTGTTGATGGTCCTGTGATAGTCCCCATCAGATGAACTTGTAGTGGGCCCTCTTCTAAGCCAAGGAAGATATGTTCAAAACACGTGGAAACAGTGTTTTGTTTTCTGAACATACACACTCGTGATAGTTTATTTTATAAATTGGGCACAGCAGAAGATTAATAAGAGCTCACTCACAATTAGACCGTTATACTGTAGTGAAAGCTACTTAGAATGTATGAATTGATTACTCTGGAATTTTCCATCTTGAGTTTTTGGGCCTCAGCTGACCACTGATAACTGTAACCACAGGAAGTAGAAGTAGATAAGGGGGTGGGGGTGGAGGGGTGTTCCTGTGCTAGAGAAAGGAGTCAGAAATTTCAGTCATTTTTACTTTTATCATAGCAAATAACTACAGCACATATTTTTGCATGAATTTATTTTTCTTAGATAAAATACCAAGAAGTAGCATTTCCTGGATCAAAAGGTCTGAGTCTGCGGAGCTTTGAGGTTTTCCTGTTTTTGGTACTATACGTGTAGTTTACACACACACACACACACACACACACACACACACACACACACACACACACACACACACACACACACACACGCCTGCATCCCACCCAGATCTTCAGCCCTCCTTCGGTGTTGTTTGGAGACCTTTGCTAGTCTGAGAAGTGCTTACTCCTTTCTTAATTCTGTCTGACCAGGTCCCCTGTTCAGGACAAAGGGCTGTGCAGTTTTAATCCTCATTCCCCAAGTCAAATAGAGCTGGACGTGAGAGTGGGAAGGTACTGAGTGAAAAGGCTCCCCTTCCTTCCTGAGCCAGGCCCACCTCAGACAAGCCATGAGTGCAGAGTTGCCATCTCAAAACATACTGCCCACAGCAAGTTGGCCTGTGAAGCCCTGCCCCTTAAACCAAGTTCTCCTGTGTTGGTTCCAAGGCCTGGCCTCTAGGAAGCAGAACCACTCCCCTGAAGCCCTGGGCTCAGTTGAGCTTCCAGAATTCTGAGTACCAGGGCAATAGACCATACCCACGTAGGACATGCTCTCTGTGTGACCTAGGTAAAGGACACTTCTATCCCCCTAGGACATACCGGGTGTTGTGATTTAAGAAAAGTGGCACATGAGAGAAAGACACCAGGTGACAGGGTTCTGCGGAGGGTTTTTTTTTTTTTTTTAAAAATTAGGGAAAGAGATCATAAGAAGGGAAAGGGAGAGACCAGCCTCCAGAGACAGGAGCAGCAGGAGAGAGGAGAGAAGAGAGGGAGAGAGAAGGATGGGAGGTGGGTGGGGCCCTTTTAAAAGGGAACATAGTGAATGTGCACAGGTGGTGCTTTCTCTTAGTGGCTGCAGCTGAGGGCGTATCCTGTCAGAACCCCAAGGATGGACCAGTACAGACGCCTGAATACTAACACCCGGGCTGAATTAAGCTCCTTTCCTCTGGGTCAGACATCCAGACCCTTCTCTGGGATGGTCTACCCTACCTGATTCCACCTCTAGTCCCTTGGCGATATTGAGGCAAGATCATGTTATGTTCCCTTCTTGGTCATGTATTTGAATGGTTCCCTCTTTCCAGAATGTTCTGCCTCCTTTGGTTTCAGCTCATAACAGCTTTCTGGCCCACTCCCTGTCCCTCTCAGTCCTCAGGAACCAAACAAGATCAGCCAGCTCTAAGAGCGACACAGTTTCCTCTGAAGGTGGCTAGCACAGGATCCACAGCACCTCCTCCTTGACCCCGTGGGATTCTGCAGCTGTATTCCCATTCCCAGTGTCTGGCAGAACCAGGGGGTCAGCTTCTGGGGGCTCCGGGCTTTTCCACTTTGCAAATCCTGTGAAGACAGAAGGAACCTTCCTCGTAGGCCCAATCAGAGAGGGAAAAAGTGCAGGCCCTGTATTACCTTTGCAATAGCAGGCTGAGGGGAAGTCCTTGTGGGAATTACCTAGGCCACAGCATGGATGGCTGTCTTCTCACTTGAAGACCACATGAATTCCAAGAGTGACCTGTCTGGAGACAAGCTTTCAGCCAAAAGCAGACCTGCTCCTACCTCAATAGCACAAAGCTCAACTCTGAGGAGATGTTGCTGGTAGTGGCAGTGTCCTCCCAGAGATTGTGTCCCTGAAAATGTGGGGACCTGAAGTTGTGCTGCTGTGGCAGAGTACGTTGAGAACTGTGCAGAAGTCCTGGGGCTGGGGTGGGAGTGGGGCAGTCCCCTTTCCCCCCATCCCTTAGTGGGGGTATTGGTAAGTATTTTTTTTTTTTAAAGTCCCTGGTTGCGTGTCCCTCCCCTGGTGCAATAAACCAAATCCAGTGAATTAATAAGACCAGGTTTTAATAAACAGATCAAAGCAACTTGTTCTTGGAAAGGCAGGAGAGAAATCACATGGCAGGTCTGGGGTGTGGCCTTAAATACCCTGTAGGCGTGGTCACAAGCATCTCAGCCGGAGGTGCCACCATTTGGTGGGCTTTCTGAAGTCAGGGTCTGGGGAGAGAGGTGGGGCCAAGATGGAGGCTCCAGGGGTCCTATCCCTCTACTGCTGGATGGTTCCTAAGACTTCATTGCCATTTTTAAACTTAAGACTCTAATCTACATGTACCCCACACTCAGGGACCCCTAGATGGATGGTGTCTTATTTTCAACCCCCAGGCGCTACGGGCTTTGGATCACATTCAGTCTCCCTTGGAAACACCTCTTACCTCATCTTGGTCCAGCCTGGCCAGTGTCTTAGGTTCTATCCTCTATGCTGTCCCCCATAGAAGCCCCTCCCTACCCCATCATCAGGACACTTCCTCCTGGCCTCTGTCCTACCCCTCAATACCCAACTCTCCTTGAGATGACACGGGCCTCTTTGGTGTGGCTGTAGTCTGACCTGCCCACTGTCCCCCAGGCAGGAACTTATCCCCAACACTTCTTCTCCAGGAAATGTGAAATCTCTGCTTCTTTTCATCTTGATGGTATGTCATTTGTCATATTGGGTAATTTTTTTTCCAGGGCATGATCATTTTTATTCAAGGTTAAAGCCCCAGAGCCACACACAGTAGATTTTCCACAGATGTTTATTGATTGAACAAACATGTTGACAGTTCAGAGTGACCAGGACTTTTCTGATTGGACATTTTGCTCCATGTGATAGGAGTCTACTCTCGCCAGTCTCAAACAAGGTTGCTGTGGTCTCTTGCTGGCTTTTGGAACTCCTGTTTTGAAATTGTTTGACATGTATATCTAGAACGCTTGTAAGAGACCAGACTTGTGCCTGGTATTCAAGTCCCCCTCCCCCATCTCTCATTCCCCACCACTGCCTTTCCTGTCTGGAAAGAGGAACAAGGTCCCTGTGCTTATTTTCCAGGTGCTTCTGAGGCAGGAGCATGCTCACATTCATGGCCTCTGACAGTGAGGAAGAGGTGTGCGATGAGCGGACATCCTTGATGTCAGCCGAGAGCCCCACATCACGCACCTGCCAAGAGGGTAGGCCAGGCCCGGAAGATGGAGAGAACACTGCCCAGTGGGTAGGTCCCACCAGCAATTGTCACCCTTGAAACAGAGCCATTGTGGGAAAAGAAAAAGAAAACAGGACCACGAGGTCCCTATGTCTTTTTTTCTTAAGATTTATTTTTATTTTTAGTTATGTGTATTAATGTGTCTGTGTGGAGGTATATGCATATGAGCTCAGGTGTCCAGGGAGGCCGGAAGGAGCTGGAGAAATAGTTGTGAGTCTCCTGACATGGGCGCTGGCAACTGAACTCAGGCTAGCACTCAGGTGCTTTTAACTGCTGAGCTGTCTCCAGCCCCCTCCTGTGTTGGGTCTGTCATGTCTCCCTAAGACTTTGGTGCTGAAAGTGGGGTCGCCAGTGTGCTATGCTTGGGAAGCTTACTGGTGCCTTTAAGGAATGGAACCTTGTGGAGAGCTTCAGGTCACTGGAGGGGGTGGAGCTTAACTGTGGGGCTCCAGGCCCCTCCTCTCTCTCTCTCTCTCTCTCTCTCTCTCTCTCTCTCTCTCTCTCTCTCTCTCTCTCTCTCTCTCTCTGTCTTGACTATGAGGTGAGTAGCTTGCCCCTCTCCATGGTTTCTGCCGCAGTGTGTGATTACCACGGGCACAAATCAACAGGGCTAATCCAACACTGACTGACACTTCTAGACCATTTCTTTTATATATGCTGAGTTATCCTGGGTGTTTCTTAAATAGAGAGAAAGCTGCCTAACTCATGGATGAAACTAGGAATTCTTCCATTTTGGAAGAGCAAATAAACATAAAAATTAGCCAAAGTGGTGGCCACTGGCCATGACCCACCTGAGCAGTCTATCTGTAAGGGCTTGTAGTAGACTACACAATTACAGTATACAGTGGGCTGGCGGACACATCCCCTTCTCCTCCCACCCCTCACCTGCCTTCCAGATGCAGGCTGCTCTCTTGAGGTGCTTTGAGTCTGGGTGCTTGGGACCGGCCAATGGCATAGAAACATTAAGATGACAGGACAAAAGCTACTGGAAGTGGAGGATTTGGGTAGCCAGGCAGGGTGACCACGAGATGAGTTGGCCTGGGTCTCACTCCATTTTATTCCTGTGGTAATTTAAAACCTTTCCTTGCCCAGAGGCCTTTTTTCCTCTTGCCACCCTTAATCCTTAGCCTTGAAATCTGAGCCCCGTGCTCCTTGCTCTCCTCAGGCATTGCCTGTGAGTGAGCCTCAGTGGGCTCTCACAGTTCCAGGTCACTATCAACCTGTTCTCCACAGTTTCTTCCCTTCCCTCCTGGGTGTTCGTGCCTCTTAGTCGCCCCGTTTCCATCTATTAGGTTTTTCTCTCCTGGTCTCAAGTGAACAGCTAGGTTGGAACTCTCCCTGCAGGGAACTGTTCCTGGAGGGGCCATGCATTTTGATGTTCAAAGAAAGTACCCTCCAGCCTAGTTCTAATTAGCCAATGGAAATGTTTGGTCTCCCTTTCCCTTCTCCTGCCCGCCTGCTCAATGTGGCCATGTTGGTTAGCGGCCTTAGCTCCTGGTCTTGGGAAGGGCAAGGGACTTTGATGTACCCTGTGTGGCTATTCAGGCTAGCTCTAAACCTTCTTTACCACTGTCCTAGATTTTTTATATGTCCTGAGATCCAAATTGGAGCTCACACTTCTCATGTCTAAAAAGCAGCATTTAGTCTTCTCAGTTCTACTTTCAAGAGCCCACTGTGTAGGAGCAGCTCACCCTGGGGCCTTCTGTGGCCCTCACTGTGCAGTTTTCCACAGAGGAGCCAGGACAGCGAGGAAGACTGTGAGGAGGACCCAGACCACTACGCCTGCAGTGGGGTTCCTGGGCGACCGCCGGGTCTGGAAGAAGAGCTGACCCTCAAGTACGGAGCGAAGCATGTCATCATGCTGTTTGTGCCTGTCACACTGTGCATGATTGTGGTGGTGGCCACCATCAAGTCCGTGCGCTTCTACACAGAGAAGAATGGGCAGCTGTGAGTTGGGGGCCGGGTTGGCATTGGGAGGTTGGGGTGGTGATTGATTTAGGGGGCCATAGGCTGTCTCAGCTACTGTGCCCGTAGCTCTGTGCTGGTGGCCTTGGGAAGCACTGACGAAGACTCTGGGCTCGTGTGACTTGTCTGGCTGCATATCTGACCTGAGTGCCTCCATTTCCGTGGCTCTCTGGGGACCTTCCAGACACTCAGCAACAATTGGAACTGCTGAGGTCTAAGCAGCTATGGGGTTCTCAGCCTCTTTAATGTGCATAATTAAAGTGGGTTTAATTATGGGGTAACCTGGAGAATTAGGTGGGCAGTCCACATGAAAGGTGCCGTGTTACAGTGTTCGCCGAAGACTAAGCTGAATCTGAATACAGGTAGGCTCTGGTACCATAGCATTGAGCTCCATGTACCAAGTGCCTGGTCCTGGCCCCACGGTGTCTCAAACACCATGTGACCCCAGTTGAGTCACATCCTATCTGGGTCTCTGTTACCTTAGATGTGAGGTGACAGGGTTGGAGCAGATGATTTCTTAGCATACTTCCAGCAGACGAGGAAGACTTATCAGGCCCTTTTATCACTTTAATGAATAGAGAATGGAGAGCTCCCTAACTTAGTCCTTTCCTCTCCCCTCCCTGGCTCCTCACTGCCGAACACATCCTCAGCATCTTTGCCTTTAGAGACTTGCTCTTCAGTCTGGATTTTAGTCATTTTCATTCTTTAGGAAAGAGGAGATGGGAAGGTTCCTACCCCTAAGAAGCTTGTATCCTGTGCGGGGCTCATAGTAGCACAGATAGAAGGCTTTGGGAGAACAGGGCCAGCATAGTTCCTGGCAGGCTGAGCTGGGAAAAGCAAGGTACTAGAGCTGAGGCAGTACCTGTGGCTGCAGAATGGTGATGGAATGTGTTGTCAGAGTTCTCCAGGGGATCAGAACCAATGAAAATGTATTTATTATGAAAGAGGATGTATTAGATTGGCTTACACAATAAAGTAGTGTAAAGGGATATATTAGATTGCTATATCCAATAGTAGGTAGTCTAACAATAGCTGTCTGCACATTAAAGAGGCTGAGAACCCCATAGCTGCTTAGACCTCAGCAGTTCCAATTGTTGTTGAGTGCCTGGAAGGTCCCCAGAGAGCCACGGGTCTTTGTCCACATTGGAAGGCTGAGGTTCTAGTGTCAGTGAAGGGTAGCAACAGCAGCAACAGTAGGGTGGATGTGTGCACTAACAAGGAGCAACAAAGGCAGGCAGGCAAAGCAACCCTGCTTCTCTGTAACCCTTTCCACCTGGGCTGCCACGGAAGGAACCGCCCACCCCGGGCAGGGTTAATCTTGCCCAGAACCTCCCTCACAGACCCACCTAGAGGCAGACTACTTAGCTGACTCCATATCCACTCACAGTGACAATCAAAATTATTCACATGGAGAAGCAGGCAGCCGATCTTGCGGGTAGTGACGAGAGCTAAGGACCCCGAAGTGGGGTCGAGTGAGTGGAGGAGGCAGGCTTCGGTGGGATACAGTCTGTCCTTTCTGTCATGATGTTCCAGTTATCAGAGTGCTACAAGTCCTCGTCCCTAGAGGCAGAGGCCACTCACACAGATAGTGACGGCCCAGCCAATGCCAGGGTTCTAACTGAATCTCTTCCGGTGACCTCTTCAGCATCTACACGCCCTTCACTGAGGACACGCCCTCAGTGGGCCAGCGGCTCCTCAACTCCGTGCTGAACACCCTCATCATGATCAGCGTCATCGTGGTCATGACCATCTTCCTGGTGGTACTCTACAAGTATCGATGCTACAAGGTGAGGCCTGTGGCCCTTTACCTCCCCTCTGCCCTGCCCCCTCTACCCCTCCCCTCTGCTCTGCTGTGATGTAGATGGAGCAGGTTCCTTCTCTCTGCAGAGGTGGTTGCCTTTTCATGCTCTCTGACACCATGGGAAGAGGACCTAATGCTGGCTTTTAAACTGCATGGCCCCACCCCACCCACTGTCTTCTGAGCTCTTCACCACTGTGTGTAACACATTCTCCTGCTCCGAACGGAGTTAATTTTATTTCTTCTGAAGTTCTGATTTAGTTCCTTCACCCCAGGCTTATTTTTATCTTTCCGTCTCCCTTTACATAGGGTTGCTCATGTGCTCAGTGAAGGTCTCTTGGCCCTGGAAGCCTTTGGGCTAGATTCTCCTGTAGACCTCAAGTCTCCCCATGGGGTACTGGGAGAGTCACATCCCCTGTGACCCCAGTTATAGACAACATCATCCCCAGTGATGTCATACTCCCTGCCCCAAGATCACCAAATGGGGATTAAATGTTGGGCCTTGCACACACTAGTCAAAAGGTATACCGCGAGCAATTGTGTTGGAAGAGGGCTGTATGCCCGCCATGGTCAGCGGTCACCTCTCTCCTTTTACCACATGGGTTCCAGGGATTAAACTCGGGCCCTCAGCCTTGGCAGCAAGCACCTTTGCCTACCCTCTGACCCATCTCTCCTGCCCACTTTCTATAATTTTGTAGAGGAGGTCTCGCTAAGTTGACCAGACAATCCTCCTGCCTCAGCTTCACCAGTTAAACTGGTGTTACACTCCTGTGCTACTAGGCCTTACTGTACCATCAACTTTCAGATACTGGATTTAGGCTGCAGGCTTTGAAACCGTAACTAACAGGAAGTTGAGCTAGGCATTACCTATTCAAAACAGTTGCCAACGCATAGCATGGTCCTTTGTGTTCTGGCAGCTGTGCGTATGGAGCAGGAAGAGAAGACAAGGCCATGGAGCAGGCCAGCTGGGCGATAAGGAGTTGAACCATGGGAGGAGCTATCAGGAAATGTTCCATGGACAGAAGCTTAGCTCATCAGTAACGATTGCCCATGCAAATGAGGCAGGGCTTCCATATACACTAAAGGGGAAGGAGGGGCAAAGGGGGTAGGAATGTGGGGGAGGGCGGTTTAGACATAGCAAACATGACAGTAAGCTAGAAGTAATCCTGCTGTGGTCAGGGTGTGTCACATGGCCAGTCACAGAGAAGTGGCTTGACCATCCATTGAGTCAGGGTCATTGGGAAGTTGAGACGACATAGCCCAGAGAAGCGGTAGTTGGGGCAAAGAGTGAGTAGGTTCCCGAGGCCATTCCTTTTCTTCCTGTAAGGCTGGGTGTGGTGTACAGCCCAGCCCCGGCCCTTCCTCCAGGTGGGCTGAGCTGCTGACCAAGGTTAGTCCTTAGAAGTGAAGAGAGGCTGGGAGGAAGGGACACTGTCTTACCCTTGATGGCTGAGTCTTGTTCCTGACCCCTCCATGCTCAGCAAGGAAAGGAGGGGCTGCTCTTCTGAGGACTTGCTGGGAGCTCCTTGGTGGGAAGGGACGGCTTCTGTCAAGCCCCTCAGGAGGCTTGCCCTGCTCACTCAGTCTAAGCAGCAGCCAGTGAGTCCCTGACTCTGTCTGGATTGGATTTCATCTTACCTGCCAGATACTCTCTGTCTTTGTGACGTCTTCCGGTGGGGACTTTGCAGGCTGCCTTCAGGGAGTCAGGGTGCTGTCTGGAGGTAAGGACTGGCAGCCTGTTCTTTGCACATGGTGAGTGTGCAGAGGTGGGCTAGCATAGGTAGGGGGTCAGCAGACTCGTAGGAAGCTCGTCTCCTCCAGACACTTGTAGGTGCCTAGGGAAGACTCTCTAAGGGGCCCAGCCCTCCTTTCCTAACCGGGAAGCATGTCCAGGCTCCTGTTCATGGTTTTAGAGATATTGCAGAAATGTGTTACCAGAGTTAGCACTGGAACCTGCTGTGGCAGCCCTGACAAGCCGGGCGTGGCTTCTTGTTATCTATAAGTTAGTTTTAAAAAGTCAATAGTAAAATAGCATAAAAGAAGATTTATCCAATATGGCCACATTGGGACGTGGGACAAAGAGATCCAGTGCCCCCCCCCATCCATTGACTCCCCATCATGCCAATCTCCCATCATCACAAGGGTAGGGTTGAAGTAGAAGGTCAGAGATCTGCATAGCTGAACAGTCTCAGTCAAGGCCTGGGCCTGCCCATCATTGTCTGGGCCTCCCTTTCATCCCGATGCACTGTTGGGAGTATGTGAAATCTATCCAGGGGACCAGTTCCTCTGGCTAGTATCAAGCTTTGTTGTTTTCCTTTTGGAAGCATGAAATTCTGCAGGAAATTTTAATTCATTGGGTTTTTCTTGAAACAGGGTTTCCCTGTGTAGCCCTGGCCATCCTGGAACTCACTATGTGGACCAGGTTGTCCTCTGACTTGGAGATCCACCTGCCTCTGTCTCCCAAGTGCTAGGATTAAAGGCATGTGCCACCACCACCCAGTGCCACCTCTGGTGGCTGAAGGGAAGGGCAGATGGAAGTTTCTAGCTCTCTGGAGTATCTCCATTCTGCTAACGGCCCTCTTGTTTCTGTTGTCCAGTTCATCCATGGCTGGCTGATTATGTCCTCACTGATGTTACTGTTCTTGTTCACCTACATCTACCTCGGGTGAGTGCTGGCTGTGAACAGCCGCTCCCTGTGCCACCGCTGGGTAAGAGGGAGCTTGGCAGGGAGAGGTGTCACCCTCAGTGTCAGCTGCTCCAGGAGCCCAGGCCTCCAGAGTGGGCTCCGTGGTAGGTCACGTGTTCCTTTCTGGCTTTTGACTGCAATGAGCCTAAAGGAAGCATGGGAAAGCCTTCTCAGAACTCGTAGCCAGTGGACGCCTCTCGAGGATGCGTTCTACGTGCAGGGAGGGGTGTGGCTAACCCTGAGTTCTTCCCAGCGAACCTGCCCTCTTGCTCTTTGATTTTGGATATCAGCCTGAGACTCAAAGAGAAACAGCTTTCGAGGACCCCAGCTTTGCACAGGGCTTTCCGGAAAGGCGGGCCCCTCGCATGAGCATGTGAGCCACACACCAGCTTTTGATTCACTTCCTACCACATTCCAGAAAATACGGAGTGGTTAGGTGTGGGGTCATGGAAATGGAGGGTGGGAATGTTGTAAATAAAATCCAGATTGGGACTTAATGGCTGAGGAGCAGAGGGCATCAAACAACTTAGGGTGTGGCACCCTTCCCACCCTGAGTGCCACATGCCCTGCTCCACCTTGGGCCTGCAGGGAAGTACTCAAGACCTACAACGTGGCCATGGACTACCCCACACTGTTCCTGGCCGTCTGGAACTTCGGAGCAGTGGGCATGGTGTGCATCCACTGGAAGGGGCCGCTGGTGCTGCAGCAGGGATATCTCATCATGATCAGCGCACTCATGGCCCTGGTGTTCATCAAGTACCTGCCGGAGTGGTCTGCCTGGGTCATCTTGGGTGCCATCTCTGTGTATGGTAGGCAGCTTGGGCCTGGTGGGAACCTGGATGAATCTGGAGTGGTGTCTTAGTTACCCTTGCATTGTTGTGACCAAAATGATTGACAGAAGCAATGTAAGGGAAGAAAGATTTATTTTGGCTCACAGTTTTGGATTTTGGAGGGTCCAGTGTCATCGTGGAAGGAAGGCAGGCAAGGGGGCGTGACTCACTAGGAGCAAGTGACAAAGGCTCCTTGCAGTGGCCCAGGAAGCAGGGAGCTTATGGGAAGCGGACTGGGTCTAACCCGCAAAAGGCCGCCCCTGGTGATCTGCACCCCTTAGCTAGCCCCCACCTCCCAAAGAGTCCAAAGCCTCCTAAAATAGTGTCACCAACTAGAGACGAAGCATCCAAACCACGAGCCTCCTGCAGACATTTGACCCCATGTCCTGAGAAGGTCTTCCCACAGACCCCCATGTGATACTTGGGGCACACACCCCAAATGCCCACTCTCACTGCCCACAACTGCCACTATGCCATCCTGCGTGGACGTGCAGGAGTGAGCCGCCGGTTCGTTCCTCAGGGTGAGTCTCCGTGCACTGTGCACGCTGCCTGTCGCCGACCTTCGCTGCCAGCTGTTGACTAAGCAGCATTAGTGCCGCACCATGCCACGCTCCCATTTTAAGGAAAAACTGCTTGAGGCGTAGGGGACTAGCACTTCCAAGACCATCCCTACTTTGTGGTCCCCTGCTTTGGCTCCAGCCAGTGCAAGCTCTAGATTGGTGGGCCAGGGACACTAGTCCAGCGGCAAGGTTCCTGGTGACAGAGAGGTGGCTCATCTTTGCACCACTTGGGAATAAAGGTCCCCTTTAATATGACAAGGACATCTCTGTTTTCCCAGATCTTGTGGCTGTGCTATGCCCCAAGGGACCACTGAGGATGCTGGTGGAAACTGCCCAGGAGAGAAATGAGCCCATATTTCCTGCCCTGATATACTCATGTGAGTGGTTCCATGGCTCCGCTAGACTGTGGGGGTCAGCAGACAGCCTTTTGTGAGACATGGTAGTTGACACCATGATTTTGATAGTTGATTTTGATAGTTGATTTTGATAGTTGTGTACTCGATCTCAACCAAAGGTGAGGACCAAGTCAAGATAGCATCATGAGGGCCACCACCTACAGGAGGGTTTTACTTCTAGAGACCCTTGTAGTCTAGATCTTATCCAGGAAGAAGGTTGGGAAATCAGGGTTGGAAGGTGATTATTAGAGGGATGTGTAGACAGTCCTGTGGCCATACTCTGTCTATCATCTGGCAGTCTGCACTGGGTTTGGGCCATATCCCCATGAACCTGCTGCTTTTAGAGTCGTGTAACCACCACTCAGTCCTGCAGCTTTGGGGGCAGGGGCCCCTGTTTCTCCCTGGGGTTCATGGATAGTGCCTTGCCAGTGGAAGTTGGTCGTTTCTGAAGGGAAGGCACAGGGATTGTCTCTAGCCTTGGGGTCATGTCACAGGGATGTGGGTTTATAAATGTATTTAACAGCTGTCACCACTTTACATTGAGTCCCTACTTACTGGTGGACCCCATGTGGGACAATGATGTCTTACAGGAAGCAAGATTATGTGAACTGGGGCTCACGGAGTTCTCTGCCTGTGGTGGCAGTGGCCACCCTCTGTTTACAGTAGATCTATCTAAATATAGAGCCTGTGATTCTGGACTCTGATGCCTCAGATTCCTAGGAAACCACCAGCAGATCTGGGTAATCATAATGCATGAGGAATCAAGCTTTGAATGGAGAGTTGCCATCAGCATGCCCTTTGGCTTGGAAGCACATCCAGGGATGCTCTAAGGATGAGGGATGGATGGATGGGCACTCCCTTATGTGCAAAGGAGGCTCCTCGTCTTGGGTGGAGGTAGACTAAGGAAGCAGATTCATGTGAGCCAGGAGATAGCAAATGCCATTGAAGAGTAGGCATGGGCAAGGGGCCAAGGACTTCAGGGCCGTGGGGGAGGCCCTTTTGCAAAAGATGGCCAGGGAGCCCTCATTCATAGGTCACACTTGGGTAGGGGTTAGCACTGGGTAGAAATCTGGAGGTCAGCACTTGGGGAAAGGGGACAGCCGCAGACTCAAAGATCTGAGGTGGGGCTGGGCTGGGTATGCTCAGGGAGCACCCAGAGTCCAATGTGGTTAGAGCAGATGGGAAGAGAGGACGGTATCGAGGGAAGGTCCTGACAGTGTAAGCCCTGCAGACCTCTGTGACACATTGGTCACACTTTTCCTGAAGGACAGGTAAGCCCCTGAAAGATCTGGGCCAACACTTTCACAGGATCACATTGCCCACTAAGTGGGGGGCGAAGGGACAGTAGTGTGGCCCAGAGCCAGTTTGAAGGCAGAGAAACAACCCATGAAGGGCAGGCGTGCTCTGTATAGGGGTCCAGTAGAGACTGAGGTGAAGTGAATTCTGGGGCATTTTGCAACAGGACTTGCCAGGGTTGTAAGACAGAGTCAAGGTTAATGGCAGTGCTTAGTGTCCGAGCAACAAGGAAGACCCTCTGCCTTTTGCAGAGACGGGCAGGCTGTGGGACAGGTGTGTGTGTGTGTGTGTGGGTGTTAAGCCTGGGCTTTGGGCTGTATGGAGTATGAAAATCTCCCTGGGGAAGCAGAAATGTAAAGAGGAGTCATAGTTTAGTCAGTACCGTGCGACCCAGCAGTTTCCATGGCACCCATGTACCCAAGAGTATGAAGAGCAGGGGCTAAAACAGATATGTACGTTGTGTCCATATCTGTCATGCATGGTAGTTCAGAGCTGGAAGTATCCAAGTGTCCATCACATGGGCAGGCGCTGTATGATCACATGTGGTCTCAAGAGCAGGCAAATTTACAGACATAAGAATGAGTGGGTGGTGAATACGGGGGGCTAAACTAGGGAGCAAGTGGGGAGCCATTTGGTGGGGACAGAGTTTCGGTCTCATAAAATGGACAGAGCTTGGGGTTAGTTTCACAGCTATGAATACAGAACGCCACTGAGCCACAGACATTACACTTTAAAATGTTCATTTTGTGTGTGCATATGTGTCTGTTTGAGCATATGAACGTGTATACACCCCATGGACACAGAGGCCAGAAGGGAGACATTAACTCCTTGAGAGCTGGAATCAGGCGTTTACAAGACCGCTAGCTTGTTATAGGTGCTGGAGTGCGAGCTCTGCTTCCCGCCATTGTGCAGCACGTGCTTTTAACCAGGAACCAGCTCTTCAGTCTAAGTTTTGTCCTTATTTTATGTATATGATTGTTTGGCCTGCATGGGTCTCTATGCATCACATGCATGCAGGACCCATAGAGGCCAGAACAGGGCATTGGATCCTGTGGAAGGAAGTTACCGACACTTGGGAGCTGCCATGTGGGTGCTGGGAAACGAACCCAGAACTCTGCAACAGCAATACATGTTTTTAACCACTGAGCCATCTCCGCATCTTTGTGTTGTATTTTTTTTTTTTTTAAGACAATTTAGGTTCTAGCTATGGTGGCAAGGATCGTGACAGGCTTTTTGAGGGTTTATCTGTTTGACAGAGTATTGGTTGAAGGAGGGCAGCTGAAATTGCAACCAAAGGCGGCATTATGCGTTCAGAAAAGTCTCAAGGAAGAGTTTTGCAAGCAACAGTGGTGTGGGTCTCTAAAGGGAAAGGGTAGAAAGACTGAGCCAGTTAGTGTGGATGTTGGAGACAAGAGCATCTTCAGAACATGGAGTCGCCAAAGTAGTTCTACACCACAAGGGTTATTTCTTATTTAGAGATGGTGACATTCTTAGAAAGCATGTGGGCTGAAATCACTGTTGAAATGGCATCACAAGAAGTTGTCTATTCTACTGATGCTCTGGTCTACTTCATCATGTAAATAATTTCCACACCTTCCTTTTTGTGATAAATTGAAACCTAAAAATGATAAAGGACAATTTAAAAAAAAAAAAAAAAGACACAGTCCACCAAGCTGTTTATTGCCATTGTTATTTGAGAGGAGGGAAAAAGGCAGAGGTGAAAATGTCCATCTCCACTGAGCCAGTGACCCTGGACTCCTGCCCCTGCAGCCTTTGTCAGCCAAGCGTGAGCACATCCTGCAGGACAGAGGGGCTGTGCAGGCTGTGCGGACACAGATTGGCTCAACTTCCTCCAGGTCAGGGGCAGCAACTGTGAGTACTCCCTGAGCCGTGTCTCTTTGCTCTTTCCGTAGCTGCCATGGTGTGGACAGTGGGCATGGCAAAGCTGGATCCCTCTTCTCAAGGAGCACTGCAGCTCCCCTATGACCCTGAGATGGGTGAGTACAGGGCTCACAGCCTTGTTTCAGGGGGATCCTCATCTGCACCCCACTTGGCCTGGCCCCTCTGTGGGATAAAGTTCTGAATGGCAGTCACATTATCTGGCAGCCAGACTTTGACACCTGTCTTAGAGCAAGTGACAGTTGGACTGTCCATCCTGTGTCCCACTTCTCACCTCAGTTTTGCTGGATGTTTTTGGGGGTAGTGGTGGGGACCCTTGAGGTAGGAGGGGACTGGGGAATCTTCTTGAATTTGGAACCTTCTGACACGCCTTCCTCTCTCCCTGCCACCCCCCACGGTGTGTGATGACGGTGGTCCTTTCTTCCTGGTGTTTAGAAGAAGACTCCTATGACAGTTTTGGGGAGCCCTCATACCCCGAAGCCTTTGAAGCCCCCCTTCCTGGCTACCCAGGAGAAGAGCTGGAAGAAGAGGAGGAAAGTAAGGTGCCCAAGATCAGATGGTCTGCTTCATGGGGCAGCGGGGTGGGAGCGTCCACAAGTCTGCTGTCGCCATATTATCCCTGTTCTGGAGGGTGATGACACTAAACTTACTTAAAAATATCTGTAGTCAGATTCCACGCTAAAGCACACAGCAGCCTGCGGCCCCAGGAGTAAGTGGTCCGTCCCTTTCTCCTTTCTCTTCTAACCAAATGGCTTGCCTAAATTCCAGGCTCCTGCCTAGGCTGCCAGTCCCTGCCCCCATCTTTCCCTCGGTAGTCCATCTTGCACCTGGTCTGCAGTAGTGTGACAGAGGGCCGCAGTCATCTCGCCCCTTGCCCCTTTTTGCTGGGTCTCTTGGCTAGTGGCTTGGCCCTTCACTTCCGTTGTTTTTGTCTTTGCCTGCTTCCTGTTGAGGTCTCCCATCAGTAGGATTGGACAGGGGCCGCTTTCTTTTCTCCATGTAGGGGGTGTGAAGCTTGGCCTGGGAGACTTCATCTTCTACAGCGTCCTGGTGGGCAAGGCGGCAGCCACTGGCAACGGAGACTGGAACACCACACTGGCCTGTTTTATCGCCATCCTCATTGTGAGTGGGGTGCATGGTGGAGGGGGTTCACATCTTCTGGGGTCTTCCTTCTTAGGGGCAAAGGCAGTGAGGGGAAAGCTGCCTAACCCAGAATGTAGTCACCAAGACATGTTCCCTCCTGAGAGAGAGCACCCGGGGAGGGACAAGAGGCTTTGCTCTGGCTGCTTGGGTCTGGATGAAAGCTGCAGGGCCTGGTCCCTTAGTTCCTGGGTTGTGGATTGTCCAAGATTTATGGGAGTCGGAATAGCTGAAGGCCTTTACCCATGGGTACAGCCGGAGAGGAGTGTGAAAGGACGCCCCGCCCACTCCACAGCTACATGTTCCCTGTGCTACCCCATAGAATACTGAATCCTGTGTTATCCAACTCCAGCAGTAGCGTGACCTAGAGAAGCTCTGCTGGTTGCTACTTAAGCTGAGGTGTTACGGCAGGTTTTTCCTACCCGCCGGCCTCCCTGTCCTGCCACCAAAGTCCCGCCGCCATGTGAGCCCCAAATAACACTCAGAGACTCTGTATTTGATACAATCCTGTTGGCCAGTTACCATTATTGTTTATGGGCTAGCTCAGCCTTAATTATTAACCCATTTCTACTTATCTAATTATTTCCATGTGGCTCATCTTATCCGGGAGCCGCGGCTGGCATCTTCTTTCCTCCCTGGTCTACATCTTGACTCCTCCCAACTACTTTCTCTTTCCTCCTCCTAGTCTCCTAGCCCCGCCTATGTTTTCTATTGGCCACAGTGCTTTATTAATTAACCAGTATGAGAAACATATTTACAGAATAACATCTCCCATCACTGGGGGACATATCCTACAGTGTCATCTTAGAAAATGCTTCCTTTTAGATATTGGGAGAGTCCCTGAGAGGGCTGTCATGCCTTGGGTGGAGAGCATAGTTAACGCTGGTGCTCTGTCCAGTGCCCAGAAGAGCTTGTTTGTGTCCACACAGGATAACAGACCCCAGGCTCCTCCCCTACATTATTGTCTTGACGTGGGACTCATTGTCCTATGGTCAGGGCAGGTACTTTAGGGCCTTGTCCTTACCCTGGACACCAAGGATGGAGATAGAAAGGGTCATGACCATGTTTGCTTCCAAAGGGCTAATAACATGGCATCTCTGGTTTCCTTGGTGTCTGCTGCTGAGTACCTCAGTAGGGTTAGAATTTCATTTTAGTTCATCTGTGTGGCTTGTAATGCATGTTCCCCCAGAGAGATGCTTACCATCCCGTTTGACTGCTGTCCCCAGATGGAGATGCCAAGTGGCTTGGATAAGTCCATGTCCACCCTTAGCCAACACACAGGTGTCCTGATTGAGGGGGATGTGTGAGAGAGGACCCTGCCCTGTGTCCCTCGAGGGGCCATCGAGTATCTAGAAAAGGCAGTTGCATGTCTATCTCAGTTCAGGCCAGTCTCGGGGGTTGCTCCGTCCACCCTGGTAGACTCATCGCTTTCTCTCCCCTTGATGTCCCGCAGGGTTTGTGTCTGACTCTCCTGCTGCTTGCTGTGTTTAAGAAGGCCCTGCCTGCCCTCCCCATCTCCATCACCTTCGGGCTCATCTTCTACTTCTCCACGGACAACCTGGTGCGGCCTTTCATGGATACATTGGCTTCTCACCAGCTCTACATCTGACGGGAGACAGGGTGTGGCTCTGAGGGCTGTAGGAAGCTTCTCTGGATGCAGGTGTTTAGCTTTCCACTCTAGTGCCATATATATTTTTTTTAAACAACTTTTCTTTCCTTACAAAAAAAGAACTTAAAAAGTGCCGTGTTTACTTTGTGACGAGGAAGCAGAGGCTGCTCTTTGGTGATAGCAGTCTTGTCACCAGATTGTGGCTTCCCTGCCAGAGTGTCTCTAACACCAGTGGGATGCTCAGCACGTTTATCTTCAGGGATGAGGTCACGGGTGTGGAGCAGGTCTGTTAACCTCCAGGGTTGAACAGAAGGACATGTGCATCAGTGGGGACTGGGAGGCATGGTCAGGAAGGGACACTAAGTGCCATCACCCTGACCAGAGGAAAAAAGCCAGTTTGCAGTCATGGATGTGCTTTGTTTGTGATGTCTCTATTACTTTAGTACCTTTAGAAGTGAGTTCTGTTCTTAATGACAGCAGTGGCTGCTGGGAAGTGGTTTAATATCAATACCAATAAATAGATGCTCCTGTTGGAATGCTGGTGTTTGGTCCCTTTGTTTACACTGACTGCTCCCTGCATCCTGGGGTTCTCCAGAGGTGGTGTGCACTGTGTAGCCGGAGGGACAGACTTAACTCATCATCCAGGACAGAGGCTTACTGCCTTGCACTTCTGCACTCAGTTCTTAACTAGAAAGTTCCACAGCAGGGTATTGGGAGGCACTGGGACAGAGGCCTGCTGGGACCCCACAGAGCCCTGGCCTTGGCCTTGGTGGGTTATATGGGGCATCAGAAATGCTGCAAGGGCGTTGCTAAAATGCTGAGTGTTTCCTTTGATGGATGTCTTCTGTTAGGAGCCAGCAACCCCAGAATCGGGCCTGCCTGGGTTCAGACAGTTGCTCCCAGTCCCTGCCTGTGGTGAAAGGCAGGTCCTTCCTTCTGCATCAGCCTGGCACATGTTGCAGAGTCTCAGAAGTACCTCTGGGTGGGGACATGAGGCCACAGGAGATTCTGAGCAGGCTGCTGCCCTGCTGAGGCTGCTGAGAAAACCCAGGTATGTGCTAGCTCTGCCTACTCTCCAATAGGAACACTGTGTACTGCTGGGTATTGGAAGAGAGATGAGCTGTGTGTGTGTTTTGGGGTTTGATGAGAGATTTCTTCCCCCTGAGCTACTTGCTGAGACAGAGGAGACCCCAGAAGTCTGGCAGAGGCCACACTGCCTGCTGGTGTGGGTGGTGTTGGAAGCTGGAATGTGGCTGGGATGGAGGAGAGGCTGAGAGGTCAGGGAGCAGTGGTAAAAGCTCCCAGGGGCTGCAGGAAAAACCCAAAAAGTTCATTACATTTGTTGACTATGGAAATGTTTATCTTCCGTAGAGTGGCTTTGGGGTGAAATGTCTACGAAGATTGGATAAATATTTTCATCTTGGCAGCTTAAAGAGATGTTTATGAAAGAGCTAGCCGGGGATGTTGGGGACAGGCCACACTCAGGGAAAAGAGGAAATAGAGGTGTTTCACCAGGGCATAAACACACTGACACCGAGGGTGTGCGATGGGCTTGGCTCCTGGAGGGCACCGTGGTTCCCGCTAAGAGGAGGTGTTGGGAAAACACATGTTAGGAAAGTGAATCGTGAGAGAGAAAGGAAGGCTCCCTGAGTAGATTCAGCCTGACCTCACAGCAGGAGGACCCAGCACACAGTGGAAAAGACCAGAAAGACCAGATAGATTCTATCGTTCCCAAAGGGACATCCATCCCCAAAGGGACAGTGAGCAGGTCTGCAAACCCTACACCTGCCCCCCACAGAGCCAGTCAGCTAATAGCTTCCTTATTTGTCTCAGAAATAAAACTGCAGGGTTCTAAAGTGATTGTAAAGATGATGACTCAATCCTATTGCCTATCACCATGGATCAATTTGTTCATCTTTTTAAAAATTTTTTGACAATTTCATGCATAATGTACTTTGATTGTCTTCTCCTTCCCCCTCCCACAGGAACCCCTCTTCCCACCAATTCTCACTCTTATATTCATAGCTGATTTTGCTCTTTGTTTGTGGACCCCTGCTGTTTAATTAGGGTTGCCATGGGTGTTTATCTGAGTAAGGACTGGTGGCCCCAGGACTGTGACTCCTCCCCAGCAACTGTGAGTGGCCTGGAACTCCTCTGGGAGGGGTGGGGCCTAGCACCTCCCTCCCCCTTCCATGATGGACTGTTAGTAGTCTGTATCCCAGGCTGGTAGTTTTTTTTAAAACAGATGTTGGCATTTTTTTTTAACTTTATAGAAATGTTTTCATTCTGTAGGGTGTGTGTGTATATGTGTGTGTGTGTAGGTGTGTGCATGCGTGTGTGTAGGTGTGTGTGTAGGTGTTTGTGCATGTGTATGTGTGTGTAGCTGTGTCTTGTGTAGGTGTGTATGTGTACGTGTGTGTACATGTGTGTATGTAGGGGTGTGTAGGTGTGTGTGTAGGTGTGTAGGTATGTGCATGCGTGTGTATAGGTGTGTAGAAGCTGTGTGTGTAGGTTGTGTGTAGTAGTTGTGTGTGTAGGTGTGTGTGCATGTGTGTGTGTGTAAGTGTGTGTGTAGGTGTATATGTACATGTGTATGTGTGTGTAGCTGTGTGTTGTGTAGGTGTGTGTGTACATGTGTGTGTGTGCATGTGTGGTGTGTGTAGGTGTATATGTGTGTGTGCATGTGTGTGTGTGTTAGCTGTGTGTTGTGTAGGTGTGTGTGTACATATGTGTGTTTGCATGTGTGTGTAGGTGTGTGTGTGTGTGTGCATGTGTGTGTAGGTGTGTATGTGTGTTTGCATGTGTGTGTAGGTGTGTATGTGTGTTTGCATGTGTGTGTAGGTGTGTATGTGTGTGTGTGCATGTGTGTGTAGGTGTGTATGTGTGTTTGCATGTGTGTGTAGGTGTGTATGTGTGTGTGTGCATGTGTGTGTAGGTGTGTATGTGGGTGGGTGGGTATGTGCAAGTGCATGTGTGCATCCGTGATAGGGATGAATGTTCAGTCTCATGCTAAGGGAGCACTGTACCACACTCCCAGCCCAATGACCTTCCACTATCATATCCCAGGGACATGTCTGTGAACTCCAGCTCTGACGTTTGGATTTTGTGTAGGTCCCACTGTCTGTTCTCTTCTTGATGGGCATTTGGGGTTTTGCGATGTCTCGGCAATGAGCACCACCTTTTGTGAATTTGGAGATGCCCTGGAGACCCCCTGCTGCCGTTCCCTCTGTGCTTAGTGTCTGTTTGATTCCCAGGAGTAATATCAGAACCCCCTCCTCCCCAGCTCTACCAGCACTTGGTAGCGGCACATTTTTTCATTGTGGTCTAGAAAATGAGTGTCATCTCTTTCAGGCTGGTGACTGCGGTGAGATGAAGCATCCTTGCACGTGTGGCTGTGCAGTTTTCATCTTCTGCTAGCTCTGTGGTCACATCCTTTGCTCATTTTGCATTTGTCTTTTTCTTACCAGCAGCCATGTCTCAAAAAATACACAACTCTGTAAAGGTGCTGGCTAGCATCTCATCACTCACAGTCACCACAGAACATTGACATTTCAGGCAATGACAAACTGCATTATTAGTAATGCCCTAGCCATCACTGTTTGAGTAAATATGTTCTATGATGTTTGACTTATGAACAAAAATCATGTCAGCATGCTCTGTCATTTACTTAAATATTTTTTACATTTACTCGTGTGTGTGTGTGTGTGTGTGTGTGTGTGTGTGTGTGTGTGTGTGTGTAAATGGCACACATCTGGAAGCTGGAGGACAATACTTCTTTCCTTGTACTGTATTGGTCCCAGGGTTTGAGCTCACACCATCAGGCTTGGTGGCAACTGTCTTCATGGACTGAGTCATCTCACTTGTCCCTACCTGTACTTTCTTGTCCACCATGAAGTCTGGTTGTAAGGGTGTTGCCAACTGCCTTATGTGGCTGGCCCTCCTACCCTCCCTGAGGGGGATTTTGCTGTGCCAAATTAGTTTGAAGATGTACGTTGCTTAATGTATCTTCTGTCTTTGTGGTTTATCCGCCTTTGGGTCTTACGAAATCTTTCTGCACCCTCAAGGGTTTCTAAAAGTTAATGTCTTTGTTCTGATGATACGATTTTTAATTCATCTGAGATTTTTATGGTTGTTTAGGAGGGAGCTAACTGGGGTCTTCTGGTTCTATAACCAGGTGTCCAGTATATTGCAGAACTCTCCCAACATATGCCATTTCTATACGAGGCCATGGACCTCTGGACTCTCCGCTCTGTCCCATGGCACTGGCTCTCTACTCCAGACTTTGCCAGGTCACTGAAGCTGTAGGACTCTGGCGGGGGAGAGAAGACAGCACTCCTAACAGGCCCCAGCCCCGGGACCTTGAGGCAGAGGGAGGTCAATCCCTAAAAGATGCAAAGCTTCCCAGCGGCACAGCGAGGAACACAGGGATTGGCACACACGGCCATCCTATGGGAGGGTGACCTGGAGTGGAGTCCCGCACATGGAGAGCACGCCTCATTGTCCAGTCCTCTCTCTCCTCTGTTCCCATTCACCACCATGGGTAGGAGGATGGAAGGTGTACCTGCAACCCACCACCTCAGCTTTCACACCACCCAGTCCTGCAACTCCCCTCCCACTCTTGCTCCTGTGCTTTCTAATCACCATCCTCCCCCTACAAAAGAAAAGGACTCACCCACACAAACGGCCTGTAGCATCCTTTCCTGCCTTGAAGCCATCCTGTTGGATAGACTCGAAACCCTACTGTTGCCAGTTTTCTTGTCCCACTGGGTCCTGCCACCCTTGAGCCCCAAATAAACACACCGGATACTATATTAATTATTAAACTGTTGGCTGATGGCTAGGGCTCCTTATTGGCTAGCTGTCTCTTAATTATTAACCCATAACTATTAATCTATGTATTTCTACATGGTCGTGGCTTACTGGAGAATGCGGGGACCTGTTACTCCTTCTGATGGGCTCTCCTGCCTACCGTTCCCAGAATTCCCCTCTTGTCTCCTAGCCCTGCCTTTCTTTCTGCCTCATTAGCCAAACAGTGTTTTACCCATCAACCAATAAGAGGAACCAATATACAGGAGGACATCCCCATCACCCTACTAAACCCATTTCTGTTTTTAAAACTCAACCCCTTTCCCACTCTTTCTTTGACTATTTTACTCTAAATGTTTTTTTTTCTGTTTGTTTTTGTTTGTTTGTTTTTGGAGGGGTGTCTATGTTTGTTTTTTCTCATCTTTGCTGATTCTATCGCCCAGTGTTATCCTGACCACTCACATGACTTCCACCCCAGTTTCTAGTCTTCCTCATTGGCAGAACCCTCATGTGTCCAGCACACTGCCTCAAGCGCTGACTCAGCTCCTGCTGTCCAGGGCTAAGTGGAAGTCCAGGGGGTGAGTCCTCCCGAGAAGCTGCTTTCTTGATGTAAAAGAGAGAAAAAACGTCCTCAGTGGTCATCTATCTGTCTATGCCTTCTTATTTTCTTCTTGCATGGGGCACAAACATGATGTTGTGATGTCACAGTCTCTTTGTGACCATGAAGATAAGCGCCTCCAGCAAAGTGTACACAGCAGAGACGGAAATTACAAGGAGGCTGGGGACTTAGTGACCTGTTTGGGCAGTTGCCCCAGCTTCCTACAACCTTGTTACATTGTAAGAAACAAACCTTTCTCTGACTACACCATTGTAGTGCTTTAATACATAAAGTCAAATGCAAGCCTGATCTAATTTCCAAATGTATTTCTATGTCAACGTCCCTGCTGGCGCCATCGCTGTTCTACTCAGTATCTCCATCTCCCTTCTCCTGCTTCCACCAACACCCCGATATGTTCCTGTACTGCTCAATGCCCCAAAGCACTCTGCTTAGCACCTTACGCTCTCTCTCTCTCTCTCTCTCTCTCTCTCTCTCTCTCTCTCTCTCTCTCTCTCTCTCTCTCTCTCTCTCTCTCTCTCTCGCATCAGCTCAGGTACACAACAGAAATAAAGGAAGGGCCCACAACTATGTGTTGGGAAGGATTTTGATATATCCTCATGAATGTGAACTTTGTCTCCAAATGACGAACTTCTCATGCAGCTCAGCAGACAGGGCATCATAGATGCACATTTCCTCTGAGGTTTTGTCTCCAGCGTCCCCACTCCTGGTAGCAAATCCTATCTTCATTTGGTTAGAAGGAATGGAACCATTTAGATGACAGCTAATCATACACATGATTCTTTCTGCTTATAACTCCAACTGCCTTTAAAAAAAAAAAAAAAAGACTCCTGCTCGGCTTCTGTTGACACAGGGTCTGACCAGGCTGATTGGAGTGGAATGGTGTTGTGGAATAATTCTTACAGAAGAATCTGCTGTGGCCTCAGTAGTAGTTGTCTAGTTTTGTTTCAACATAGCACAAGCTAGAGCTACCTGAAAGGAGGGAACTTTAGTTGGGAAAATGCCTCCATGAGATCCAGCTGTGGGGCATTTTCTGATTAGTGATTGATGGGGGAGGGCCCAGCCCTTTGTGGGTGGTGCAGTCCCTGGGCAGTGGGCCTGGGTTCTATAAGAAAGCAGGCTGAGCAAGCCATGAGAGCAAGCCAGTAAGCAGCACCCTCCATGGCTTCTGCGTCAGCCCCTGCCTCCAGGATCCTAACATGTTTGAGTTCCTGCCATGATTTCCTTCAGTGATGGACTGTGATGTGCAAATGTGAGCCAAAACCCCTTTCCTCTCCAGGTGGTTTTGTCATAGCAATGGTAACCCTGTCTAGGACACTTTCCTAACCTTGGATCCAGTCATCCAACCTACAGTGGTGAGAGTGAACAGGGGGCTTGTGGGAGTCTTGGTGACGACATGATTCTGCCTAACCATGGTGCTTGGCGCACCTCTGTCTCCTCAGTCTGGACATCTGCATTTTTGGAATTCAGAAGATTCTGTTTATGTCGTACTTCCTCTCCTGACATCCCCTCTCACGTTAGGTCTCTCAACCCCTGAACTGGTTTACTTACTGTGTATACAGTGTTCTGCCTGCATGAGTGCCTGCATGCCAGGAGAGGGCGCCAGATATCATTACAGGCGGTTGTGACCCACCATGTGGTTGCCAGAAATTGAACTCAGGACCTCTGGAAGATCAGCAACCAGTGCTCTTACTGCTGAGCCATCTCTCCAGCCCTGAAGCCAGTGCCCTTAATCACAGAGATGTCTCTCCAGCCCCATTTTAGAGTGTTCTTCATGGCAAGTAGGAACTTGGTGCCCCCAATCTTGGTTCAAGTCTGCTGCTGGAAACCTGCCAAGTTTAACCAAGTTCCCCTTCTGTCGTTTCACATCTCACAAACTCAAGGAGACAAGAAAGTATACACAGGGCATTGGCCTCCACTCACCAGTTCCTAAAATATTAAGAAATCATGGGACTGTGGTACCCACAGAATTCATTTCTATTCTACCAGTAGCCATGGGCAGATGCCCACCGCATCTCCCTGGGCTTCGGTTTCTTAGGTTTATAAAGTGAAGAGTTTAAGATGTACTGAAGATCCATCAACTACAGGTTTCAAGAGCCCATGCACAGCTACTGAGGAAGCTAAGGTAGGAAGACTGCAAGTTCAAGGCCAATGTGGACATCTTTGTCAGAGGCACTGACTTCAGTCTCCGGGACTACTTAAAAAAAAGGGGGTGGTGGTGAAGGGAAAGGGGGGTACAGGTACAAGTCAAATAGTATTTCAGTATACTTAAAATATACTATAGAACTATTCAAACCATTTCCTAATGGCAACAGAGTCTACTCTCTAGAATAAGGCACGGGGCAGGTACCCCTCATGCAGCTGTGAGTGAGGAGGGCACCAGACACTGGCTGGGCTCTGCCTGCTATTCAGTCCTGGCCTTCTGTTCTTACTATCCCGGGCCCCATGGGTTAAGGGCAGTGCCCAGGCTAGTGCAGCTAAGGGACTCCATGAGCAGGGCCACAGAGAGGACCTGGGCAGATCAGTTCTGAATTGAGAGCAAAAGTCCTTTATCCACACAGGAACTTGTTTACAGTCCACCTGGTGTGTTCTAGAAAACACGGAGACAGGGCATAGTCTCACAACCTTGTGCGTTGATTCTTTGAAAGATGTTTCCATTTCCAGAAGCTCAAGACAAAGGAGAGTTGCTTGGATGAATGTGCGCTATCCTTAGGTTGGAGCATGCAAGCGGATTCGAGCCAGCTACACTGCAGGATGGCTTAACACAAGATTTCCATGAATTCCTCCAGGAACAACTAGGAGGCTGCAACTTTCTAGGAAGAAAAGGAGGAAGACCAGCTTGATTGACACAGTCACTGTGTCTTCTATAGGGCAAGCTTCCCACTTGGTCATGAAGCAGCAAGAGAGCCATTACTGGATGCTTAAAAAAAAAAAATGCAGGCACCATTTTCTTAGATCCCCTGGCCCCAAGAACCATGGGCCAGGCAGACTTCTATTCTTCATAAATTGCCAGGTCTCCAGTATTTTGTTATAGCAATGGAAAATGAGTTGAGCCAAGAAACAGTAGAACAGAGGATGGCTAACTTCTGCTCCAATAACTTTCTTTATTTTTCTTTAACTTAAGTACCTGTTGTCTATTGATGAAAAATAGAATCTCAACTAAGTCCTGTTAACTCAGTCTTGTGAGTTATCCTTTTTTTTTTCCCTGTGGCCCATGTGACAGCAACACTTGGGGGATGGAATCTGATGGGTACATGTGGGATTCAGTTGACATCTTTCTTTCCCCTCCTCTCTCTCTCTCTCTCTCTCTCTCTCTCTCTCTCTCTCTCTCTCTCTCTCTCTCTCTCTCCCTCCCTCCCTCCCTCCCTCTCTCTCTCCTCTCTCCCTCTCTCTCTCTCTCTCTGTGAAAACACAAACCATAAAATGTAATCATCTTCAGTTTTAAGTTCTGGTTGCATTTATGTTGTTGTGAAACAGAGCTCCGAAACTTTCCCATCTTGCAAAACTGAAACTCTGTACTCATTAAACAACCCCCACACTCAGCCCCAACTACCAGGCTCCTGAATCCACTAACCTGTTAGCTGTTTCTATGGTTTTGACTACTCTAGATCCTTCCTATGAGAGTGTCTTTCGCCAATCATATCCCCATCAACAAGCGTCAGACCAAAATGCAGAGTTTTCTTAGCACTGGAAAGCTATTCTTGTGAGTGGATAGTTGACAAAGAGGCAGGCCACTGAGAGCCCTGCTACACCATTTTTGCTGTGTTCCTTCCCTGGGATCACTTTTTACCAGACTAGTTTGTTGTTGAGTTAAAGATGTTTTTTACATGTGTGAGATATAGACACATGATTTGCAAGTATTTTCTCCCATTCCACAGACTGACATTTTGCTTGCAGACTGTCTCCCTCAACAGAAGTAGCTAAGATGTCTATCTAGTTTTCTTTTGTTTCCTGCGATTTTAATGTCACCCCTGGGAAATCAGTACCAAATCCAATGTCATGAAGCTTTTCACGTGTTTTCTTTTACAGGTTTTATGCTATAGAATATTCCTTTACACTGTGTGAGCATTTGTCATTGTGACTGGTTTAATAAACAAGCTGATTGGCCAATAGCAGAACAGGATACAGTTAGGTGGAAAAGCCAAACTGAGAATGATGGGGTGAGAAAGGGCAAAGTCAGAGAGTCGCTGGCAAACGCAGAGAAGCAAGATGAGAATGCTGTACTGAGAAAAGGTACCAGATGGATAAGCATAGCTAAGCATTATGGGTTAATTTAAGTGTAAGAGTTAGCCAGTAACAAGCCTGAGCTATCACCCAAGCATTTATAATTTATATTAAGCCTCTGAGTCAATTATTTTGGAAGCAGCTGCCAGATATTTGGAAACAAGCAGTCAGGACAAGAAACTCCCATTTACATCTTATGGTTGGGAATCTTAAATTTGGATCTTTAATCCATTTAGAATTAACGTTTTATATGGAGAAAAAGTGAGGGCTCCACTGCATTCTTTAGCAAATGAAAAAATCCACTTTTCTTATCTCCGTTCATTGAAGAAGCTGTCTTTCCTTATTGAGTGGGTGTGGCTCTCTGGTTGTGCCAATTTGATTATTGGCACAAGCTGGAATTATACGAAGGAGGGAACCTCAATTGAGAAATGCCTCTGTGGGATCCAGCTGTAAGGCATTTTTTTAATTAGTGATTAAGGAGGGAGGGCCCAGCCCATGGTGGGTGGACCAGCCCTGGACAGGTGGGCCTCAGTGCTGTAAGAAAGCAGGCTGAGCATCCAGTAAGCAACACTCCTCCACGGCCTCTGCATCAGCTTCTGCCTCCAGCTTCCTGCCCTGTATGGGTTCCTTTCCTGACATCCTTGGATGATGAACTGTGATAGGGAAGTATAAATCCTTTCCCCTCAAGTTTCTTTGGTCACGGAGCCTCATCACTGCAATAGCAACCCTAACTAGGACAGTAGTGCTGAATTTCTGTGTAGGCCAATTTGGCTGGTATGGTCTTTAAACACTATTAAGTCTTCTAACCCATGACCTCAGGATGCCTTTTTACTTATTCATGTCTTCTTTTTTTTTCTCCTAGCAATTTTCTGTGGTTTTTAGTATGCAAGTGATTCCTCTCTTTGGTTAGGTTTTTATCCCTAAGTATTTTATTTTTTCAAGGGTTACTCCCAACAGTATTTTTTAAGATCCTTTCCAAATTGTTTATTGTCTGTCTGGTCTGCTCTTGTCTCAGGATCTACACCATGTCCCTTTTCTCTGGCCTTTAGTTTACCCCTCCCCACCCCTATCTGCTGACTTCTGGGCCCATTATACAGATGTAGGGAGGGCTCTGCTTGCTGGGCCTACAGGAGACTCACAGGACTCTGGGGTTCCTCTCCTCCAGCCTCCCTGTGGCCATTTGTGTTCTTGAATACAAGATGGAGGGTTGACAAAGACCTCCGCAGCCTGTCCTTCCCAGAGTCCCAAGCAGGGTAGATAGGCTCCCTTTATTGCCTGAGATTCTGCTGGCCCATTAGATAGAAGCCTGGTAAGGGAGAAGAACAGTATGGTTCCAAGGTCCTAGAGTCCTAGAACTGTGCTTCATTCTGCCCGTGTCTTACTCCCCTACCCCAGCGCCAGCCTGCGGGGTCAAACTCATGTCCCTGTTGGTGAAATACTGTGTCAGCCAGTACCTCATCTAGTTACTCTTTTCTGTTTTTAGAGGAATGGGATGAGGTGGAGTTGGCAAGAGGGAGAGTTGGGACAGGGTGTCACACAGCCCAGGCTGACCTCAAATGTTATAGCCCAGGATGACTTTACTCTCCAGATATCCCTGTCTCTGCCTCCAAAACACCAGAATTAAATGCATATGCCACCAAGTTCTGGCTGTTACCCAGTTCTTCCTGTCCCACATCTAAAGTCCATTAAAGAAAAACAGCTAGCAGGCTCTTCATGCTGGAAGCTTCCCTTTGGAGTCTAGCCTGCTGGGGCACTGCCCAGCTTCAGTGTGGGTGAGTTGTGTGAAAGGGAGGCTGGAACATGGCAGTTCTTTCCCCAACTGCAGGGGAGTCTCACTCTTCAGAGGTCTGGGCCGCCTCCCTGCCTGGGTCTCTCTGCTCCAGGCTTATGACTATCTGAGTAACAGATGACCTGATAGAAGAAACCTGAGACCCCCTCCATACCTGGCTTAAACTCTATAGTAATGGTTTTTAAAGTGTGGTCCAGGGGGTCTGGGAGGTGAGATGATGTCAATTATATTATGTGACATTGGTTCCCCTTCTCCTTCGCTCACCAGTGTACACAGATCTCCCAGAAGCTGTATGTCCCAGAAGCAGAATATCATGAGGAACTGAATGCTAAAAGGAGCACAGCTGTCCTCTGTAAGTCTATTCTGCTCTATTAGAAATAATTACATTGAACCATCAACATGGTTCTGTGGGTAAAGGCACTTGTTACCAAGCCTGACAGCCTGAGATTGATCCCTGCAACCTTAATAATGGAAGTAGAGAGCTGAGTCACCTAAGTTGTTCTCTGACCTTTACACACGTGCCGTGGTACGTACATGCATGTGCACACACACAATAAGTAAACGTGAAAAAGAACTTTAGAAAAAATTGCAAAAGTGGGGTTGGAGAGATGGCTCACTCATTAAGAGCAGTAGCCCTCCTTCCAGAGAATTCCAGTTTGGTTCTGTGTGTGTGTGTGTGTGTGTGTGTGTGTGTGTGTCGGTCACACACACACACACACACACACACACACACACACAGAGAAAGAGCAGCTCACAACCATCTGTCTGTCACTCCAGTTCTAGGGATCTAGTGCCATCCTCTTTGGACATAAGGCATGTACACAGTACACACACATAACGACACCCATATACATAAAATTAAGAAGAGTGTTGTTCTTTTAGAGGACCTAGGTTTGGTTCCCAGCATGCACATGGCAGCTCACGACAACCTGGAGTCCTAACTTTGGAGATCTGACATTGTCTTTTGGAGTCTTTGGGCACTTACATGCATGTGGTACACACCGAAAAAATAATAAATGAATCTTTTAAAAAATTGCAAAGTTGTAACTAAATGCCATTCTTTACACTCAAGTTTTTTTTTTTCCCAAAACTATTTTGATAAAGACCATTGTTTATGTCAACACCGTGCTTATTAGTTTAAGGAATCAATACATCATTTTAAAAATTCTGGCTTACAGTTTCTACTAGGATAGAATTAGCCCACCAAATGGGCTTTTAGAGTCCTCAGTAAAGTCTACCCATAGGAGAGGTCCTGAGACCAGTATGTTTGGGCTGCTGTCCCTAAGAAGGCTGCTGTGCTCATGTGGCTTTGAAGTCCTGCTGTCTTTCACTCCTTTGTGTCCTTCCTGCTGACTTCACACCAGCACGCCACAGGAGGGCAGCAGATCCCGCTGTGAGCCCCAGAGACCTTCACCCCAGGGGGGATGTCACTAAGTCAGTATGCTGCCTCCAGCCTCCCAAAATCATAATCCAGGTCTTTGTTCTGTGGGAGACGTAGCCCTGTTTTCCCATCCATACCCCTGGAGAAAGCATTGAAATATTGGACCGGGCTCAGACAAGAGCCTGGCCACTTTGCTGGAAATTTTCGAGGGAGCCACATTAACTCAGTGTGACAGAGAGGGTCACAGAGTCCCTTTCCAGTCTCAACTTGACCCTTTGACCCAGAAGGGTTGGTTCTTGTGGGAATTGTGTTCTGGAAGAGCACCCTGAACCGCTCAGTGTTTAATAGCTTGCTGGTCTAGCAAGTTTCCCATCACTGCGACAGTACCTGAGATCAGCAACTTAGAAGGAGGGAGGCTTATGCTGGATTTGTGGTTTCAGGGCCTTTGGTCCATGGTTGCTGGCTTTGTTGCTATGGGTCTTGTGACAGCACAGTACATCATGGCAGGAACATCGGTACTAATGGGAGAATTCATGGTCACCAGCAACATGCTTCACTTTCCAGCATTAGAATAGACAGGCCACTACCGTGCCATGAGTAGAAGAGTACAGTCTGAAAGTTGGTAGCAAACAGATTTATCTAGAATCTTGACCCATGGTTCTCAACTTGTGGGTTGCAACCCCCTTGGAGGTCGAATGACCCTTTCACAGGGGTGGCATATCAGATATCCTGCTATCAGTTATTTATATTATGATTCATAAATTACAGTTATGAAGCAGCAACAAAAATAATTTTATGGTTGGCGGGGGAGGGTCACCACAACATGCAGGAACTGGATTCAAGGGTCGCAGCATTAGGAAACTGGAGAGCCACTGCTTTTAACATCTGGGCAGTGAGGTGGGGGAGGAGAGAGGGAGTGCAAGCATTCTGCTTACCTTTATACCCAGGATGAAGGTAGGAGAGGGCACATATGGTTATACCCATAACCAGGGCCTCATGTTGGCATCAAAGCAAGTCATGGGAATCTCTAGCAATAGAAAGCAAGGTTTGTTGGCTACGTAATTCAGTCTTTTAGCTTCCCCTTAGATTTCTCCAAACAGCCTTAAAGCAACCCAGTGTGAGTGAGCTGGTTCAAATGTGGAGCGGCAGAAAATAAAGTCACCAGATAAGGGTCCAAGTCCCACATTGCTCAGTTTCTGATCCGTGCTCTTTCTCTGTCACTGTAATTCCAGCCCCTACAGGTTTCTCCCTCCCCTCTAGGTATTCCCTGTCAGGTGTGGTCAACCCAATGATATATACAAATCACTAGTCCTTGCTGCTGTAGGCCTGGTAACCAAGATAATCTAGGCTTTGAAAGTCAAGGCAAGGTTACAGTCTTGCTTCTACCATGTGGAAACTTTGCAGTCTTGGGCAAGGTGCCTAACTTCTCTGAGTCTCCATTTTCTCCACTGCCAGAGGCAATAATAATATCATTGAGTTGTGAGAATCACATAGCATAAGGCATCTCAGAGATTAAGTCGGCGCTGGGATGGTAGCAAGTGCTCAACAGGCTACACCCAGCATTGCATTTGAAATGTACTATTTTGAGACAGGGTTTCATGTAGTCAGTCTAGTCTGGTCTTAACCTTGCAACATAGCTGAGGATGACTTTGAATTCTTATTTGTCTGCCTTTGCCCACTAAGGGCTAGGATTACAGGTGAGTACCATCACACCTATTTTTAAGCAGTGCTGAGGGACTGAATCCAGGACTGTTGTATACACCAGGCAAGCATTTTACTAATATATGTCTCCAGCCCCATGCTTAGCCATTTTAAAGAATGTACTTTTTTTTTTTTTATCACTATGTTGTTCAATAGCTGTCTTGTACTAGTTCGTCCTCTGGGTTTTGGATCTTTTCCCCCTACCTCCATCTCAGCCCCTGCTAACTAACCCTCTGCTTTCTGCCCCTCTAAATCCAGCCTGTTTAGATTCCACATATAATCGAGGTCATCTGGTATTTTTCTTTCTGTGCCTGGCTCACTTAATTCAGTGTCTTCCAGGTTTAGCTATATTATAATAAATTATAAGATTTCTTTCTTATTAAGGTTATTTTTAGGGCATTGTATTATGTATATGTCCCATATTTCTTCACCCATTCATCCACTGACGGGCACTTAGGTTGTGTAGATTTCTTGGCTGTTGGGAATAGGCTGCAATGAACATGGAAGAGCTTTAGAGAAATAATTCATTATAATTCATTTTCTTTAGATATACTCTCTGTAAGGGAATATTTGAGTCACACAATAGTTCTTTTGAATGTTTTCCTTTTTTGTTGGTGGTATTTCATAAGCATTTTTGTATGTGTTTGTATGTGATCCTTAGGTACGAGTGTGTGGACACATACCATGGTGTGTGTATGGAGGTCGGAGAGCAATCCTGTAGTAGGCCCTTGTCTTCCACCTTGTGTGAGAAAGGGTCTCGGCTGTTCGTTGTATGTGTGCCAACTGGCCCATGAGCTCCCTGGGATGCTCTTGGCCCTACCCTCTGTGACACCTTACAATTACAGTCATGCACTGTACTCAGCTTTATGTGGCCTCTAGGACTTGAACTTGGGTTCTCATACTTGCATGGCAAATGCTTTTATTCACTGAGCCCTATCCCCAACCCATCATAAATATGCCTTTGTGTCATTAAACATTCTACAGAAGTAACCTCAAAGGCTATATTGGAGTTTGTTATATCTACGATTAATAATTTTCATAACCATTTGTTTGCCACTATACTTTTAGGTTAACATTTTTGCTACTATGAATAAATACACAATCAACTTCTTTTTGTGCAAAATAAGTCCATTCATATTTTGTGGGAGTCCCTGCAAATGCTCTGGCTGGCAGTGGTACTATCCATGAGATGCAAGGAGGAAATCTAGTTCAGCATTACTTGGTTACAGGCGGGTTCAAACTTCTAGAGTCTGACACCAGGCAGTTTATTTTAGCCATATTTAAGCACAGTACTATGTTGGAGAAATGTTTCCTGATGACAATAACTCAGAGGTATATATGATATGTGTATATGACAAAGCCTAAGACATGTTTACATTGGAACTCTTTACAAAGTACATATGGCCTCTTTCATAAAGATAGGAACTGTTGACTCAAACAATGCTCAAGGTAAGGGACTAGGGAGAATGACTGAGGTAAACACGATGCCTGTGGGAGTCAGGATTGGCCTGGCCATAAGGAGGCACAGGAGTCACTTAGGCTGTTGTAAAGCACAAGTTTCATCTCTCATAAGGATGGGCTTATAGACTGAGAAGCAATGCTCAAGATCTAGGAGGGGAGAGTCTGGGATAAACAAACATAATAGTCTGGGTGATTTGGGTGAAGCCTGGCCCTGCAGACAGCAAAAGATCAGCAGGTTGTAAACTGCATCCATTCCCAGCAATCCTAGAAGAGACAAGCATGGGTGTTTAACTTTCCTGTTTTCCCCAGTGCTTATCTGTGCACAAGGACCTGTATCCTTTACAATACTTTAAATTATTTGCTTAGGGTACGCTTAGTAAGAATATGGATGGATACCCTTTAAAGGAGGAAACAAAGGCCGTCTGGATGACATGCTGGCTCTTAGCCATCAGTTTTCACCTTTCCGAGTATTCCAGTCCACTCATTTAGTCATCTCTTTAGCCCACTTCTGTGTTAATGTCTGGTTCACCAGTGCATACTTTTTAGATTCAGGTTTTGTAGTCTTTTTGACAATCAAGATGACATTGCAGGCCTCCTCAGCCTTCTAGCCACACTTCTCCTCACCAAGATTTCTTCAAGGTAAAGTTTAACTTACTGTGACCCCACTCAGAACCTTTGGATAGCCAGATCAAAACACTAAGATCTTCTGGACAGCAGAGTGCTTTCTTATGATCTCTTTGGAACCAAAATTGTCCTTTAACTTTCTTCCCTGGTTATCATTTCCTTCTCTTTAATAAGGGGAACTAACGGGGTTTGCAGGAGACTGATAGCTACTGCACAAATTAGTGTAGTCTCCTGCTATCTAGATACATGTATAGTTGGCATTTCCCGGCCCAGATGTGGCTGTGTAATGGCATTTCTAGTGGACCAATGGCAAATGAAGTGAGCACAGATACCAGGTTTGGCCACTGAACCCCATGTGGGATAATATGAAATTGAGGTGATGCCCACAGCAGCCTTGGAAGTCACAAGTTAAGTTACAAGTGACTGTGTCAGACCCTTTCTCAGCCAGGCTGGAGGAAAAGCACCCTGCTGACCACTCAGGGGTGTGGATTTGGTGTGATTTTCCCTGAGAGGGTTTTGTACTAGAAGCTCATCCCTTGTATGGTGATATGGAAAGGCTATGGGATCTTTAGCAGACAGAGCCTAGTGGCAGGTAATTAGGTCATTGAGGGCCCCGACTACAGAAAAGATTAATACTCATCTTATGGAATACATTAGTCCTTCCAAGAATGAGCTGTTAGGAAAGAACCTCTGCCTGCTCCCTCAACTGTTGGCTTTCTACTGTGCATTGCATGTGGCCTCTTTTGTAGGGGATGCCATTGTGATGACATTCACCATGAGGACATCACTGGAGACTGAATTAATAGGCCATTCAGTCTTGGACTCTTAGACTCTAGAACTGTGAGTTAAATAAACATCTCTTCTCTGTAGAATGTGTCTTTTGATCTTTTGCTATAGGAACAAAAAGGGACTAGGACACCACCTGCTTTTGTATTTGATTATGGAACTATTTTTCTCTGATTACAAAGGAGGATCATTTTTAATTTACAGCCACACTTGGTTCTGTTTGTGCCATATTTTCTTTAATCTTGACTCATGAGATTAGCTGTGCATCACACTTCTCCAAGTTTCCAGAGATTTCCCTTCCTTCCCAATTCTTGGAGCACCACCAGAGTGTTCCAGACTCCCATGCGATGGTTGCCTCTCACTTTCACCTTCCCAACAGAGAACTGAACCCAAGGAAGAATGTCTCTCCATTGTTTCCTCTGTTTTTCTGAGATGTGGAATTGTCATTTGGCAAGAATATAGTAGAAAACACCTATAGAGAATGTGGTTGAATCTGAAGAGTTGAGTTTGGCAGAAGAATGGTAGAGGAATAATTGCATCTACACAACACAGTGAGAAATTTGGAGTTCTGGAGGCATTTAAGGGGGTTGGGGTGAAGAGGAGAGATGGGAAGAGGAGAGCAAGCAAGGCTGCTTCTTGATGGGAACCAGTGTACAAAGCATCTTCACAGGATAAGGAACATAGGTAGAGGTTCAGTCTAGACCCCTGTGCTCTTTTGAAGGGACCAATGCAGCACTGGATAGGGGCAGCACTCAGTAAGATGGTCACATGCCAATTCAGCAGATTCAGGGCTCAGAGTCAGGGGCAATGATGATTGAAGGCTATTCCCATCTTTTGCCTTGGCCTGCCTCCAGGGACTGGCTGGCCTTTGGAGGACTTTAGACATCTGCTGGGAGTTTGTACCAATTTTATTTAGAAGGTTTCAGTTGGCATATGATGCAACACACACACACACACACACACACACACACACACACACACACACACACACATATCCATTGGTAAAAGAATACTGCAGTCTCATTAAATAAGTTAGCAGTGCAGTAAACAGGCTCCTTGAAACATTCTGAGGCCAAGAGAGTCACACAGTGTACCTCAGGACACAGTATGGATACCGGGCTGTGCTCTGTTCTCAGCCTCTCTGGCTCCTGGCTCCTGGGCCCTTGCCTGGGATAAGGGAACAGCTGCTCTGGTGGTGGCCTGGGTGGCTCCTCACTCTATTGTCCTCTAGCACCAGGTATTCAGAGCAGCCCCTCCCTGTAGCTTCCACAGTGCCCTGTGGGTACATCCATGACTGATTCTGTCAATGCTCTGAGGTCAGAGGAATGTATGTGGGAGATGGATTTTGCACAGTAAGGGGAAACATAGGAGACGTGAGTTCGTTAAGAAGTTCTTCTGTTGTCATAAAGATGCAGTAATAGACACTATGTTAATAGAAAAAGCTTGATGTTTATCTAGTGTCAGAAGGTTTTCTTCATCCCCAATAAAGATTTAAACTCCAAACCAGAATAAACGAACAAAACCAGGGTAACAGTGGACCAGTCATACAGCCATGGTGGGGGACAGGTGGGCTTGCCTGGGCCTCTGTCCTCTTTCTTCCAGTCACAGAGCCCTGTTGCTATGCTGACCAGGGCAGGAGGTTTCCTGAGTGCAGAGCACCAACATGCCAACTCTGAGATAAAACGTCGTAAATAGACCTGCAGCCTGACCCAGAGCCAGGCTCAGTGTCCTTGGGCTGGTTGTACTCATGGGCCAGGTCCCAGGTGGGGGTGGGGTGAACAACTGCTGTGGAAATTTCCATGAGCTGTCCACCCGCCCTGGGGAAGCTCTGGTGTTCCACATGGCATAGGGTGGACATGGGTTATGAAAGAGGCACAAGACATGGTCCCAGCTCATAAAAAATGAGGCCCCTGGAGAGAGGACTTGAGAATGCTTGCCAAGAAAGCAAGGGACAAGCAGGTTGCAAAACCTTAAACCACAGTTGTCAATAAGGTCAAGGCACGGAGCCATCACAAGAGTCATCATCACCTTCCATGGATCAGAACTCCATTCCACTTCCTACAGAAAATAATGGAAATACAAATGGAGTATTAAGGGTATTTTCCTTATTAAATTTAGGCCGTGTGTGTGTGTGTGTGTGTGTGTGTGTGTGTGTGTGTGTGTGTGTGTTTGAGTGCACGCACGCGTGCATGCATGTGTAGGTGCATAATGTGTAAAACCACCAACCTTGCCACAATGCTGTGCTCCTGCTGTGTTTTGTTGAGAGTTTTGACCCCAGTGTGGCACCTTTAGGAGATGGGGCCTAGTGGGAAGCCTTTAGTTCATTGGAGGTGCTGCCTCCAGGAGGGACTAATATAACTCCCATGGGACACTGAGGTTTCTTGAGTACGGGTTGTTTTGAGCCTGGTCACTTTCTCACCAGTTTGCTATTTGGACATCATACCGGTTAGTTTTTGTCAACTTGATACAAACCTAGACTTATTTGGGAGGAGGGTATTAATTGAGAAAAATGCCTTTATGAGATTGGCCTGTAGGCAAGTCTGTTGGGGTCTTGTCCTGATCGACCATTGATGTAGCAGGGTCTAGTCCACTGAGGGCGATACCATTCCTGGGCAAGTGGTCCTGCCTTGTGTGAGAAGGCAGGCTGAATGAGCTGTGGGGAGCAGGCCAGGAAGCAGCACACTCCTCCACAGTCTCTGCTTCAGTTCCTGCCTTGAGTTCCTGTCCTGGCTTCTTTCAAGTTTGGGCTGTGATTAGGAAGTGTAAGCCTAACAAACCCTTTCCTCCTGAAGTTGCTTTTGGTCATGGTGTTTAGCACAACAATAGAAACCTAAGACAGACATGGTCTCTTTGTCCGATTTAGTTTCATCAAGGTGTTATCTTCTGTTAGACCATCACCAGAGACCCATCCAATGGGGCTACCAGATCTTAAGCTCAAACCATATAATTCTCAACACACTAGTTAGGTCATCATGAATAGGATTTGTGAGTTCTCGTGGCTGAAAGTTAAACATCTAGGTTAAGCTCTTCATATATTCTAACTAGGCTTCCACTTCTATTTCTTGCCACAGACTGCTCAGGTCTGCGTGGAGACCAAGACTCGGATGACCAGGTCAGGAGTGGCTTCGGCTTGACAGACAGACACAAACACACCCGAGGAGGTTTTCGAACTGCTGTAAAGTTTACTTCAAAATATCGGGTTTTTATACAGAAAGTTCAAGGAACAGATCTTTAGCCACAGTTTAAAGATTTACAGACATACTATAAAGGCGTCAACAATTACTTTGAAACATGAGGTCGTAAATACATCTAAGCAAGTGTGTAGCCAGGAACCTCTGTTTATTTTGGCCTGTTTGTGGTCAACGTATCAGAGATTTGATATGTTGAGTTTAGAGAATAATCTTTGTCTCTGGATAGTAAATTTCTAATAGTATTGATTTAAGGGCCCTAAGATCCCAAATTAGAGTATTGTAGTGAATCCCACAACAGCTTTGCTGCTGGTAGGCTAATTACAGGCAGGGTCACATTGTGGGCAAATTCTTACAGCCTTAGTCCTAATTGATTTATCAGGCCCTGGGCTGACATCTGAAGTCACAACTGGTGCCTTAGGATCTGTATCTGAAGGCACAGAGGGCAATACCCATCTATTGACTGCTGATCTGTATCTCTTTCAGTTCCTGAAACTATGTCTAAGTGTTTTCTAGGCTTCTCTGAATTAACAGTGGAGCTACAGGCTAAAATATCCATGAATAAAAGGCAATATTGTTATCATAGCACAAAACACATCTAGCACCCTTTCCAAACAGCCAGCCACGCAAGCAGCTGCAGGGACCTGGACCACTTTTCCCCAGGAGGCATAACCACGTGTGGTGCGAACCTCTGGACAGATAGCCATTGAGATTTCTCTTAGCCATTGCTACACTGTCTTCACTGGGGCTGGTGTAGCAATTTCTTTTTAGGCCGGCTAATTGGTAATTGCAAGATAGCTCCAAACAGCAACTAGATCTACAAGTTTAGGAAATGTCTGCTAAGGCAAGTGATGGACCCTAATGGTTACCCAAGTGACCAGAATGACTCCAGTCAGGGTGAAGGTGACAACAGATTTTGTTTTCTTTTCTTTGCCTGACCTGTAGGAAGCACAGTACCTCCACTCATGTCCAACAGAATCCAAGTAGAAATGGGGACAGTCTGTCTCTTGCAGGTGGAGGTCGCGGGTCCTACCAGTCTGGGAGTTGGTATGAGTCCTCAGAGGGCTCCATGGCTCTTCCGAGAGGGCTGGGCTACTCTGGTCACATAAAACTTGATAAATGTTGCTCATTGCAGGTCTAGGCTTACCATCTCAGCTCTGCACTCTAGGTAGACCATCAGCTACTCAATGGTGGCAGCCCCAGGGACTGTGGTAAGAGTGTGACAATGTAAGACTGGTAAGATGGGGTACCCTCCTGGAAGTATCACCCTGCCCTTCTCTCCGAGAGTCCACCTAGAGTACAGAGCTGAGATGGTAACCCTAGACCTGCAGCAAGCAACACTCTTGACCAGGTTCCAAGTGGCCCCAGCATGAGGAGTCAAGGAGGGTCCTCTTGTCCAGCAATAAGACAGCTTGCTCCCCCTCCCATAGGCACCTTTCTTTCATGTGTCTTGCTTGGGCCCCAGTATTCCTAGAGGGAATTTTGTTTGTTTTAAATTGATAAAAAAATTGATAAAAAAAAATAGTACAAGTTTTGGAAGCATTTCCAGACTTGGGCCCCAAGTTACAAACTAGACAGTCAGCAAACATGCTAGAAGCTAGACACCAGGGACAGAGCCAAATTCATAGACATCTGCCCACACCTTCAAGGGCCACACGGCCTCCCCCCAAATGAGAGGGTTCAAAGAAATGACACTGAATCATAGGTTCCTTTCAAGGCAATCGCTACTTCGTAATTCATATCATAGTCAGTTATTTCCCCCTAAATGGTACTTGCTGGGGTGAGGTAGAGGACAGAGCTGGGGAGATGGACAGAGGGGCTGTTTGGAAAGACAAACTACTTCTACTATTTCTTCCTCCTCCTTCCCCCTTCTCTTCTGTTATTATTGTTGTTGTTGTGCAGATAATAAATGGTGGTGAATGCTTAGCCCTAAAAAAGACTTGTGTGCCTTCTGTTTGAAGGTTTGGGGAACATTGGCGAGAGGGGGTTGGAAAGAATCTAAGGGCTGGGAGATAGGGAGTAGCCCTGAGAAATGCCATGTTCTAGGCAAGACATAGCTGCTGCAATCATGAACTCACAGCATCTATGCATGCCTGTGTCTAGAGAGTGCGTTCCAGGAAAGCCAGGGCTACACAGATAAACCCTGAAAAACCAAAATAAAATAAAGTTTGTGATCATGATGTTATTGAAAAATTATTATATTAACACTAGAAATCAAAATGCCAGTATTTCACTTTGTCTCCTTTCACTAACGAATTAATAAACCGAAAATTACTAAGGAGACAATCGGAAATAACCAAAATCAAACCTATTTTAACTACCAGGTGCTGGTAGTTACATACTTCACTTGTAAGAATTTATGAGCTGCCATGCCCTTAATCACAGGACTCTTTTGTAGGCAGTGGCAGGTTGATCTCTGTATGTCTCAGGCCAGCCAGGACTGCAGAGAGAGATTTGGTTTAAAAAAAAAAAAAAAAAAAGACATAGACTTAATAATATCTGTGCATTTTGTTTTTGTTAAAGACACATTATTTCTCAATTTAAATATGGAATAACTAAGCCAAAAATGACTACATCCCTGGCTAGTGTTTATGCGATGCTGAAAAGAAAGGAACCCACCAGAAAAGAGCAGTGGCCTCTGGAGGAAGCAGACACAAGCTCCAAGCACAGGCAAAGCTGATGCAGGGAAAAGCAGTTAGGACTGGGCTGAGCAGGGGTGTTCCAGCTGTAGGGAGCATAGTGGGAGCCTCTCCTGTAGTGTGTTTAATGATTCCTAATTGCACAGTCAGCTAATTACAGTAATTAGTCTTGCCTCAGTTCAGCAGGGCTGGGATTTCCTCAGTTGCTCTCTTAGGCCTGGAGTTTGGAAGGTGATGACTTCACTATGGCCTGTGATGGTTTGCCTAGCATTCACACGGCCCGAGCTCCACCCCAGCACACAAAATACGTGGATTAAATTTTATTTTATTTTAAAATAACTCTTGCCACCCCCGAATCCATTTGCCTTGTGTGGTTTTGCCTCTAGGAGTTGGGGGTTTGACAAGTGAACCATAGTCCTCAGACCCCGGAGGGCAGCAGGAGCACTGTGGGCCCTGCCTTGGCCTGCCTCAGTCACCATCAATCCATCCTGTTTACATCCAAGTTAGTCAGTTTGAAAACAGGGGTACATACTTCAGAGTACAGCACTGTTTATGAAATCAAAAGAGTAAAAACCATCTGCAGAACAAGGAGACTTTAAGAAAATCCATGTTTGGGGATGGAGAGATGGCTTAGTGTATAAGAGCACTAGCTGCTCTTTTAGAAGACCCAGGTTCAATTCCCAGCTCCCACATGGCAGCTCACAACTGTCTATAATTCCAGTTCCAGGGGATCTGATACCCTTACAGAGACATATACACAGGCAAAACACCAATGTACACAAAATAAAAGCAGATAAATCTTAAAAAAAAAAACAAGGAAAAGAAAAATAAATCATGGTTCATCCATATAATGTAACCCTGAGAAAAAGAGTAAAGGCACCCTACACATTGATTGGAAAAGAGTTTAAAGTTGTTACTATTACTTTAAAATTTATTTAAAATTTTTATTTTTGTGTACATGTGTGTCTATGTGTATTCCCCGTGTGTAAGGTGTCAGGGAAGTCAGAAGACAGCATTGGATCCCTGTAGCTGGAGTTACAGGCAGCGGTGAGCCTCCTGAACAGGGTCCTGGGAACCAAACTTAGGTCCTGGCAAGAGTGAGTGTTTGTAACCATGGAGCCATCTCTCCAGACCCTTATTTTTAAAAGTGTGTGATGTGTATGTGTGTGCACATGCATGCATAAACATACATGCTTATGGGGGCAAAGGCTCTGGGAATTGACCCTTCCCAGAGCTGGGGTCACAGGTGGTTGTAAACCACTCAATGTGGGACCTGAGAACGGAACTTGAGGTCTCTGCAAGAGTGGTGGAAACTTCTTGACTACGGAGCCATTTCTTCAGGACCTAAAACTATTATTTAAAATTAAAAAAAGATTTATATCTATGATTTTTTTTTACCTGAATGTGTGTATACTACATGAATGCCTGGTACCCATGTATGTCAGAACACACCAGATCCCCTGAAACTGGGGTTGTGGACGATTGTGAGCCCCAGTGTAGGTGCTGGGAACCAAACCTATGTCCTCTGCAAGAGCATCAAGTGCTTTTAACCACTGAGCCAGCCCTCTAGCTCTTAAAGCTGTTATTTTTAAATAGAAAAAACAAACAAACAAACAAACACAAAACAAAAATAAAATAAACAAGACTGGGCATGATGACACACACTTTTAATCCCAGCACTTGGTAGGCAGAGGCAGATGGATCTCTAAGTCAAGGCCAACCTGGTCTATAGAACAAGTTCTAGGACAGCCAGGACTACGCAGATAAATCTTCTCTAAAACAAAATCAACAACAGCAGCAACAAAAGTTGACTAGAGCACTATGTCTGTCTATGTAGTAAGTTTGTTGAGTATAGTTTTGTATTTACTTATGTATTTGAAGCCTTTAGTGAAGGAACAAGAGGCTTTAAGTAGTGGTAATGTTTGTGTAGGAGGTTGCCTGTATAAGGGAGAATTTGGGAAGCAGGTAAAGAGATAGGGGACACTTTTCACAACAAGTGACTTTTGTTTAGTTTTTGTTTTATTTTGTCTTATTTGATCCATTGCCTGTGAGTCTTACATGTTGGGAATTATATGTATATACCATCAAACCTGGACACAATAAATATTTAAAAATAAATTGTTTATAAATTAAGTGAATATGTTACCTAGTGAAGGAATAAAATAAATTTATCAAAAAGTTAAAAAACTTTTAATAAATAAGGCAAGTTTTAGGGCAGAAGGGAGTCCTGTGATTATTTAATCCAGCATTCTCAGGCAGTTTGTATTGGTCAAGGTATACTGGACATTTTAATTTATTTATTTCTGCAGTAATAGAATCTTACTCGTTTTGTATTGCAGAGGCTAGGATTTAGGGCCTTGTTCACAGGCAAGCACCGAACCGTGGAGGCAGACCCCGGTCCTGAAATCGGTTTTAATTCCTGTTGGATTAAGTGAGCTAAAGAGTTATTAAATGCCATTGTGCCTGTAATGTAGATCCCCTGAGAGCTCTGGGGCAGTGGAGAGCAGGTGTCCCGGCTGTGACTCAGGCTGTGACTCAGGCCACACTGGGCTGCTGGTCCCTTGGAACAGCTCCTCCTGGGCTAGTGCTGGTTTTCAGCATGAGGCAGACTTGTTTATAATTTTAGCTGCATGTTGGCATGGCAGAAGGCCCAGGAATCCAAGGGAACCCTGATTCTGGGCAGGACTAGGCAATGTGGAGCCTGACTTATATGATTGGGCAAATGTGCCTCAAGACTTCTCCAGGTCTGGAAGTTATGATTGAAAGCTATGCTCTTCCAGCTTAAAGAGATGGTGGGTTGCACCCAGTAAGTGGAAACTGACCAAGTATCATGAGCTAGGACTGTACTTTGACTTATTGATAAAAAATAAAAGATGAGGCTGGTCATTGGTGGTAGATGCCTTTAATCCCAGCACTTGGGAGGCAGAGGCAGATGGATCTCTGTGAGTTCAAGGCCAGCCTGGTCTATAGAGCCAGTTCCAGGACAGCCAAGGCAGCACAGAAAAACCCTGTCTCAAAAAAAAAAAAAAAAAAAAAAAAAAGTAAATGAGTTGAAAACAAACAAAAAATAACAAATGCAAATAAGTAAATAAATTGATGACAAAAACCCCTTAGCAGCTGTATCTAGGGAGCAGTGACATTGAGAAAAGTTCTTGAAGTATGATATCCAAGAAATTAGATGAAATTGTAGAAATACTAGACCTTTACAAATTTAGTTTTTTCATTTCAATTACTCTATACATATAAAAAGAACTTTTGCAAAATCTGGATAGTAATGCAGTATCTTTCTGAATCTATGATATGAATTAGAATGCTGGCTTATCATCATTAAGTAAAATTATATTAAGATGTACTATATAACAGATGCAAAGTGTCTTAAGTACTTTGCATATATTCATTCACTTAATTCTCAATGACCTGTTACATATGGGTATTAGTGTTATACAGGGGAAAGTGAGGCACAAAGAATTTAGTTAGTTCAGCGTCATACAGTAGGAGGGAGAGTTGGGATTCTACCCCAGACTGTGTTGTCATTCTTGAACACCTTCAGTTTGCCAGCAACTGTGCGGGTGCTAGAGATGCAATGGTGAACAAGAGAAATCTCATGCTGTCGTGGAACCTTCCAGATAACCAAAGGAATACATCCAGTAATAAAAAGTACCAGAGACAGACAGAAAATAAGATCAAGGAGTGGTAAGTCAGGGTGCGTTCCATTTCAGTGGAACAATATGGTGACATATTATGAGGGATGGATGAGGAAGTTCCAGGTGGGAGATCAGTGCAGTTCTGAGCCGGGACTCTTCCTCACACTTTAGAGCACTTTGAGGGGGCCTTTTAATTGGAGTGAGAAAAGTGGGGCGGTTGAAGACAAGACCTGAAAGTTACCCAGGGGTACGGTCATACTGAGTCTCGTAGAGCAGTGTGGGGTCTTGGGACTTTATTCTGAGTGAGATGACAAGTCAGCACAGTGAGAGAATTTAAACACAGGATTGTCTGCCTATTGCTTAGAATGAAACAAAGGATCACTGTAGGAGGATGGGAATAAACAGAGGACCAGTGAGCTGCCCAATGACGCAGGTGTGAAATGATATTGCCTTAGCTTAGGGCACTGGTGATGCTGAGGTAAGAATTGATTGACTCAGCAGTCATTTTGAAGATGAACTGGAAGAATTTGTGCTTGGATCTGATGTGAGGTGAGATAGAAACAGGTGTCAAGGAGGATGCCAAGGTTTTGGGCCTCAGCAGTGGAAGATATGACTGGTTCTCAGAAGTGTTGAGCTGTTAAGGTCACATCCTGGGCTGGTCAGCCTGAACAAGCTAGTCTTAGTCAATAGGCTAATTAAAGAAATAAGTAGTAGTACAAAGCAGAGAAGATGTTTTCTGTGTGGTCCCATTGGTGAGGGAAACAAAATGGTCCAGTGGCCCACGCCCAAGTCAATCTTCAGGATCCCAACAGGAGGTTTAGGTTTAAGTAGAATGTCTAGGCTGTCCTGGACAACATGTGGTCCTGTTCATTGTGGTCTCAGCTCCAGTCTCTCCCATGGTGATCTGACACACTGTCAGAACTGTGTGAAACCTTCCCGGAGACAACCTTCCCCACCCCAGCCCCTAGCTGGCACCAGCCTTTCCTCCCTCAGCATAGACTCCTGGGGAAATTCCATAGACTGACAGCCAAAGGGAGACAAATGGGCATCTTTGTAGAATATCTTCATTACTGGGAGGGTCACAGAAGCAGAAGAAGATGGCGCTTAAGGGCTAAGGCAAATAACTGTCTTTAGAAGGCGGCAAAATGGCAAAGACATGAAAATTCTGGCCTCCACAGAGATAACGAAGCTGGCAAAGACTGAATACTCTTTTCTTAAGAACTCTGACAACTAACAGAAGTAAAGGGGCTGAGATTTAGACTTTTCAGTTTGCTCCAGTCTTAGTTCCCTCACTCCCACCAGCTACATAGAAGTTTTGAAAATGACTGCCTGCATCCCTGGGATAGCCAGGCTGTCATCTCAGGGAGCAAAATGGAGCCAGAAATATGAATCCTCATCTTCAAAGAACTGCTATTCTTTTACCATCTGGTGGTTTCTAGAGGATGCTTTAGAAAGGCTGTCTACTTGACCCAACTTCAGTTCCCTGTTGTAGGAAGTCTATTTCTTAGAAGGCTTTAACTTGCTTGGCTGTTTTAGGTAGTTTGGGTAAACAACAGACTAACCAAAAGCTTGAGAGGAGTTGCAGGGGAATGAGATGTCCACATATTCCTGGGACCACTAACAGCCATGTGTATGGTTGGGCCATGTAATGGTCAGGAACAACTGGAGAAGGCCTTTGGATTTCACCTCTTAGTGACCCAGCGATTGTGCAAGCAGGAAGTTAGGTTAAGGCAGAGCTGTCAACTTTTTGGCTGAGTGTTGAAGGCATGCTTCAACAAGCACCCAGTGGTTTGGGGTAAGTGACTTACTGGTTCGAAGCATTTAAGAAAATCTGTCTTTTTACCTGAATAGTAAGCTAAGTAGAGACTTTGGTAGTCACACATGAGAAGAAATACAGACTTTACATATTAGTTTTGAAAAGTTATTGAACAACAACTATAAAAAGCAACAATGATAGATCCTGGGGAAAAAGGGAATCTGATTCCCAAAGATGTCATGTTGTATTAAGATAACCTGTTTTTGAACAGCAACAGAATATACAAAGCTACAAGAACAAACAGCCTAAACTCAGAGGAAATATATAAAGGATATTGAGCTAATTATGCAAAATCCTTAAGTCATTTATTTCAAATATATTCAAAGAGCTGAATATATATATATGTATATGTATATGTATGTATATATATATATATATATGAGCATGTCTATAAAAAAACCAAAAAAATGGAACAATGATACCCCACAAAATAGATAGATAAGGAAATGATAAGAATAATACAACACTTTGGAGTTGAAAAATACAGTAAGTGAAACGACCAGTTCACTAGGGAGGTGGCCAGCACATGTGAGCAGGCAGAGAAAGAAACAGCACAGCTGAAAATAAGTCCACTGAAATTAATTGGCTTGAAAAAGTGAAGGAAAATGATTAAAGCTTCAAAACTCTGGTATAACACCAGGCATACAAATATAATATACACACAGTGGAGGTCTTGGAGAAATAATAAAGAAATAATGACATAGAACATCCCAATTCTGATCAAAATGACAATCTACATGCTTGAAGCCTGCATTTTAAAGAAACAGAAAAACCTTGGCTGTCTTGTACTGTAGCAAAATCATCTAGCTAACCAACTTAAAATTAGGAAAGGTTGATTTTGTCTCACAGTTTTGGAGGGCCAGGCCCTGGTCTGTTGGTTTGGGGGCCCCTCAGGAGGCAGCATGTCATGGTAGAATGTATAGTGGACAAAAGTGCTCACCTCACCGCAATGGTAAGCAAACCGGCAGAGAAGGGTACCAGCTCCCCATTTTCCCTATGAAGTCACAACCCCAGTGATGTAACTCCCTCCCTCCCATTAGGCCATACTTCTGAACACTTGACAACCTCCCCATAGCAGTCTCTTGGGAGCAAGCCTTTAACAAGTGGGCTTTCAGAAAAATATTCAAGATCCAAACTATCAAAGCTTGATCAGATGGGTTTTGAGAAGAATGAAGGAGAAAGAAGTGGATGAAGTAAGAATAGAGAATTCTTCCATTTTTTTAAAAATGGGAACAGAGAAAGGCAGGTGAGGACAAAGAACAAGAGACATTTCAGGAGGTGAAAGGCGTGCATACTCACCATTCTGCAGAGTGGAAAGCCAAGTGCCTCCTGCCTCCACCACTAAAGAAGTAGTTTTGAGACCATAGATAAGGTGCAGAAGCATCGTGGGTCTTCTTGGCATCTCTGGCCATAGGTAGAATATATATACATATATATTTATATATGTATATATATACACACACGTATATAAATGCATATTTGTTCTATGTGTATACATTATTACATAATACTACACTAATCTGTCATGACCACTAGAGAAGATACACAAAGAGGAAAGTTTTCAGACATTTAAAGGTAAACAGAGAAAAAAATTAAGCAAAAAGCTAATTAAGATGGGGATCCTACCAGCATTAAGACGCAGTAGAACTCAGAATACATACCTAGGAATGAAATCCATTCTTCACGGTGGTTTGTTTGTTTTGCTAATTTTAATTATGTGACTGTCTTGTTACCAGCAACAATTCTGTCAATAGTTTGTCTGATGTAGTGAGGTAGACAAAGAAGGATAGTAATGACTAATTTTCTTGTTATTCATCCTGTCCTGCTATTAGGGTTATCTTTAATCTAGACTTTCTTTGAAAAATTATTTTTTTTAAAAAGCATTTTTTTTTCCAATGAATTACAACTTTTATTTGTTCACTTCTTGCATTTGAAATACTCTTTGATGATGCCTTTGGCCTAAGCATCTCCTCCATGGTGGTGCTGTGTTATGGGTGAAGCTGAGGGAAGGTTTCCCTGGCGAAAGTGTTACAGCCCTGCTCCGCTCCTCTCTACTCTGGCTCCGGAGAAAAGTTATTTCTCTCCACTCCATTCCGGCAAAGGAAGGTCTCACCTAAACCTCATTCAAGAGATTTATTGGGAGAGTGGCTGCCTCTGCCAGCAGAGGACAGCTGGGCAGTTAGACAGTCACAACAGACACAGGGTGTTTATAGGGCCTCTTAGGGGCAACATTTTTCCAGGAAGATTCCCAGGTGGGGATTGGTCAGATTCCAATCCCTGAGCTCGGATCGGCTACATCTCGTGCTCAGGAATTGGTTTGTTTTCTGCTCAAGGTCAGGAGCAGATTTTGCTCTGGTTTCAGGGTCAAATTGTTTCTTTCACTGGTCATTTCGGCTCTAATTTTAGGGTCAGAGTGTATTTCTTTAACTGGTTCTGATTCCAGGGACAAAGTGTGTTACTTTGGCACTGGTTTCAGGGTCAGTGTGCATTTTAGTTCTGGTTGCAGGGCCAAAGTGTATTTGTTTGGCTCTGCTCAGGGTGTTTCTTTGGCTGGCCCCTTTTCCCTACAGTGCCCAGAACAAGCAAGCACAATTAGTCTAAAGACAGCTGGAGGGGGTGTGACGCTGGGGTCAGCGACATCGCTTTCCGAGGAACCTGTTCAGACCTTGCCCCAAGGCAACAAAACGGCTCTGGTCCTTTGTGGTCCCACCTGAACCTCTGAGGCCTTCCCGCCAAGGCCTCTAGGAGGATAAACTAGTGTCAGTATTGAGTTGACCCGAACGTGGTTACCCTGTGAACGCGTGCCAATCACCATCAGAACGCAAGCGAGCAACAGCAGCACGGCTTTCCCAACCCGGGAGAAAGGACAGCGAACAGGCGGAGAAAGGACCGATGCCTCTCATTGGCTGCTGTCGTCCCACCCTCAGTCTCTATTGGCTGTGAGCCGCGCACGCGTGCCAGGCACGCTCCCACTGCGTCCTGTGGCATTGGGGCAGTCAGCGGCGGCGCAGCCAATGGGAGGGTTCGGAGGCGGGGCCAGAGGAGCGGGGCGTGCGCACGCGGGCCCGAAGGTAAACAGATTCGGAGCGTGTGCGGGGTGCTCGCACCGCTGCAGCGCGTGGAGGCGTTGCGTAGCTGACCGAGGAGCCTGCCTTCCTGCAGCCGGGTAAGGCTGCGGGCCGGCTGCTACCCTCAGCACCCCGGGGTCCGTTCTTACATGTTCAAGTGACAGCTCGGCCTGAGGTTGCAGAGTTTTCCCTTGCAGCCGGAACGCGTCAGGGCCAGGCTAGGGCGCAGCCGTTTCCGTCCCGGGTCTGGCTCAGCGAGCGGAGGGCCGCGCTTGGAGCCGTGGGTTACGGGAGGCACCTGCAGACCGCTTGCCCAGCCTCTGCGTAGTCCACGCACGTGGTTCCCTTTCTTGTAATGAATGATGTTTCTCTGAACTCCCAGACCGTCGCAGTGTGCATCGGGCTTTGCAGTTTGTGTCAGAACTACGAATTCTGTGCCCCAGCCAGCTCTTGGGTTTCATAGCCAGATCTAGGGTGAAGTCGAGGAAGGCGTCCCTTCCTTGTTCCTTTTCTTCGCTTTTTGCTCCTTCCTCTTTGATTTTCCAGACACTGGTGGTCACGCGAGCCATTTGGACTGAATTCCCTCGTTCTGTTGCAGAGAGGCTGTCACATCACTCAACCGAGTCCACAGTTCTAAGTGTGAGGGGACAGAGAACGCTGTAGGTGCGGGTGTGGATGCTGGGACCCTTCATTGGTTGGGACTTCCTGAAGGGGCAGAGGCTGTGTGCAGACTCCCAGTTTGGGTTGTGTTTTCAGCCGGATAGAAAATTGCTTCACGCGCTCTTGGGCTTGTTATCTGTGGGACGGGACTCTGGAGCTGGCGGTGCCAGGCCGACCACTTTGCCTCGGACTAGTGACTATGTCAGTCTTCTAGTTATGCTGTGGATAGTGAGTGGGTCATGCTGGCAGGAAGGCTGTTGGGAGACGGAGCGAGGAAGGCCCTTCTGAGAAGAGGCTAGAGGAATTTGTTGTCTTACAACGGCAGCCTCCATAAGACTCAGGGTAGCTTTGGATTGGATATTTAACCTTGCAAATAATGAAGACAGCCGAATTGTCGTCATTTTTGGACCACAAGACTCAAAGGAAAAGTTAAGCAGGCGGCAATCTTGGTGTTCTCTCTGGGACAGAGACGGAGCCTCGGAACTCCAGACTATTGACATTTTAGGTTCATTATTGTTCACTGTGCCCCGCTTGTCTGGTGCCTTGTAGGGTGTGTAGCAGAATCCCTGGCTTGTATCTGCTAAACAAATAGTGATCCCCCACCCCACCAATTGTGACATTGAAAATGTCCCCAGACATTGTCAAATACCACAGAAGAGCAAATTGGATTGAGAACTATGCAGGCAAGGCTCCAGACAGGGTCATCCTATGCTGCCAGCAACCTTTCTGCAACCTGCCCACAAGTAGTTGAGAAATTTAGGGCAGTGCCATGTCCAGGCTGTAAACAAATGGTGGAGGACGTGAGGATGGGGCTTAAAGGAGAAAGCATGAGTGGTCAGGGTGGTACAGGTACAGGAGCAACCTTCCAGAGGAGGGGTGGAAGCAGAAACGCCGGTGTTTGTGCTGGATGCATGTGATTGGGTAGATTGAAAGTAAAAAGATGTGGAAAACTGGTCGTTTCCACCCCAGGAACATTGGGAGACTTGGTGGGAAAGCACAGGAAACCAGCAGAGGTTGGTCCTCCAGTGGTGAGCAAACAAGTGGCATCTGTTCTCTTTGTTTGTGGAAGGAGAGCATGCCTGTGTCTTCAGGGAGTGTCTGGCTGCACACCACAATACATGCTTGCACATGTATACAGGTGTTCTGATGCAGTGTGTGCACATGTAGACTGTAGAATTCGTTTATAGTTGATCAGTGTCAGAAACTGTGCCCCATTTCTTTTTGGGCAGAGGAAGAGGCTTTGCCTTTGAGTCTATAAATTTGCTTTCAGTGTAACCTACGATTTAGGAGCTGAACTTATTAAGTCCTAAAATGGTGGCTATTGAGAAAAGATGAAAGTGTACTGGATAGATGCATTGGGAAAGAAAATTATCTCAAGCCTCCACTGTGAATTTGCATGTGTCAGGATTCCATAGCAAGGGGGACACTCCACCTCGGAGGTTTCTGGGGTGCCTTTCATTATCCCCAGAAAGGTGTCTGGAAGGGCAGTCACTTCCTCCTTAAAGAGAGGGTTATTATTGGGAAACCCAGCACTTGGCAAGATAATTTTCCATTAAGAGCCACCGACACTGAGTCATTATCTTTGTCAGTTGAAACCAGAGCCGTGTGCAGAATTAGACAGGAGTATTTAAAGAGTTGTCTCAGTTTGACAACTGGAAATAGTTCTAACATTACTGTTAACAGTCCAGAACTGGGGGAAACCAGTGGAGAAGGAGGTCATGGGGGGAGCTCAGAGGTCCTGTTTCTTCTGTCATTGCACATGTGATAGGAATGGGAGTGAAGGGGAGGTGGCCTTTGAGGCCAGGGTGACCCAAGTCACAAGTGGTGGGATCAGAGGGACCATAGCACTGAATATATGCAGGTAAAGTTGTGTAACGTGTTGTTACTGAAAATAGAGGTCATAGGAGCAGGGAGACCTCATCTGGGGGAAGGTGATATAATGTTAGTGTCAGACAAATGGGTGTCAAGTGCCATTGCAATGACTTCTTCCCATCCTTTTTATTAAGGTATAATTTGTTTGCACTAAATTCACCCATTTTTCATACAGTTGAAAAAAAATCACTTAACCATGGCCACAGTCAAAAGTTAGAATAATTTCATCATGCTTCAAAGTTCCGTTGCATGCCTTGTAGTTGTTTGTAGTGCTGGGATGGGTGTATAGAATAGATGTGAAAACTTGGCTCAGAGAGCCTCCCTGGCCTGGGAATGGGGAGGCCTTGTCGAGCCCTTGGAGAGGAGGAAGCAGCCCAGAAGACAGTTCCCAGTGGGGAGGCAGGAAGGGCTAGGACCTGCTTGAGCTGGCTCAGCTGTGGAGTGTGGAACAGGTGAAGAGGCTGAGGGATGAGGCCCACCAGCAGGGAGAGTTGTAGGATGTGTGAGGCCCACAGGAAGTGGGCAGTAGTGGAGGGTGGGGGAGTTGACGAGTCCCACTGGTTTGCTCTTCAGGTGTCACAGAGGGGCAGCGGGAGGCAGAGTCTGCAGGGAGGCTGGGTGTGAATTGGGTTGAAAGAAAAGGCTTTTGTAAAAGGAGACAGCTGAAAGAGAAGAGAGGAGGGTCTGAGATGAGGGACCAAGAATTTGAGGGTGTTCATACATGATTGCCTGTGTCCTAGGGTAGAAGGAGCAAAGAGGTCTGTTACAGAGGGAGTGTCTCCTGCACTGAGTATGGGAGGCACTACTGTAGAAGAAAGCTCTCTCTCTCTCTCTCTCTCTCTCTCTCTCTCTCTCTCTCTCACTCAGTCTGTCTCTCTGTCTCTGTCTTTCTCTGTGTGTGAAAGACACACACACACACATGAAGAGAGACAGAGACAGAGACAGAGAAACAAAAAGAGACGGGGAGAAACAGACAGAGACACACAGAGAGAGGCACACACACAGACAGAGGCAGAGACAGAGACAAAGAGAGACAGAGTTTACAGTAGAGAGGCTTCTCCACTTTCTAACTCTGTACCTCACTGGGCTTCCCCTGAGGTACATACAGGCTTTCTGTTTGCACCTTCATGAAGACAACTTGGTGCTGCCCCTCCCCCTGCTTTTTGGTGGAATGTCTAGATGGGTCTTTCCTAATTTTTTAAAAGCATTTTTCTCTCCAGACCTGGTTAAAATCTGAAAGGGCCACTTCAGAAAGAGCTCTGTGTGGCTCCTTGTCACCCTTCTGTACTCCAAGGGTAAATAGTACTGTCTTGATTTTCACACGGGAAGTGGGGGCACACTGGCCTCAGGAGCAGAACTTGTGTCCCTGAGGTCACATGTAGCTGGTGTCCAAGCTGCAGCTAGAGAGCCATTTGTGCGGTCAGTCTGTCTGTCAGCCTGTAGCCTGCTTTGTGTGCTGTCCAGGAAGTAGAGGACTGGCTGGATGATATGTTCCGGAATCTGTTCACATAAATGTCAGGTGTCTGTCTCCAGTGCTGGCATGGAGGAGGGAGGCAGTGCTTATGAACGTCTCAGTTCTTAGAGGAACTGAAGAGCAGCTTGGTGGCTCTTGCTCCGAAACATGTTGGTAGCCAACACTGGGCATTGCTGTCTCTAGGTTTGTTGTTACGTCCTTCTCTTCTGGCCTAGAATAGAATGTCCTTTGAATATCCAGAGCAGACTTGCTTCCCGAGCCACAGCTGCCTGCTGCCGTCTTCCCTCCCATCCCCTCTTATAGACAGGAATGGGGCAAATAGAGGAAAGCATGTGTGTTTGCAGGCTTGTCAAGTCAGCTGACCCCTGTAAAAACTGCCTTTGAATGGGGCTGCTGCCGCCAAGCTCGTGTCTGTATGTGCTAGGGGTTAAGGGAGGCGAAGCACATGGAGACCATTCTCTTGTGTTCCGCACTGGTTGCAGAACTCTGGGTGCTTCTGTCCAGTGTGTTTCCAGCTGGCTGTCAGGATGCTGAAACACCTCCTAGGGAGCGCCTCATACCACATCGATAAATAACCCACTGTGGTGAAGACCTGCCTGCCCTTTGCCAGCACTGCCTGTTTCCCTGACTTGGAAGTGAAAGGGAATTATCAGTCATCTATGGTCTTTTTGTTTTCACTATGTCTGTACCAGGGTACCTCCTTAGCCATAATGTTAATAATCACACAAGCTAATGGTTTTAGATGCCCAGTGCATACCCTAAATACCCACATGTTTTCATGTGAGAGATCTAATGTAGTCCTCTCAAGTGTAGATGAAGAAGCAGGCTCAAAACCAAGCTTGTATAATTTAGCTTGCGGCTCAGCAGCAGAGCCACGGTTCAGGTCGGTCACCAATCACCACCTGAACCAAATACTTTTTAAATACATTTTTTTTGATAGGATTTTTCTATGTAGTTCAAGCAGGTCTCAAACTCTTGATCCTCCTGCTTGGGCCTCCAGATTAGTATTGAATTATTTTTGCTACCAGGGCTGCATCTGGCTGGGGTTCATGGGGAGCAGCTCTGAGGACCGTCTTCTTGTCTAGGGCAGGCTGAATAGCCAGTGTGACTCTCTAGGGTTTGACTGTCCCATAGAGAGGCTTTGTGTGAGGCTTGGGGGAGGAACAGTGTGTGCACCCCCCCATCTGCTGCCTGTCTACCTGCATGTGTCTTCTGGCTAGCACTCTGGCTCTAAGATTGTCCTCAGTGCCTGCATGGCAGGAACTGGTTAGAGAATCTAGGGACTTTCTTTTCTTGATGTGAAATACCTGGGAGAAATGTAAATCATTGGAGTTCATTGTTTCCACAGTCATTGTAGCTGTAGTGGTGGGCACAGCTGCCTCTTGTGGAGTATCCTTATTTCTTCCAGGCATCCTGGCCACAGGCCTGCTGGTAAGGCTACATGTGGCCGGCCCCAGAGTCTTGGTTTGCTTACTCCCCAGACATGAAGGATGAAGGACACTAGTCATGCATGTCTTTCATGTTGAGAAAACATGGTCACAGTACTTGTTTGATTCTAAGTTAGGAATTCCAGGGGCTTTGTGTGTAGTTGGCACTCACTAACTGTTTCTGCCTTTTGATGATGGGCCAATGGGGAGGCAGAGCCTGTGCCAAGTGATTTTCTCACCCCATTCTGAGAAGCATAGTTGAACTTTATTCCCCAAGGTAAGATGCCTACAGGCTATGTGCCTGGCAGCCAGTTAGGGGCCGGTATCTTCTGAACACGGCTAACCAAGGGCTCAGAGAGGTGCTATTTATAGCCTTTTTGATCTGTCCTATGACCTAGTGTCCATTCTACCCTAGGCAGGCATTAGAGGGATATGGAATAGTTTTTTTGAAAATACATATCTGTGTGCTTACTTAAAATGTTTTTTTCAACAATATATTTAAGATTTTTGTTTGTTTTTTTTAACACAGATTTAATATTATTCAAATACTACATGTTCTCTGTAGAAAATTGTAGGAAGAATCTAACAACCCATTACCAAGAGGAAAACCTCATCTTTTAAAATGTTCTGTGATGACATTTTTTTTTTTTCCTCCATGGGAACACGCAATACCTCTTATTTGTCAACAAATGCTTTTTTTTTTAAAGTGTCATTTAAATTGCCACATCATCCCATCCTATGCATATACTGCTACTCACTGTGCTGATTGTTTTTGTCAACTTGACATAAATCTAGACTTATCTGGGAATCTTAATTGAGAAAATGCCCCCATGGGATTGACCTGTAGGCAAGTCTGTTCTGGTATTGTTTTGGTCACTGAGCACAGTGCCACCCCCTGGGCAGGTGGTCCTGCTTTGTATAAGAAAGCAGGCTGAGTAGGTCATGAGGAGCAAGCCAGGAAACAGAATCCCTCCTTGGCCTCGGCTTCAGTTCCTGACCCAGCTTCCTTCTCTACTTGGCTTTCCCTCAGTGATGGGCTGTGATTGGATGTATAAGCCAAGTAAACCCTTTCCTCCCCAAGTTGCCAGCCATGGTTTCTTGAACACAGCAGCAGAAAGTGACTAGGACGCTTGCCTAACACATTTCCAGTAGTGCTGTGACTCCCATTCCTAGAGCTGAATCACCTCATAGCCACTTTGAAGAAATGTAGTTCCAGGGATTTGGGTAGGATTTTTGGGTCCTTATCAGACAGAATGGCTGGGGGTGGGGTGGGAGGGGGAAAGGGGACAGAGACGTCCTGGGTGGGCCCCTGGGTGGGGTGTAGGGGCCTGTGGAAGCAGAGGGAGACAAACAGCAGAGACCTGGCTGAGTGTGGGTAGAAGTCCTTTATCTTCCACTGTTTTCCCTTTTCTAGTATCTAGTATTAAGTTACCTTTGAAAGCTGGTGGTGCTTTGGGACCCACCAAAGGGAACCCCAGCCAGATGCAGCCCTGGTAGCCCTGGGAATACTTTGACAGGACATTGTTTGCCCCACAGACCAAGGTGTATGACCGGTGGTCCTTGATGTGTGTGGTTTCTAAAAGTGTAGGCAAAGGACAAATTCAGTCCTTAGTATTCATGGATTTTGGTTCTAAAGTTTGTTTACTCTAATGCATTCCTACTTCTCAGTCCCTGGAGTAAGCACTTGTTTAGTTTTCCCTTTTTGTCAGAGGTATAATGGGACCTTTCAGTTTCCATGGAGGGTTGAAATTGACATGTTCATGCCCAGAGAAAAGGTTCTCCACTGCAAAGAACATGAGACCACTTTATTACCCCATGGGACCTTCCAGAGGTCTTTGGTGGTCCTTGATGAAGAATGCTTGCAGTGACAGTCTTGAGAGTTCTTGGTGGTTGGTTGTGTGGGTCCCTTTTCAAGGGTTGGAAGGAATCATGGAAAAAGAATGGCAACTGAAGGTTTGTGCGTAGCGGCAAAGGCAGGCTTTGGGAGGCAGAAGCAGGTGGAAACATGAGAAATGTCTCTCTGTGGGGGCTTCCTGCTTAGCCTTGGATGCCAGTCACCCTGTTCCTTTTCTCCTTTTCTGGAAGGACTAGGACTAGGGCTCTCAAGGTTGGCAGTGTCATTGGCACGTGACACCTTGCTGGAGACACACAAGCCCCTGGTTTGGACACATAAGCCCTCAGTTACTTCTGCTTCAGAGCAGTCTCTAAGAGCTTTTGAAACTTTTGATTAACATTTGTGGGTCAAAGCTGTGAGCAGGTTTGAGCCAATTTTGCAAATGCCAGGCTTTCTGAAGCTTTAGAGGGACTAGCTAAATTCTTTTCTGCTTGGTTCTGGAGGGACAGGAGGGTGCCCTGTGATTAACAGCCTCCAGTGAGATAGTTACTAGACAGATTCACAGGGCATGATCATGGCTGCAGTGGCGTGCAGGGCACAGGAGTCTGGACAGATGCCCCTGAGGAGGTCGGTGATGTCCCCCATGAAGTTCAGCTTGCTGGGACACATTAAGTGGAGGGAACATAGACAGCCTAAGGCTAGCAAGGCTGAGGAGAGAGGGCTAGGCCAGGAGGGCTCTTTCTGCATCTTAGGGATCTCAGACAAGCCATGAGGTATGGGAATACTTTGACAGGACATAAAAAAAAAAAAAAAAAGAAAAGAAAAAGAAAGAAAGGAAGTGCTCTGCCTGGAAGCCTAGGAGTGCATGGGCAGGCCAAAGTGATGAGTGGGGCTAGTGTCTCAAGGTTGACTTTAGACATGCCAAGCTTGAAGTGCCCGAGGGACCCTGAGGGTGTATGGGCACTAGTAGACTCAGGGTGCCTGTTTGGGGAAGGCTTCTCAGGACTTCCTTTGCAGTTTGCTGTTTAGGTTCTTGTCCCAGCCATTCCAAGTCTTTAGTGGCCATGATAGAGAGGAGCCAGAGGAGAGTGGACCCTGGCTTTGAGAGGTGTGAATACCACAGCTTTTCTGGCTTGGAAGCTGGTCTATGATGCCCATCTTCATACGCCACCCTCAGCTTGTTCTCAGCCCATGAGAACAGTGCCAGGTTGGTATGCCGTGGCTATGAAGAGGGGTGCATATGACCACCTTCCTGCCCCACAGGACTTCCTTCCCCACCTGGGTCCCCAGTGGTGAGGACTTGATGCTTTTGTTAGCTTTGTGCCTATGGGCACGACTGTGTTCACTGCATCTTTAAAAAGGGTGCTACTTACTTTCCTGCTGGTATGTATTGCGTTCACCAGGGCGGCATCTCTTGGGTCTGTTTCTCAGTCCTGGAGACTTTATTTGAAGGCCCCCTCCAGTGGCCCAGATAACTTCCAGCTGGGCCTGTTGACTGTAGGAGGTGGTGGAAGGTTTTTAGGAAGGTTGGTAAATGATGGTCCACAGGGAAACCTCCCAGAGCTTGGGACGCTTGCCTCTGGGCTACCCCATGCCTCCTTCTCAGTCTCTCTGTCCCAGGTGGAACTTTCACTCATTTACATCTGTCTTTTTTTGACTGTCTTTATTTACTTTCCTGTGAGAAATTTAACAGATTAAGGATAGAGTACGTATATAAGAAACTGAGTTGGTGTCTCTAGTAAATAATTTAAAAAATGGTGGGGGTGAGGTGGGGGAGAAACTGAGTCACACAGTTGGTGGGGGCAGGACTGGGCCCCATGTCTAGACTCTGAGGGTCATTGTTTCTACTTGGGTAGGTACCGCCTTTGTTCTTGCTGCCAGTGCTTCCTTGGTGTTGGTGTTTGCAAGCTGTTGTGCTATGGGCACATGGCTAGGACACATTGACTCGCTCTGCAGGAAAAGCCAGGTACAATGGGAGATGTGAGTGAGGGATGTTAGCATGGTCCCTCACTAGTGTGCTCTCCACACTAGTGTGACATCTATCCTCTCACGTAACTTTTCCTGTTTGGGGTTACTGGATCTTTTGCTCCCTTCAGAGGAGTGTGTTTACTTAGGAACAGGGTCCGAACACCAGCAGGGGGCTGTGTCAGGGCTGGTGTAGGGTAGGGAGGGTTGTGGGGCTGATAGTCCCCACGAGGACTCTGATACCAGTACGTGTGGAAGTGTGGTGCTGATGTGGTTCCTGTGTGTGCAAAGGGTTCCCGGTCACCTTGGGACTGTACTGAATTAAAGTAGGGTCTTTAAGGCTCCAGAAGGGAACCCAGAAGAAGAGCTGTGGAGACTGTTCCCATCTGCTGTCACTTGCTCTTTCACCTCTGCCCTGATCCTTGGAGGAGGGAACTCCCTACAGAAGGCTGCCTGTGTTGATAAGGGCGTGAACAGTTGGTTCACTTTGTACCGTGAGGGAGGCCCAGCACAACCCCTGCGGTGGGTAAATAATGTTTACCCAAGGGGGTGGCCACGGATCACCCACAGTGGTTTTGAAATCTACATGCTCATAAACAGTAGGCTGTGTTTATTAACAGTAACTGTTGATTCGAGGAGAACAGGATTTACCACACAGTGCCCAGAAATCTATAATGGACCTTCTTTCCTTTCAGATGACTCTGGGGTACAGTACATAGAACAGGAATCAGCACCATTTTGGAATTTGATATGTAACTGTTAAGCCTCATTATTCTTAACATATTTTTTAATTAAGCATTTTCTTTTGTCATGTGTGTGTGTGTCTTGTGAGAGTATGTGCATGTGTGTGCGGTGCTGGTCAAGGCTAGAGAGGATGCCAAATCCTCTGGAGCTCCAGTTACATACAGGTGCTATGAGGCATCCCTCATGGGTGTTGGGAACTGAACTCTGGTCCTCTGGAAGAACAGCACGCTAATCGCTGAGACAGCTTCTCAGTCCTTTAGTGTGTGTGTGTGTGTGTGTGTGTGTGTGTGTGTGTGTGTGTGTGTATGTATGTATGTATGTATGTATGTATGTCTATGCCACGTGCACACAGGTGTCCACTGAGGCCAGAGAAAGTGTGGAGTTCCTGGAGCTAGAGTCACAGGAGGTTGGGAAGCAGGAGGTTGAGAAGCTGTCTGACATGGGTGTAAGGAAGTGAACTCAGGACCTCTGGAGAGCAGCAAGTGCTCTTAACTGCTGAGCCATCTCCAGTCCAATTTACATATTTTAAAAGATAGCTTATTTGCAGTTTGAAAGTAGGATCTGTGAACTAAAAAGGTTTGGAATATACTGAAAAAGGTAATTATTACTCATAGTTCCCAATGCAGGAACTTACCCTTTTTCAGTTTATTTACTTAACGTTCCCTCATGAGTAGGGTTTTTGTTGTTGTGTTTTTTGTTTGTTTTTTTTTTTTTTCATCCTTGTAAGAAGGTGTAGCTTCATCCTGCACTGGACTTGTCGTATTCAGGAAACAGGGTAGTCAGTGCTGGTTTCCGGTGGGCCCCACAGCTACCCTGTGGCAGTGTGCAGGACCTGATGTGATTTGTAAAAGTTAAACTCTTTGTCAATGCAAGGACAGGTGGGCTGAACTGGCCCCAAGCCACTCACCAGCTTTGTTCTTGTGGAAGTTTATTGTGTGGTATAGTAACTTAAATGGAAAATTGAGGCAGAATTAGTGTTAAGGCTAAAATCAAAGTCTGAATGAAGTAGGTCTAGATGGATATTCTGTCTGAATGAAGTAGGTCTAGGTGGATATTCTGTCTGAATGAAGTAGGTCTAGGTGGATATTCTGGCTTAATGTCAGGCAATAGGAAAGGTAAGGTTTTGTAGCTACTGGGGTCATGGTTTGTGGGAGATTCGTGTCCTGGCTTTCTCTGTATGATTTAAAGATTTTGGGATCCCATGGGCATAGCAGATGGTCCTGGGTCACAGGCAGGAGTGTGTTTCTGGTGCAGATCTCCTTCAAAATCCACCACCCGTTCCAGGTTCTCCAGGGCCCTGGTGGGTGCTTCTACCCCTAGTCTTCAGGGTAGTGAACAAGATGTGTCAGTGTGTGTCGAGGGTGGTGGCTGTGAGTTAGGAGCTGCTAACAGGCCTGTTTGAGCTCCAATTGAATGCTGTCTTACCAGTCCTAGATGTTTGGTTTGTGGGTTTTGGTTGTGATTTTATTACCATGAAATCAGAGGAGTGCAGAGCAGAAAGTTAGGGAGTGACATGGAACCAGGCAATGTAGTGTGTGGTCATTTTCTCCAACCTCCTGGCTTAGACTGCAGGGGAGGAACCTGTGACTGAGCAGTGCTTGCCTAAGTTAGAGGCAGGTGTCTGAGGGGGCTCAGAGCAGGCCAGGGTGGACACCCCCACCCCCACTACCCTACCCCCCTCCTCACCCCACCCCACAGGCCACTGTGGACTTGCTGGGTGACTTTGGCTACTTAGTTCCCTTCTCTGACTCTGCTTTTTTACTGACAGACTTGGCCATGAATTGTTTATAAATATTAAAGAGATGTGTAGAAGGGGCTGAAGAAGTAGGGTATTGGCTACTCTTCCAGAGGACCTTTGTTCAATTCTCAGATCTGTCTGCAACTCCAAGATCTGACACTCTCACACAGACATACCTGCAGGCAAAACAGCAATGCACATACAATAAAAGTAAATAAATTAAAAAAGAAGAGGTGTGTAGAAATGCACTTACCCACGTGTGCTAGCTGCTAGCATTGCCCAAGGGCACATCATAAACACATCCTCATAGTGGCCAGCCTGTTTGTTAGTGAGTTTATGTTACTTGTTACTTATGTTACTATATTATCTTTTTAAGGTTCTTTTTTTTTAATCTGTGGTGTGTGTGTGTGTGTGTGTGTGTGTGTGTGTGTACACGTGTGAGGCGGTGCTGGCAGAGGCCAGAGGCATCACTGTCCTGGAACTGTGCTTTTGGCCAGCTGTATGTCACTTGCTGTGGGTACTGGGAACTGAACTCTGGTTCTCTGTGAGAGCAGTAAGTACTCTTAACTGCTGCACCCGCCACCCCCACCAATGCCTTGGGGTCTTGGAGTAGTAGGGGCTGACATGGTCGGATGCCCCCACATTCTGGCTAGGACCCTTGTCGGTGCTCCTGTGTGCCCCTCTCCCTTTGCTTCTGTCAGTTAGCATAGTGAAAAGATGGAATGCGGACTGCCCCACTCTTGTGCTGTTTGTGTGTCAGAGTCCCTGTCAGCCCATGCCTCATGGAACCCTCTGTCTGAAGTGCCATGCACACTCCTCTTAGGGGGTTCTGGCTTTGTTGTCTTAAAGCAGACCCGTGTCCTTTGCTTACTGGCCTACCCAGCTCTGATGCCTGCCTTGGTCACCCTGCTCCTTGGAGAGGCCAGTGGGGTCTCTGGGTCTTCTGGTTGTTACTTTGTTTTGTTTTTTTTTGTGTGTGTGTGTGTGTGTTTTTTTTTTTTATTAAGCTTCCAGCATGCTAACAGGACTTACCTGAGTCAATAACCATGCCTCAGGGTAGTTAATGACCAACTAGGCCAGGCCCTAACTACTAACACTGTGGATGCTGGATCTCAGCATCTCTGACCCTGACCTACATTAAGAAACACTTTCTGCAATGGCTGGTAGACAGAAAAGGGAGCAAGGAGACTCAGAGTGGAGGCAGGCAGCAGGCTGGCAGTGCTGTGTGGTTGCTTTCCCCTGCTTTGTGTATCTTTCTCTTCTCAGTGCTGGATTGCAGTGTGGAACCCCTGGCTGACCTGTGGGTCATGGAGGTCCTCATTATCTCAGGCTGTGGGTGACTGCCCTATGCTTCGCTGGGCAGTACCCCAGTGGTTTGAAAGAGGCAGGCACCCCAGTGATTGAGACCTGGGGAGAGGCACCGCTGTCACGAGTGGACCCCTGGGCTCTGCAGGGAACTGTTGGGGAGGGCACCTGTGCTTCGTCACACCATTTTGGTCCAGAGGAAAGAGCACAAGACTAGGACCTGGCTCTGCCACAGCCCTTGACGTCCATGCTGAGGTTTTCAGGGGTGCTTTTGAGGCCCAGGTGGGGAAATGCATGGGCAGTGGTAAGTGCCTGGACCCCGTTCCTCTCCTTCTCTTCAGTTCACCTCGATCAAAAGGGAAGATGAGTTGATAAAGCATCGCACCAATTTTGCCTTCTGCTCAGAGTCTGATGGGGACCTGATCGGTATGTAAGAGATATGGTAATCCCTTTTCCTAATTTAGCCTCTTTTCTTCCAGCCCTGAAGGATGGCTGCTATGTTGGGGGATGCCATCATGGTGGCCAAAGGCCTTGCCAAGCTGACCCAGGCAGCTGTGGAAACCCACCTGCAGAACTTGGGCCTTGGTGGGGAGCTCATCTTGGCGGCCAGGGCCCTGCAGTCTACCGCAGTGGAGCAGATCAGCATGGTCTTTGGGAAGGTGCAGGTGAGAGGCCCATTCCAGCAATGGTGTGGCTACTGGTAGGAAGAGAGCTAGACTGGGAACTCCTAATGGGACTGGGGATGCCAGGACACAGGCACCTGACAGCTTGTCTTGTTGTAGACAACACTGGAGAGCACAGTGGCTGGTGTGTCCCCTGTCATTTTAGGGCAGGGTAGACACAGGAGAATCTGGCTGTTGTACTAGAGTACCAGACTAGGGAGCTTAAATAATAGTTGCTTACTTGTCATAGTTCTGGAGACTCTAGTAGACTTGGCATCTGATAAGGGCCCATTTCCTGGTTTCCTGGCTCTGTCCTCATGATGCAATCACCTTCCATGTACTCGGTTGCCACAGGTTAGGTTTCAGACATGTAGTACGCAGCAGGGATCAGCATAAATCAGCCTGGCTCAACTTCAGCCTTTGAAGACCCCTCCTGTAGGCAAGACTTGCTGAGCCTCAGCCAAGCCCCATTTGCTATTTGCTGAAGGTGCTCCCTTCCAGGGTGGCAGCTGTCATGGCCCTAATGATAACTTTTCCCTCCTGGTTGGGGCAAAGGTTACCTTTGTGCCAAGGTCCAACCTCAGCATCTTGTATCAAGTGGTGTTTTTAAGCCAAAGCAGTGTCCAAATAGACCACCTGTAGAGGGAGGTGTGTGTGTGTGTGTGTGTGTGTGTGTGTGAGAGAGAGAGAGAGAGAGAGAGAGAGAGAGAGAGAGAGAGAGAGAGGTGTGTGTGTGTGTGTGTGTGTGTGTGTGTGTGTGTGTGTGTGTGTGTGTTTCGCAGAGATTGCCGTTTCTTTACTGTCCTGCACCATGTCCTGCTGTCATGTTAGGGTAGATCAGGTTCTCCTGTGAGGGTACTGTTACTGTAACAGAAGTCCACAGACTTGGAGGCTTAAGCAAGTGCTTTTCTCCTCACGGTTCTGAATGAACCGTCTCATGCTTCTCTGGGTATGAGGCTGTCCCTGTCCCCAGCCTCTGCTCAGTTTTAGGTCCAGGATTCCTGGCCCTTCCCGCCTATGTTAGGGCTCTTATCAGATGCCAAGCCTACTAGAGCCTCCAGATATACCCTACAGATAGATGCCTTTCATTTTTAGAAGTCTTTATACCCTTTATACTTGAGGGCAGGTCTATATGCTTACTCCTATTTCCCAGGCTGAGGTTGATGCAGGTCATTAAGTGATAGGGCAGGAACCCTTGTCCTTTCCTAGTTTTGACTCCCAGCTCCTGTCCGTCTGGTGTTGAGGTGGGTGGTGGCAGTCCTGCTGGGGGCTGTCCCTGTGGAAAGACTGGAAGGTGAGCCTGCTCCAGTGCTCTGGGTCACTCCAAAGTAAGGCTGCGTGCTGGACCGGCCTCCTCCACGGTGTGTGAGCTGTCTCCTCACACTCCTCCAGGACATCCTGTCTCCTGGCCCCACCATTCCTTTGTGTCTCTAGAGTCTGTACAGGCAGAGACAGAAGATGGATTAACCCACTGCCATGGAGGAGGACCCCATTCCCTCCATCCTACTTGGGTTTGGGGTTCCTTTCCTCACCCTCGATGTCTGTGGGATCCGATTGCTCTGAAACCTGTGTGCCTCTCGCTGCCCAGGCCCTTATTCACACATTAGTTCATCGGGTACAGACAGAGGCTGGGGCCCTTTCAGGCACCACAGTCCTTTGTTGCCTGTAGGGTTCCTCGGGTGCTTTAATAGCAGCTACACAAGACTAAGTGGTTACCATGGGAGTTGTGGGACAGGAGGGGCTCTGCTCCAGACTCTTCATAGCAGGCCTTCCCTGGCTGTATGAGAAGAACCCAGAACGTCTCCCAGTGTGACTTGGGATGGCACAGCAGGCCCTTGGCATTGGACCCCTGCTCTGCTGTTGCCTTCTGGCCTTTCCCAGTCACACCAGCTGGCAGTCTTAGTTTCCTGTTGTGGGGTGAGAGTAGCACTTGGCCCACCCACTGCCATGGGAGAGCAAGGCTTATTCTTTAGTCCTCAAGCATCTCAAGTGGCTGAGCGAGGGGGCTCCAGGCCTCCTACTGTTGCTGTGTGACATGTGGATGGCACATAGGCCATGGCATTTGCTCAGATTTCATTTGAACCAGAAACCTGGCCATAGCTCCCTCCCCACCCCCCCTTTAGGACTCAGTGTTGTGTAATTATAGCCTTCAGTAGCAGTTTCTGGGCCCTTGGCTGTAACTCTGTCACTGTCTGACAGTGGGAGCCCTATTTTCAGATGTAGAAGTCACTGAGAAGGATTTGGAACGTGTTCAAGTTCATTCAAGGTTAAAAATCAGAATGAGTCTCTGAATTTACCCCGAGTTTGAAGTTTGAACCTGTAACTTACAAAGGAAACAAAGGGTGCTCCCCATGTCTCAGATTCACAAGGACCACCTGTGGCAAGAACCTCTTAGCTGCATACCTGGACTGGTGGGGGTCTGGCTGCTGTGAGGTGTCACAGAACTCTTACTTACGCTTCTGCAAGCTTTCCTCGCCCCTCGGGCTCTGTGTTGGTCCAGTGAGTGAGGAACTCATTGCTAGAGTTGTGTGCATCTTCCCCGGCCCTGCTTGGGTGCTCAGTGGCGTGTATGGCTGTCTGCTAAGTTCCCAGCACTGTTCTGGAAGAAGCAGACTGCAGCTATCTGCTGCTTCCTAGGCTGTGAAGGGGGCCTCCACAGGGATGGTAGTCACAGCCTTACCTTGGGAGGGTAGAGAGGGCTGGTGGGCAGTGCCAGACCTGTCCTGCTGCTCATACTGGCCTTTGTTTTCAGCAGGGTCAAGATAAGCATGAAGATTTGTATGCTGCAGAGAACTTTGAAGATCTGGAAGCCGAGGTTCAGTTCTCAACACCACAGGCAGCTGGAGGCTCCCTGGACTTCTCTGCAGCCTCTTCCCAGGACCAGTCTCTGACTTCCTCCCTGGATCATGCCCACAGTGAAGGCCCAGCTCCTACCTACGTTTCCAGTGGACCCTTCAGGGAAGCGGGGCTGTCGGGACAGGCCACCTCCCCTATGGGCAGAGTCAATGGGAGGCTCTTTGTAGATACCAGAGACTTGTTCTTGGCCAATGGCATCCAGCGAAGATTCTTCCACCAGGACCAATCCCCTGTGGGGGGCCTCACAGCTGAAGACATTGAGAAGGCCAGGCAGGCCAAGGCTCGCCCTGAGAGCAAGCCACATAAACAGATGGTGGGTCTGAGAGGCAGCATGGTTGGACCTGGGTGGTTCCCACTTCCCGTGGGGCTGGTATTGACCCTCGTTTTGCCCCCACGTTGGGATGGATGCTGTGTCTTGAAGAAGGCGGCAACCTTTTGGTACCGTGCTGTCTGCTGGACCCCGTGGGAGTGGAGACAGGGTACAGGCAGCATGAGCCCCAGGTTGCCTTGCTCATTTGTCAGTTTCGTCAGCTCCATAGGTTTCTTCTGTTTTTCCCCTCCAGCTCAGTGAGCGGGCTCGGGAGCGGAAGGTGCCAGTTACCCGGATTGGGCGGTTGGCCAACTTCGGAGGTGAGGTGGCCACGTTCCCCGTGCTGCCCCTCCCCTATTGCCCTGCCCTGTTTGTCCTGGTTGAGTGGAGGGACAGTGGAGGCCACTGTACCCTAAGGTGGAAGCGGTTTGGGGATCAAGCAGTGTTTCAATGTTGGGGAGCATGTGGAGTGTTCCGTGAACTAGCTGTTAAAGGGTCTGCGTGTTCCCGTGTGTGATGACCTGGTTCCTGGATTCCATCCCCATCGTGGCTTATTCCTGGGTCAGCCTGGTGTGTGGCTGAGTCTTGCAGTGAGCTGCAGCCTGGACTACTCTATGGGCCTTGCTCAGGGTAGCTTTTGCGGGCAGAGACTAGCCATGAGTACAGTGTCTTCACTGGGCCTCTTAGCTCCCTAGATGGAGGACTTTTGCCCTGGGACTTTTTGCCCTGTACCATGAGGGGTACAGGTTTACCAGATCCTGCAGGTCTGAAGCTGTTAGTGTGATGATATTGACAGTGTGGCCCTCTGGTGCAGTCAGTTAAAGCCAGTTCACTTTGCTAGTGTTGGGGTCTTATCTGTCCTTGCTCTCATGTGAACAGCCTTTGAAACCCCACACCTCTGCTCCTTTGGAAGGATGCTTACATATTGAAGATGTGTTCCCGTTACGCATCTGTAGAGGTGCCTGCTAGGAACGCTGGCCATTCGCAGTGGGGTGCTCTGATGTGGGTTTCTGATGGTACCATTTATTAAGGTTTAGCTGTCCTCAGTAGGTTCTCCAGGCAATGTCAATCACAAACAAATAGTTTTAAAGTAGTTGGTTTTACATCTGGCCTTGGCCAGATGGTTAGCTATATAACAGGTATGATGGGCTCATGGTGCTGATGGTGCTGAGTTGCTCAGGGAGGCCCAGGGTCTTCTGTCTACTCTTTCCTGGGAAATAGCTTTCTTCTGCATTCCATCTGCATCAGTTACTTTTTTCCTCAAAGGGTTCAAGCTCTGTACATTTGACTGGAGTTAGGCACCACAATCATGGTGGTTGTAATATGTGGTAAAGCAAATTCTTCACTTTGTGTTGGGCAGGAAATAGAATGTAACAGGAACAGGCTGGGAATAATCGACCCTCAAGGATCCAACCTCATCGTGGTAGCTGTTACAGCGGAGGTGGCTGAACCCAGACTTCTGTCTTGTATGAGGACATCTGAGCTGCCTGTCCTATAACTAGGTTCCCCATTTCACATGCAGCCAGATAGTAGAGGGCCTGTTAGGTCTTCCCCTCCGCTGGTCCAGTTCTGGGAACCGAAGGCCAGGTCCCGAGGCCCTGGGAGAAGGAGCCCGCCCCCCACCCCCCCACCCCCCACCCCTCTTTGCTTCTCTTCCTCTTGTACTTGGGCTGTGGCTCCTGTCCTGGGACCTTGACTTCTTTGGGGTTGGGAATGCTGTCGGATGCTAGGCTTTCTTTCAGGGGACTGTTAATGCCTAGAAACAAAGGACAGCACCCATGTCCATCTGTCTGCTCTATGTGGACTTTCTTAACAAAGTGAGGGAGCATGTGTGTTAATTTAAGTGGGGTTTGGTGCTGAGGATGTAGTTGCCTAACACACACAAGACTGGGTTTCACCCTGAGTACAAAAAAGAAAATAAAAGGGGGGCGGTGCTAAAAGCAGGGCCTGGTCTGCGGTGTACAGGGTCCATCTGCTTCTGCAGAGGCCTCTTGAGCTTTCTTTGCAAACAGGCCCTGAGTTTGGCAGGCAGGGCCAGCAGTAGCAGTGGTGCCTTTCTGCCCCTGCTCTCCTGTGTGCCACCATCCTGCTCTTAAAGGACCTTATTGTTGAAAGTTAGGTTTGCTTTGTTTGTCCCCTGGTGACTGGGAGGGAGTGGAGTGACTACTACTCTGGTGACCGAGTACCCAGAAGGAGCTCCTGACCAGGACACAGCCCCAGCTGCCCCTGCTTGGCCTGCGAGAGCCCTGTGCCCTGCTACTTCCCTTCCTTGACAGCAAGCCTGCCTTTCACGAGAGCGGAATTGGGAACTTTGTGTCTGGGCAGTGTGCTGTTACAGGCCAGGAGGAAGACTGTCCACAGTGGTGTCCCCCACCTGGTGACATGTAGACAACAAGCCTTCTAGACCAGGGACCCTTAAGGTGGCAGGAAATTACAGCTGAGGTCCCCTCTTCCCAGTTAGTTACCCCAGGTCCACCTGGTTCTGGATGAAGGCTGAGCTGGGCAGGAAATTCCAGGAATCACATTACTCCAGGCCCAGTGCCTGGGTTGGGGGGCGGTTTATTCTGAGTTTGTAGAACTGGGAAGGCCAAAATCATGATTGCTGGCTGGGTGAGCTTGTTTTTACCTCCTGGTTTGCTGTTGCAGGGAGCCTGTCCCCAGTTGGCAGGTCCTGGGCCCGAGGCCTCCTTCATGGAATATTCCTTCAGGCGTTTGTTTAGCAGCTGCTCTCCCTTTTGTAGAACTTGTGCTTTGCCCAGGAGCCTGGGTACAACCAGGAACAGTTTGACACAGCGTGAAGTCCAGCCAGGGTATGTTTAGGAAGCCCCTGAATGTTGCGTGTTCACCTGGACAAGCTGATGGATGACCTGTGATGTCATGTGCCTTTTCTGTGAGCTTGTCTGAGGAGGTGCTCTCAGCAGGAAGACTAGATGTGAAGGGACATTGGTGAAGGCTGTGTCACCTGTTCACCTCTTTTCTAAGTCAGATAGTGTGCTGGCCAGGGTGAGGAAGACAGGTGGTGAGGAGTTAATGTTTAATCAGGGCTCTGGGGCCCAGTGCCCAGTGCCCTGCGTGCCTGTAGGAGGAGTGTTAAAGAGAACAGTACCCCACCAGGCATCCATATTAACACCTCTATCCCTGCTGGTTTTATTTATTTATTTGTTCATTTTTGTTTTTCAAGACAGGTTTCTATTTGTAGCTTTGTACACCAGGCTGGCCTTGAACTCACAGAGATTCACCTGCCTCTGCGTGGTGTGCACCACCACCACCTTGCTACTGGTGGTATGTTTTAATTGTGTCTCTGGGCATTACAGGAACTGTGACTTCTTCAGTTTAGTTTGTCCTGCCTCACGGTATTGTGTCCTGTGCATATGCCTTCCCACAGGATTTCAAGACCATGCACACACCCACAGATGGAAAATGCCTTTAATTTTGATATTGATGTCTGTTTTACATATACTGGGTAAAATGCATTAGAATTCACTCTCCATGTTTCAGCTTGCCTTTTTTTAAAGGGCTACTAGAAAATTTAAAGTCTTGCATGCATTGACATGAGACTTCTTTTGTTATGACTGGCTAAATTGTTGTTGTTGTGCCCTGAACCTGATACGGTGGGCACTTCACACCCTGGTAAGTGCCTCCGAGGTAGGATCTGCCCTTAGAGCCTGCAAAGTAGAGAGTGCACTGCCACCTAGTGGTAGAGAAGATAAATTATTAAATGTGTAAAAGAATTTACTTTTTAATTAAAATGCATTTTAAAAATGATTTACTTGTGGGTTTTTTCTTTTCGTTTTTTGAGACAAGGCTTCATCATATATTCCTGAAAATCATGGAATTTTCTTTGTATCCCCAGCTGGCCTTGAACTGTGGCGGACCTCCTGCCTCTGCCTCTCAAATGCTGGGATAGCAGGCATGTGTGGCTATACCTAGCTTAGTTTTTTTTTTTTTTTTTTTAAATGAAATAAGTGTTTTTCTTTAATGCATTATTATTGTATAAAGGCTGGAAAACAGCAGGCCTCATCCTGACTCTGAGTGGTGTGCCTGTCCTGGACAGCTTTTGAGAAGGGAGTTCCCAGGCTCTCTGCCTGGACTCAGTCATACCTGCTTGGAGGGCAGGGCCCAAGGCTGCCAGCACAGGAGGGGAGGTGGGGCAGGGTGTGTTCTGGCCCTGCGGGCTTCAGCTGGGATGCCCTGCGTCTCTGGTCTCTGTTGTAGAACACTCCAGCTTTTACTGCTAGCTGTCTTATGTTGCTGTGGTGAAAGCTTAGAAACATCAAGACTACCGCACCCTCTTGCAGATTTAAAGTGAGTGGTTGTCTTCTATGGTAGTATTGCCAGGAAGTGGCCCAGAGACCATGCCTGATCCATCTTCCTTTTCGTGCTGGGTTTCTCTCAATATGGCGTCTGTGTTCCCATGAGTATGTGGGTTGTCAAAGGTGATGTGTGAGAGATGGCCAAACTCACAGGAAGCCCTTGTCCAGAGCCAAGTGTTTGCTCCAAACCACTTACATACTCCCAGTACCTAGCTAGGCCCGCTACACTGCAGTATCTGCCTGCTCTGACCAGGTCTGGAGGCTGGGTGGTCTCAGCCACTAAGCATCTGCTTTCTCACCCATCCAGGTCTAGCGGTAGGTCTGGGCTTTGGGGCATTGGCTGAAGTTGCCAAGAAGAGCCTGCGTCCCGATAATTCCACAGGTGAGCCGGGCCCTGCGTAGAAGGGTGGATGGCCTTAGAAACTCTAGCCTCTAGCCCATCGCTGTTCCAGGAATGTCAGCCACCAGAGACCACCTCACGTCCCAATTGCAGGAGCCCCCCTCAGAATATTTAGTTTATGTAGATGGTGTTCCTGGGGTTGAGTGACTGCGTATGGGTAGACTGACTCGCTGTCGAGAGTTGAGGATTGGAGGTAGCTTCCTTCCCCTTCATCCCCAGCAGATCAGCAGCCCCTTCTGGCTCCCTCTGGCTGTCCACACCCATGCCACCGCCAGCATTCCAGCTTCATACTCGCTTGCCTGCACTTGCCCAGCTGATGCCCACCTTTTGTTCCTGCTCTCCCTTTCTGGATTGCAGTCTGGCTAAGTCTGGCAGTCCTGGCTCCCCACTTCCCTGTGGGTAGGGATGTTGGCATCTGGGATAGGCCCACTGTGTTTCCCTTCACTGACCATGACCCAGAGAGCCTGGGACCATTCCAGAGACGATTGGCTTCTGAGACAAAGATCAGAGCTTGTTTCTGGTTCATCAGGCTTGCCTGGAACAGGTTGAGTGGCCGCTTGTACAGTCTAGAGAATGTTCTGCATTCAGGGCCCACAAAAACGAGGGGTTTCCCGATGTTGATGTGCTGGCTGGGGAAGGAGCCACAGGGTGCTATGTGAGCCCTGGCTGGGCTGGGGTTAGGTGCTGGGAGTTGAACCATCAGGGCCATTAAGGGTCCAGGTCTGTTAGTGGATTTCCCAAAATGTATTTGAGGTTCTGGGCTGAGCATCCTTTGCCCTAGTCCTACTAAAGGACTTCAGTCTCGTTAGGGTTCTTCGTCCCTACTCATGAGTCCTTGTGATACCCACACTCTGATACCTCTCAGGCAGCGCTTCACTCATGGGTCTGTGTTCTGGAAACAGGGTATAGGCATGTCCCCACAGACCCCAGTGCTAGGACGGACACCTGTGTGTCCTTGGAAGGGGCCGGAGAACAGGGGATTTAGCATGAGTATTTTTAGTGCTGGTGCTGAAATACTTTGGGATGTGAAGCCTGTATTTCCCTGGATGAGAAGCTAGTCTTCCCAAGAGCCAGCACTCCCTTTTGGCTGCTTTCCACCCTACCTTGTCTAAGTGGAGAAGGGGCCAGCCTGGCTCCAAGGGCACAGCTGGTATCCTTTTTTAGGGATAGTGGTGGTTTAGGCTTAGATTACATTAGCCCTGCCAGTAGGTCTTGAGGCTTTGGCCAGGGTAAGTGGCCTTGGGTAGATCCTGACCTCTGGCTTCCTAATATGCCTAGCAGCCTTGACCTTGAGGATGCTGTCCAGGCTAGCAGGCTCTGCCCTGGGGGCCCCGTCTTGCATTGGGTATAACACCGTGTTTTTGGCTTGTCCTGGCTGGCCCAGGCTATTCTGGGGAGGGGACATAGCTCTAGCCTGTGAGGATCAGCCCACGTTGGGGAGAGATGCCTAGGAAAGCCTAGTTGGTCAGACACCATCTCCACGTAACAGGAGATGAGAACTCAACTGAGGTGTGTTTTGTGTAGAGATGGGTTTCCCTCTGTCCTGTGCTTATTTCCTCTCCTATCCAGGGGCTGGGGAGGACAGAGCCGCTGCTCCACTCTTGGCTCTGCCTTCTGCTGTTGCCAGTGCCCTTTTAGGCTCACTTACCTGATTAGTCATGCCCCAGGGTTGCAGGCAGGCCTTGGGGCAGCCCAGACTTCTGTGGAATGACCCTCCTGCCCTGCATGTCTTGTCCTCCTGTCTCCGTCAAGGAGTGAGCCCAAGCCTCACCGTGACTGTCACTGAGCTCTGTACACTCTCCTTCCCATGGAAGCCCCTGCTCTGACATGTCAGAGCCAGGCTGGGCTGCACGTGGTGCAAGGGCAGTTGAGTACTCCACTTCAGCTGGCCTTCAGCTTTTTGCCAAAGGTAGCAAACGCCCTGAATGACACAGGGCTGGGGCGAACAGAAGGACCTGGTAGCTTAGACCCGTGTTTGGACTTATCCCTACCTTGTTAATTTGGTATGTGGGCAGAAGCGACAATGCTCTTTGGCTACACTGATGCTGGCAACAGGGTTCATTTGGCACTGTCAGCTCCCTCGAGTCATCACCCAGCTGTTGCCACCACCCTGTGTACTGGAAGGGGTTGGCTATGAGCCAGCTGGCCGTACCAAGCTGTGGGGCAGAGGGGAGAAACGATGCCCAGACTGTGCCGTCCTTGACCCTCGAGGATGGAGTTCTTACTGCAGCGAGGACTCATGTGGCTAGTGCGCAGTCCCTTGCTGTCCCAGAGGCCCTTCAGCCAGGACAGATAGGGGAGAGGCTTGGCTTTTGTCTCCTGACCTCCTGCCAGACTTGACCCACTAGGGGGAGCCCTTTCTGGCCTTGGAGGGCCGTGGAAGATGTGCCTAGGGACTTAAGTGTCTCTAACAGTTGTGCATGTTGTTCAAGTGCCTGTGCCCAGGCGTCGTGGTTTCTCCCAGACGCCCTTCCTAAGCCCTGAATGCGTGCCGGCCTCTCCTGCCCCTTAGGGAAGAAGGCCGTGCTGGATTCGAGCCCCTTCCTGTCCGAGGCGAACGCAGAGCGTATTGTGAGTACACTATGCAAGGTGCGCGGGGCAGCGCTGAAGCTGGGCCAGATGCTGAGCATCCAGGGTGAGTGGAGGGTTCGCCCCCCCCCAACTGGCTGGTACATACCAACTTGTGTGTCATGGGGGGAGGCAGATGTGCTGTGGCAGTCCTGAGACATGGGGAGTTCACACCACGTTAAATAGGAGCCAAGAGCATGTTTCTTGCCTCTGGGTGGGTGTCTTGAAGTTCAGCATGGCAGCCTGGCCCTGCCACCCTGCTGTGGCCACAGTGGAGGAACTTACAGCTCAACTTTGGAAGTCTTGGGCTCCCTATGGCTCTGAATGGGAAGGTGTGAGAGTAAGGCAGGCTTACTCCTTGACCAGGTTCAATTCTGAGGGTGGTGGTGGGTGTTGGGTGCTGCCTTGGGGTCATGCAGCTGGGCATATGCTTTCTGGAAGATGTGTGGGTAGTGTACACCTGAAGCCCTGTGATGCTCACACCATGCCCGGTGTGGTTTGGTGTCTGGAAATGCAGATGAAGAAAAACTCAGTGGGCTGGCAGGGTCAGGAGCTGGGCTACGGGGCCAGAAGCAAGCAGGATGCAAACTGGTGAAGCCTGTGAGGCCTATGAGGTGTTCTGCAGCTGTTAGCACTCTCGGGTCTTTTGAAAAGCAGGCCCACGGGGAGGAGAGGAAGCAGCCTTAGTGACTTGTCGGTTGCTGTGATAAGACACCGTAACTAAGGCCACTTAGAGGAGGGAGATTATTGGGAGCATAGTTTCAGAGGTTAGAGTCTGACCACCATGGTGCCAGTTAATCTTGAACCATAATCGTGAAGCAGAGAGAGAGAGAGAGGGAGGGAGGAAGAGTGCCAGTTGGGAATGATGTAGGCTTTTGAAACCTTAGAGCCCACCCCAGTGACATATCTCCTGATGCTTCCAAAACAGTTCCACCAACTGGGGACCAAGTTTTTCAATATTTGAGCCTATGGGGCCATTCTCCTTTAAGCCACCCACAGATGTGTGCATGGTAGCCGTGCAGCACCACAAAAGGGTCAGGTGATGGGCAATTTTAATTTTCTTAGTTATTAAAAACATGGCTTCCCGCTCAGATCATAGGGATGAGTTCAGGCCTCCTGGCTGCTCTTCTGGGGGGACGGGGGGCTTCAGTGAGCTGTACACAAAGGCTGTGTCTTATCTCAGTTGGCGCTTTAATAGTGTGCCTATCTCGGCACAGAAGGCCCCTGTCCCCAGTCCCAGTCTGGATTGTGTGCCAGGAGGAAGGCAGAGTCTGTCATTGTGTCTGAGCTTCGGCCCTAGGGTGAGGGAGGGTCATGTTTGCTGGCCCTGTCCTACCCAGGAGTCTGCACTGTCAGTGGTGCCTAGACAATCCTATTGGCCTGTGTGCATCTCTCCCTAGTGGAAACCCCACTCTGACCTCTCATCTTCCAGATGATGCCTTCATCAACCCTCACCTGGCTAAGATCTTTGAGCGGGTTCGGCAAAGTGCTGACTTCATGCCGCTGAAACAGATGACGGTGAGGTTTGCAGGACGTGGGGAAATAGCTTGGCCCAAGCTGTGGGGGCAACCTGGGTGCATATCAGGGTACCCCCAGATAACCAGGCTGTGTGCCCGTCTTCCCTGGTCTCTTTCCAGAAAACCCTTAACAATGACCTGGGTCCCCACTGGAGGGACAAACTGGAGTACTTTGAGGAGCGGCCCTTTGCAGCTGCCTCCATAGGGCAGGTGCACCTGGCCCGCATGAAGGGTGGCCGTGAGGTGGCCATGAAGATCCAGGTAGATGGCCCTGTGTGGTGTGTACCTGTCCTCACAGGATTTCAGAGGGCGGGACCTTTCCCATGTCTCTTGAGACATGCCTTTCTGTCCTTAGCACTTGGCGCTGGGCAAGTGTTTGCTAGGTGAGGGGTTGGAGCTGTTTCCCAGCAGTCTATGCTGGAACCTGGGCCTTTTCTGGGGTTAGAGTAAGGAGAAATGAAGAGCAGGGTGGCGAGAGGTCAGGTCATGGCAACCTTGCTTTAGTTTTGGCTCTGTCATCTAAGGATCTGGCCACAAATTGCTGGGAAGCTAATAGGCAGGACAGCCTGCTCTGCCGCCTCCTCAGTCACCCCCCTTCCCTCCTCTCAGTACCCTGGTGTGGCCCAGAGCATTAACAGTGATGTCAACAACCTCATGGCTGTGCTGAACATGAGTAACATGCTTCCAGAAGGTCAGGCTGGGCTGCAGGCATGAGGTGGGCGGGGCGGGTTCTGGGAGTGCAGAGTCCCGGTCCCTCCTGATGCCCCTCTCTGGCACAGGCCTGTTCCCTGAGCATCTCATTGATGTGCTGAGGCGGGAGCTTGTCCTTGAGTGTGACTACCAGCGGGAAGCTGCCTATGCCAAGAAGTTCAGGTGTGGCTCTTATGGGGCCCTCAGGAGGCTGAGGGGCACCTGAGTGGGCAGGTTCCTCTGTTTCTAAGGGTGGATGGCCCTGGGGCCAGGTGGTGTCACATCCTCTCCACTGCAGAGTAGTGGAGGGCTCTCCATGGGAGGGGGTGTGTGGAGGGTACAGGCTGGATGTGAGCTCCCTCTCCACACAGGGAGCTGCTGAAGGATCACCCATTCTTCTATGTACCTGAGATTGTGGATGAGCTATGCAGTCCCCACGTGCTGACCACTGAACTAATAACAGGCTTCCCCTTGGACCAGGCAGAAGGGTTGAGCCAAGAAGTCCGGAATGAGGTACCCTCAAGCTGTGCTGAGCTGTTGTGCTGGGCATCTAATGGTGTGAACAGAGACCCTGAGCCCTCCCTGGGGAGTTTGGACAAGTGCTGGGCACCTAATGGTGTGAACAGAGACCCTGAGCCCTCCCTGGGGAGTTTGGACAAGGGGGTGATGACTGATTGCATCCTTTTCGGGTGGGCAAAGACTTTGAAGGTCACAAGGCAGTCTGTGCTGCCTGACCCAGGTTCTTACCTTGTCCCCAGATCTGCTACAACATTTTGGTGCTGTGCCTGAGGGAGCTGTTTGAGTTCCATGTCATGCAGACTGACCCCAACTGGTCCAATTTCTTTTATGACCCTCAGCAGCACAAGGTAAGCCCCAGCCGAGCCCCACATGGAGGTCTCAGCAGAGATATGGGGGCTGAGACACTGCAGTGGTCCTTCTGTCTGCTCTATGCTCAGTGTTGTATCTCCATCTGTAGGTGGCTCTCCTGGACTTTGGGGCAACTCGGGAATATGACAGATCCTTCACTGACCTCTACATCCAGGTAAGATCATTGTATTTCAGAGGCCAAGAGCCAATTCTGGGGCTTGAAGTGTGGGAGACCCTCCTGAAGCTGGCCACAGCCTGTCAGGTCCATGTAGCTGGCTGTGGATCCCAGGCAGAGGATTGTGTTAGGGCAGGCACATCTCTGTTCTACCCAGGTCATCCGGGCTGCTGCTGATCAGGACAGGGAGGCAGTGCTGAAGAAATCCATAGAGATGAAGTTTCTCACTGGCTATGAGGTCAAGGTGAGTGATCCACCCAGGCTCAGCTCTTTCTCTGTAGGCGTGGCTGTCTTCCCTTGGTACCTAAGCACCAGCTGCTCTTGGAGGCTTCCTTATGTCCTGCATTGTGAAAACTCAGCACTCTGTAGGAAGTGTGTAGGGTGGCGCGGAACTGTTGTGCTAGGGTGCACCACTTTGTGCCAGCTGCCCACCCTGGCGGCTCGGAGGCAGGGGATGGCTTGCTTGGGTGGGCAGGCCTTTAGAGCCTCTTCACCCAGCACTTCAGGGAGCTGGCCTTCCCTGACCTGGGTTCACACCCACTGCTAGGAGTGTACCATCAGCATGGGTGTACATACCAAGCTGACTTCCTACTGCCTCTGTGCAGCTGGCTTGATTTGTCCCCACCTGGGTGCCCCTTGTTCCTCCAGTGCTCTCTGCTGGTGACAGTTGGTTCTCATGTGCCTTGTGCCTCACATGTGACTACTGTGCTGGGAACTAGACAGGCCCCCACAAGACTCCTTATATAGGAGCCAGGCCCTGCCTATTCTGTGGAGCAGAGGCCTCTGTACTTGCCGTGTCTTGTGTCTGCCTGGCTTTTGAGGGTTGGAGTTGTACCCATTGGACCCAATACCATCGTTTGACTAAAACCAAAACCATCCTGCCACTGCTTGTCTGATGTCCTCCAGGCCTGCGAAGTTGGTTCCAAGATTAGAGACTATGGTAGGACCTGAGGGCTTCGAGCCAGTCACCTCTGCCCTTTTCTTGATGCAGGCCATGGAGGATGCCCACCTGGATGCCATCCTCATCCTGGGGGAAGCCTTTGCTTCAGAAGAGCCCTTTGACTTCGGCACCCAGAGCACCACTGAGAAGATCCATAACCTGATCCCTGTCATGCTGAAGCACCGCCTCATCCCTCCTCCAGAGGAAACCTACTCCCTGCACCGTAAGATGGGCGGCTCGTTCCTCATCTGCTCCAAGCTGAAGGCCCGCTTCCCCTGCAAGACCATGTTTGAGGAAGCCTACAGTAACTACTGCAGGATGAAGTCCGGGCTGCAATAGACTAGGCTTGGGCTAGGCTCACTCGTGGCCATGCCTTCCCCTCAGGTTCAGTGAAGCAGAGGGAGCCACAGCCTCCATGAGTAGGAAGTGAGCAGTACAGAGACCCCACTACTGCTTCAGTACTGTCCAGACAAAACGGCAGGCTTCTTGCGCCATCTCCTCCCTGCTGTGGGTGTCCACCAGGAACACAGCAAAGTAAGACTAAAGCCGGCCTAGCTACCTTTGGGGTCTAGTTGGCCACGTAGAATGGAGCTTTGTGTGTTTCTGGGTGAGTGTGTCCCTGTCCCTTGCCACCCCAGCTGGGTCTCAGCATGGACAACAGATCCTTTTCAAGAGCAAAACAGGGCCATCACTGGAGGAGCAGCGGGCTCCAGCATGTTCCAGGAGAGGCAGTTATTACCCCGCACCAGGGGATCAACAGGCTGTTTGTTGGTATGTCTCATAATCACATGTTCACACCCACATTCAATAAAGAAGTGTGTTGGGAACTACCATTTCCTATGTGTTCTGTGAGTTCTGGGAATGGGGTGGACTCATGTATGACCTGGGTGGTAGTCTTTACCTGTAAACGTCTCAGATCTAGAATATCTGTTGCTCTTGGTGGGGACAGAATGTGGCGACTCAGGCAGACATTAAGAATTTCTTTGCATTCATGTCTCTGACCTCAAGGCTTCCTTCACTGACACTGGGGACTGAGCCTAATGTCTTAAGGTGTGAAGCAAGTGTCTACACTGAGTGTTATCTTCAGCCCTTTTACTTCTGAGACAGGATCTAATAAGTTGTTCCAGCAGGCCTTAAACTTGTAACCCTCCTTCCCAGCCTCCCAAGTAATTAGGATAACAAGTCTGAACCACTGGGCTTCTTAGCCATTTTAGAGGAAATAAGCTTGTGGGTTCAGTGGCCACAGAACAGCAAGCACTAAGAGGTGGGATTTGGGACAGAACAGTGTGACCTTAAAGTTTATGCTAAGTGCATGCTGGACCGGGAGCCTTGCTAACTACTGCCCCTGCCCCTGCCCCTGCCTTTTAAGAAGTGTTACTGGCACATGGTGCTCTTGTCCATGTGTCACAGACCACTTCTTTGTGGAAAGTTTGCCAAGTCCTGATCTCCACAGATGCTGCCTTTGAGGACCAGGGTGATTCGTGTATCTCTAAGAGTCCCAATGGCTGGGGGGGGGAGGGTCTGAGTGACTTCAGTTACGGTTTTGGCATTTCTGATAAGATCATGCAGCCTTACCTGTGTTCCAGCCTCATCATTCTAAGTCACCAAAACAGGGATCCAGTGCTTTCAAGCGGCTGTTTACACAGGCAGCAATCAAGTTGTTCTCAGCGTCACACTAGACAACCATGAATCTCAAATGCCTGTGGGGTGTGGCCCAGCAGCCCAAAGTGATGACTAAGACGTTTTTATTAGAGGAAGGAAGCTGAACACTTCCAGGAATCTTAATGTTATTCTTACCTGAGCTCTGAGGGCAACTTAATGAGTCCCAGATCAAACCCCAGGGGGGCGAGCTGACCTGTATCTGGGTGTATTAAAGAAGAGGCCCAGAGGAGGGTCCAGCAGCCACGAACTCCTCATAATCTTCACATAGGGAAGGAAAAAGACAAAATACTCAATCCTAACAGTTCCTTATTTTATTGCAGTACATCAAAGTCTGGTTAATTAGGTGACACCAACATAAAATCTTGGTGAGAAATTCTTTGTTTACACTTTTGACTATCCCACCTTAAATAATTCTGTGCAAAAGAACCCATGTCACAGTCTGGTAGCAGACACTCTCAGGAAGTTCCCTAGGACATCAAGGGATGAAGCCAAACCAAGTGAGTGATTAAGAGACCAAAGCAGTACCTTCCTTCCGCACACACTGATCAGCATCGTAGTCTAAACAAAAATGGTTACACCCAGGCCATGCAAAACTGTACAATGATATCACAATGAGAAAAAAATCCTAAAAATTTATAAAACAAACGATACACTGTCAAATAAAAAGGCAGGTAATTTGTTTTCAATGGCATCAAGGCTGACCCTGGACAGGGGAATGTGATGCTGGCACTGACAGGAGACACACTCACCGTAGCCGGCAGGGCTCCACAGGAAACTGGGAACTTGCAAAGACCGATGGTTTCAACAAGGAACGAGCCACTCAGGGGTGAAGTGAGATGCTATGCAGCCAAACCAGGTTGGAAAGGGGCAGGGCAGGGCTGGCCATGTGGCCTGGAGGGCCAGTGGTCTTGGGCAAAGTATGCCCTGCAGCAGGGTTGCCACGCTGCTTTGAGTGCACTCATGTTTGGGAGAGGGGGTGTCAGGTCTACTGAGCTGGGAGAATTGAATTTGTAGTCATTGCCAAGGCTGCACGGTGGGCTGTTGCATCTGGGAGTGGACATCTGCTCCTCTGCTCTGGCTTTTCCTTAATGATACCTGAGGTTCCACTAAAGCCAGCTACTTTTCTTAGATGTGGCCACTAAGAAACAAAGTGACAAGAGTTTAACATGAAAGAGAAGAGGCTGAAGAAGGGCTGGTGGGAATGACAGGAATTTCGGGCATTCCCTTCAAGCTTGGCTATAGCAATCTGCTGGAAGGCCAGACAGGCTATTTGTAGTTATTCCCCCTTAGTCTTAAAGCTGTGCTCACGGGGAGACAACAGGAATGGCCAAGCACAGGGAGTGTGCACCCGAAACATATATTTTAAGTGAAATGTGAAACCTGCTTTAGCAATCATTGACAGGAAGGCTTTTGTTTTTGGCAATAAAACAAAACCAAACCAAAAAATGTAATACATTTGCATACCCACCCAAAACCCACATAACAGATGAGCCAGAATTCAAGGGCCAGTAGCAAACAGGCTAGACATAGCACCAAGTACCAACCCACAGACACTATGCCAGGAATGGCTCTGAATGCCATTTTTTCCCACTTAGAGATCAATTCCTGCTGCTGCTTACATTCAGATGCCTTGCGTGGGGTAGGGGGAGCGATCTCACACAGGGCTGCAGGCTTTCCCTCTGGCCTTAGTTGGCCACTGCTGAGGGATCTTGGCTTCTGTCTTTCCTCACCCTTCTCCACAGCTTCTGACAGGAGCGCTCTTCATGTAAGGCTGGGGTGAGTCCAGTAAGACAGTGGTTATTGGGAGGAACCCACCCCACACTCTGGGCCAGGGCTGCTGCTAAGATGCCTGGATTTATGACTGCAGAGGAAAATCTGCCAATCCACAGCAGAGCTCGGGTGGGGATCACTGCAATGGAGCTGACCTGTAGGGAGGTTTCAACTGTGACTCTATAGGGTTCTTTTACAAACAAGCACCTGTAAGCAACAGAAATTCACAATTGGTTGTCAAAGCTACAGACCAAAGGCTCAGGGTAGCCTAGGAAGGACAGGCAAGGGGAGGGAACAGAGAAAACAGGAGGGGGTAGAGGGGAGGGGCCAGTGCTATGAGGCAAAGTGCTAAATTCATTCAAGCAGATACAATAATAAGGCTCTGACTGAACTCAAGATCTGACCCTAGTTTTGGATGTACACAAATATTTTTGTAACACTTCCAAAAGCAAAATGATTGAGATTAGAATGACACAATGCACATCCAAAACAAAATGTACTCATGTCGGAGCCAGTGGAGAATCTAGAATGTTTGTCAAAGCTGTTGTTTAAAGACCCTATCAGAAGTACTTCCATCAGCATCTCCCTCCCTGAATTCTGACCTCCTCCACAAGGCAGCACACCTTGGGAATCTGGCCTACAGGGTCTGGCATCATGCTGTGCCAAGTGTCAGCATGCCAGCCAGGTTAGCAACTCTGGAAATCTATTTTAGGTGTGGTTTAAGGTGGGGAGAAATAATGACTTTTTCAACCCAAAATAAGTGGAGATGAACAGTGGCAGGGCCTCTTTATCGGCATGGGATACCGTAGTTTCCATCTTCTCTATGTTCTTAGCTGGTGGGACACGTGGGTTTCATCATGCTTCCTTGGACAACTACAGCTGCACCAATCCAGAGTGGAAGCAGGCTGGGATCCCTGGAGGCCAGCACACCCCCAGACCCACACCCCCAGACCCACACAGGCTCCACTGTTCCCTCACGTGGGAAGGCATATTTGGTCAAGGCTGTTCAAGCCTGTGCTTCTGAGGTTTCACATGATTTAATAGGGAGAAAGAAACCCTTTCCTCAGCAGAGTGTGTGAGGAAGTTCACAACTGTCCTTAACCAAATGGGCTCCTCACTGGGAAGCTGTGCCCAGTCCAAACAGACTCACTGCTACCTAGGGAGGAACAGGATTTGGCTGGGACAAAAAACAGCTACAAAAACCATTCCATGATCTTCAGAAGCTGGGACTCTCTCCCTGTGCCCTTTATGATGGGAAGGGTCAGAAGATGACAGAATTGTCTTTCACATTCATCTGTGCGAAATATCAAAATATAGTAAGAGGGGGAAATGCTCAAATCCATCATTGGAGAAAGAAATGCCTTTGCGGGGTGTGAGTGTGCCTCAGGAACAGCTTCAATGCCGCCCGTGATGTCCAGGTCACACCCCACCAATGGCACTATCTCCAAACATTCCTTAGATTTCTCTGTGACCTCAGCTTGCCCAGGCTTCAGGACAGACACAACGGGGACAGGACTTCTGCTCTCTCTTTACAAATGTCACTTGAGGCCTTTCTACCCTGTATATGACTTAGCTGGAAAACAGACAAGAAACAACACATTTCTTTAAATTAAATGATCTTTCTTATATATGCATCCATCTTTCATTGAACACAAGATGCTTCTTAGACTATATACATTCAGTATTTAACTTCTACATTTATGTATTTATTTAAACTCTGTATTGTAGTAAAATATGCATTGTTTTCAGTCGTGAAGATTTATTTCCTGGCAACAGTCGGGCTGACGCTCATGGAGGCTGCTGGGCGCTACGTGAGGACTACGTTGAAAACACAACCTGTCTACTCTTAGCGCTGCGTCTGCGCAGTCTGTCTACAGAAGCTACCTGGGGGAGGGGGGCGGGGTGGTAGTGGTGGTGAAGCAGGCCTGGCTGCGGAGGAATCCTTATTGCAGCAGTGCGGAAGGAGACGCTGCTGCCAGGCACGTTGTCGGGGGGTGCAGAGTCCCTGCCTGTGGCCACCACGGTCTTGGGCTCAAGGATCCCAGTTTCCGCGGTCTGTGCTCTCCAGGGAAAGGCTCTTGGTCTTTCGGGGTGAAACGGGGCTTGGGGGACTGCTCAGGTTGGAGCTGTTGGAAGCTGTGGAATGCCTTGGAGAATCAGAGTCCTGTAAAACAAGGCACTATGAGAAGCTCAGGGAGGACACTCACTGCTCCGGGCCCCCTCCAGCGCCCACACCCCCACCCTTGTGCTTCTCATTAGCAGACAGACCCTCTGTAAGATGATTGGAGCACACACACACACACACACACACACACACACACACACACACACACACACACACACACACACACACACACACACACGCACGCGCGCGCGCGCACACACGCCTTTCATTAAAAAGCAACTAGAGGGTTAGGTCTTCTGGGAAGCCTTAGCTTGCACCCACGTGACAGTCCTTGCTAACCTTTCAGACGCATATGCAAGGTGACAGGATCAGCCTGGACAATGCACTGACCACGGCCCATTTACCTCTCCATCATAGTCCCTCGCAGGGGCGTCACTTCCTTGGTCCATGCCTCCGGATGACAAAGAGCCCTCCGAGGGAGAGGGCATGGGCTGTCGCTTCGTGTTGTAGCTTCCTCCAGAGAATTCCCTCTTTAGCGCACTGCCATTCTGGGCTGATGACCCTACAGGACGCCGTTTGGGGAAAGCTATGTATTAGGAAGAAGTCACATCTGTATAAGGTATACAGGCTGCCAAGAAGACAGGCATTCCCCAGTAGGAGCAGGAAGCCCAGTGCTGAAGGTTGTTTCTGTCGCCCTCTGGCTGCAGGACTGCTGCTGTTTGGCCATGCGGGGGCCCACAGAATCCTTCCAGCACCATGGCGCCAGCTGCCACTCACTGCCTCAGCATGCCGTGCCACAGACAACATTGGGCCTTCTAGTAACAAATGGCATCTCTGCCTCACTGGAACTCATAGTAGTTTTCTAAGAGATGGGCTGCGTTCCAGCACCAGATAGTCATCCGAGGCAAACACCATCTTTCAGAAACTCACAGAAAACAAAGGAAACGGAAGGAAGCACCTCCTACTTCACAGCCAAGGAGTTTCTCTGAGAGCACACCCAAATGCTGTGACCTTACAGCTGGGACACACAACAATGTGACCAGCAGCACTGACAGCAAGGAGGGAGAGACAAAAGGCCCTCTGGAGTATCGTCAACAGCTCCCCATGGTCTTCACTAGGTTTTAGTATTTGCTTAAGAAAACTTTATTTTACTAAGGACACTCTAAGTTGAAGGTGGACCACTTCAACATTCTGCTGGTTTTATCAATGCCTTTTACATAAAAAATCTGACATGTAAAAATGTTACCAAATGACTGTCATGTCTAGCTGTGACCACCAACCATGTTAGTGTTAGGAAAGGCATCGAGTGGAAATCCACTGGCAGACTGCCCTCCATGCCTCCCTGTCCCTCCCTGGGGCTAAGCCGCTCACAGCAGCCTCCACACCTGACCCCTTCCAAAGACTGCCAGTGCTGCTTCTAAACTGGTGTTCCGGAAATGCTCAGGTCCTTGCCAGATCCACTAGACCCAAATTCCTGACTTAGGAACTCTGATGGCTCCCACTCCTTAGTGCTGTCCCCTCACAGCAGAGCAATGCCTCTCCCCTCCAGTTACCAAAGTAGTTACTGGCCCTGCCAGTTCTCATGTGCACGGAAATCCCTTTGGAAACACTCTTCACTCCGACATAGGTCTTTGGTCTCTCTGGACTACAACCTAATGGAAGGCAGTTATCTTAATTGTCTTTCCTAATGCCTAGTTGGGTCTCCAGTTGGTATCACAGCCATTTGTCACTCTGAATAGAAAATCCAAACCACCAGCCTTTTACATGTCTTTTCTTCATATTTTAACCAGGTTGTTCTTGCCTTTCCCAGTCTCAGTTTTTCTCACCTATGCACGAGGAAAAATATCCTGCCTTATGGTTTGAGAACTCACTGCATGAAGAATAGCACATAAAGGCAGGAGAGGTGAGAAGGGCCTGTTGTACACTCCCTGAATCCTTGCCCCAGTCTCCTCCTTCCACCATCACTCATGGACAACAGAGAGCTCAAGTCCATTTTAGGGATATACACAGATAATCTACTTAAAATTTACTTTTATTTGTGTATGTGTCTTTGTGGTATGTGCACATGAGTGCAGGTGCCCAAGGAGGCCAGGGGTGTTGCATGCCCTGGAGCTGGAGTGATGGGGGAGGTCCCGCTATATGCTGCGAACATAAAATCTCTTATTGATGAATAAAGCTGTTTCAGCCAATGGACAGGCAGGATGTAGCCAGGCAGGAAGTATAGGTGTGGCTACCAGACTAGGAGAATTCTAGGAAGAGGAATGCAAACAGTGAGTCTTGAATGAGACACCATATAGCTGCTAAGAAAGAAAAAGGCCCAGGCATTTTCCAGTAGCCAAGACCACATGGAGATACATAGATTAATAGTTATAGGTTAATAATTAAGAGAGCGCTAGCCAGTAAGAAGCCTGAGTCATTGGCCAAACTGTTTATAATTATATAAGCTTCTGTGTGTTTATTGTGGGACTGGACAGGACACAAACTTCCAACTACCCTGGGGAGTCTATGGAGCTGCTGACTGTGGAACCATTATTTATCCTTAGTGCATGAACTGGCATTTTGGAGCCCATTCCCAACAGAGGAATACTCTCTCAGCCTAGATACAGTGAGGAAGGCCTCGGTCCTGCCCCAAATGATGTGACAGACTTTGATGATCCCCCATGGGAGGCCTCATCCTCTGAGGAGTGGATGGAGGGGTTAGATGTGGAGATGGTGGGGAGGAATGGAAGAACAGGAGAGGGAAGTGAGATTGGTCTGTAAAATGAGATTGTTTTTAATTTAAGTATGATGATGATGATAATAATAATAAAAGACTGGTTACACCTCCACAGCCATGGTGGATCTGGGAGGACCCAGGCTGTTTCTAGAAATTGACAATGTAGCTCCTCCACTTCTCATCTTTCCTAGCTGGTTGTCCTTCCAGGTAGGTTGGACTGGTTGTATGAAGTCAGTAGGAAACATAAAAAACAGCAGATGGCCATTAGAATTCCTGGGATGTCTTTGTTCACATCTCTACAACTGTCTGAAGTTGGGGATCTATCTGACAAAGGCATCGCTTGATGAAGGCATTAGGGCCTTGACAGGAAAGTGAGACCACTTCTAGGCTGTAGTTTGCATGCCAACAACACTGAACCTCACCCCAGCTACTCTAGGATCTCTATCATCATAATCACCCACAATCCTAACTAACAAATCCAAAGTCCCTCAAAGACGTGGGTTTTTGTCTCTTTAAGTGCCACATAAATTCATGTGATGGCAAAAACTCACTGGAACAAACTGGAGCCATTGCTGGGCTTTATTAAGGCTACACTTATCATAAATGTATAGTGTGAATGCTCTGGTACAATTTTTTGTTGCATAAATTAATATTAGTTTGTAATTCTGAGGAAAACTAACCTGGCTCTCTACCTGTTTTGAGTGATGCCGGCCAGTCTACTGTATCTCTTGACCTGGTGACCTGATCTATGGTTCAAACCCACTAGCAGTCATCTGGCTCCCACACACACAAAGGCTAACACAGTCCCTGGCCTTCTCTCACCGGGATGGATTTTGCACTGTGATTGGCATTACACATTGGCTCAGGATGACTTTAGGAACTGACAGTAAATTACAATCTTCAACTTCTGCAAATGCACTGAAGACTCTTGAAAAGGCTCTTACATCTGAGGCCACGCCCCAAGGCGGCACATGGTTAGACAACATGCAGCTCCCTCCCATGAAGAGACAGCACTCATGAGCTGAGTACAATGGTGAACAGCACACTGGTGGTCCCTGTGATTCTGTCACACAGCGACATTACTGCTGTCTCTAGGCTCTAAAGTCTGTTACCTTGTACAAAAACAAGATCTTCTAGAGACACACTTTCTAGAACACTCTGCCATTAGGTGATGTGGGACTGCCTGCCATTTCTATTTCTGTCTGTCCCTCAGCTTACTTGCTCTGGAGAAGTCAGTGCAAACCCACTTGGCACCACACAGCAAGGCCCATTCATGAGAATGGAGCCCTTCAACCAAATTAGTGCACAGGTTCAGCCTCCTACAAACACAGGGTTGAGTTTGGGCTGGATTCTCCAGCCACAGGAGAGTGGCTTTGAGTTGACTGCAGCCTTACAAAAGAGCTCAAACCATTCTGACTCTCAGAAGCCACATAAGGTAATAAATTAATGCATGCTGAGGTGTTTGCATGCTGTGGTGTTTGTTTAGTCGACTTTCCTGTCTCCTGACGCTCCCCCTCTCTTCTCTTTCCTACCTCCCCGACATTTTCTTGCCAGGCAGGGTCTCATCACACGGCCCAGACTGTGCTTTCTTGCTTCAGAGCTGTGCTGCTCACCCAGCTTGTTCACCAGTTTATGTTTCTAAGTTGTGGGGTAGTTTGCTATGCTGTACATTAGGTTCAGCACAACTGAACCTAATGATGACCGGAAACAAAACAGGTACAGAAATCAATGTTTACTGATTAAATGTATCAGGGCAACCCAGGAATATAGAGTAATGAATATGTTTTCTGACTGAAAGACTTTGGCATAGGGAAAGTGGATTTAGTGCACTGAGCTTGTCTCAGTCATCAGTGGCTTGGGGGTGAGAAAGGCTTTGTTGGGGTCCCAGGTGTTAGCATATAGATGGTATCTGCTGCATACTCAAAGCTGATGCCACTGTCCACACGTAACTTCCCCTTACAGAACTACGACAGCCCACAAGGAACTCCATGAGAGTGTACATATCCCTGCACACTTAGGCATGCTTCTCTGAGCATCAATGTATACTTCCGTTCAGGTAGACAAGGGGTCCCATCAACTCTTCCAGGAGATTGCTCCTGGGCAAGGAGCTCAACTGTCCCAACGGACACATTGTCTTTGTGGTCTCACCTCCTCAGCTCTACTTTTACCTCCCCACTATGACCACTTGACAAAGCTTCTCCCCATCTGGGCACTTACGTGCAGACAGGCCACTGCTGGCACTCATGGAGCGGCCTGGTTCAGGGCGGGACTTGGTGATGGAGGGAATACTGACGGAGCCACTGAATACTGTCCGGTTTTCCTGAGGACGTGGGTTCTAAAACACAAGAGAGGCATAGTCTTCAGCTGGAAAGACACAGGTTTTGTGCAGACATCCTGCCTTTCACTCTGCTTCTCAAGACACAAAGTGATCTTGAACAGAATTATGCAGGGTAGGGAGAAATAGGGACCCAATCTTTCCCACCATCAGGACTTTGAAGTCACCCCCGCCAAGGAGTACTTACCAATAAACCATTTTTTGGTTGTGAAAATGTTACATGGTTAACTAAGAGTGGAGTGCAGAATTACATGGACATTTGCAGATAACAGAAACATCTTTGACTAGAGATGAGAGTATTTACTTAAGAAACCCGAGTAAGCCCCTTTAGAGAAGCCAATTAAAACTTACTTAAAAAAAGACAAAAAAATGTCTTCTTGACACCCTGTGTCATTTGCATGACCATGCCTCAGTTGTTCAGAATCTTGCTAGCTATGGCCACGAGACCTCATGCTGCACATGGTAGCCCAGTAACACTGTGCTTCAGGTTAGATGGAAGGTGTCCAGAGAGACACCTGTATATACTTTCTAAATCTTAGAGTAGGCAAACCACATGGCCGTGTTCCTAACTTCTTTCTCCACTTACAAAGCTCTCCTTGTATGGACATGGCCCCAAATTCCTGCAAATGAGGCAAAGGGTCTTGATAATCAGTCCTCTCTCTCTCTCTCTCTCTCTCTCTCTCTCTCTCTCTCTCTCTGTGTGTGTGTGTGTGTGTGTGTGTGTGTGTGTGTGTGTGTGTGTGTGTGTGTGTGTGTGTGTGTGTGTGTTGTGTGTGTGTGTGTGTGTGATGTGCATGTGCGTGTGCATACATGTAGAACATGCACGGCAGTGCATATGTTGAGGTCAGGGAACAGCACTGTAGAGTTGTATTGTTCCCTTCCTTCTACCATGTGTGTCCTGGGGATTGAACTCAGGTCATCAGGCTTGGCAGCAGGCTCTTTAACTGCCGAGTCATTTCACTTCCCACTTTCTTGTTTCTTCACTCAGCAAATCTCAGGATGGTCAAGGCCACTAAGACTAATCAAAAACTCATTACCCAGCCAGCAGTTTTCTCAACACTAATTAGTTCATTAAAAATGTTTGCTTTTTCGTCATTGTCAAGGGAATACTCCCAGATGGTGGAGTATATGGGTAATACAGAAACAAACCATAAAGTGGCCAATTCTGTTAACTCATCAAACACTACTAACACTTTGCTTTTTCCTGTCCATATCTTTTTACATCTTTATATATCTGTGGTGTGTGTGTGTGTGTGTGTGTGTGTGTTTTCATGTACAGAAGTCAGGTGCTTTCCACCTAGTTTGCAACAGTGTCTTTCCCATTGTGTTAGCAAGGCTTGTGCTATTAGGTCCACTTTTATGGGTTCTGGGGATCTGGACCCTGGTTACAGGGCTTGCACACCAGGCTTTTACCCGACAAGTCATCTCCTCAGCACCCCTGCTTTTTCTTTAAACAAAAAGCTTAAGTTTCCCCCACCCTATCACACTTCTTTTCAGTGCCATAAAACACAAAATGAACTAGTGTATTTTAAGATGTTATATCAGTTTGCCCACCTTACTGTTTAAAAACCAGTGAATCTTTTATCACATGGTGTGGAGGAAATATTACCCCCTCTTCTAGCAGGTTAAGGGAATCAACTAGAGAAATGCATCCATGCATGCAGCTCACACTGACATTCACTCTGCTGGGACATGACTTAGGCCTGCTCAGGCTTTCATTAGTCTGTGTAGAAGGAACTATCTCACCTCAAGGCCTTTTGAGGTTCAGCAAGAAAAAAGGTGTCACTGCTTCAAGCCTTCATCTTCCCTTCCCTCCTTTTCACTGTTTCTCTCCTAGCTCAGGCTAGTCTAGGTAAGCCTCCCAAACATTAATGGAACTGGGGAACGAACAAACTCACGGCTTTGTGCATGCCTGGCAATTGCTCTCTCCCTGAGACACACATAAGCCAGTAGGTTATGTTTTATACTATTACACTTAATGTCCTCTTATCTGCTCTTGAAACACAGAAAACCAGAGAGCACTGAGGGAAGGTAGCCCTTCGTCCACAATCACCCTGCCTTGTGCTGATCCTGCCTGCTTGGTTGCTCAGGAATCATTCGGTTCATGACTGTTTCCAGTGTTGTTTCCTTAGTCCATGTGTTCTTTCTTTTTCTTTTTAAAGATTTATTTATTTTTATCTTATGGCACGTATGTTTGTGAGAGGGTGCCAGATCACCTGGAATGGGAGTTACAGACAGTTGTGAGCTGTCATGTGGGTGCTGGGAATTGAACCCAGGTCCTCTGGAAGAGCGGCCACTGAGCCACCTCTCCAGCCTGATTCATTATTTCTTTATACTGAATAAAATTATGATCAACACTTCACTCCAGCACATAAAATAGGTACTAAATATATTTATTGGATAGATGATTGGATTATATCTGCAACCCCAATTTCCCACTTCAGGCATCAGATTAATTCAGCTGGTAATCAATAAATTTCAGATTATGATCCTCTCTGTAGAAGATACTGTGCTTTAGTTTATACTGGTTTATGTACGTGTATGTGTGTAAGTTTTAAAGACACAGAAGTCACTTCATGTAATTTTGAAAGAAAGAATAAAAATTTTTTGGAATGATCGAGTAAAATGGTAGTAATTCTTAAACAAATGTGCCTGTGTGTGAGCATATGCGTGCCTTGAGCAGGCCCCCAATTCTTCTAATTCTTACTAAGCTGACCCATATGCCAACAGAGCAGGCTCTGCTACTATATGCCAATGATCAAACAATTTAAAACAGGACCTATGAAATGAGGCAGAAACAAGAAAGAAACAAAAGGGAAATGTGGCAGTGTATTTAAATATTCTTGGTTGTTAACAAGGTCTAGAATTGGGCCCTCACTTCCCAGTTACGATGTGACTATGAGCTCTCCCCACCCCCTCAAAGGGTGATGGCTCTGGCTGTGTCTGCAGCACTGGGCTTTCCCACACACCCAAAACCCGAGAGAAGATCACAGAAAACAATCCAAGCAACAGTGCCACCCAAAGATGTCCCCAAGCTGAAGGCTGGCTGGCTAGCTGGTCCCAATTCAGCATTGCTGTTTTGGTCCTTATACCAGATCTGCAAAGTCCACGTAATTCTGTGTGTTATTTATTTTATCTAAGAAAACTAAAAGAATTAAAGCCAATACAGTCAAAGGCAGCAGCTTAGCATTTGCGCACACAGGAACAACCTTATGAGACACAGCAATAAGTGCGAGCATCACCAAGATGGACCCTGGAGGCGAGAACTGCCAGAGTGAAGCTGCACTTCAAAGCTAACATGGTTGCCATTCTTTTCTTTAAGATGAGAGTATTATTATAGAACAAATGACTGAGAATAAGCTTCCAAAAATATGCCAGCAACTAAGGCTGAAAACTAAAATACCAAATTATTTAATGAAATGATATCAACTTCATTAGACTGTAACAAGAACCATGGTGAGGCGTGGAGCAGACACCCCTGATGGGCACCACTCAACTTAGCTAGGATGAGTAGCTCCTCTTGTGGAGAAGCCCTGGCTGACTACGGGTCCCTTGGAATCTGCTTCTTGCTGCCAAGCAAACTAAGGCTGATTTTATTACAGTTAATTCTGTCAAGGAGGACATTCAAATGGCATTATAATTTCATGTTAGTGACATCTGAAATATAAAGTAATTAATACAAACAAAAATAAGATTTTAAGTCTCTAATTTTTTTACTGGGAAATTACTATGTTACAAATTAAAACAAAACAAAATCCATATTACTATTTTCAGTTTGCATGGTATAACCTAAATAACTTAATATCCATAAAACCAACTTCCTTTCAAGTTCACATATGTATATATTACTTGATAAAATAGATACTCTGCTTAACAGCCATTTCAATGCATGGCCCATGGCAACAAAGGTGTGGGTGGGTGAAAGGACCAGCAGGCACCATGCTTCTTTAGGGTGCATCAGCTTTGGCTTTTGATGTTGTTGCTTTTAATTTTTCTTATCTTGGGTCTTGGTTGCAATTAAATCCAGATCAACAAATCAAAGACTTGTAAAAACCGACTTTAGAACCTTTCCTGTTACTTACTCAATATTTATAGCATTACTTTGCAGACTTTTGGTAGGTCTGTAGGCTAAGTTCTACACAGACCTTTATTTCACCCCTGAACTGATGTGGTTATAGGGTAAAGAGCTGTTAGAAAATTCAGAAATTCAAGAAGCCCCTTTCTGTTTGTTTTTAAAAAATAAAGATCCAGATTGGAGTGGTTTTTGTTTGTTTTTATTTCAGCATGGTATCCAGAATGGAAAATACCATACTGGGAAAAGTATCCAAAAAAGATCATACTCTAAAGCTGCCCCTGACTTATACAAAAACCCTATTTTCCCATATTTCTTTCAGAAAAAGGGACAAGATGGACTAAGGAGGAGGAAGAGGAGGGTAAACAGGAGAAGGCAGAAAAGTATTTGAAGCAGCTGAGGAGGAGGAAAGGGCAATCATTCCCCAAGGCGCCCCCTTAGCAAAAGCACACATGGTTAGTGGAGGTTAGCCCCAGCCTCAGCCGTTCATACCCTCAGAGTCACAGAGTGTGGTGTACCAGGGGCAGAGTGCAGGAACGTGGGGTATTCAGGGTTTATGGAATCAGGAGAGAGAAACTGTTCAGCAGAATTGACAGTCATGTGATAGATGTGCTCAAAGTTGCTCGGAGAGGAGATCAGACCGGAGTGGTGGTGAGGGGATGGATAAGGGAAACCTGGCTATCAAAAACAAGGAGAAGGGAAAAGGTGTTAAGGTGATGCTAATGGACCAGGCTGAGAGGCACCAGACAACATGTACACAACGAACGAGGCAACATCTCCCTCAGAGTTAACTTCTGTAATTGGTTACTCAAAACAGCAGATTTTCACAAGATCACTTTATTCCCATTTTACCAGCTGAGAGAGTAGCAGGATGGCTTCCAGAGATCCAAGGAGCTTTCAGGCTTCAGGACTTTCTTATGTGATACAACAAAAGTATTGCAAAAGTCTACCCCAAACAGCGAGCACAGAAACAGCAGGGGACTGCTAACGGGCAAGGGAACCAAATCTGTGTCTAACGAGGAAGGTATAAACCCGCTTCCTCAGACTCCATGGCTACTTCTCCGTTCTGAATTTATAGACCTACAACGTGCCCTGGCTTTTAGTGATCTTATTTCTCTATAGCAAAGATGGTGAGAATTGTGGGCTACACTATTTCTGGTTTGCCTGTAAGCAGCCCAGCTCATTTCCATCTAGCCACCCCAAAGAACAACCTTGTTTTCAACACAAGAAAATTCTGTCTTTGAATATTCACTTCAGTTTTTTAAAAGAAAAATAATATAACAATGAAGTTACAGAAGAAAAGTCTGAAGAAAAGGGTTCATATCTCCTGATATTTACTTATGAGTGAACTCTTGGGTGAGGCCACTGAGTGGCCAGCCATTGCCTACAGTGGAGATTTTTCAAAGTGCAGTTCTTGAAGAACAGCTGTTTCTAGAACATACCATCCCTTCACTACAGGGAAGCTGAAGGATGTGCTGAGGCGAATGCCTTACTGAATAAAGTATGAATCATCAAGGTGAGATAAGATGCTGAAAAAAAAAATGCTCAGGACTCACCTAAGCCTAAAAGAAAGGCTTCTCTATATGACAGTGTTTTTATTTTAGAAATGTGAATAAAATCGTTATTTTCTAAGGCTATCTCTGTCTCTCTAGCGCCATCCATAGTGTGTGGACATGCATGCACACACTACCCAGGAAGCCCTTCACCACTAAGTGCATCCCCAGTTCAGGAAGGAAAATTACTTCTTGAAGAGGTTATTGAGTTTAGTATGCTGAGTTCATTAAGAACTTTTAAGAATAGGTAAAATGTACTGTGCTAGGAATATGGTAACAAACACTATGGTGATAAATTACTCTTATATTAGGTTGGAGAAAACTTCCTGTATTTCTATCAACAACTTAACAACAACAAAATCCACAGTTAAGTAAATTGTAAGGAAGATTGAAGAAAATGAACTCAGTATATTGTCTAAGACTCACATATCACTTTATATTAATTGCTTACCTTCTCTCTTTACTCACTAGGATGGAAATGGGAGGTACATGTCTGACAAGAGGCAAGAAAGTGATTCTTCCCAGCTCTCCATACTTAAGATGGAAGTGAGCTGACCTCAGGGTATCAGGTATAAATGAAGCAGTTACACTTCCAAAGATCCTCTAAAAGCTTTCTAAGGTCTCAAGCATTTCACAGGAACATGATAGTGACTTGAATACAATGAGATAAAAATATCTACGGTACATGCTCTTTGCACAGATGGTAACATGGCTTTGGAATATGAAAGTCTTACATATGTTTCCAGATCAATGTAATTCCTCTTTTTTGGGGGAGGGATAATTCATAATTCCATTTGAGTGGAGAGAACACACTGAAATAAGACTACATTAAGCTATAAGGTCTTTGTCACATGATAGCACTCCTACAGATATGAACATGTGATGTTAACAGAGTCTTCTAGATGAGCATGGTCTTGGCACAAAGTAAGTGTTCAAGAGGCATGTGCCAGGTAATTAAATGATGGCTTTAGAGAGCTAGCTCATAGATCCTCTGGATGTGAAATGAGAAAAGTCATGTGGAAATAACAGGAAACAAACAAGAATCTGGACACAGGAAATTTCTGATGCCTACTAGATGTGCAAATGAAGAAACAGCTTCATAAACATGTGTCTTCCTGGAAATAGTGTTTATCTTACACAACAAGAAAAATTAAAGGAATAGAAGACACATTTAAAAATGACTGAATTGGCAGGGACTAGTGTTAGTGTGGGATGAAGGCCAGAGGAGGTGGCTGTGGAGTTAACAAAATCAGGTGACAATATATACTCCGAACTAATTAATCTAATTAGAATCAATAGCCAGCATGGACGTCTGTGACCACACAGATGGAGCCAGTGGGGATTGAATGAAAAATGTCATCTGAAAAAGTTTTGCTTAATAATAAAAATCTTTTCTACAACACTAACAAAAATGTAACTTTCTGGTGGATACGGTGATGGGCACCTGGTGCACCTTAGCAGGCTGAGGCTACCATATGATGCACAGTGAACTCAAGGTCAGCCAGGGCCACCCGAGCAATACTCTGTCTCAAAACAACAGACGACTTCTTTTAAGTGGTGAGAGAGAGAGAACTGAGAAAGGACTACAGTTAGGCTGGGCATGGTGGCACAGGCCTTTGTTCCTAGCACCCTGGAGGCAGAGGCAGTTGGGTCTCTGAGTTTGAAGGCAGCATGGCCATCATAGAGAGTTCCAGGCCAGCTATGGCTATATAGTAAGACCCTGACTCAAAAAATCAAAACAAAATAAAATAAAAAACCCAAAAATAAAAAACTTGAAAAGAAATAAAGCTGAGGGGATACATCAAATTTTCTTACAACATTTGAACTAATTTAGAATTCAAGGTCCATGCCCCATTGTATGTGAAGGTTGGAAAGGCCTTCTGATGAGCAACAACTCTTCACCCCTAAATCTTGACATTATTCCACCTTAAGGAAAGGATTACAATGTGGGGTACCACAGAATTTCTGGAAAAATTTTCTATAATTCCTTTTACATGGTAAAGATGTGATTTAAAAAACAAACTTTCTAGGTACACCAGAATGCGAAAGATACTTTAATTTTAAAAGGTTACTATCTATCAAAACCTCACTACTATTGCACTAACTTTGATTTAGCTGGCATGCTATTCTGCAATATATTTGTGTGCCCAAAGTTGTTCTCCACTCCTCAATAATGCTAACTACACATTTATGAAAAAAGTACCAAAGGTTCAAAATGTTCAATTAAAACAGTACACTGCACTTGATTTCCCACATAAAAGTCAAGAATACAGTTACATTTAAAACTGTTTAATTCACAAAAACTTTCTCCACTAAAGGATTTTGTAACTTTCACACAGAAAAATGAAATAGCAAGAACAGTAACAGCAGAGGCTTGGACCTTAAGACCATGCTGCGTGTGTGCTGCTTAGCCGAGAGCTGGAGCAGTGAGGACTTGGAGCAATCAATGTCAGGAGTGGGAAAAGGAGACGTCAGAGCTCTCACTGCAGGTGGAGGTTGGGAAGCAGAACAGCTTACAAACATGTCAACATACATAGCAGCTCTGATGTCTAATGTGCTTGACTTATGTAAGATCAGCTGTGATCTAGTCTGTGCACACTTTATATTAACCCAACATAGCTAATAAAAATATAGATCCCAAGGTGTCACTACTGTGAATGATTTACACTGCTGTGGCTGCCATCACCATCACCATCACTACCACCATCTTAAAGACAAAAAGGTAGTAAGAAAGCACAGCCATGTGACTGATATTTACAACCAAGTACTTTGGTTGAAATGAATGTAGACTTTCTTCTTTTTTTCTTCCAAGGAAATGAATGAAAAACTCCTTTTATAACCTAAGTTTTACACTAGAATTTTTACTACATATCACATTTTATCACTTTTCTCCTTTCTTCCACCAATGGTGTTGCTAAGGAGAGTAAGACAGATGTCCTTAGGAAGAGATTAGGATCAATATTTACAGTTCTCTCCGAAATTGCAATAAGATAGTATTATTTCTAAAATTCTTTGCACAGTTTAGCTGCTATTCCCACTGATCAAAGAATCTGACTCCATTTACTAGTTTTCTGGAGTGTGTGACAATGACATTTTAGCAGCAAACTGAGCCTGGATAATTTGCCAATTCCACTAGTAATTTTAACCTCAGCATAATGGGTCTGTGGATGCAATGCAATCTTCATGTTGTTAAAATACAACCATCTTCCTATGTTGTACTTCTTTTTACATGTAATTGTCCAGGAAACAAGCTTGAATTTGAACAAAGGAACAAGACTTAATCTCACAGTTAGCTGAGAGGTGTGACTATGAATGATGAAGCCCGTGTGGACTTCTGTGGAGAAAAACACACAAGCATTTACTGAATTGAGTGAAATCTTAAAAGTTTTGGTAACTGTGCCTGGGACTTGCTATAGAACCTTTCAAATATGGCTGTTTCTCCCACTAACAATAGCAAACTTTAGCAAAATGGGTAACTTTTCTAGGGTGGGGAACCAATTAAGAACTTTTGTTTTAGGTTTTGATAGATTTCTGAATTGTAAGATTCTTCAATCAGGTACACCACCATGCATCTTAAACATATTGTGGCATACTGGAAGAACATGTCCTCACTACATACCACATTCTGTGAACTGTGCATGTATGTAAGCCTATGTACATGTATTCCCCTCATGCATCTGCCACTGACTCCTCACAACATTCATATTCACACCACTCCTCACGCCTCTTACCATGGGCAGGTCTTTTAGGATCTGTATTCCATCTCCAGGACCCATGTGTGCTATGTGGTTAAAATTAGTTGGGTTAGAAATTAATTTATTTCTCATTTCTGGATCTCGTAGCATCTCCCTGTAAGGCAGAACACCTGTTTAGACAGTTTTTCCACATTTAATCAATATAACTTAAAAAAATTAAGCATACTTTGTTTTACAAAAATATGTAATTAGAGTAACAATATATTAATAGTTAAATTCCTTAGACTGCGTTTCTTTTTAAATTTTAAAAAAGAAGGTCTTAAAATTTAGGGTTTTATTTGTTTAATTGGTTCAGTGCTGGGGATTAAAGCCAGAGACACACCCTGTATCAAGTTCTGCACCCACTGAGCTCTACTCTCTACTGGAAAGGGTGCCTTAACATGCAGCAAAGAACTCCTGCACTGCTTTGCAGATACTATTGTGTGTTATATGTGCATCTTTTATAGTAGATAACATTTTAGGAATGGTTTTAAATATAGCTAAATCTGCTTGCTCATGAAAAATAGAGTTAATGTGAGTTATTTTTTTTCTCTTAATTTTTTTTTTTTTTTTTAAAGAAAGGGTCTTACCCTTTAGAGCTCAGGGCACACTGGCCTCAAGCTCAAGGAGACTCTCGCCTTAGGTTCTTGAATGCTAAGATTATAGGCATGGGCCTCCATGCCTGGCTTTTTTTTACTTCTTAAGGATATGCAATTATTATATGCACAGATGGTTTACATTACGGTTACACATGCCAGGAAGAATTACAACTCATCATACACATACAGAAATGAGTGAATATATGGTACTTTGTCCACTGTATTCTCTCATAACCTTGAAAGTATTAATTAAAATGGCGCTGGGGGATGCCACTCATTAGTGTAGGGTCCCCCTGCAATAGGAGACAGACTTCTGAGCGTTACTCATGCTTGGCAAATACTCTGCCAACAAGCCACCCCGACCGGACAATTTTGGACCACAGCTGAGGAACAAATTGTCAAATACCAAATTTTTCTTCTAAATTGTTTTTAGCTCATCCTCTGGGTGATGGCAACATGGACAGATGCTGTCGGCATGGACAGATGCTGGCAATACAGATAAATGCTGGGCACAAGTTAACTACATACCTCCTCTGTTGCATCCTTTCTTCCTCTGGGACTCTGAAGGAGTAACGCCGCTTATTGTTGATATTTCTAACCATTTGTTTTCGACTATTATCTGATGTTTCAGGAACTACAAGCTCATCCCCTTCTGTGAGAAAGAAAATAGTGACACTGTTTAAGTTGTTAAAAATTATTTATATCCATTAATTTCTATGACACTGCAATCACTTGCATAATATGTACAACTGTGATAATTAAAAGTTCTACATTAAATATTAGAAATCAACAATAATTTTCAGTGGAATTATGTGAAAAAAATGTATGCTAAATCAGGGATAGTTAATAAAACACATTCTTAGTTTTAATTATAAATATAAGATGCTACACTTTGCTAGAAGAAAGCTATTGCTGTCTTGGTTTCAGGGCTTTGACTAGCCACTTCTCCCCAGTATCCTCACACTGTTTTCTTTCTCCTGCAGAGAGTGGTTCCAGTGGCTCCAGTTCTCTGAAGAGCAGTATGCCGTCTGAACAGCTGAGCCATTTCTCCAATCCCATTACTTTACTCTTAAAAACAATGCCCCCCATGCCACTTTCCATAGATTATTTTGTCCCATCTTTACTTTTCTTTTTCTGGGGATTCATTCCTATGTTCTTTTGTCTCTACCCACACTGTGCAACAGTTGGAGATGGACTTCTGAAGTCCCCAATTGGAGCTGTAGGCAACTGTCCATACAGGCCTACTGACTAGGTTCTACGGTATCACACGGGTGGGCCTACTGACTAGGTTCTATGGTTTCACAGGCACTGAAGACTACCCAGCCATATCATCTTCACTTACTACCAAGTGTTCCACAGGAAAAGAATGTGCATCAAACACTTTGCTTACACAGTCATACAGGATTAAACAGGATTGTCTGTTTATAGCTTGTCTTCATTGTCTTGCCAGAGTTTGACAGTGGGTATCACACATTCCAGAGTGAGATATGCCTGAGCCAAATTTGGGCTGAGACATTTCAAATGCCTTGGACGGATGTAACAGACCCATGGAATCAATCCTATTAATATATTTTCTTACCTGCCATCTTATTTTTGAAATATATTAATCTAATAGTCTCCAACCCTAAAAGATTTAATGATCCTTCTGTGTTTAAAGGTCGGACCTAAAATAATAAAAACAAAGTTAGTATTTCAATACAACCTTTAAAAATTAAATCATAAAAGTTTTAGTCTATTTATTAAAAATACAATATTAAGACCTTTTACTTAAGTAAAAATATAGTTCTTTAAAACATCTCAAGTTAATAATTTTTACTAGAAAGGTATATTATTATTTAATTTGGGCAAACTAACTTATCATAATAATAGTTTAAAGAAATTCTATTCTGGGTAAATAAAATCAAGTAGAAATATATAAACCCTAAAAATGACCACTTAAAAATCTACCAGTGACTAAAATATTAAACTGAGAAATGAGCTCTTGTTACTATAGAGACGGAAGTACTGAGAGGGAAAGGATGGAGGGCAGCAGTGATGGAGGAACCAGCCACACAAATCAATACAGCCAGATCCCTACTTCACACCACATGCTAAAACTCAGTCCTAAGCGGATTGCAGGCATGCGCGTAATAAGAAAAAGTTTATTGCACACAGAAACATGTGGGAGTCAGAATAAGTTTGGAAGAAAATAAAGGTTGCGTCTTTATGGTCTTGAAGTAGGAAAGTTTCTTAAGAAGAGAAACCTAAACAACAGGAATACCATCTTCAGTCAAATTAGTAATTTTGTTCAGGAATATACACCACAAATATGAGCAGATGTCACAAACACAGAAAAGCTGTCCTGTGCGTTAGTAACCCAGGGTCCACATAAAGAAGTCCAAATAAACCAGAAAGAAAAGAAAAATGGCAAATTCAGTAACAAGATGAACAAACATGACCAGGTGTTGCCTGCAAGGGAAAGTGTAAAGGGTGTCACTACAGTTAACTGGGACATACAAACCAGTTCTTTAGTGACGCCCTGTTCACTACAATTTACACAATGACACGCCAGGGATAATGTGGCTGAGAAAGAACATAGAGGTTGCTGATGTGACTGTCATTTGTACTGATATTTTGAAAACTAGCATAACACTATTGCATAGGTCCAACAGCTGTAGGCCCTGTGCCTTAGCAATCCCACTGTGAGGCTGGTGGTGTAAAGAAATGCCTCCATATCTCTAGAGACAGACGCAGAAATGCTCACAATAGCAAAGAGCAGTAATTCAAATGCTACCAACCAGATAATGGACAAACACTAAAGTATTCACCTAAAAGACTATCTTATAGTAGTGAAAAATCAAGGAACTGTATGTAGGACATACAACAACATGCCTGGATCTTAAACACACAACAAATGAGCAAAACAGCGGAGAAAAAAGTGGTAATTTCAACAGTTTAATAAATTGCAAAATCAAGCAAAACTGAGTACTATTTTCCTTAGGAATACTTAAAATTTCCAACTCCCTATTCTAAGGCAATAACAGGATAAGAATAAGTACAACGTCTGAGACAGCACTTTCCATGAGAAGAGGTGTGGGCCACATGGAGTGTGCGGATGCAGAGCTCCCAGTGTTACTCAGTTTTCAGGACACACGCTTGCATACTGCAAAGGTTATATGACAAACTGAAATAGAAAACTATAGCCAAACAAAATTTATAAATTTGAGGATATTTTTGTTGGATTTATATAATGTAGTATTTTTTCTGAGGGTTTATGCTACTAATATGTCTTAAAATTGGGGCATATTTTTGCCAGTGGTGGCATGTGTCTTTAATCCCAGCACTCAGGAGGCAGAGACTGGCAGATCTCTGTGAGTTCCAGGTCAGTCTTGTCTACAGAGCAGTCAGGGCTACACAGAGAAACTCTGTCTTTGATGTAGTCATGCCTTAAGATTTACTGTGCACATGGGACTAGTTAAATACCACCAGGAAATGTTTTTTCAAATTGCGCTATATTTAAATACACCTAAAATAAACTGCCCAGCATCGACTCTCAAAGTCTGTACCAACACCAGCTACTGAGTTGTGTTGAACCAACTTCCTTCTTGCCTCACACGGACTGACATCCTACTGGCCTTGGTTGTTGCAGAGAACCCCCCCCCATAGGAGAGGGAGGGGGAAGAACACTTAATGTGGGGTTCAGGGGCAGTACACTTAATGTGAAATATATACACCCCTGAAACTGTCCTCATGTAACACAGTACTATGCAAAACCACTGTTTGCAATGAAAAAATGTAAGCAATTAACCAATTTGGCCCGCATTTTAGTGTTCCATTACCTTTTTGAGAGGAAGAGTCTGTATCCATTCCATGGAGTTTACGTCAAAGATATCAACTGCATTTTCACTATAAACGGAGAGATAAGGTGCATTGTAACCTGGGGGGGGGAGGAAGGAAGGTACAGTCTGCTGATTATTGTGAACTATTAAGCTCCAAGCATTTTGAAAGGTCTATCCTAAGCAACTGTAGAGTGGAATCTTTTCAAAACCCAACAGTTATTACATAAAAATGACATTAAAAACATTTTTTGAAGTGAGCAGAACATAAATCATGAAGGAAGAACTGATAGGCCATAGCTCAGATTATAAGACTAATACAGAAAGACTCAATGAACACACCTTGTCCAGTAAGAAATTGCACTGCATTTTAAAGTACTGGGCTTTTAAAGCTGTTAAGCTGCTGGCTGTTCTGGTTTAGAAAGGTAAAGTAAGATAGGAATGACAAGTATCTCCCAGCACAGCTCTGCTACAGACACTGTGAGGTGCAACTGTGTGACAAGAACAGATCCTCAATACACATTTGTGGAAGGAATGCAACATGGTTTACTCAAACCACAGATCATGACTGAATCACACCTAGAAATGTGTTAGCCGACAGTGATTCACATTACAACACTCAGGATTATCTGACAGCTACAAAACAGCATTCATTTCCCCATTCTGTCACTGATAAAAATATTCATTTCAGAGGAAATAAAACATTATAAACAGTTAAATCTGGTTGAGTAGGAGTTAGAGGCTTTTGCCCGTCCTTCTGAAACAAGAATTCACTATTCTGAGACATGCTTTCTCACCTGACACACAGGGTTGGGCCGGCCTCTACCCTTCCTGCTGCAGGGGAGGGGGCCCTGCCTCCTGCCCCAGTAACTGTTTTACTAGGCTTCTGAATTCTACCCTCTTTGGGCTCTTTTGGGGCATTTTATTCTATTTTCTGTGTTTCCCAAATAGTCTGGTTTTCTAGTGGCTTTTCCCTCTCAGCATGTAAATAGGCTTAAGAGGCTTCCACTACAAACAAAGCAATCTGGACCAAACACTCTCCCCTGAATGCACCTGTAACACAGCATTCGGGAACCTCTCCTACTCTGTGAGGGAAGATGGCATTCTGTCGATGTCATTCATATCTTTATCTCATATAGTAAAATAATATTTACTTAATAGTGATTATTATGCAGTGATAAAAGTATTGAATGATATATCAATATTTTATCGAATGAATAAAATAAATTTAAATCAACTCCTTATAAAGGCCACATTATATCTTCTAAGAACTGATTAAAGAATCATTTGGTAACTTCTCCAGCATATGTCTTACGAGCTACTGTTACATAAGTATAGTATATATTTAGGGGGACACTGAACAGAATGATTTGGAATTTTTTAAAATACAACTACATGGAGACAAGAAAACGTATCTCAGTCAGTTTTCCATAGAAAGATTAGATCTAATTCAAGCATTTAATGTTCACCCTGTTTGTCTAGGTTTTACAGTATGGTTATTTTACACTAGCAACATAATTAGTACTTGGGAATGACCTTGAGAATGATTAAAAAATAAGCTGTTAGTAAAAATGATTATATGTAAAGTAAATGAAAAGGCAAAAAGAAAAGAAGATAGACAAAAAATAGAATCTTACAACAAGAGGAAGGGTTTGCTGGCCACATCAATTCTTGCTGTCTAGATCTTCGGCCCTGGCAGTCTGTGTATATCCCAATGCTGTTAAAACACAGCAAATACTCTTTGTTGGAGATCTCAACTGCACAGATAGCATCCATTGGTTGATGTGCAATGAATGATAGTGTGTGGTCATTTGAATGGAGCATATTGCACGGACTTCCTTCTCCATTCAAGGGGTATCTGAGAAATCCTGACTGGAATCCTACACAGAGCTGCTCACTGAAGATGGCCATCCACTGGACGTTACATGGGACTTGAATTTCTTTAAATTTCCTGTGCCGGGTCTTGCTCTGGAACAGCTCATAGCAGAGGACCTGTCTTTTCATAGCCACACACAGGCAGGACAGAGCTCCATGGCGCACTTTCCCAGCAGTTATGGTTTGACACCCTTTAGTTTCTGCCAGCTTATAAAAATCTGTCTCTCGCCCGTCCAAGGCTGACATAGGAAAAAGTCGGACATGGCGATTTCGGCCTGAGATCACAGCAACAAGCTGGTCACTTGGAATGAGTTCAATCTGATGAATTTTCTTATTGTCACCAACTCTAATAATCTCTACAGGAAGAAACAACATTAAATGCAAAACGATTGTATTGATTGTATCCAAATTAAACACCAAAGTAGACATACTACCCATACTAAAGACACATACACACAAAAGTATCAAAGGTCAGAAATCACAGAGAAAACAAAGAGGATAATTAAACCCATTATCAGATCATTTAGCCCTCAGACAGCTGATAGCTGGTATTAAGTGCAGCACCAAGATCTTGTCAGCAAGGAACCCAGTGTAAAGCATACTGATGCTGTGTGGAACTAAATCCTAGGAACTTCACCATGGAGTTCCTAGTTTCAAAATCCAAGTAACTGCAACTCATGTCTTTGGGCATTTCTTTTTAAAGCTTTATTCTATGTATGTGGGTATTCTGCCTACATGTATGTCTGTGCCTCATTTGCATACCTGTGTCCACGGAAGCTAGAATGGATCAGATATCCTGGAATGTAAGTTACAGATGGTGTAGGCCACCATGTGGGTGCTGGGAAAACGAACCCCTGGGTCTTAGCTGCTGAGCCATCTGTCTAGCTCCACCTCTTCAGGTAGTTCTTTGTGTGTACAGGTAGCTATGTATGCGCACACAGCATGAACCACCAGAAATCAGGCTAGGGTGTTCTTTCTCAGGAGCTGTCTGCCTTCAGCTTTTGCTTTTTTAATAAAAAAATTTTAAATTGTGGATGTGTGTGGGTGTGGTGGTCAGAGGACAACTTTGTGAAGTGAGTTTTCTTCTACCTTTATGCAGGTTCCAGGGATCAAACACAGGTTAGCAGGCTTGCGTGGCACTCTTACCTGCTAAGTCACCTTGCCCACACCACCTTTGTTTACTTAGTCAGGGTCTCTCACTGGGACCTGGGATTAACAATGAGGCCAGGCTGGCTCGCCAGTGACTACCAAGAGTCCCTCTGTTTTTGCCTTCACAGTGCTGGGATCACAAGACACACTGCCAGGCCCAGCTTTTTATGTGGTTCTGGGAAAGCAGTGCTTACAAGGCAAGCACTTACCAAGTGAAGCGTCTTCCTAACACTTCTCAAGGCCTTTCTATGGGTAACAAACGAATCAAGCTCAAGTGACCTGCTTTCTCAGGCTCTAACCTGATATAAAGACAGAACTTAAAATGCTATGTTTATGAAAAACACATTCAATTGGTTTTGCTTTATTTCACTCAGCACTTTATTTACCCCTAGGGCAATAAAAACCTGTTGTACTGAACCACAAGGGGTTTTAGACATTATCTCTTAAAGCAATACTAAGAATGAGAAATGTAATTTGTAGTTTTCTATGCCATCTTTAGACAAAGATGGAACCATCGGTAAAACAGGTGAGGGGTAACAGAACTGAAATTCTCTTGAGTTAAAGTTGGCATGGTGATATACACCTTTAATCCCAGGAGGAAAGAAGCAGGCAGATCTGTGAATTTGGCCAGGATGCTCTATATACTGATTTCTAGGACAGCCAGAGTTATGTAGTGAAACCCTGTTTCAAAAAACCAAAAAAGAAAAAATTTCTTTTGATTTAAAAATATATAAAACTATATCTGGAGAATCTTAGTAACACAATCCTGCTCTTAGAATTCAGGTTTGAGAGTTTTCTAATATATCATTGAAAACTACTTCAGAATAACTGGGGTTTCTCTTACCATCTTTGGTGACATGCACAACAAATAATCCTTCTTCATTTCCCAAAGCTATCCTTTCATGATCTATTTAAGACACAAACATAAAACATTCTCATCAGATAAAAATCATGTAAAGGTAATAGAATAAACCAGATAATGGGAAAATGTAGTGTTAGAGGAAAGATAAATAACAAAAATCAAAATATAGCATTCATACTTCCCCTTAGATTGCAGTGTAAATATGTCATGCCTTTAAAAACAGGACAATCAGCTAAAAGTCCGCTTTAGTATTGAAGGAAATGTTTATTCAGCAATGAGAAAACTAAAAGCCTGGTTTGTGAGTATCATAGACATTATCCATTCTAGAGACACTGTGAAAGGTGTTTGAATTCTGCTCAGTAGACTCTTCATGTTTTCTAGATAGCAACAGAAATGAGGTATGTGTATATAGGAACAGAGCAAAAAGGTAAACTTCTGCATACAGAAGCTGCTATTTGCTGGTGACATGCTACATATTCTATGACTTCAAAACTCTTCAATAACATCCATTACACATGAAACCCACACTCCAAGAATTAACTTATTTCAATTCACAAAAGTAGAAGAAAAAGTTTAGCAGGTTGCCTTTTAGCACTAGTGTTTTTTTAGGAAGGTAATGTGAGTGCTAAAAGACAGATCTGACACAGGTCTCATCATCCCACAAAGATCACCAGCCACTGTGTAAACAGTGGCGTCAGCTCAAAATGCAGTGTAGTATACAGTAATGATAATATGCAGGCTGTTATAAATACATACCTATGATTGCAGCTGCCTGCGTTGTCTTAATGAGGGGCAGAGTGCTGTCATAAGCCTCTTTGGGAACATACACTGAGCGATCTCTGAATTTGTTTTTCTTCAAAATCTTGTGTAGTTCACTCAGCACTCCCACCCACTTACTCTTCTCATTCTCACTGTCTGCCAGCATCAGGATGGAACATTTGTTATTAGGTGCTGAGAGCTGGGAAGCTGTGACCTAAAACAATTTAATATTCAAAACATTAGAAAACAGACATCTTTTATGCTAGCTTCAGGTTATACTCATTTGTTTAGAACTCGCAGTAAAATAAGCATCTATTAAATTATCCCTTTAGGAAACTTTAGCTATGCTGAATTAGAATATCACATTGTAATGCTATAATACAAACAACAGGAGGGGGATACTAGCCCTAATGTTACTACCATTCATACTTTGTTACAAAATGCCATAAAATACCATAAAATGCATTACACATTCTAATTTAACAAGTGACACTTAAAATTATTAAGTATCAGAAAGAAAAGCACTTTGCAAGTATTAACTCTTCTAGTCCTCTTAACAGCTTCATGAGAGAGGGGATCTATGATGATATACTAATTTTAAATAAAAAAATCCATGATAAAGAGAAAGCGAGTAACTTCTCAAGGGCATGAAGCTAAAGCATGCTTCTATGCTCTAAACACTACACCACTGTTCTGAAAGTCTCTTGTATTTCCTAGAAACCCTTCAGACTATCACTAAAGATCGGATCACTTGAAACAGTAAGTAAATGAAGGTTTACAAGTCAATCAGAGCACCATTAAAGGGTGTGTGTGTGTGTGCATGTGCAGAGGCCCTTTATATGCTTATATATGCTCTTAACACTAAAATCCTATTACAAATCAGTTACACGTAACTGAGCCTTTACAGACTCCCTTGGGAGCTAGGGGAGAATAAATAAATAGCTGTTGGCCTGGAAAGTGAGATACTAAGTTTAAAACTTTGATCTTCCTTAGATGTAAGATTCATAGACAACTAGGAAGTAGGACAGATGTAACAATAGAACAGTTTTACAAATCAGTATTGTTTACTTCACCAATGTGGCTGTCAGCTATTATCTGTATGAGAGAGGGAGAGAGAGAGGGTGGAGGGGGGAGGGAGGGAGGGGAAGGGGGAGAGGGAGAAAGGGGAGGAAAGTGAGGGGGGAGGAGGAGAGGAAGAGAGAGGACACATGAATATAAACAGGAGAATTGAAGTGAGACTGGCCAACTGACAGAACATTAATTTAGATGTTCCTGTCCCAAATAACCTAGTATCAGTCAATACCAAAGAACAGTAGAAAATGAACACTCCCAAAGTTTTGGACTATTTGTTATAAAGGAATAGACACTGAAACAATTTTAAAAATGAGTTTTACAGAGACAAATGTTTTTAAGTTTTAAACCTCATGTGATAATATTTATTTGAAGACTGAACTGGGACTCAAAACATAGAATATGCAGCATACTTTGGAAACATACTTTTGCATTCTACAAGTCTTAGCACAATTTTGTATTCCTGTAAATAGTGGATGATATGGGTACATAAAGAGTACTAGGTCTAGGTCTTATTCTAATAACTTTATGATTTATACAGAGTAGCAAAACCCACTCATTAAAAACCAAGTAATTAGGCACTGGCTTGGTGGATTCTGGCTCGGTGGATTAAACACTTGCTGCACTAACCTGACAGCCAGAGTTTGAATCTCCAGAACCCAGGTAAAGGTCACGAATGTTTGTCTGTTATTCTAGTGCTCCAGAGGTAGTCACTGGGACCGCTTGGGCAAGCTGGCTAGTCAGACTAGCTAATGCTGCGAGCTGCAGTTCAGTGAGACTGTCTGACATCAACCTCTGGTCTTCACACAAACACATATGCACACCATACACAATGTTCATGTAAAAACTCAAGTAATTAAGTACTCAAGTCACACATGACTTACCCTAAATATACAGGGAATATCTTTCCGACTTGCGTGGATAACATCAGAAGCCAGGACTGAACTCACAGAAAATTCTTCATCTCTGAAATAAAAGTTAAACATGTAGGCTTATTCCATGTTGCCATATGCATATGGTTTTGCTTATACACTCAAAATAACATGTATGGAGCAATCCTTAAAGAGTAACTATATGAACATCCAAGCTCAATTTAAAAAGAAACAAAACACAAGATTTCCCCATATAGTGGCTAACAGTACGCAAGGTAATCCACCAGGAGTCACCTAGCACTTTACACTAGATATAACTGCTTCGTATAAGTGAAGACACAGGGCCAAGAAGCACACAGGCAGAAGGGGCTTCCGTTAGCCCAGAGTCCCCAGTGAACTCTCTTGCCTGCCATAATAAATCTCGTGTACTTCAGCACCTAAAACTGATTTACTCCTCTGCCCTGTCCTGTCATCATCAGTACCATCATTCCCCGAGTTAAAGCCCTGACACTGTCTCATCTTTGTTTTAACAGACAGTTTTGCTGTTGTTCATGTTATCCTTAACCGTGTGGGCAAAGGAGCTCCCTTTGCCTAGGCCCCCCATCTTTTCATTCAGTTCCTTAGCAGGTCTGCCAAATCTCTTGCTGATACTCCCTGTACCAATCCCTCCATATTTCACTGTGCATTCTGAGCAACGGGTATGTCTGAATTAGAGACATGCATGGGATCCATCAATCGGGAGTAATGGGTGAAGCTGTAGGAGAAAAGGACAAGATGCTTAGGGGTGCATGCAGTCTGGAAATAGAGCTAGAGAAGCACAGATTCTTAACTGTTTGCTACTTCAGTGTGAGATGTCATCCCTCTGCTTTCAGAGAGTCACTCTGCACTTCCTGATGATGGCTGTCAAGCATCAGGACCTTTAAACTGGTCTTTCGGAGCCAAAGTTGGCTTACAGCTCCACACAATCAACACTTAAACCACCTGCCCTAGAACCATCCTAGCTCCCTACTTTCTAGTATGTCATAGTAGCCATAGGACTAAATCTAGGACTAAACTGACCCAAAGTTAGGTTATTTAATGCAACGCATGTAATATAAAAGAAGGTTCATAAGCCTTACTTCCTATGCGCATACAACTTCATCCCTCAGGGCTTACCTCATGTCAATCACTTGACTGATGACAGAGCTGGGTTGAGATGTTTTTCCTTCTGCGATATCGTAGAGAAACAGTTTGAAGTCACAGACCACAGCCAGTGCTCTCTGCCATCCTTTCTTCACTCCCGCTGGCTTAGGGATCTTAATTGGTTTCAGTCAGATGAACAAACAAACAGAACTCAAATGAAAATGACGGTGAGAGCCTCTGGTTCCATGTGAACTGCAGATGACACCTAAAGCTGCTCTAGGTCTGCTTTTTACTTCATAAGGCAGCAAGTGAACATGATGCCATTAAAAAGGGGACAGTGAGAACACACTCTTCAGACCCTCGATGGTTTTGTAAGCTTTAAATGGTACCATTTCAGACTAACTCATGGATTTATAGAGAAATAGCAGAAAAGGCAAATTTGGTTGTAAGATGAAACTGATGTTCAGCTGCCACTGTAATTGTACCCAGGATGGTAAGAAAGCTTATGTCTTGATATTTCCTAACCTCAACCTCATTCTACCTCTCAGGCAAGACCAGAGGCCAATGCTCCATTATGATGATTTTGACACTTGTAAACATCAAGGTACAGAGAGTACAGAAAACTCTATGATATTTCCAAGTAATGATGACTCTAGGTAAAATATTATTTAAATGAGTTTGATTTATTACATTTTCTGTCAAGTGCTGTGCTTATTGAGTGACTAAAGAGAGGTACTCACCCTGACATGGCCCTCATACGCTGTCCCCACTCCCTTCTGTGGGTCTATACCAAGTGGACCTTTAGTCTGCTCAGGAGGAACTGGACAAGCAGTTGGAGCTTTGTTCACACATGTTATATGACACGAGAACCCACACACTTTGAGGGAAAAAGGACATAATTTAGATAAACAACAACAAAATTCACTGGGCACCCACTAATTGCATCTATGGTGCTAGTTAGACAAATGCTTATTTTCTACTTTATTTTAAACAACCATTTTATCACTAGGGAAAAAGATGCAGTTGCTTGTCAATCAGAAATTCATTGAGAAGTAATACATGCTTTTATTATTTATATTATTATTCTCTTATTAGTGACCAAACTGAGAAGCAAATGGATAAAAGACAGAACAATCACAAATCCCAACCTTGTAAATAACATGGATTTAAATTTATAATTCTTACCAAAGTGATCTCTGAAAGTTTTTTCTAGCTCTTTATCCAACTGCAACTCATTATCAGCCCTTAAATTCTCTTGTAAGCGTTACTGACATTCAGTTATTTGATGTCTATTTGCAATGTTGAATTAACTGATTAATTTGTGTGTTATGCACACATGTTTATGTGTTTGCATGTGTGTGAGTATATGTTCACATGTGTGTAAGGATGTAAAGCCCAAGGCTGTCAGGCATCTTCCTCCATCTGTCACTCTCCAGTTCATTTTCAGAGGCTAGGTCTACCACTGAACATGGAGTTCTACACTTCAGCTGGTCAGCTGGTCCAGCACCCTCAAGGATCTCCTGCTTCTACCTCCTGAGAGCTTGGATTACAGGTGGGCAACCTGGCTCGTGTCCTGGAGACCCAACCTCTAGTCCTTTATGCTCCTGTGGTAATAAGCACCTTTTTCACTAAGCCATTTCCCCAGGCCCAATATCTGGAAACTTCTACTGATAGTTTGAAAACAAGTGTTTCAATGACTATAATGGTATAAAGAAAATGCTTGGAGTTGTGCTCTCCACGCTTTCACTAGCAGGCGATTAACTTCAGTGAGCATTTTCTATCATCTGTTACATGCCGATTGCTCAGAGTCACAGAGCTGGTGGCAGCAGTGATGATTCAAACCCATCAGTCTGCTTAGAACCTTTATAACCAGTTGGCAACAGTACTGTTACAAAGCCAAGAAGTTGTACTTTCCTTCCTGTTGTTCTTACCTTCACAGGAACAGCCCTGTCTTATCAAACCAACCATCAACGAGGTACACTGATGGCACTTTGTCGGAGCAGTGAAAGACTTCACGAAAAACTGATGAGTCTTGCGCTGTAAAATAATTGACAGAGAGTTAAGCCTCCCACTTCTTACCTCACAGCCACAGGGAACTGCAGGCACCTCTCACATACCAGAGGCAAACCTCAAGCACACTGCACACATAACTTTCAGTATTTCTGATGGCTTCTGATCTGTCACTGACTCTTATTTTACACATTGTTGGCTCTTTATTCTAGTCTGTTAGTCATCTTTCAGTCCTTTCTACTTCTTTTCTCTGTTACAGACTGAAATGAGATTCTTTTGCATCTCTAAGTCCTTGTCTGATCTTGAATTTCTTAGAGTTTACTTTGTATTTCTGAGATATTTCCTTTTAATTTTGGCTTTCTCCTGCATCTCTCCTATCTTTAAAGATACTATTATTATTCTGGAAGACAGGGATGTGTATGCAGGTAACACAGGACTTGTGGATGTCAGAGGACAACTTTTAAAAGCCAGATCTTTCCTTGCATACTGCTGAGGCAGCATGTCCTGCTGTTTCTCTTGCTACACTGTGTCCTCCAGGCTAGCTGGCTGTCCAGCTTTCAGAAGACCCTCCAGGTCAGACTGTCCTTCCTCTCTGGCCCTATAGATGTGTACCACGGCACCTGGCTCTTCACACGGCCTCCAATGGGAGCTCAGGTTGCACAGCCAGCATGTCCACCACAGGGGCCACAGCTCCGGCCTGACATCTCCAATTGGTTATGTAAGTTCCTATCATTTAAATAAGTCAATTTCTTTGGAAACATTTAGACAGTTTGAGCATGTTTTAAGAGTTTTATTGCATCCTTTGCTGAAGTTTTTCCTCTAATTTGAAGAAATTTTAGGTCATTATTTCTTTAAAAATATACTTTATTTGTGTTTGTGTATCACTCACTGTACATGCCAAGTATACAAAGGTGCCTTTGAGGTCAGAAGAGGGATGAGGTCCCCCGAGGGCGAGTGACAGGCAGTTGTGAGCTGCCTGATAAAGGTGCTGACAACAGAAGTCTGGACCTCAGGAGAACAGCAAGAGTTCTTCACCACAGAGCGCCCACCATTCCAGAGCCTCTGTTTCCGTCATCTGCCTCCTTCCCACTGAAAGTCATGTTATGTAAATGTTGACACCATTCCTGTCACATTCCTTAACTTTCAGATTTTTCATCTCACCTCCTAGCTGACTTATTTTTCTATTATACCTATTCCTCCCACTCTATTATTAAAGCTCTTTATGGACTTCAGCAGTTATATTCTGTCAAATTCTTCTAGATTATTATTTCTTATTACTGCTTTATCCTATCTGCCATTACCCATCTCTGAAAGAATATAATGTTTATTTTAAATTTGTATCCTGTCTGGTCTCATTATGTAATGGTATGTGGTTATTGTGGTTATTCTTTTTTTAGCAGATGTTCTTTTCATATTTTGATTTTTTTTTTTTCTGTTAGCCCTGGTGGTCCTAAGCTTGCTTTGTAGGATGGCCTCAAGTGCTGGGATTAAAAGTGTGTGCCACCACCACCAGTTCTTTTCATACTTTTACAGAGACACTGATCTCATCCATCTGTGGCTTATCCCTAGTTTATGTTCCGGGGAGGAAGATCACTGGTCTTCCACCAGTTTCTAGAATTTCTTTGCATAGGCTTAGACAAGGAGCTCAGTCATGTCTTGCCATATACCATGCCCAGGCCATAGTGTGTGTGTGTGTGTGTGTGTGTGTGTGTGTGTGTGTGTGTGTGTGTGTGTGTGTGTGTATCCACCTGCACTTGTAATTGAGCACTTCTTTTCCTTAGCATATGATTAAACTCAGACTCACATTCTCTGACGAGGAGTTGCAATTTAATACTTTTATCAGGTGACAAAATAAGGGTTCCTCTAATAGGTGTTGAAACACAGACTTTAAGAATTAAATATACTGTACACCCCTCCCAACATTCAGAATTGTGTTTACATTATCAAATTCATTTTCTTCCCAAGTTTTTTATTTTATAGCTTTGAGGAAATCAGTGACAAACCTCACAGCCAACACCCAAAGTAGAAGAAATGCACCACTCTCATCTTTTGAAGACACTAAGTTTAGACCAAATACCTTAGGTGGAAAGCCAGTTGAAGCAGGACAACCCTTTTTCCTTAAGGTGGGCGTGTGAACTGGAAGTGGAGCACAGTCTGCAATCTGAATCCCAGGCAAAAGAGGAAATGAATGGTGTGAAAAACTCACTTTACTTAGAGATTAACTACAAAGAGTAACTAAACCAAACAGTGTCAACAATGCTAAGGAGACAACTGCCTCAGCTCCCTGAGGTTCAAGTTTCTACAGACTGTACTTCAATACAGACTGAGCTCACAATACTTACAAATGAAGTACTTTCTCAATCATTTCAATTTGGGAATTTAAAGAGAAATAAATTAGAAAATAAAATCCACAAAGAAAACAAAAGTCATAGCATATAACTTACACAAAAGTGAAGATATTTTCATATTCACTCGGATCTGTCACATTGATCCTTAAAAATAACAGGATTTAGCAAGATTGATGATATGACTATTTAGAAGATTAATTTTTAAACAACTTTTTACTGTATGTGTGTGTGTGTGCGCGCATGTGTGCGTGCATGATGTGAATGTGTGAGTTAGGTGAGTGTGTATATGTGGGGGTCAGAGAACAGCTTTGTGAAGTCATTTCCTTACTCCTAACTCTATGTATGCTCTCCATAGATGAAGCTCAGGTTTGCCCAACAAGTGCAGTCAGTATTTCCTGAGCCATCTCACTAGTCCTAGAAGATTCTTTTTAACTATGTCATTTCCATATTTAGAATATATATTATATATATATGGAATATAATCACACAGATTTGAATACATGGAGGTTAGTGAGATTTTTACACAGAAATTAATTTTAAATAAAGGAGTTAAAATTATTTAATATTATTGGCACTATGAATTTAACCCAAGTTTAGTTATAAACTATATCTTTACTGTAAGTAGAATAAAGTCTACTTTATTAAGTATTGTATATATTTTTTAATAACTAGTGATTTTATTGGATGTTATTGTGGGGGAAGAGGACACATGGCTTTATTAGTGAAATAAAGAAACAAAACAAAACAAGACAGAAAACAACAAAAGACAGTATTGTCTTTTTAGGGTGCCAAGCAAGCTCACAGGAAAACCAGCTATCACAGAATATTAAAATATTAAGAGATAGTTGGGTAGTCCTCTGCTTCTAACAATAACCACTAAAACAAATCTTACATAAACTATAATCCTGATATGGCTTTGATGAATGTGTCAGTGTTTTATGAATTGTGAGCTTATATTCAATTTAAATCCTGTTTACTTTGGAATAGCTTGGAAAAATATTGAGCCCAACAACCTGTAATTTAACATTGGAGAAGATAAATATATAAGGTGAAAAGGAACACTGAAAAAAATCTGTGCAAAAGATAATAAAACACAATAGCAAACAAAATTGTCATTAGAGTCCTACAGAAAATTCTAGAGAAGTTATTAAAATTAAAGACTCAAGAAAGGTGCTGGATAAAAGATCAACAGAGCCTGATAAAAACTGCATTTAATTGGATCTCACTCACACAGCAACACAAAATTCAGGGCACCAGAGCAAATCAGCAAGCAACACGGAACACACTGAAGGCAATGAACTCTACTGAAGAATGATAAGAAGTAACTACAGTGCATACCATGTTCATACATGGAAATGCCCAATGTCATGAAGATGTCAATTTTCCTCATGTAAATCTATAAAGTTAGTATAATTCTAATAGAATGACTCTTGAGAAATGTGGGATCAGAGCAAGAAGAAGCAAAGGTACAGAAAAGCCACCCCAGATCAGACCCACACATGGAAAGTGGAGAAACCACAGAGGAGTGAAATACAGGAGGCTCAGACGTGGCTAAAATATCAGAATCTATTTCCCACTCCACGTAGCAATAGATTTCAGTTTGTGTAAAGTCTTAAATACAGGCAGTAATTTTAAACTTTAGAAGAAAACATGGAAGAAAAACAGTATCTTCATGAAGAAAAACTACTTTAAAAACCACAAATGCAGAAAAGACTGATAAGCTGGCCAAGGGTTCTGAAAACCAAAAAATTAACAAAATTTTAAAAGTTATCCTTAGAATGGGAGAAAATGCTTTTAACTAGTATGCCCAGAAAGGAACTCATCCAGGCTTAAAAAATAACTTAAAAAAAACCAAACAAACAAACAATAGAAACAAAAACCAAAATACAATGGAACAAATGGACATCAACAGACAAATCATTAACAGCCAATAAACACATAAAAAACACTAAACACAATTAGAAAAGGGAGAAAATCAAGTTAATACAAAAATTCTGCTTCACCCCCATCCAACTGGCAAAAGCTAGTATCTGATTGTACCAAGGGTTGGCAGGGATGTAGGAAAATTGTGTGTGTGTGTGTGTGTGTGTGTGTGTGTGTGTGTGTGTGTGTGTACGCTCTCATGTGCTGCTGGGAGAAATGAAAACAGATCCAAACACTGTGAAAAACATTTGAGACCATCAAGTTAAAGTTTATATAACATACAGTTAGTTTGCACCCAAACTGCCCTTCTGCAATAGCAAAAAAACTAAGATTCCCCCCAGGACCAATTTTAGTAATAAAGGGCTGGAAACAATGTAAGTATCCCACAACATAAGAATATTTATACATGGTGAGAGCAGTGCATTTCATGGCAGTAGTTATTATTACCATTGTTTTGCAAAGCTCTAAATCACAGCTGATTGATTGCCAAAAAACAAAATAAAATAAACAAAATACAAACACAAACAAAACAAAAACAAAACACAACCCCCCCCCCCCCCAATAAAAAGGGAAGAGATGTGTTCCAGATCCAGGGCAATACACACAGAGATGATGCCACCATGTCTCTCTTCCTGGTGGTGACTGGTAACACCACTATCCAACACCTTTGGCTTAAAGTTTATATAGCAGACACAATGAATGAATGAACTAAATGCACATTTTTCCAACTAGAATGTCAAATGGTCTTTGGGGCGAAAACTGACCAATGGGCTGCTCAATGTAACTGACTGAACGAACTATTTACATAACACTGTGTTTCTGATTATTAGAAAGAAGGACTCAGCTGAGTGAGTATCCATGGCTGATTGAGCAGTTAGAATAAATTAGCTACCACAGTTGTTCAGTTGTTATAGTTGTAACAATTTCATTTTAAAGCCGAGTCTATGAATTAGTTATGTCCTGGCTTATTAAACTGATTAGAATAATTAAAACACATGAATCAAGAATGGCAATTTTAATGCCATGTGCTTAGTTTGTATCTAATAATGCCGACGATTCCATACATTTTGAATGTAATGTTTATACAAGCATATCTCTACATCTCTAACTAAAGACTAGCTATCTATCTACCTACCTACCTACCCACCCATTGTTGCCTATTTCAGGTGAATGCGAGTGGGATTTTCTATCTCTTTCTGTTATTATCAAAATGTAATGATGTCTAATGAAATGTAACTTATTACACAATGTACTTGATAAGACAGATTTCACTTAAAATTTCCAATTCCCTTTCCTGAATACAAAGGTATAGTTGTGGAGCAACACTGCCCAAGGGAGGCATCTTAACCAGCTCAGCCTCATTAGATGTGGACCTTGACTGGATGTAAAATTTGATGACTGGGTTCCATATACTAAGTCAAGGATACTAAGTCAAGGAAAATAAAACAATCCAAGAAATCACGTTTCAACAACATATAACACTTAAGGCAGGGCCATGACAACAATTCCTCAAGGAAGACAAAACAAAACTCAAGTTTGAATATTCACATTAGGGATGACATTATGCAAAACAAAACAAAACAAAACATGAGTTTTACTACAAACAAGCAATTTTTCTTTAAAAAAATATGGAGGACTGCTATAATTTGGCAACTGTATGGGAGTTATAGGCAAGTTGTGGCAAACATTAGGAGTTTCTTTCTACAGATAGTGGGTACAAGCAGGCATTCAAACAATTCCTGAACAAGTAACCAAAGCTCTGGCCCCAAGCTTGCTGTTTATCTCCTACCATGAACACATGGTACATGTTGTAGATTAGACATGACTTTGCCCTTGATAATTAAATTTAGTCCTTTATCAAGTCTTAATTGAAAGTAAATGTAATTTAACATTAGCCTTGTGTTTGTCACTAATATCAAACTTTTTTATTTTACAGCAGTAAAATATTATACTCTTTAAAGCCAACTACTCTTAGAAACTGAAAATATTTTGGGTTAAAAGTTAGCATGAAACATAATTATAGATAACCTGTTCAGTCTGGTAATTTTCAAAATTATTAAGATTAAGTTTAAAGAAGATAATTACAAAAGATTGGGTAATTTGTTCTGAATATAGCATCTTTAAAAGGATAATGTTCTAACAAAAAGACTTAACTGTTTCCTCTTGTTGTTAGTTACTATGGTTACTCTTGGGGAGGGGACATGAAGGCAGACAATGTACCCCTTCTAAATTGCAACTTATATAATATTTACAGTCATGAGAATATATATTAACACCACTGACTGCAACCCTCATTAAAATCATAAAGACTCTTCTGTGTGAAACTAAGTGAATAAATAAAACCTCTTAAAACTTAACCATTAACCTGGGTTGAATGGTTAAGTGACCAGGAATAGAGATCAGAAACACTTTCCCAGGCTAACTTTCCAGCTCCCCCTTTATGCTGATCAGGACTCCAGGCAAGTGGCTTCTATGTCTAAGAACACAATCATTTTCTCAATTCAAGGCTGTTTTCTCATGTACAGTTAGAATCCTGTGGTAGACAGTTTTAAAAGTCAACTTGCTACAACTTAAAGTCACTAGGGATAAGAACCTCAATGAGAAATTATCTAGATCAGGTTGGTCTGTAAACATATTAGTTAGATCTGTTTGTTAACTGATACAGGAAGTTTTAGCCCACCATGGGCAGCACCATTCCCTAGGCAGGGTGTCCTGGACTATGTAAGACAGAAATAAGCTAGATGAGAGCAAGCAGGCATAATGAGTTCACTATTTCTCTCTGATCTTGACTACGGATGTTGTGTGACCAGCTTTGTTACTTCACTACAATAATGGATGACAATTGTGAGACAACTAAACCCTTTCTTATATTGCTTTTGATCAGGGTTTTTTGTTTGTTTTTTAAAATCACAAAACAGAAACGAAACCAGAACAAATACTGTTATGGAGGTGTGATATATTGCTCATGTAGAACAGTCAAATTTTGCTCAATATGGAGAATTGTTATAGTCTGGCAACTTTGCAAGAATTAAAGAATTACAGACTAGTAGTGGCAAGCACCAGGAGCAGTCCTCTATGGGGACCCAGAAAAGCCTTTTAGGGTGGTGGGCATGAGGTAAGTTTTGGTGAGAAAAACCAACACAATCTTTCATTTTTTTATTTTAAAAACTGGAACTACTGAGGGACACTAACTACATATGTATGTGTGGCAAAGATGACTCCACATATTGGTTTGCTTTGGGAAGCTACAAGTGAGGCCAGAACCCCACCTATTCACTGCACAGCCAGCCCTCTATGTTCCACCAAGGTGCCACCACAGCAGAAGAATTTAAAGCAATGCGGATCGTAGAGGCCAAGCTAAATTTTCAACAGTGAATATTGAAGAAGAGGAGGAGAGTAAAAGAGTAAGATGAGACCCCAGACAATTTGACCAGTTCACAGCTTTGTTTGGGGACAGTTAAGGTAATCAGATCAAACTATTAGCTGTGTAAATAAGGGGGGTTCCTCCCTTCCTAAAGCCCTCCCCTTTCAAATGTCTATATAATTATATAAATTACAAGGTGAATAAGCAGTCCTGAAATATTTTACAATAAGAACTTAAAACTGACTCAATCACTTAAGCTTTTATGGAGTGTCCAAGTGGAAGATTCATTATACATTGAAAACTGTGCTAATTTAAGAATAATCTAAAATTTTTTTTCAGCTATCAGGAAAGGCTGGAGTCCTAATGCTTGGTATAAGACAGATAATCCTGGGTAGAAGATAATTTTGAGAATAAGAACAAATAGTATCTCTAGGTCTTGCAACTTCAATATCTCTAAAACCAAGAGCAGAAAGCTTGCTGTCTTCCATCAATATTGACTCAAAGTTTATAGCAGGACTACTCCTGAGCCATGAGAATGTGAGCTAACAGAGGTGAGTGAGCAGTGCTCAAGTCAGAACATGCAATTGCACCAGTTTCTCTGTATGTGGGTGAACAGGCATTTCCACCACAGAATTGATAGCCTAATTAGGACATTCCATGCCTCAGGAACCAAAACAGAACTAGGTGCTGACATTTACCAGCATGTTCTGTGATCCCATGACAATGTGCCATGGTAGTAAGACACTAGAGGAAGAGAATGGCCATTATCAATTTAACTTGTAGTTGTTTATTCAACTCTTGAACCCTTTATTCTTTTGAAGAATCTGTCATGTATTAGTCTTTTCTGTGGTCAATTTTCACTAATAGTAAAATGAAAGAGAACAAAAATGAGGAAATAAAAATGATTTTCTTAGCTGCATTAAGTAAACTCTGGCTATATAGACAACTACAGTTATATTTTAGAAAGACAAACAGTATCAATTATAATAAAACAGCACAACAAAAATCACTGTGTGCTCTGTACAGCTGTATGTTCTGACACTAAAAATTTCATGTAAAAATCAAACTAGTTTTTTTTTTTTTTTAAAAGAAACTAAGTAGCTATACTGGAATAATATTTTGAAGTGGTGGTAAGTAGGAATATTAAAAAGTTCAACTATATCATTTACAATAAAATTCTCATTTTTTAAAAGTTGAAGTTTAAAAATTACTACTTTATTTTTCTAAGCGTAGTCCTTATAAACACAAGGAACAAAGCTTAATAAAGATGAAAAGACTTATGGCAAAAAGAATTTGAACATCAAATTTTAAAAACATTGCAGATCTTTGAAAAGAGTCTATTAAAAGCAGGGAGCTCAGGAAATAGACTGCACTGTCATAACATTTCAGGACTGCTGCCAGTATCAATACTGTCTCAAGTACAGCTTAACAAGACAAATGAGAAAAATGTGTCACACATTCTCCTCATCCAAGTTTTAATTATCACCAACAGAACTGTGCTTTTCAAGATGTTAATAATTTAACTATAATTAAATACTAACCCTTACCATGTATTTGTAATTAATGGTTTATTCTTACCATTAAAAAGTACTTAATTCAATTAAATTTCAGGATATTCATTAGATGTGCTAGAATTAAAATGCCTACGATTAATTTTAAAATTAGTTGACACCAATCATGGATATACAAATAGCTAACATTTTTATACAAAGAATTCTTAAAAACTTTTAAAAACTGTAATCATTATTGCTGTATTTAACCCCTGGACATTACTGAAGTATTATAGCATCAAGTCTAAGTAGTCAATTGAGTTATTAATGTAGCAAAAGCCAATGAATATGATATACATAAAAAGCAGAGCTATACCAATGTAATAGTTATCTTAATGATTATAAAAATGACCAGAAAGGTAAATAATAAAAAGCAACACATTAATCGATGGCATATTCCAGTATTGTTCAAGGAAAGACCTTGGAAACAAGTCTTAATTTAACAGTGTAAAAAATTCATTCAATATTTTCAAATTATAATCTACTAAGAAAGGATATTTTAGTGAAAATACATTTTCCTATTTTTGTTAACTCATTTTATCTAAGCAAACATTTTAATGAATTATTCTGATGAGTAGGAATTAAGAGACATTTACTGTACTGTCATTTTGTCAATAGTCTTTATTTTCTAAGTCAACAAAATGTTCTATGTGGCCAAATCTTCCCAGTGTACATGGCTAACCAATCAGACATAACTAATACATAATAACCTTATTAAAAACAAGCCATCATAAATGTATTCAGTCCACAAGCTGATAATTCAAATCCCATACAGATGGGAAGAAAAATGTTAGCCTTCCCATTCAAAATGGTTACCATACATACAAGATTAATTTGATAAATCCAAATATTTAATGTTTTAACTCTACACATTTCAAAACATCTGTAGAACCAGAATATTTTATAGACCTCTAACTAACAGGCCAGCTGAACTCAGAGATCTAGTGAGGCAACATAGGCAGCTGAAATGCTTATTCACAATGAAATAGTCATCTAAAATAATCTGTAATGCTAGTGTTACTCCTGTTTGTGTGACAACCCTTCATGAGTTCACAAAGAATACAAGAATCAATGGCCATCCTACTACCTCCCATGTTCACACAAACCAACAAGTACTTCATCTCAAATGTTCCCCATCTAAGAACCTGGAACTAAAGGTGCTTGCCCATCATGAAGCTGACAAGTGAAAGTGAAAAGTCTGCATCTTCTGTGAGTGTCCTTGAGTGTGATTTAACACAGTACATGCAAATCCATCAGAGCAGTACTGGATAACTCCTGCTTCTCTGAGATGTGTGTGACAGGTGCTGGGATGGAGGCTGGCTTATAAAAGCAGAGACCTCTCCACACACAGATTCCCCATCTGGCCTATCAGGATACGAAGGATGCGGAGTGGCTGAACACTTTCAGGTCAAGAAGCATGGAGCTAAGCATTGGCAGTGGAAGATGTTTCCAGCATTAATAATGCATAGAAAGTATTTTTAAGTCTTGACATCATCTTAGAAAACAAAGACTTCATTATTGACATTGTTTTCCTAAATTTATACTGTGTAAAATATTTAGGGAAATTTTCCTAACAGGCATTAAACAAGCACACCTACCTCACAATTTCTCCAGAACTGATCTATGTAAAGTCTAGTCAATGACATCTATTAATTGCCTCAGAACTCTACATATTTGCTTCTATTGGATTTTCTGAGAAACTCATTTACCTTGTATATGAATAACGTAGAAAGCATACTTTTAAAGGGTATTTTACTAGTTTAGTGGCTTAGTTGTATAAATTTACATGAAGAACATTCCTAAAGCTCTGCCACCAAAGCAAAAATGGAAGGAAAGAGAGAAACACAGGGAGGCAAGGAGTGGTAGCAAGAGCAGCAGCACACGCATGCAGTGGTGAGAGGACACATGGCACATGGCGCACAGCACACAGCACATGCTCAAGGCCTCTGCAGCCAAAGGCAAAGAACAAGGAACAGGCAGAAAGCACTGGGACAGCACACAGTGAGTGTCTTACACGTCTGCCTTTGCTAGCTGGAGTACAGGACGGGGAGCGCTTCAATAGAGAGAGAACACCACGTTACACATATTCACAGGGAAAGAGCCAGGCCCTCCATACCAACACACAGCAAACACACTTATGCACAAAGCCACTGTTTTGATACGTTCAAGTACATATATAATCAGGAAAAACTGTAGGATAAAAACAGTAAGGAAACAACTACTCAGATGTAGTCTAAGGCTGATGAGGTTTTCATTGGCACACACATTGTGATCCACATGACAACATCCCATCAAGGAAGTGAACAATTTCAACAACAACAGGTCTATTTAGTTTTGTTACTGTTTGCCATAAAATACTTATTTGAGCCCTAGTAACTCCCCTCTCATAAACTACCCCTGCAATATATAATTAATCAAATTTTCTTTATACATTTACCTACCAACTCCCTACTCTTTTCAAAGGTGGCTTTTAAAATTTATTTATTTAAAGATTTTGTAGTGCATGCCTTTAATTCCAGCACTTGGGAGGCAGAGGCAGATGGATCTCTGTGAGTTTCAGGCCAGCCTGGTCTACAGAGTGAGTTCCAGGACAGGCTACAACATCCTGCCTCTATGTATGTCTGCAAACCAGAAGAGGGCACTAGATTTCATTACAGATGGTTATGAGCCACCATGTGGTTGCTGGGAATTGAACTCAGGTTCTCTGGAAAAGCAGCCAGTGCTCTTAACCTCTGAGCCATCTTTCCAGTCTGGCTTTTAAAATGTTAAGAGCTAAGTTAGGACTCATCAGCAAAGACAATATACAAAAAGCATAGTTCTAAACTGCCCACCCTGACTACATCTTCACCTTGAGATTGGCTATGAGAGAATGTGAAAGACTGGATGAGAACAATGATAAAATCAAGACACTAGTGAAGGAAGGAACCACAATAGAGGATGGATACTCTAGAGCATCTCGGTAAGATTTTAAATGAGGCGAAATGATTAAGCTCTGCCTGCTGAGATCATGCATTTTCCCTGTTTGCCAAAATATGAGAAGTAGACAAAACAAACTCAGGAAAAATCAGGAATGGGAAAATGATTCTGTATTGTTCTAAATAATGAAATGATAGTTTAATAGGCCTAAATTAGAGAAAATAGTAGGAGAAGAGCAGAAGGTAAATTTGGAGGAGAGGTCCTATGGGTAGTAAAACTGAGAACCCTGAAGGTTAACAGTGCGTCTGTGTGGAGGGGTGTAGAGAAGATGGACGATATGTAGACACAACCCCAAATTAAACTTTCAGTTGTGCTTGCTTAACACAAACCTCTCTTCGCCTACATGCAAGGCTGAGCTGCAATTAGGGTTAGTTATTCAGCATTCTTGTCTATAGCGGTAGCAGAAGATGGAAAGGGATGACCACAAGGATGTGATTCCAGGTTAGTTAAGCACCAGAATCTACCTCATGCGGGGCAAGTCATATACTCTAAGCAAGATGATAAAAAAATAATCTAGACTCAATTATTCTTTAAATATTCTAAATGCCTAACAGTGGGAACTGCTATTGAACTTGGGTTTTATAGTATCCTGGATGTGGAACATGAATATATCAAAGATTTAATGCTACTACTGAAACATAGTTTTACCATGATTTTAATGATAAAATGAATGAATGGCTAACACTGGGAAACAAGGTCATAGTTATGAACAAAAACAAAAGAAACAACACGGTTATATTATAAACTATACACTAAGCATAGGATTTATTTAATTTTTTAAGCTAGGCGTTGGTGGCCCACACCTTTAATTCCGGCACTTGGGAGGCAAAGGCTGGTGGATCTCTGAGTTCCAGGACAGCCTGGTCTACAGAGCAAGCTCTAGGACAGGCTCCAAAGCAATACAGAGAAACCCTATCTCCAAAATAAAAATAAAAATAATAGGATTTTTTTAAAAAATGAGAGCTTAGTGATAGCCCTACCTGTAATAGAAAAAAAAATCATTTCCTAATAGTCATGGGATTCGACATTTTTGAAGAAGGTAATGTGGTTCATTTTCTTAGCAAGAGGAAGGCTAAGCCCTGAAGTGTAGTCACACTGGTAGATAAGAAATGAATCTAAAGAGTAGATGAAGAGAGGAGATCCAACCTAGCAAGGAAATGTCCCGAAATTCCTGAAGGCATCAGATGACTTCTTTAAATATTCATATGAGAGTGGTACTATAGCATAAAAATTTGTCAGATGAGCAAATGTAGGTATTGAAAGGCCAAGTAATTTCTTTCAAACTCCATGTTAGAAAGTGGAATAGCCAGCTTTTAAGCATTACCAGAACAATGGGAGGACAAATATAACAGGCAGTGTAGGTAGAAAACCAATATATCACACACTTATAGAAAACTTCAAAATTATTAAATCTACAGAATTCAGACAATATGCTAATACATCCAATTTATGGGGTGTACAGTGCATATGTTAATTTAAAATCATTTTCCACATCAGAAATATATATTAAAAATCCATTTATGTTCTTACTGTGTTACAACAAAACTGAGTTTAATTTTTTGAATGTCACTTTTGTGATTTTGCCACCACAGAATTATTTTTAAACCAACACAGAAGCAGCAAGATGCTAAAAAGAAAAGGAGAAAGTAAAACAGAAATCATGAAAAATGAAAATGAACAATTTCTTATAAATAATGACAATATTCAAGTAAGCAAAGAATGGAAAACACAGAGATTCACCAAAGGCCAAAGCAGTTTTAAAAGTTTTTCTTACTTTACTACATTTGATAATAATAAACTATAATATTTAAGATATGAAGGAAGCATTTGGCTCACATAAATTTCTAACTGTATTACTAGGCAAATTCTTCAAATCAATTCACTGATCTCTTTTACTGAAGGATGCATTGGTTTGAAAATTAAAGACTTACGTCATCCAAAAAATCAATCAGTGAGGATGAGGAAGAAGAAAAGGAATCCTATTTAACGAATTCAGCAATAAAAAATAGAAAATATGGATGAAGCAATTTAATACAAATAATAAATCAAAGTTTTGTAAAACAATTGAGGTAAATGACATTTGTTTAAATAAATAAATGAGAAATGCTGTCACTGTCACTATTGTCAAGAAATTTAAGGTTACTTTTCAAAGAGTGATTCTTCCTTCCCTAAAGGAATGAAATTCTGCTACTGTACCCAAAGTAACAAAATATGAAATCACTGATTATTAAATTAATGGTACACTTTTGAAAAAACAACTGAAATAGGCTATCAGAATCTCTGTTTCTAATTCTTCCTGCCGGAATATAAGTGATTCTCAGAGAGGGAACTTTGCTGTGCTCACGGCCCTATTTCCAGCACTTAAAGCAGAGCACAGAGCACTTGAACACAGATTCTGAATTTCCAACTGCTGAAAAAGATGATAACCAATAACTTACATTTTCTGACATAAATCATGCTTTGACATCATACTGACTTTTTTTCAGCAGAATGTTTAAATAATAAAGAATGACAAAGAGCTACAAAATCCCTATTTCAGAGTACAGCTAACAAGAGTGTAGTAGGTTAGCACTTTTGTCAAAAAGCAGTATCCTTTCTGCTTACTTCTTAAAAAGAAACTGATCTGGAATGAGAGCCAGCAGCGAGCTACTGTGAGTGCTCATGTTTTTACTTATTTTTATTGTGCCTCTAAACATGGGAAAAGGAAAATGCTTTTAAAAGTTGGGATGTACTCTGCTTTCACTGTTTCTTGGGGGAGGAGTTGAACCTGCTTTTAGGTCTAATAACAACTTGGGTTTCAAACTTTCTTAGATGTTTTTTTATTACATACAAGTGTAGTCATACTTTCCATAAGAATGCAGACATATTCCTCCCTTACTTGCTTCTATTCACTTTTTATATGATTTTCTCTTATGTGGCTGCAATAAAAGTTTTACTCCAAGTAAATTTTAGATTCCAGAGTGAATTTTCAGTAATGCAGAAGATATTCAGAGCAGTCACTTACTTCAAATTGGTCCAGAGCATCGGTAGGCGTATTCAAAAATGCCAAGAAAGAATGCTGTGAGTCTTGGTGCTCTATACCTAGAAAACAGCAGCAACTTTTTTTTTAAAGTAGAACAATTAAAATTAATTTTCATGGATAACCTTTCCTGTCTCAATCTACTAAAGTATTTAAGAATAAAATTACAATGTTTCAAGACTTATTAACTTTACATAATTAAAAAACAAAATACATTAGTGTTTTCTAGACTCAACAGTTAAATTAGACTAGTTTCCATGATAGCCCTCTGAGTCAATAGTTAACAAAATTCTTTTTCCATCTAGTACAGTGGTTGCAATATGTGGGTTGCAACCCACTTGGGAGTTGACTGATCCTTTCACAGGGGTCGTATATTAGACATCCGACACATCGGATATTTACATCATAATTCCTAACAGTAACAAAATTACAGTGGTTCTCAACCTTCCTAAAGCTGTGATACTTTAATACAGTTCCTCATGCAGTGGTGACCCTCCCCCCAACCACTGATCTAGCACATCATAATAAAATAAAATATAATCTTTTGGGCAATTTGAAAGAAAACTAGCAGCTTGTCTAATTGTGATTTTTCTAAATTCATTTACCAAGGTTCCTCTTTTGAAATACTTTTAAAAAAATAATCTTTGCAGAATTTGTGAAATACATTTATTTCATAAACAACACAGTGATAAAATAAGTAAACTGAATTAATTTCTTGTTTCAGCGATTAGCATACTGAAGAATGAAGAATCCAAAATTCAGTTTTTCTCAGGTGATTTAAAGAAATACACATATACCCTTTGGCAATTATAGTAAATGTAAATACACAATCTCAAAACAACACAGAAATGATGATAAATACTAGGGAAGATAGATCAGAAATAGCCTATTATAGATTAAAAATGTGTATATGAATTTTTACCCTGCATGTACATCTGTGCACCACATACATGCAGTGCTGAGGGGCCAGATGAGGGCACGAGAGCCCTGGACTGGAGTTACCGAATGCTGTGAGCCACCACATGGGTGCTGAAGATTAAACCTGGGTCCTCTACAAAAAGTAGCCAGTGCTCTGAACTGCTGAGCCATCTTTCTAGCCCCTATTATACAACTTTGACTTTTCTATCCTGAAGAGTTAGCGACTGGTTTGTGACTCTCCTCCCAGTCCCCTGAACTGTAGGCCAGATACACTTTGATCTGTATTTGTGCGCATGCCCACATATATGCATTTAGAGGTAGGAGGTCAGTTGTCTTGTTTTATTGGGCTCCAATTTGTTTCTGAAACATCACTAAGACTAGAGTTCACCATCTGGTTAGAATGGCTGGTCAGTGAACTCTAGGGATTTTATTTTTTTTGCCTCCCAATGTTTAGATTATAGATGTATTCCCTTTACCCGTGGATGATGAGACTGTGGTTACTCAGAATCTAAGCTTGGGTACTCACACTTGCAAAGTAAGCATTTTACACATTGAGTCATCTACCCATCATTGATTTATGTGGTTATCAATATTTTTTCTAAAATATCAGTTATCAAATAGGCAGTTCAGAAGTGTATTTAGTAAACAAACATGTATTATGAGTCTACTGTAAAGAACTGAGATGGCTCAGCAGCTAAAGGCTCTTGCGCCAAGCATGAAGACAGCCAGACCCACACAGTGAAAAAGGGAACTAACTTTTAAGAGTTGCTCTCTAGCCTCTACATATGTGCCAAGGCATGCACGTGCCCTCACCCCACCACATCCACACAAATAAATGTTTTTAAAAAGAGCCTATTTTGTAGCAGATACTCTCCTAGATACTGGAGATAAAGTAGTAAACAAAGTATAGAAAAGGTCCTTGCCTTTATTTTGTAAACATATTTAGATAGCACATTATATTATGTTGTAACACAATGAAGTTTTATTTGGCAATATTCTGAATAAAAAAGCCTTTGTTTAAATTCCTTTCATAAAGCAATGTGCTATAAACTTAAAAAAATCTTTTATTTTTAAATTTAGACATAATCTAAAAATAGTGCAGCCAGTCTGATGTGTCAGTTTTATTTGGCACAGGTGTCATTCTTGTTGAATAGCTTTTAGGACCTCAAGGTCACTTACATGTTACAAACTATTTTTCTTTCTTAATATACCTCTCCTTCACTGTTCATGAATTAAAATCAAGCAAGATCATTTCAGCAGGTGGCTTATCCTTCTATCATGAGTTCCTATTAACTTCTGTTCATTAAGAAAGTCAATCAAGAACGACAGACAAATGTAACATCAAGTACTGTAGTACTCTTCTCCACAGTATACGCAGGGATAGAGACCCAACCAGCTTTATCCTTCTCTGTGTTATGGAGATGGGAAATGATAGAGTAGCCTTAGTCAAATAGAAAGACAATAAATTAACCCAGTAATTTATGATAGCCTTTGTCAGAAAAATGGATTTTTGGGTAATTTATTATAAAATGACCCTTTACTAAAGTAAGTCACATTCTGAATTTATTTTTACTAAATCATCGCCCTCTTAATGTTTACATTATGGAAAAGCTGCATAAGAAGTTCATATTGTAGGATTATTACATACTTTGAGTTAATTCCGTGTGAAAAGAAAAATAAAAGTTATCAAGAAAATGCTATTATGGGAAAATCACACAGGCCAAGCAATGTAATCATCAAACTGAAAAAACACGACAAACACCCAAATAATTCTTCATTACTAAAATAATTAATACTAAATTAGTTATCTTTGGTTATTACATATTATTTCCCCAGCTGCCCTTCCTGTACACACATGATTTTGTACATTTCAGGCACATAAAAAGTGTTAATAAATGTAATCCCTTGGGGAGGGGCAAGAGGACTCTGAATTCAAGGACACCGTGGACCACTCTGCAACATTCTATCTTAACTGCCAGGTGGTGGTGGGGCACACCTTTGATTCCAGCACTCTCGAGGCAGAGGCAGGTGGATCTCTGTGAGTTTGAGACCAGCCAGGTCTACAAGAGTAGTTCAAGGACAGCCTCCAAAGCCACAGAGAAACCCTGTCTCGAAAAACCAATAAACAAACAAATAAGAAAGACTGACTCAAAAACAGCCTCCCCCTTTTTAAGTTTCCTCACTAAGTTCTAATGTCAACATATAGCACCACTGTTGAAGTGACTACCTCATATGAGAACATTATAAATACATCACAAATACCTTAATCCTGATCTCAGAAGTTACTCATGAACTTTTTTAAACACTGAAATAACAGTCAAATTTATGGCAAACTGGTCACTTCCGTAACAAAAAATTCTTAATCTAATGTATATTAAGTAATACATAGATGCTCAGCCAGTTTACATACATGTATGCACATGTGTGTACATATGAGTGTGTGTGTGTGTTTGTGTGTTTGCATGTGGGTATAGTTGCTAATATAAAGAATTCTCCATCTACACAGTAAGTTGGCTCTCATGCAATGAAGGACATTGAGAACAGCAGGTCCTGCCACAAACAGAGTCTCATACCCTTTTCAGATCTAAGCTCTTCCGTGTCCTTTATCAGCTGCTCAATTTCGGACAGCAGTTCCAAGTTCTTCTTCTCTGCATCTTTCAGTTTACTTAAATAAGTAGGAAAAAAAATAGTAACTCGTTAATTTTGTGTAGTTGGGCTTATTTCGTTTAAATGTCTGTTAGGCTAAAGTAGGAGAGAGTAAACTACTACATGCAAGACAAATACAGTCTGTCACCTGCCATTACACAAATTAATAAAGCAAGTCAAACGCACACATTTCTGTAAAGAAGACGGCTGCCAGGGCTGAGATGTAGTTTAGCAGTAGGGGACTTGTCTGGTATGTGAGAAGCACTGACTCAACTCCCAGCACTGAAAAACTTAACAACAGGATTGCTGCTGTTGCACTGTGACCCAGAGCTGAGCAGAGGCGCCTACACTGGCCTTTATAGAAAGTCTGCTGAGCCTGAGCTGAATTGTTAAATTCAACAATATTATGGAAGCAAAGTTAATTTTAGAATTCTGCTAGACCTTGTTTATATACCACCATGTAACCACAGCATATGTGTGTGTGTGTGTGTGTGTGTGTGTGTGTGTGTGTACGCTCATGTGAGCACTCTGTGTATTTGTGTGGGTGTGCATGTGCAATTTGTGTGCAATTGTGTGTATGTATACGTATGTGGGTGTGCATGTGCACTTGTGTGTATTTGTGTGTGTTTATAGGGGTGCGTGTGCACTTTGTATGTGTCTGTGTGTATGCAAAAATGTGAAGGGCAGAGTTCAGCACCAGGTGTCTTCCTCAGCAGCTCTTCACCTTAGTCTCAGAGACAGAGTATCACTGATTTTGGAGTACACTGACCTGGCTAAGTGTCTTAGGAACCTCCAGAGCACTCCTGTCCCTGCCTTTCCAACCCTGGGATTCTGGGGTTACAGGCAGATGCCACAGCTCCCAGCTTTTTTTTTTTTTTTTTTTTTTAAGGTGGGGATCAGAGTTTAAATGTAAGGTCTTCACTCTTACAAGATACACACTTTACTGAGTCATCTCCCCAACCCTGTTCATCACTTTTGTTGGTCAGGGGCAGAGCTGGGAATCAGACCCACGACATTGGATGTGCTAGGCAAGCACTATACTACTTAATAGTATTCCCAACTGTATGGTCATCACTTTTTAAAAACCAAAAACAAAATGACAGGTAGGCAGCTAAACATGTAACTTCTTTCCAAATACTTTTCAACAAACTTATAAACTATTATAACAAGACTAAATTATTAGTCCTTACCACTCTGTGATGATGTTAGATGCTTTAACCTTATTCAACTCTTCCTGGATAGCCTGCTTAGCTCTTATTTCTGCATCCAGAGCTGACTGTAATTCTAGTCTAGCTGACATGTCCAGTTTTGCAAAACGACGCATTTTCCAGGGCATATCCTATAGAATAATATGATTATGTCTTAGTTCCTTTCTATTATATTCATAACATTTAAATTACATAATACAAGTGAATCTAGAAGCTACTATATAAGCAATATCACTGAAACTGAGTGGCAATGAAACATAATTTGTGGAAATGCATTTTTAATTAAATCAAGAAATAACAAAAATATGTGTAAATGAACATTAGTAACTGGTTTCTCTTTTCAGCTCCTTCAGTATAGTTATAAAATAACAGCTAACAGTGACCGTTTTATTTTCTTAAACTGGAAAAGACCTAAACTAACTTAATTATTATGAAAACATTTATAGCAAATGAAAGCCTGGGAAAACTGGTACAGTTAAATTTATTATGTGCTTTCTGCTCCCTAAAGAGGTTAGCTTCCAGGTGAAATGGCAGAGCTTACGGTTGCTCGTGTCCCCAAGCTGGAATTTCTTAACGCTTCCAATTCTTCTGTCATTTTAGAGGCTAAGGCCTGAAGATAGCCTCGTGCATCCTTTTCATCGCTCACCCTAGGTAGAACACATACGAGATGAAGTGCAAAGTAAGACACAGAAAACTTCAGTGGTGTATGTAATTTACAGCTTCATTAAGAACTAAGTACCAAAAACTTAGATTCTTAACCCCTTAAAAGGATGGCCACACCACTGCTACCTGTCAAAAGCTGGGAACAGATTTATGAACTATTCAGATATGTATAAATGGAAGTTGGCAGTAATTAGGGAAGCCCAAGTTGCTTACAGCTGATAAATTATTAAACCACCCTTAAATCGCAAATGTTAACTCTTTAGATCTTACACTAGATTTTCTGAAGACTACTATGATTTCTCATTATCTAGATTCTGATATTTTATCTCATAAAAAGGCACATACTTTCTTTAAAGCTGATGTATACTGAACTTAGAAAAAGTATGATATCCTGCAGAAGTGAGGGTTATGCTGTGGTAGGGAATGTTCTTCTGTATACATGTTTCTCTTATTGGTTGATGAATAAAACACAGATTGGTCAGTATTCAGGCAGGAAATATAGGAAGTATAGGCTAGGAGAGGAGAAGAATTCTGGGGAGAGGACACACACAGAAAGAGGATGCCAGAGAGCCGCCATGGAGAATTACATAGATTAATAGTTATGGGTTAATAATTAAGAGAGCTAGCCAGTAAGAAGCCTAAGCTATCGACCAAACAGTTTATAAATAATATTATATCACTCTGTGCTTATTTGGGGCCAGGCGGAAAAGAAACTCTGTCTACAATGCTATAACAAAACACTCCTGTTTTCTAAAAGTATTAATTAAATAATAATAAAAGAATAAAGGATAACTTTTAATGAAGTTCAAATCCACTTTCTATTTGCCATTTTAAGGTTATGCAGCTGATAAAAAACCACTGATTTTAGATAGAAAATGTACTAAATAACAATTTTAAAAAAGGTACAGTGACTGAGGAAGAAACCCAAAGTTGATGTCTAGCCTACACATATGCACATGCGCACATGCGCACACACACACACACACACACACACACACACACTTTTAAAAAACAAATTTCCTGTTGTTGAAATTTCTAGTTATTTCAAACTGAATTGTGAGCTTATAAAATAAATGTTCCACAATGCTCATTATGACATTTAAGTCTATTATTTATGTTTCTTCATGACACTCAGTAGTTAGCATTCGAAGTTGGCAGTTATTTCACTACAGTGTTTAGATGACTTCACACTTTTTCTTCTGGAAGACCAACAATTTGAGGCAAGCCTCGAGAACATGGTGAGAACTGTCTTCAAAAAATTAATGAATGAATTGCTGAATGAATGAATAAAGATTCCTTTCTTCATCAGGATCACTTCCTATTCTCCTGGTCACTGGAAAACAGAGCAGTGGTCTAGGACCACAGGTTGGTGGTGGGGAATCAGCTTATAAAGCAATTTTCATCTCCATTTTTTTTTTTTTTATTATTCAGCTCCATGATAAATTTGGCTAAATGTTAAAATGGTTCTCTTTAGATATGTAAACCCAATGATGTGGACATAAATTAAACATTAATGAACTAACAGTTGTATTTTTTCTTTTTGTAACACAATACATTTCCATAATTTGGGCAGGTCTGTATGCATTAGTTAGCAGAAGAGCACTACAGTCAGGTCAGTATAGATATATTCGGGTTATCAGAGTAAAGTTACTTACAATACATTTTATTCACTTTTGATTTAAGAAGGGTGTTACAAATCTGATAAAGGAAAATAGAAAACTGATTAAACTAAAAAATAATAATAGTAAACTAAAATCCTCAATAAAAAATGGTTTATAGACACAAAGGAACTAGCTATTCTGACATAAAAGTTAAAATGGGTAAAGATTTAAACGTTATTAGGAAATAAGTCTACAGTAGATTCTGTTTATTCCACAAAGTATAAGATATGCAAATTTTTATAAGCATGGTAACAAGCATTTGGTGAATTGAGATGACAAAATTCATAAGCCAAAGAATCAAAATTAGTCCTGAGAGCAGAGGAAACAGTTTGTGAAGCTAAGCCATAATCACACTATGCCTAAACTGAGATGTTATACTTACAAACTCAGCATTGTTCAGATTCTACATTTTTCTCAGGCTATCAGCTGCTTAAGATAATCATAAACATTCAGTTTTGATCTTAGAAAAGAATACCAAAACAAGTAGATGTGTTTCTTAAGTTCCTTAAAGGCTCGCTTTCCCCATCCTTATAAAGTGTAGTCACTAACTTACTTTCCAAGGCAAACCAAGATGAAGGGTATTAGTGTCCACACCAACTTGGCCATAGCCCACGCCACCCACAGCAGCACATCTGGAAGGATACTCACCACTGAATTATTTCTGTGATTTGTGCTTCCCAGTGGGCGACTGATTCTTTCTTGTCTGCTAGATCTTTGACCTCTTCTTCTAAATGCTGGTTGCGCAAACTTAGGCTCTCATACAATGTGGTCAGCTGGAAGGCAGTTTAAAGGCATGAGTGGCTTTTAGGAATAGGACTTAACAGAAAATAGACACCCGATGTTCCATCTAATAATGCATAACCTTTCACTAAAAATGTCTTGTCTTTTTGTTGTCCCATATCACACTGAAAATATGAATTGGTTATAATGACCACTTCAAATTTTCCTGCTTTCTTTGTTTTTCCTCACACCCTATATGAAATTGGTTCTAGTTGTGAATATTCTTCATCTAATTAAAAAAAAAACAATTATGCAGGTAATATCCACTCTTAATTTGATGGGAGATGTCATTCTGTAAATATGTTTCTCTTATTGGTTAATGAATAAAGCACTCTTGGTCAATAGGAAAGCAAGATAGGCGGGACTAGGAGACTGGGAGGAGAGAAGAAGAAGTAGGGAGGAGTTTCAAGATGCAGGCCCAACAAGGTAGAACACCAGGCCCTCCCTCTGTAAGATAAGACCACATGGAAATACTTAGATTAATAAAAATGGGTTAGTATTTAAGATAGAGCTAGCCAATAAGAAATGCTAGTAACTGGCCAACAGCTTTTTATCTAATACAGCGTCTCTGTGTGTTATTTGGGGCTGGTGTGGCTGTGGGACCAGGCTGGCAGGAAAATTGTTCATAACATTCCTTCTTACCTCCCCCCCACACTCCTATTTTCTGCATCTGCTATGTTAACTTTAAAAACATCTTATAAATAATTACAAGCACATACAAAAATGGTTTTGAGTCACCATGTGGGTGCTAGGAATCAAACCCAGATCTTCTGGAAGAGCAGCCAAACTGTGACCCAGGGGATATGACCCCCTCTTTTGGTCTCTGCCAGCACTGTATGCATATGAATACAGGCAGACAAAATGTCCAAACACATAAAGTAACAATAAAGGTTACAAAATAAAAAGAAACTATGTACAAAAGAACACAAGTCCAAAAGAACAGACAAAATTAATTAAAATAGATAAAGTACTTTACAAGCTCAAGGCTAGCCTGGGCTACATAAGACACTATCTCAAAAAAAGGTGGTAATAGAGAGGGACAGAGGAGGGGGGAAAAGATGGAGAGAAGCAAACCAGTCTGACACAAATGGTATAATAAAATCTGTCATACAAACACTGACATCTTATGAGGAGGACCATTAAATAACACATTACAAAGACAAGTGACAATTACGATTTAAACCACAGTGCATGACAACTAGACCAAGTGAGACTGAATCACTCACCTTATCAAGTTCACTTGTTAACTTCTTATTTTCTTCAGTTAGTAATACTTTTTCCCGTTCATACTGTTGTTTGAACTCGTTTTCAAATTCTTCCCTTTCACTTTGACTAACGCAATTCGAAACAAAAAAACAGAAAAAAGGAATTGGATTAAAAGTCAACCAAAAAAATTATTTTTGTAACATTTACATAGCCACTACATAAGAATCAGACTGAAGTACAGGCAGAACCACAGAGATGGGGTATGGTGATGTGGAAGGACAGATCTCATGAAAACTTTCCCAAGACCTACAACTGTCTGGCACGATGGCACATGCCACATGCCTTTGGTCTCAGGACTCAGGCGCAGAGGGACCATGGACAAGCCAGGTCTACAAAATGAGTTCCAGGACTGCCAAAGATACACAGAGAAACCCTGTCTCAAAAAACAAAACAAAACAAACAAACAAACAAAAACAAAAGAACAGTGGACTGGCATATTCAGTCATTTAACAAATATTTTAGATTATCTGTTATTTGCAAAATAGGCCCTGCTTAATAGTTTATATTCAAGTTGCAGGAGAAAAATATTAGGAAGGGAATTAATTTCAGGTAAGTCTATAAGAAAAATAAAATATTGTAATGTGATGATATTTTGTTTATAATCTAACAAATAAAGCTTACCTAAAGATCAGAGTGCAAAGCTTGACACACTAGTTAGCCATAAAGGCCAGGCACTGGTGGTACACACCTTTAATCTCAGCACTCAGAGGCAGACAAATCTCAGTTCAAAGCCACTCTGAGCCCACAGCAACACTGCCTAAGGTAGATGGTGGGATAGCACTGCCCCAGTGAGCTCACAACAAAGTGAGCGAGACTTACAGACTCTCCAGCCCCATTTGTTCACTTTGACTATACATAGACACTAGGATGTATAATTAAAGGAAGAGATCAGGCAAGAGACTATATGGGCCATATATATGGAATTTGTTCTCATCTCTAGACTGTGTGTGTATGTGGAAAAAAAAAATCCCATCAAATCACCATTATATTTTAATATTCATCTCAATTCTCCCAGCCCTTCTCTCTTCCTACATTTAGACACAAACATGCACAACAAATAATATTATTAAAGCATATTTATGGGGCAAGACTGATTTAAGACTGCATAGAAGTAAACCACTCTTAATGTCTCCTGAGAGAAAAGGGGGAAGAGGCTTCTGAAGACTGTGCTGTCATGTTGAGAAATAAACTTTTGCTGTGGCAGTCTGTTAGAAGATGTTAGCAACAAAATTAAATTCAGTGCTGATCGGTTCTGGGTAATTTTATGTAACTGTTTGCAAGTGAAAAAAAGGCATAAGTAACGGGTGACCCTAAAATCTCCTTAACAACTACTGGAGATAAATTATAATTTAAATTATAAATTCAAGGAAAACAAAATATCCAGTCTCCAAGCAAATGTGTCACTGAATTATTTAAAGCCCCAAATGTTACATTTAGTTATTATATTAAGGAATCTTTCCTGACATAGAAGTAACTTTGAAAACAAAACGCTTTTCAGAAAAGTATGTTCACTAATAAACAGTAAAATTTCATGTAAAACTATTCTTATTTTTTTCTAATAGCACTAAACAAGCCAAGTCTTATATTTTTAAAATGACAATAAGAGCACAATATTAGAATCTGAGGTCTGCTTCTACCCCCTAAACAAATCAAAAGTCTCTGTGAGCTCCCTAGAGCAGGGCTATCCCATCCCTGGAGCAGGGCTATCCCATGCCTGGAGCAGAGCTATCCCATGCCTGGAACAGGGCTATCCCATCCCTGGAGCAGAGCTATCCCATCAATGGAGCAGGGCTATCCCACTATCTACCTTGGGCAGTGTTGCTCACCTTCCCCTATAGAAAGCATCTCCTACTGGCTCATGGCACACTGAACTTGCAGTATGTCTCTGGCTTTCTTCCCAGAGGCCTTTGTAAGCTTCTCTTTTGACTTCCTGCAAATTCCAGTGCTCCTCAGAATGCCATCTCAGATGCTCAAGTTCTCTCTAACACTCCCTGAGTACTCAACCATATCACCTGGCTTCAATTACTATCTACTACACCAGTGGATCTTGGAATCCATGTTGAAAACTTGCCAGGGCTTCAAACTGCTGCTTTAACATCAATGTCTTCTGAGCATTTCACATCCAACACTCCCAACTCAACACAAAAACCAGACCTGCCACCTTCTTAGATGACTTTATTTATGCCCACCTGCTTGCTCTATACTCTTATTTTCTACAAGTAAAACTACATACGCCTGAGAAAGGCTGATGTCTTCATTTCTCTAGTACCTTCCTCCCAACTCTACTGAATCATTTATTAGCTAATTTCTGTCAGATTACAAATATGTTATCATTTGTACTTAGTAAACACACACCACCACCACCACCGACAACAGCAACGACAACAGCAACGATAATGAAGGACAGAGTAACCTGGGATAAACTTCTCCAGCTGCTTGCTCTGGGCAATAATAAGTTCAAGCACTGGCGTTACTTGCACACTGCTCCACTGGCTCTCCTACGACCACTTTTCCACTGAGATGGTATTATCAAAGTCACATAATGCGCAGCACAAATGCCATCGTACAGTTCTTTTCACAACATGAGGTTTACCTATACACTGACAGAGTTGACATGATTTCTTCATCAGGATCCCAGAGAAGTGCACTTGCCTGGTTTTCTTCCCTTCTATCATTCTCCCTCTATTCACTTTGCTAGCTCTTCCTCATCACCCAGTTTCTAAAGACTAAATGTCCCAGAGCTCAATTCTAGGATCTTCTATGCTCATTCAGTGATCACATTCAGACTCACAGCATTAGACACCAAAGGAGAGTGACACTCAGAATTAACTTCCACCCCTGAAACCAGCCTACTTTACACATGTACCAAGCAGCTAAAGTTCCTTTACAGTGAGCTCTTAACATTCCTGTGGCCTGTGGCCTGCTCAGCACTTTCTCAACAGGCAGGCTCTCCTCTGTGTAAAATGTTGTCACGCAGTCGCACACAGCTCACACTCTCTCTTCACTGGGAAGTCACCTCAGTACAATCTCCTCCAACCATCTCCTCTTCCCTTCTGTGTTCCTTCTTTGTTTCTGTCCCCAGCACAGGTCACTATGTGATGTGTTCTACACTTCGCTTATTCTGAGGGCGAGTTCCATGAGGACAGACTTTTGTTCAGTCTGTTCACTGCCATACCACAGTGCATTGAACAGGGCACTACATTTGTCAAGAATGCACTAGACTGCAAAAATGTGGGCTTCTGATTTAAATAACACAGGATACATGTCAATAAAATCTACTCAGTTGCCTGAACCTCAGCTGCCTGAACACTCAGAAGCTGAGTGTTACTGATAAGTCCTCCTGCTCCCTTTTCTCATAGCCACTCCCTCCTGCCCTGCAGATTATGTCTTCTCAGTACAATTTCTGAATCTATCATACTTTCTTCCAATTTCTATACTACCTTGGACCACTACCTCATTTTACAGCTGGATGCCTCTGGATCCTTCTAATCATCCTCCACAAGGCAACAAGTAACCATTCCAAAATGTAAGTACTACTATCATGTACCTTTCCTTAAGCTAATTCATGAATTTGCCTGTGTTTTGCTTTTTTTCCCAGTCTCATGTCTCACTACTCCATTTTTCTGTGTGTGTATCCACCACAGTAAGCTGACTTGTTTTCTAATGTGTGACATTGCCTTTGTTTTGGGTTGCAGTCATTCAGCCACCTCTGCCTGGACACTCCCCACTTACTTGTTCTTCTTTAGGTCCTGCAAAGATGTACTTCATGCTGGAAAGCCTCTAAGACCCTTCTTGCACCTCTCCATGCTGCTTCCTTCCTTTCCTCTCCTCTGCTCTCTTTCCAAGCTCCTCTGACTTGGTCCCTCCTGGAGCTTGGATATATATAGCTGTTGCCGGAGTTTCCCAGGACTTAGCATACATATACTTAACACACATTTACTTAGCAGATTCTTGCTGGATGAGAAAATAATTTGATTCTTACCTTTCTCTTCTGGTTTTCTCCAGTTTGTCTTTTAAAACCATAATTTCTTTGTTGAGAGCAAGTTGCTGGCCTTCGGAGTCATGCAGCTCCTTCTTCAGATTTTTAATCTCACTTGCATGAATTCCTTCTCTTTTAGATATTTCTTCTTCATAAAAGATACTTTTCTTTTCCAAGTCAGTCTTTAGCTTAGTTATCTCTTGCTGATGCTCTATGCTGCATATTCCTGGTGAGTAGCTAATTTGTTTTTGCTATATATATATAAAACAAAAGATTAAAGAAATAAAATAAGAAGTATATCCTTTCTATCAGGGACTATATATGTATATCATATATAGTCACACATATATCTTCTCAAAGATGTACATGTAAAGGCTATTATTTATCTGACATATATTACAAATACTTTCTTCAGTTTATATTATTTTATGGTCTATGCCTCTGATATTTTTGAAAGTCTGCACACTAAGGCCAGGTATTTGACTGAACTTTTTGTTGGCATTTGTATGATTTGTTTGCTTTACATTTGCTCTAGTTTTCTCCCTATTGCTATGTAAAGACTATGACCAAAAGCAACCTGGACTCTATTACATCCCATCATGGAGGGAAGCTAGGGCCAGAGTTCAGGGTAGGAACCCAACTGCAAGAACTAAATCAGAATCACAAAGGAGTGCTGCTTACTGGCTTGTTTCCCATGGCTTGCTCAGTCTTTTTTCTTATATCACCAAGGGCCACCTGCCTAGATACCACCTAAAATGATCTGGAACCTCTCACATGAATCATTAACCAAGAAAATGCCCTATAGACTTGCCTACAGACAATCTGATGGAGACATTCTCTCAATTGAAGTTCCTTCTTCAAGCTATCAGACAGAATAGTAACAGTGAGACCTCTGAAGTTCATCCATCAAATTCAGAAATACTATCAACAGAATGGGTGACATCCTTTATCATTCCTGTATCAATAATTTTAGTTATTCTGACTAGCATATGAAACAACAGAAATAAATATTGTAAAGAAAACTAAAAAATATGACTTCTACATAACTATTTCCCCATATCAGAAATGAAAGACAGTATAAAATAAAAAAAATGATTCTAGATATTAAAAATAAGCAACAATAAAACATTGTTAACACTAAAAATTTCAGACAAAAACACGACTATAACATTCATAAGGAGTAACAGTGAAAAATTCCTCATTGCAATGAAAAGAGAAAACCCACCTTGGTAGATATAAAATATTCAAATAGAAAAATGTCATCTACTGGAAAGGGAAGACCAAGAGACCATGCCTTCACTATTTTTCATGTTGCCTTCCACACAATTCTAATAAAAAGAACCTGTTTCAAAGGTGAGGAAAGCATTGGGCATAGGAAGGGAGGAAAACAAATGATTCTCATCTGTGAAGAATCAATTTCAAAGTAGCCAAGAAAATACTGAAAAAGAAAAGTGATAGGAACACTTTCAAATCACTAAAATACACTCTAGGTCTCTGATGCAGTCATCACTGCAATACATCTTCTCCAACTGAGTAATTAAATCCACATGGAAAATATCTTCAGTCAACGAGAAAGACAATAATTAATAAATGGAACTGCAATTACCAGGTAGCTATACAAGAACAAAGAATGGTCATTTCACACCACTTGGCAAAACAAGCTACAAACACATTCAACAGTCAAGACTTTGAAATCCTACAGAAACATCTGAAAGAATGGGAAACTAAATGTTAACAATCACTCAGGACAAGCCAAGCTTTGAAGCAACGGAAGAAATACTGAATAAAGAGAAATATTCTATAGTTTTACAAATGAACAATATAATTATAAGACAAATGAAATTATGGACTGAAAGTATTGTTGAAATCTAAGTAAAAGTAAGATTTCTACTGTGTAGAAAATTTATATAAATTGAAAAGGATTGCAAAGTTAAGTGGGCAAACAGAAATTTTACAGAGAAAAATACAGTTTGTAAGTAAGTCATAATAAGCCAAGGAATGAAAAGAACTACTATAACTTTTTGGCCTTTCATATTTGAGAAGGAGATAGTTATGCAATTTAAGATGATCTGCTCACTTCATTTCTAGGTATTTATCCAAAGAATATAATAAAGAAAAACTATCACATAAGTATCCATGGAAACTATCCTATTACAAAAGATGGGCTGGAGATGGCTCAGCAGTTAAGAGCACTCTTCTCTTTCAGAGGACCCCAATTCTGTCTGGGCACCCACGTATTGGCTCACAATTGCCTGTAACTCTAGTTAGAGGGGATCTGACATCTGCTTCTGTCCTCTGTGGCACCACGTGCCTGAGCTACACTTAGCATACATGCAGGCAAAACACCCATACACATAAAACAAAAGTGAAATATTTTTTAAAGTTTTAAAAAGCTCATCATTTAATTGCAGAGAGATTGCAGATATTCTTCTTGAATGATTTATAATCACCGAAATTATGAACATGGTCATATTTTAGTAGTGAAATTGCTTTCTATGAAAAGTGTGTCAGGGGTTAAACTGTCTCCCTAAAATTCTTATATTGAAGACCTAACTACCCAGTATTCAGAATCTGATCGTATTTAAAAACTGTCTTTCAGAGAGAATTAAGTTAAATAAGGTCATTAGGGTGATCCCTAACCCAGTATGAATATGTCCTTATACAAAGGAGAGATTTGGATACCGACGGCACTCAGGAGAATTCCACGTTAAGTGTAAAGATGTATCAATGGATGCACCTACAACCAAGGAACATCAGAAAGGACAAAAAAAAAAAAACAAAAAAACAAAAACAACAAAAAAAAAAAAACCCACCAGAAGCTGACTCTCCACCATGGTGATGCTGGACCTCTAGCCTCCAGACTCAAACTATCAATTCTATTTTTGTAAGCCACTTATGTGGTATTTTTAACAGACCTGGCAAGCTAACACATTAGGGATTGGGAATTCTAGCAATTATTAACTTCACAACAGTAATATTTTAAATTTATAAAATATTGATATAATTTGCATATCACGTAATTCACTCACTAAAGGTAAAAATTAAATTATTGGTATATATTATTAATTTTAAAGTGGTAAATATAAACAAAGCTTTATTTTGACCATTTAAAGTATCCATTTTAATGACATGTTTATAAAATATTACAAATATATACTTTCAAAGTTTCTTCTTAACATTCCAAGGAAAAAGTCTGTAAGCATTAAGAATTAAACCTTTAACAATCTCTACTAGTATTTCTAAAAATTTGGTTAGTCTAGGTATCTCATATAAGTGGAATCATACATTGTTCTTATAAGTGGACTCATACATTGTTTCTCTTTTTATGTCTGGCTTTCACTTAACATCATGTTTTGATAGATACTATAGTATGTATCAGAACACCATTCCTTTTTATGAGCCAAATGATATGCCATTGCAAGTATGGAACACATTTTGTTTAACCTTATCCATTTCATGATGTGTCAACTCATAGATTGTTTCTACCTTCTGGCTTCAAAACACTTCAATATAAGTACATATATCAGAATACCCACTTTCAACTATATGGGATAAACATAAACACACACACACACCACACACGAATGATACAGATGGTTGAGTCTGTGGTGTCCATGTTGAGTTCTTGTGTCCATCTTTCTAGGAATCAAGAAATCATTTCCAAAGTTGATGCATAGCTTTACATTCCCATAAGCTATGTAACAAAGATTCCAAATTCCCCACTCTCTTATAAGACTTTGTTTTTTGTCTCCCCACCTCCTTTCTCTCCTTGCTATCTTAGTAGGTGTGAAGTAGTTATCTCATTTTGGTTTTAATTTGCATTTCCCTAGTAATTAATGATGATACATCTTTCATATGCTTACTGGCCATTTGTATATCTTCTTTAATGATATATCCATTCAAAACATTTACACATATTTTTGGACTAGGTTGTTTATTTTTGTTGTTGTTGAGCTGTAACACTTCTTTATATACTATGTTTCTCAACATATCACCAGATGAATATGTTGCAAATACTTTTTTACATTCCTTAAGCTGTCATTTTACTTTCTTATCAATGTCCTTCAGTGTAATATACTTGGGTTTGATAAAGACTTTACTTCTTTTGTTGCTTATCCTTTCAATGTCAAATCTAAGTATCTAAGAATTTTATATCTTGTTTCAAATATTAAAGTTGATGTCCTATTTTTCAGTTAATTTCTACATGTGAGGTAGGGTTTCAAATTCACTCTTTCATATGAACTTCCAGTTGTTCAAACATCTGCTAGAGCAGTGGTTCTCTATAAGTGGGATGCAACGCCTTTAGAAAGCCTTTAGCACCAAAAAAATATTTACATTATAATTCAAAACTATCCAAATTGCAGTTATGAAGTAGCAACAAAAATAATTTTAGGGTTGGGGGGGTCACCAAAGCATGAGGAACTATACTGAAGGTTGTAGTGGTAGGAAGGTTAAGAACACCGTTGCTGTTAGAGGCTGTTCTGGGCAGGAGAGATGGTTCAGCCGTTAAAGGCTAGGCTAACAACTAAAACATCAATAGACTGTTCCTTTCCCACTGCACAGAACATTTGTCAAAAGTCAAGTGACAGTAGATATATGTACTCATTTCTGCACTCATATATTTAAAATTCAGTAGTCTAACTGTATTACGTCACAGTGTTTGAATTATTTTGATTTTGTTTTCAATCTTGAAATTGCAAATTCTGAGTCCTCCATCTTAAGACTTTGTTTCCAAAATCATTTTGGCTATTTAGGCCCTCAAAACAACATATGGATTTGACAATTTTGCAAAAGAGGCTACTGGAATTTTGATAGGTATTGAATTCAAACTGTACATAATGAGGGGTGGTGCTGGTGCCTTAGCCAGTCCAAGTGCTTCCATATACAAACATGTCTTGCCACTTACTCAGAACTTTCCTGGTTTTTTTCTCTAATGCTTTATAAGTTTCAGGACTCAGAATTTCAAATTCTGTAGTTAAATTTTGAGGAATTTTATTTTTTTCAAATAGATGTTACTATAAATAGTTGATTTCTTAATCTCCTTTGAACACTTCATTGCTCACTTTGGGAAGTATAACACTTTTTAAAGTTTTGATTAAGCACCTTGAAATTTGTTTGTTAGCAATATTTTTAATGTATGCGTATGTCACATATGAAGAGGAAGAGCTTCTTTTCCAGTGAACGTATTTTTTCTTTTCTCTTGTGTGTCATTTGATTAGAATCTCCAAAAATGTTTAACACAATGGGGACAATGGGCATCCTAGCCTTATTCCTGATCTTAAGAGGGAAACTTTTGAAATTTCACCATTTACTACTATTTCAGTGGGTTTTTCAAAAATCACTTTTATCATGCTGAATATATTCTCTCATCTCTAATTTCCTAATATAGTTTTAATTATGAAAGGCTGAATTTTGTGAAATGACTTTTGGGTTTCAACTAAAATAAATCATTTTTTCACTCTAAGATCTATTGATACAATATATTATAGTGATTAATTTTCTTTTTTAACATTATAGTCTTACTCAGCTACAAACTTTATAAACTACAATACCAACCTGACAGATATTGTGTACCCACTAGTACAATATCAGCACAACTGTTATGGAGGTAACCAACTACTCTCTGATTGGATTTGAGGCTTGTGCCATGAGAAGGAATTCAGCCTAGTCATGTATATCCAGTTAATAACCCATGGCTGAAAGGGTCTTAAGACCAGGGGTGGGAGTGATGGCTTAATCACTGATGTCTAGATAAATCTACATAGTGCCAATCTGCTTCCTCAATATTTGTTTGTATCCACAGACAAATGCTATTCTCAGCCTTAAACAGAGAAGTTTCTCTTTGAACACAGCGATTCTCAGGGTGCTGAACAGGACATTATAGACTCCCTCTAAGGTTAATGAACAACCTTGAAAACAGAGTGGAAAGGGGGAGCTAATGCTTACTTGCAAACATGGATACTCAATCATCACAGGGCACGTTAGTTCTAACCAATCCCACCAAATGATGCACTGATTGAGTATATGTATTGAACTTAAAATCTTCTAGAAGATAGAAAAGAGAGCTGTGAAATGCTACCTTTTGGACAGGACACAACCAAAGCAACTTACAATTTACATTGTAAGCTGCAGCTGTCTGCAATGTACCTGGCACAAGATGGGGCCTGTCATGTCAACCACCGACTGGATGGGCTCACAAGGCTATATGTCCCATGCTCAACTAAGGCTTACACATGGGTTAGTTCTTGGCAGGGGGCAGCCATTGTCTTCAGTTATGTCCCCACTGAGAGGCCCATAAGCTTCATTCAAACTTACAGCTCCAATCATGGTTGTAGAGATGCCCCTGGTTAAAATCAGTGGGTCACAAAAAAAAAAAAAAACAAACAAACAAACAAAAAAAAAAAACCCAAAAAAACAAAACGAAGCAAAACAAACAAAAAAACTGTGAATATGGAAAAGGGACCTACTTGGGGCATAGGGGGCGAGGTTAGTAGGGAGGGGTAAGAGAAGGCAGACAGTGGTTAACAGTAAACAGAATATACTGTTTACATATAAATGGCCAAAGAACAAATTCCATAAAAGTTACCAAAAGTTTTTCCTTGTGCTAAACCACCTTTGCATCCTTGAGTTATATCTTATATGGTCGTGATATCTATATTTAATAATATAATTCTAGACACTGTAAAATTCAGTATTCCACTGTGCTAGTACTTTGTTGAGGATCTGTGCACATATATTCATAAGGAATGTTGCCCTGTAATTTCCTTATGATGTCTTCCTGTGGCTTTGGTATTCAGGGCAATGAGTTATATTTCTTTCTCTTCTGGCTTTTTAAGACTTTAAGCAGGTGCTATTTGGATATAAACTGCCCCAAAGTTCATGTGTTGAAGGCTGGCACTGCACTGGTGGTGTTACTGGAGTGTTAGGAGGCACGCTCTATTGATGAATTCATGATTGAACAGTCTCAGTCCACTACATGCTCCTTCCCACGATGTTCTGTTTTGTTGTCAGAGTCAAGTAACACTGCGCCGAAACTTTTAATCCAAAATAACTATTTTTTAAAGTTGATTTTTTTTTTTTTTTTTTTTATGTAACTGCTCTTTAAATGTCTGATAGTTCACTACTGGAAAATCTAGTATTGAACTCTGTCAGAAGAATCAAAAAAATTTCAAGTTTTTAAAATAGCTATAAATAAATCTACCCAGACTTTCTAATTCACTTGAGTCTTTTATCCCCCTTTGGTTATCTGTCCATTTCATCTAGGTCATCTATTCCAGTGGCATACAGTTCACTTCCTGTTGCCATAAGCAAAATACCCATTTTTGTTTCTGATCTTAAATATCTGCATCCTCCCTTCCTCCTCTCTCCCTTTTCTGTCTAGCAACAGATTTGTCAATTGTGTTAATTTTCTCACACCAAGTTTTAGGTCCACTGACTCTTATTTTTTTCTTCTTCACTATTTTATTATTTCTGATCTAATATTTTCAGACAGGAACTCATGTAACCCAGGCTGACCTTCAAGTAACTATGAACCCAAAATGACCTTGACCTCCTGTTCTTCCTATCTACCTGTACCTCCTCACCACCCTCTGCTCTCCACCCTCCTCCACTCTCCACCCTCTTTACTTCAGCATCTTGAGTTTAGCATGCTCTCCTGCATCTTATGCCACCGACTGGAGGAGACCTTCAAATGCTGCCTGCACAGGATCTATGAGCTCTGAAATGATGGGCTCCCCTTCTCATCCTAATTTCCCTGTGTTTCGTCTTTGGCTCACTGGCTGTTTCAGGGTGTGCTGTTTAACACCCACATGTTTTTGAGCACCCCAGATTTTCTTTCTTTTCTTTTCTTGTTGGTTTTCAGCTCCATTCCTTTGTGACTAAAAAGATTCTTTGCAGGAATGCAATCTTTTTACATTTACTGAGATTTGTTCTGTGAGTTAACCCATAGTCAATTCTTGAGTTTCCCACAACAACTTAAAAAGGATTTGCATTCTACTGTTGTAGAGTAAAAGCTATGCATCCCTGTTAAGACTAGTTGGCCATAATGTTGTTAAACACCTCAAAATTCAATTTATGTTCTGCACTGCTAGAAGTGGGACTCCTACTGCACGAGTCTTTCTCTCTGTACATCTGTTAAAGTCATTCTTGCCCATTTTCAGTGGTGCTAGAAATTAAACCACTGGGCAAGCATCCTACACCTGAGCTTTTACTGCCAGCCCTTTGTGCAGTTTTCCTCTTGTGACAGTGTTTCATTAAGTTGATCAGGCCTTAACCTTGCAACCCTTTGCCTCCCAAGTAGCTGAGACTACATCCCAGTGCCTCTAAACACCACTGAAAATTATTCTTCCTAGAATAAAAATATGGCTTAAAATTATATTTACAAACTTTTTATACAAAAAGTCCCAAGGAATGAATAGGTATTGTGGGTAGCAGACAAAGTCCAGAGTGGACATATTCTTGACATGAGCATAGCATGTCAAGGACCCCAGTGCCTCAGATCCATGGAAATAACAAAGCCTTCTCCGGGTCAGGATGAAAGGAATGGCAAAGCCTCCCTGTTCAGGGTAATAGGAATGGCAAAGCCTCTCCTGGTCAGAGCAAGCATGTTTACAAAGGTTGAGCTTTAGCTAAAACCAGTGTTTGCAGAAACTATCAAAGAGGGCCTCCTGGGTGACTGAAACCTGAGACTGCTTCTCTGCAGAGACCTACTGAAGTCAGCTAAACCCCTCTGCCATCTCTGTTTTGCTGTGATGTGAGTTTCCCAGCTGCTGCTGGTGGTGGGCCTTGATCAGAGTTTATCCCCCTCCACGACCCCAATCCCCCAACCCCCCCAAGCCGCCTCCATCCCAGCTTTCCTGTTCCTTATCCCCTATCATCCCAGTCAACTCAATTCCAAAGCTGTGTTAGACACAGCAAGGTAGTAAACATAGGGAAGGCTTACTGAGTACAAACTATTTCACCTCTGCTGCAGATTAAAAAAAAAAAAAGAAATTCCACCCATGACGCCCTCTTCACACAAGCTTCACACAGAACAGCATTTTAATGAAGTTAGAGGAGTGTCACAACAGTAACCCACTTCCCCCAGCCTTTGCTGGCCTAACTCCTACTTACACTTTGAGACACGGGTACCCAAGCCAAGATTTCATGGGTAAGTGGCATTTTGAAATACTGATATAATTGCAACCACTTACTGAGCCCGTTTTAGGGATTCTTTTCTCAGGAGCTATTCACTCTCTTTTTTATTTAGGGTCTCTCACTGGGACCTGATTTGAAGAGTAGGTAGGCTGACTGGATGTACAAAATCCAGGGATCCACCTGCCTCTACCTCTCTGGCACTAGGGTTATAGATATACTACACCATTCATGGCTTTTTATGTGGATACTTGGAATCGAATTCAAGTCCTCATATCTCATAGCAAGCATCTTACTTGCTGAACTATCTCCCCATCTCACCCCATTTTTGAGCCTTTTGTAGTGTCAAGATCTAATATAAAATCTTTAAATGTATTATTTACTACAAAATTCTATAATTATATCAAATCTGACATGTAATTATGAGTTTTCAATGTAGCAATGTTTATTATAGAAAAAAATGAAAAGCATACTACTATATGGAACATAGCACTAAAAGAATTATAAAACCTAGTTTAGATTATACATTGTAGTGAGATACTCACTTTGTCCACACCTGTGGCACAGACCACGCCCATTGGGGGTGGGGACAGGGAGACATTACCTGGGGGAACTAAGTCTGAGGAGGGGGCTCTGGGAGCTCTCGTGCTTGCAGCATGGGGACAGGAGAACATCTGGAGGCATCCTTGGGACCAGAAAACTGCTGGTGTTCATTCTATGTTGTAAGTTATTTCATCTGAATAAACATCTATTCAGCCTACTTGTTTCTCCTGATCCTTATTAAACCTCAATAATACATTGTCAATATGACTACAAAACTCTTAATTCTTGGGGGGTTTCAATTTCCGCAAATGAAAGTTATGTTTTATGTACGAAGATGTTATGATAAAACATATTCATTTGTATGCCAACCTATTTTTTAAAAAAATTTAAAAGGGGGTGGTGGTAGAAAGGTGGCTCAGTGGTGGAGAGCACTGACTACTCTTCGAGTCCTTGGTTTGAGTCCCAGAACTCACACAGCAGCTAACAACCACCTGTGACTCCAGTTCCAGGGGATATGACCCTCTTCTAACTTCTGTAGGCACTGCACACATGGTACACAGACACAAGACACATATACACGTACAACATAAAAGTAGATCAATCTCAAAAATATTTAACTAGGTGAATCACCATTGGGGGAAACTGGGCACTCCTAGAAAGAAGAGAATGCTGTTATGGGGTTAGTGCTGACACTAACTTGGCTGGATGTGAGGCACCTCTAGCTACTTCTAAGTGTCTGTGACACTGACAGATTACAAAGGCTCTGCTCTCACACAGGTTAATCCCCTGATGGATTTCCTGAGGAGACAGGCAGAAGAGCAGCCTAGCTGGAGAGAGGAGGGCACATGCTTGAGCTGTCATCCCTGTCCGCTTCCTGCACTGCCCTTTCTGCCCTGTTCGCAATAGGGTGACATTTTATTCCTTCACAAGCTCCCACCACAATGTTCTGCCTCATAACAGGGCCCAGAACCAATAAACCAGGCCATACAAATGGGACCTCTCAAACAGGGAGGCAAAACAAGGAACTCCTTTCTGACACTGTTTTCTCAGGTATTTTGGTCACAGGAATGAGAGTGCTAAGCAAAACAAATGTCTAAGACTTCTAGGTTGCACTCTCTAGTTCTTCTGAATTAAGTAAAAGAAAGAAACACCAGAGTTCCCTCTGATATCCAGCCAATTCTACCACATGACTGGTTCAATGAAAAGCACATGTATTAAACAAGCATTAAAGAAATGACCGGACACAGAGGGCAGATTAATAATATATTTGTCTATGTTTTGAATAAGCATGGCTATAGCTCTGATGAGGAAGCAGATCTGTGAGTCAGTCATTAAACCTTGAGGCACTTGCTACAAGGATTCGAAACACAGCACAAAAGAAGCAACCTAAGATGCCTCTCAGTTGATTCTGACACTCTCTTCAGCATCTGCAATGCTATCACTGCTACAAATTACTGAACATTATGATGTGTGAGCTTGCATATGTACTTATATATCCCTGGAACAGAAGCTGTGGATGAGAAAATTAAAACAGGAGGCAGGGAAATGTTCCATTCAGTGTTACTCAACTAATAACTAGTCAAGCTAAAACCTAAAACTGGGTCATCTGGACAGAGCTGTCCTCTCTCAGGTCATTTATAAAACGGGTAGTGGCATGATGGACCGTCAACTCCATAGGCTTGAGAATTACAACAGAAGCAACCCTTGGGCATGTCTCTGAGGGAGCTCCTAGATTGGGTTAACCTAGGTGGAATGACACACGCTGGAGTTCTGGACTCAACAAAATGGAAAGGGTGAGATGAATGCCAGCATTTCTCTCTCTACTTCCCAACTGCCAGTGTGGCCTGACCTCCACATCTACGTCATGACACCCTTGCCATGATAAACAACACCCTCACATCGTCAGCCAAAACGAGGGTTTCTTTCCTTGAGTTGCCTTAATCGAATGTTTTGTCACAACATGCCAAAGTAGCAAATTCAGGGCATCTTGATAGCTTATTGCAACATGCATTCAGATGACCAGGACACCATGTTCAGGTAGGCAGTCCTTCCTGGATTTCTACTCTCCACTACACAAACTTGAATGTGGTGAGCAAATCTGTATCAGCAAATCCCTACCAGTAAGAACGAGAAGTAAGACTGATAGACAGGAAGCACGGGTAGTTTTCACTCATCATCAGAAAGTTAATAAGCTAGCCCTCTTATCAAGCCTGCCAAGAACAAAGTTCACCAGGGGTCATTGGGTCGAGCGGTACCTTCAGTCCCTCCAGTTCATTTTCCAGTTGTTTGGAATAGTGTTCGCTCTGTTCACGCAGCTTCCTGTCCTTTGATGCTTCAGCAATTAGAGCCTCAGTGTGAACCTCCAGCTTCAAAATAAAAAGGGCAGAATTCATGGTTAGTTTTCAAAGCACCTTTCCCCAAGAAAATGTACAGCTCAAACAGTGAGATTCACACTAGTTTATAGTACTGAGGTACAAAATCAAAACGTAAAGAACGGGATGCACATTACTTCACTAGTCTCTAAGCGCAGTTACAGCACTGCTCCACAGACACTATGGGATTGGCCTGGCTACTGACCTCTTTCTTGGCTCTCTCTGCTCTGCGCAGCTCTTGCCTTAAGCTCTCAGCTTTTTGCACCACCAGGTCCACCTCTTCTTCCTTATCTCGGACATGGCGAGCAAGTTTCTGTTTTTGGGTGTGCAATTCTGTTAGTCGCTCATTGATCTCCATGAACTCCTGCATGGCCAGTTTCCTCTGACAGTGTGCGTCTTTCAGCTCTTTGGATTGGTTTTTTAATCGCTCACTAGCCTGGACTAGTTCCTACAGTTTTGTAAAAAGATTATGGTTACCAACTCTGCAACCTGAACACCACATTTGACCATGAAAGCAGCTATTATTAAGTCATGAAGGACCAAAATTATTCACCTCACGACAATACTAGAGGAAATGGATTACTCCTAAAGACACAAAAGGAATGATGCCTTGTTTACCTTCTCAAACTCATCTTTAAAATTTATTTTTATTATGTATATATGTGTCTAACCTGTATTATATATGTGCACCATGTGTACACAGAACCTGTTGAGTCAAGAAGGCATCAGAGCCCATAAAACTGAAGTTATAGACAATTGTTGGCTCCCACATGGGTGCTGGGAACTAAACTCTGCAAGAGCAGCCAGTGCTCTTAATCAGTGAGCCTTCTCCAGCACCAACTCTCAAATTTTTATGCTGACATGAAAATGCAAAGAGGCAGCTGAGTAAGCATAATATAAAAATATAAACTATGATGTTCAAAATAATTTGTAAAATATAATAAATATTTGGGAGATTTTTAAATTAAATTGAATAATTGCAAATAATAAACAACAAACAGTTGCCTTCCTCTTCCTGAGAATAAGCCCCAGACTAATGACAAAGAGAAATATTCCTAAATCTGAGATTACTACTTTAGAGGTGTTTTGGAGACTCACGTCAATGCAACTGGAGAAAGAAACTTCAAGGAAATTTGGCTTATTCACATATTAACAGTGAATAAACATGACCCCACATCTACAGATTCTCAAAGAACCAAAGAACAGAACCACTATAAAGGACCAATGGCAACAATAGGAAATAAAAATAAACACCAGAAATATTTGGGCATCATTAGAAACTGGCATTAAGAGTGATATGTATAAGAATTTGGAAGAAATAAAAGGACTTGTCATACAAACTGGAAAACAAGAAAGGATTAATAAAAACTATCACACAGGGTTATTAAAGTATCTGCAGGTCATTTAGACATTAAAGAAATATGCATCAAAATTAAAACCACACACATACATTATATAGGAAACTTAATATTTATGAAGCAAGAGAAAGAAATTTAAACCTAAATCCAGAAATGTATAAAAATGAAACTGGATAACATTACAAAAGTAAAAATCTCCAAAGAAAATTGGGGACTGGCAAGATGGCTCAGCAGTGGAGAGTACTGGGTGGTCACTCACAGGGCTGGGGTCATCCACAGGACTGGGGCTTGACTTCTGGCACCCATGTAGGACAGCTCACAACCATCTCTAACTCCAGTTCCAGAAAAAATTATGCCTTATTATAGCTTCCTTGGGCATACAAACAGTGCCAACAAAACACTTATACATGTAAAATTTAAAAACAAACAAACAAATAAAGGAATAAAAGTTTGGGAGGCCAATGAGATGGCTCAGTGAGTAAAGGCACTGCTTTCGATCCCCAGGTCATGCAAGATGGACAGAACTCACTTCTGCAAATTTCTAATCTGCCCTCTATGCCCAGATCACAGAAGGTACACACATATGCATACAGATACATGTGCATACATGTGCAGGCACACACACACACACACACACACACACACACACACACACACACACACACACAGAATACTTTTTTTTTCTTTTTAAGACATTTGGGATGGAAGCAAATCATTAATATTCGTCTCTCAGAAAAACAAAACTAGACCATAAAACTCAGAAGAGATAAATTGTAACAGGAGCGAAAACACACTCAAAGAGACAAGAAAACGATGCAGTATACTTCTGAAGTATAGCAAAAACTGACAGCGCTTACCACTAGCAGATCTATATTAAATAAAACTCTATATCTTTACTTCAGGAAAAGGAAAACAGTTTTAGAAAGACAATGGGCACACAAGGGGAACAGGACTAAGAGCCTGGTACACATGGATGTAAAGAAATGTGTACAAAATTTTGTTATTTTAAATATCTGATTCATAGTTACTAGTAAATACACATACTAAGTGTCTGTGGGGACCACACATAAATTGGAAATAAGGAACAGAATTAAAGGACCTTAAGAATATTGGTGACTAGTTCAATATATTTAGAATTTGTTAACAAGCATAGTAAAATTCAAATACAAACACCCAAAAATCAGAACTAGTAGACAGTAAAACATGAACAAGAAAACAAAGAATAAGACATGATTTAGTAAAACAAAAAGAATTCTGGAGACTGGTTTGTTAGCAATACACACATACTCAACACCTCAAAATGGTTAAGATGCTATGCTACATGCATTTTTAGTACAATTATATTTTGTTAAAATAATGCAAAAGAAGCACAGTATGGCAAATACAAGGGAAAAATCAAACAGAAACATACCCATATACATTAGTAATAGCTACAAAGGGCCAAACTCACCAGGTAAAGGTAGTTTGTTATATCAGATAAACAAAATCTAGACCTTAGCAGAAAAACATTGTTAGGAATACATTACTAAACAATCACAGAACTCAAAAGAACAGGAAGCCAATCCATTCTAACATTTAGTGAATTCTGCAAGGTAGTCTTAAAGCACATTGAAAAGAAATTGTCTGAAACAGATGATAACATTAGAAAATATATCACCAATCAACTCAATGAGAATTTCGATTTCCTAATCATCAATTATCAACAAGGCAGAACAGTGAGTATAAAAACAACCTAAAATAGAGCCCCATGCCTATAAACCTAGCAACTGGGAGGGTTAGAATGAATTTGAGGTCAGCCTGAGTAGAAGGCTATCCTGGACTACCCAATAGGACTCTGTCTGACAAGGGTTTGAAATGTTTGTTCTAGTAAGTGTTCTATGTATAAAAGTTTGCACACTGTCCTGGGAATATATGCTCTTTTCAATAATGTACACTGAATATGTTAAACTAACACTAATGCCCAAGCCATGAAGCAAAGCTCAGGAGATTTCAAACAGATACAATAAGAAAATCATAATTTCCTACAGGGAAAATTTCAAGATGCTTTAATAAGAAAATAATTTGTCTAGGAGAAAATGATCAATACAAAAAATATTTAAAATTAAAAATTTTGAAATTAAAAACCAATGCAATGTTTCATAAATATTAAAACCTGGTACTAAAGTAAAGCTATATGGGAAACTGTTGTATTTTATTTATTTAAAATAAATGATTTAAAAATATTAAGATGAGTTATATTTGTTTATGCTGTGGAACATGTGTTTAATGATACAAAGATGTGTCGCATTCTTTTATGTTGCACTTGTTCAACTATGTGAAGCTGTATTACTTTGCCTGTCTAAAACACCATATTGGTCTAATAAAGAGCTAAATAGCCAATATCAAGGCAGGAGAAAGATAGGTGGAACTGGCAGACAGAATAAATAGACGGAAAATTCTGGGAAGAGAAAATTGAGGAGGAAGGAAAGGAGAAGAAGAGGAGGCTTTCAGGGGGCAGCCACCCAGCTACACTGCCAGTCATGGGGTAAAGAAAGGTATATAGGATAAAAGTAACAGCCCAGAGACAAAAGACAGGATAATTTTTAAAAAGCTATCAAAAAACAAGCCATGTTAAGGCTGGGCATTCATAAGAAAATAATAAGCCTCCGTGTATTTATTTGGGAGCTGGGTGGCAGGCCCCCAAAAGAGCCAACAAGTAGAAAAAGAAAATCCAACTACAGGAAACAGTCTGAAATAGAAAGAAAAAAGAGGGTGGATTTCAGAGTCCACATAAGAAATAGAGAACCTTCCAAATAACAAGAAAGTACATTGTTTCACCCATTCTCAGACTAGCATGATCTTATATTAAAAACAGTCAAGAAAAGTAAAAGTGTAGGTCAGCTTAATTCATAGAAAGTGATTTAAAAACCTTATTATGAGCAAATCATTTCCAGTAATGTGTAAAATCCCTAAACAGGAGCTTTTGAGTAAGACACAATATATACAGAAATGCTAGCCACTTACCACCAATAACCCTGAGCAAGTTTACACCTCAGGATTCAGTCTCAGGATTAATCAAACAGGAAAATTAAAATAATACATAACTCATGGGTTGTTGTGAAGATGAGACATTTTATATATATGTGGTGTGTGTGTGTATATATACACTTAATACAGTGCTATTAAACAATCTACATAAACATGACCTATGCTATCATACTATTGTTAGAAAATGATATATGGGTAATTTGTACTTAAAATGTTTTTTTAATAATAGAAATATTCTGTTAAAATAATTCACCATACAAGATTTTAAAGCAGAATCACATAAATGGTGTATATAGAAATGAACTGTGTAAACTCAATACTTAGTAGTAAAAATTGAGTAGCAAAATAAAAATAGAAAATAATTCCCTTAACCTACTGAAAAATATTTTATGAAAACATGTAATAATAAAAATTGTAGTAAAACATTAGTAGTAAAAGTACAAGGCGTTTTCTTTAAAATCATCAACAGGTTGGTGCCTGATGTTACTATTTCTATTCTATATTATTCTGAGGTCCCAGCTAACAGAAGATGGGAACCATAAAAACCCCAAGTTAGAAACAAAGTAGATACTATTTAAAGAAAATTTAAAAAAAAAAAAACTAAAACATATCCTGTTAATAAGAGTTCAGCAATGTTAGAAAAGAACTGCTAACAAAAGCCAGGAAGAAAACAAAAAATTTAAAAATATTTAAAATATGAAATAATAGAATAACAATTTAAAGAAAGGCAAACAATTTCAAGAAAGAGCACAGTTTGTTTTTTGCTCATTCTTGTTATTAAGACAGTGATTCATGGATCCTAGATTGACCATAAACACTAGGTATCCAAGGACAGCCTTGAATTTCTGATCTTGCCCACATCTCCCTTTTGCAGGGATTACAGGCATCAGCATGTCTGTTTAGCCCTGTTCAGTACTGGGGACTGAACACAATGCTCTGTGCACACCAGACAAGCACTTTACCAATTGAGCCACACTATAAAATTTAAATAACTTTAAATATATGGAAAACTAATACACGTTGGTGTATTAGAAGATTGTGGCACTGGTCAGGATGGCTTTTGTGTTTTGCACAATTAGCCCACCTAAACAAATGTTATTGAAACTTGGGGCCTTTCTTTACCTGTGACCCATACAAAGTAATTCATAATGAATTCAATAGTGGGAAAATGCCTTTACCCTCTGAAGGCATTTCAAGGTGAGGCTGCATGTGCCCTGGACTATGGGGACTTCCTTGGGAGGCTGGTTTTCTAGGTCTTAACTTAGAAATTTTATTCCAAAGGCACAGAGAAGAGGTCAAGACATTTCTCTTCAGATTTCCTAGAAGACTCAGGAAAAAAGAGAAATGGAGAGCAGTATTGCCCTTTTCTTCTATATTAACACTGGAAAACATTTTGGAGGTCCCTCTTCTGTAGTACAGATTCCTCACTTGAAGGGCTGTATCCAGGTAGTTCTCAGAATTGTGTAGGAGATAAAAAAAACTGATGTTATCTACTGAACACAAATGATGACAATGCTCTTTTTTATGTGCATATTCAAAATAATAATAGATATACATGAACTTTGATACAATGTAATACAGTGAATTCTTCCATAATTGATCAGTGGTGAAAGTTTTCAAGGGATATAGACTAATTTAAGAGGGAATTTGCTATATGATGGAGGTACCATTGCACAACTGAGGAGAGAACAATATTCTGTCCACTGGTAACTGGCTAGCTATATTAGAAAGACAAGAACTAAATATTTATAACACATTGTCAGTCAGCTAGTCAGGTGTTAGCAGGTTTGCAGTTTAATAGGAATGAACCCCTCTCTCACAACCAGTAGTAGGACTTTTGATCACTGGTCAAAAAAATGAGGTTTGAGTCATATTTCTGGCCCTGGTTGGATGGATGCACATTCAGAATTTTCAAGGCTACTGCCTGGCTGAATCCCTTCTCAAAAAGAAAAAAAGAACAAGTATATATTACCATTCTTTTCCACAAGAGCCAATCCAAATGGCCCTGTCAGTCACCTGGATATGAAAACACCCTTCTGAAAAAGCTATTCAAAAGACTTCAGAAACAGTATAAAGTCTGTCTAAGTGTAGGCTAACCCAATGGCCTCTCTGACCACTGTTAACTCTCACTCCTTGAGAATATGCTTTGTGCTATAATAAATTCTACCTATCTTCTACCATATGCTGTGTGTGTCTGTCTCATAAGGATACAGCCATCATAAGGACAGGGACCAAAGGAAGCACTGAGTAACATCCCAGTGATGACATGGTAAGCAAAAATGAGTTTCTAGTGTTGACAGACATAAACATCAAAGATTAAGCTTTAAGAATTGAGGATAAAATTTAGATGTTTTTTAAAACCTCTTAATAGTGTATGAGCCAGCAAATGCACTATTAAGTGTATTGACAAATGTATGTTACACTTTCAATTTCTGATTAGGAAGAGAGAAAATAGAAAAGCCACTGACTGGTATCTTTAACCTGTACATTTAGTGAAAAATGCTGGAAAATTCAAGAATTCTTATAAACAACAAAGACAACCAAACAGAAAAATATGTAAGTTTTTAAGGCAGTTTGTAAAAGAAATAACATAAAATGATGAACAGACATGTAGCTAAGGATACATGACCATTTAAAAAATAGACAAATTCAAATTAGACTACAAAGAAACATGGAGTTGAACCAAAATCACAACAAAGCTGAGATTGACTAAAAGAAATAAGCACAGTATATGAAACCATCATTGAATGCAGAAATGCCTGTACCATAAGAAAGAATGTAAAAATCTGTACTAAATGAAAGAATAAAAAAACTAGAGTACAGGAAAACATTTTGGCATTACTATAAAAATAAAATATTTGCTAAACTAATTAAAAGCAGAGAACCTAAGTGTACAATGCTCCAAGGAAGACATACAAAAGCCAACAGCTACATAAATAGATATTCAAGATAAACTAATCACCTCAGAAATGAAAAATCAAAACCAGAATTAGATATCATTTTAAAACTGTCAGAATGGTTATTACAAAAAAGATGGAAGAAAATAAGCATGGATTAGGATGCAAGGAAAATGAAATGTTTTTCCTTCTGCGAGTAGGCCATTAACCAAATCACAAATCACTTATTAATTTAATATTACACCTAACTGGTATAGTGTTTCTTTTCAACATAAATGTCTTATCAAAATTTACTAACACTGAGCACTAAAATGTACTAAAAACTGCCCCCCCTTGAAAAAAATAATAATTTATTCTGTGCCAGAAACTTCTATTTCTCAGAGGCATTGGCTGTCATTAGTCCCAAGTTTGTTGTTGTTAATGACACAGTACTTACCAACCTATGGTTCACGCCTTTTCCTACTTATTTCTATTAGTCTATTATATAATATTAGTTATAAATAAGTTTTGTTGCAATGCCTAGTACCATTTAAATGTTACATAAAGTTCTTATGAAAAGGACTAGCTTTAGCTTTCCCATGCTGCTTTGGAAAAGAAAATGACATTTAAAGAATTAAGTAAATAAACCATGGAGGAGATATTAAATTATAACCTATTAGTGTTCATACCAGCACTAAATAATGAACATACGTGTCAAAGATACATGACCACATTAAAAATTAGAAAATATAAATTAAGGCTACAACAAAATATCATTTATGATCTAAAATCTATATTTAAAATTTTTATAATCATTAGATTCTATTTGTTTTTCATATATATTTTACAGTAACATTCCTTTCTAAGTAAAAGCTTTTAACTTTCCAAATGAACAAAAGATTTTCAACTTTAAAGCCTCAAGAATTTGAGTTTCCTTATTACTAGCTAATGTCATACCTCAAAATAATTATTTAAAATGTAGGGGGCTTAGAGATGGTTCAGTGCTTAAAAGTACCGACTGTTCTTGCAGAGGACCCAAGTTCAGTTCCCAGCACCCATATTAGGCAATTTATAACTGCCTGTAATTCCAGTACCAGGGGATCCAATGTCTCTGGCTCCAACAGGCACATTCACTTAATGTGCACAAACCCCCACACAGATACACATAGTTAAAAATAAAATCAATCTTTAAGAAATTAAACCATGTAAAACTGCCGTTTTAGATTAGCATGCAAATTTCATTTCAAATTTCTATAGAAAAATATCTATTGTTGTTTATTAGGAATACTTTAAATACTCTAATTATAAAAAATGAAACATGTAGAAACAGCTTTGAGGATCTAATCATATATGCATACCTTATTTAGCTCTTCTCTTTCCTGCTGCAAAGTTTTGATCTGTTTTTCAAAAGCCTTGATTTGCCTAAAAGCATCATCTAGCTCTCGTCTCACAGAATTAGCCTCTTCAAGTTGTTGTTCCAAATGATTCACTTCTGAAAAAAGAAAGTCTTTAATTCAGACATACAATCTAAACAAATGGAAAGTAGAATATTGATATAAATAGTATTTATTCAGAAAGAACAGTTAATTTTTATTTTTCCATCTCTTGGATTAAAATGTTGATAATTCTCTTCTTTGAGAAAATTATATAAAACAGATTTACCATATTCTGAATAAGTTGCCAAAGACTATGCAATTGGAAAATTACTGCCAAATAACAGGATTTTTTCTAAAAATCAAAGTTATTATTAAATTATTTAAACTAATATACAAAAATGAGGCTACATTTATTAAAATCAAGACATAACATTCAACTTGCATAAATTATACACAGTATTTTAAAGACAGTCTATTCTAAGATGCCAATAATGCAGGATGTTGGGTTTTCATAGGAGATAGCTGTCATTCATACTCCTTCATGAAGAAAATGTTTGTTTTAAGAACATTACAAGTATGTTACTGTGAAATCCTAACAACATACTTTAAAACTCAAAGAAGTATATGTCCATCGATATATTCCTTTAGGACTCACCTAAAGAAAGCCAGCATTTCAAATGTTGACTAAAACATAATAACCACATTCAAACTTTATTTTTGTCTACACAATGCATATATAGTTAGGAATTTGAATTTCCATTATGAAGCCTACCATACTAATCATTTAAAGATACAAGAAAAATAGTCTATAACTGGGATTGACATGTAAAATTTTTAAATTATATTATTAATAAAAAAAGAAATATAGTCTAGTGCTTCACTAGAAATTATCTACTAACCCCACAAAAACCAATGTTTACTTATGAGCAAGATAAAAACTTTATGATTTTGGAGAGTTGTAACTGAGTGACTTTTTTCTTCATCTCATTGTAAAATTCCCTTTTGTCTATCTATTTGACCCATGTTTACATATGTAATTTATCCTTTAAAGAATTTATACATCTTTATACAGAACTCATATCTAGATCAGTAAACTGCCAGCCTTTTATTGTTTTCAGTGCCCTATCAAAACAAGCATAATAAAAGCCTTCATTATGTGAGGGAAGAATATAATGAAGATACAGTATCTGTGAAGAACATATGGATTCCATCAGAGGGTCACCGTGGTGATCAAGATATTTTGGAAATGGCAACCCATATCTCCTCATTCCAGGTTCCATGATACAATTTACCATTTACCAACACAGGTGGGCTCCTTTTGTCATTGTTGGTCCATTAACTGAGCAGCCGTCAGGGCTGGTTCTTGGTTAGTAGAGATGGAGGCAGGGCATAGCATTTGGGCATTTAAAAACTGCATTATACATAATAAAACTTTCACTTAGAAAACAAAATAACCTTTATGGTTCATACAAAAGTATTAAAAGAGGGCATACATTTTCATTTTTTATTATATAGATATTCTCTATCTATCTATATCTATATATGTATATGTATATAAATATAAATATATCTATTTTATCTGTTATATGGTACTAGAAGCTGATATAGGCACTAGATATACAGTAAGAAAACAAGTGTTGCTCAGCCTTCTGAGAATTTAGCATGTATCTTCTAAAAAGCAGATATTAACAAAACCCTAGAAATCACACATTTTAATTTTTTTCTAAGAAGTAGAAGATATGGCATAAGGAAGTAACATATGAAGTCAGCCATCAGTTGGTAGGTGTCTTGTATTCACAGAACCCGATCAAGAAGGGTCTGAGGACACTAGGGTGAGGGTTCTCACACTTTTCTCCTTCAGGGCCAGGCAGGTCTTGAGGAGACTGGCATTTACCTCTAGCGCTAATGTAAAATTATTTAAGTAGCTTGAGTCTAATGAATGAGGTATAGCTCTATTTTCAATTTTGCCACCATGCCCCAGTGCCTAATACAGTCCCTAGAACCCAGCAAGTAACTTACATATGCCTGAATAAAGAATGAAACTCCAAAGACTATCCACCTTGTCATAATTTGATCTGTTTTGTGTGGTGAATAAGAGAATAAAAATGTAACTGGCAGTGAAAGACCAAAGCCTCAAGTGGAAGTTCTAAGGCTTCAGAATGGCTGGCCTAACTGTATATGAACTTACCCAGATGGACAGAGATTGGGACTGCTCCAGTGGCTTCCTTAAACTAGTTGTGTGATGTCTTCATTTATGAGTTAATTAGGACAAAGCGAATTTATTTAATTTTCTTAAAAATTGGATGAATGTTAACAGTGGAAATGAACAACTGAATGGCTGCTATGGAAAATGGAACAGGGATCCTTTTGAAAAAAAATAAAACAAGACACGATGCACAATTTCACTACGGGGTATATATCCCAAAACAGTAATAACAGGAACCTGTCCAGTTTGTGTTCATAACTACATTATTACCCATGGCCAAAAGGCAAAGGCAACCTGCATGCCCAACAACACATAAAGGTAAAAGCAAAATCTAGTATAAGAATATAATGGAATACTGCTCAGCTTTTTAAAATTAGGAAGTAGACATTTATAATGTAGACATCCTACAACATGGATGATGATGGGGGTAAGTCCTTCTTCTGTATGCTGTGAATATATGCTTATTGGTTTAATAAAATGATGATTGGCCAGTAGCCAGGAAGGAAGTATAGGCAGGGCTACCAGACTAGGAGAATGCTGGGAAGAGGAAGACAATGAGTGAGTCCCCAGGGAGATGCCATGTAGCTACTGGGAAGTTAGGACACTGGGCATCCTCCAATAAGCCAAAACCACATGGAGATACACAGACTAATAGAAATGAGTTATTAAGAGAGAGCTAGCCAATAAGAAGCCTGAGCCATTGGCCAAACAGATAAGTCTCTGTGTATTTATTTGGGACTAAATGGCTGTGGGTCCTGGTGGAACAGAAACTCTATCTATAGATCATCATTGAGAACATTACACTAAGTGAAATAAGCTAAACACAAATAAATTATTACTGTGCAGTTCTAGTATATGAAGTTTCTGAAAGAGTCAAAATTATGGAAGAATAAAGTAGGAGCCTCAATTAGTATAAAAATAGATATTGTTTCTATTTTGAAATAATGAAGAAAAAACAGATGGCGATGACAGTTGTACAAGATGTGAAAGTGCTCAATATTTCTCAATGAAGTATTAAAAGCTGTTAAAATGGTAAATTTGGTAGATATATTTTACCACAATTTAAGAAGTTAAAAGATGATGCAGGGAGGAAGGGAAGAAAGGAGGAAGGGAAGGAGGGAGAGGTATTAGAGGAATGGAATGAAAGAGAGTACAAAAGTGACTATTTTAACATGCCCAAGACACAAAACCCTGTAAAGTAAGAACATTTCCAAAACAAGAGGACTAACCCTTTTTCTTAACAGTGTTTTTTTTCTGATTTTACAGATTTTATTCTCCCATTTGGGAAAAGACTTTTTAAAATGTGAGTCAAGAGCAACCTGGCAAGTGTGGGATTTAGATACAATGAGAATGAAGCAAAGGAAGGAACCCAGGAGGAGCTGTTCTAACAATTTTCCCAAGATTGGATGATACTCTCCACAGGCTACGTAGAGAATGAAGTTTGTTAGGTGTTCCTATACAAATACAATGAGACAGAAACCTTGGGAAAAGAGTAGAGACGGTTTCAAAGAAGTGATGTTTCATTTACTCATCAACAAATACTGATCTGGGTTTTTAATGAGTCAAGTATAATTCTATAGGTACTTGGAACATTCTAGTGAATAAAATGACAACCATAAATCAATTCAAACCTCTTGTTTTCCAAAGAGCTTGTGCTCTTGTGAGGTGAGGGAAGACAATGTGCAGACACAAGTATGTTAATGATGAGACATTATGGATAAGTAGAGGGTTATGAAACAATGTTTCCAGCAAATGAACAAGCACACACAGACAGACTGACAGCTGTCAGGTAGGCAAGTGAAAGGAGAGAAATAAAATGGAAGGAGGAGGGGCTCATGTATGAAGCATAAGCACTACATGGGATCTAGAAATAATTACACATGGGTAGAATCAGGGTATAATAAAGGGAGTAGTTACTAAATATACAGCTGAAGAGACAAACAGATGCATGGCAATGAAGGACTGCTAATAAGTATTAAGAATTTCTTTATCCTACAGGCAAGGAGAAGCCCCTGAAAACACATGCATGCATCTTGAAGCTGTGTCATGAACAGATCCACATCTTAAAAAGGTAACTCTGGTGACTTTCAATTTTTGGGAAAGAGAACTGATATATTTCCCATTAAGAACAAATAAAAACCCTGGACCTTATATTTTAAAATGAATAAATGCTCAATGAATAAAACAGTAAGAAAACTATGATAAAGTGTGTTAAGAATAGCTGGAACTAGTTGAGAAGTAAATAAAAGTAGTGAGGAATAAAAGTAGTGAGCTCCCAGGTTTTCTTTTCAGGCATCCCAGAATCGGACCTTAAGGCCATGGCAACCTAGAAAAGTCAACATGTATAAGGGACTGCAGCCCCCCAAATCCTGGTCTTTTTAGCCAAAGGACCAAGAAAGGACAGTCAGAGACTCTATGAGTGAGGGAGAATAAGAGAAAAAGACTGTGGAAAGAACTGCAAACTACTCTCATATGTTTTAGAGAGAACAGCAGCTGGATTTAAAAAGATTGTTGTGTGATATTGTGTTTGTGTTCTGACAAATAAAGACTGCCTGGAGATCAGAGGGTGGAGCTAGCCACTAGTTAACCATAGAGTTCTGGAGGTCTGTACAGACAGACAGGAAGTGAGATGGAGAGAGGATCTTGGCCTTTTCAGTCTGAGGATTTTGAGAGGTAAGAAGTCTCGGGTGGCTTCTGCTTTGCTTCTCTGATCTTTCTGCTTTTACCCCAATAACCGACTCCAGGTTTTTATTGATAAGACCAATTAGGATCACACTTCAGATTAGGGGTTAAAACCACAGAGCCTGGAACACTGAGGAAAATTAGTTAGAAAGTGTGCAGCCTGGTGTGAGACAGCCAAGCAGATCTGATAAGAAACAAATAGGCCAACGATAGCAAGCCAGCTGGCTAACCTCCATGGGACCCTTCACCTTTGGGAAAAGACTGCAAGACACTATTACATATTCTTTCTTTTAATACATTGCTTCAAGTGCCAATAGCTTATAATATACTATAATAAGAATGGCTTTTAAAGTGCTGGGTCTATTTCAGGAAAGAAACCCCAGACCATCCCAAAGATAAAGAGCTAAGCAGTAACACTCTAGATACTTTTTAGTGGCTCTGAAAATAAATACAACTTAATATAAATGAGCAGTTAGCAAGACTTGAGCAAGCTCAAAGGTAGTTATAGTGTTCAAGTAACAGCTAGCAATCAGTCAACATCAATAACTAAGCCAGACCCAGAGATAAAGGCAGGCTTCAACTATTCCTAACGTGTGTGGGCAAGCATGAACAGAACATGATCATCTCCATGGCTGGTTCAGGAAGGACAGGCACAGAAAACGTGGTTGTTCTATTTGTTAAATCTTTTAGGGCCCCAGGTAATTAACCAGTCCCCAAAGAGATTACATTTGTCTTTGTCCAGGTTCTAACACTGCCCTATTAAAAAAAAAAAAAAAAAAAACCTACTAGAAAATAAAAGGAAATTCAACAGCTTTTTCTATTCTTCTATTCTTTGATATGCTTCCCAACTCTTGGAAATTCATCTCACTTTTCCATGATACTGAATAAAGGTTGTTTCCACATTGTTTTTGCACAAAAACATCTATCTGTAATTTCCAGTGAGATGAAACAACAATGGGAGTCACTGCCCCAGATTGGTCTCTGAGGACCATAAATGCCTGACATCTTTGTTCTTTGCATCATGTTAAGTGACCATGAAATGTTCCATCATTCTCCAAAATCATTAAAACCAGATAAATAAAACAAAACAATCTTAGCTAACTACTGTTGTATTTGACTTAAACATCACAGAAACCCCATGACATCATGGTGCACACCTTTAATCCCAGCACTCAAGAGGCAGAGGCAAGTAGGTCTCTGAAACCTCAGTATTCCCATGCTGAACCCCATCAACCATACAGCTGAATTTGAATTTCCAACCTGAGGCTACAGTGAAATTCCAAAGCACACTCATAGGGGTAGTGTTCTAAAAACAACAACAACTGATAAAGATTAAGAGGTTCCCAGAGTGTCAGTGGAGAACAAATTGGGAATTAGATTTCTGTTCCACCTGGCAATGACGAGATGTTGGTGTGCCTATGAACCACAACAATACCTAGTATAGAAGACATTCCTAAGCGTGTAGTAGTGGTGCTCACATCTTCACAGCAACCAACAGCTATCTGATTAGACTTAAAGCCTGCTCAACAGGAGAAAATTCATGCCTGTCTTAATAATGAATAATATAACTAGATAAAAAAATCAACATGACTATAGAAAACCTCAAAAATATTCTCCACCAATAGGTCTAAAAAATGTTTATAAAACAAATCATCTAGAATAACAGGAATATACATTCATCACAAGTGCCCAGGGAATATAGGTTAAGATAACCATATGTTAGGCATAAAACAAACCTCAATGTGGTAATGTTTTGTTTATGATCTAATAAAGCTTGCCTGAAGTTCAGAGTGCAAAGCTAGCCAGAGTGCAAAGCTAGCCAGAGCCATGGAGCCAGGCAGTGGTGGGACACACCTTTATTCCAGCACTCAGGAGACAGAGGCAGATGGATCTATGTGAGTTCAAGACCACCCCTGAGCTACACAAGACTGAATCAGTCTAAAAGAGAGCTCACACCTTTAATCCCAGCACTAGGGATGTGGAGACAGGAGTGATATGAGTGGGTGGAGAGAGGAATATGAGGCCGGAGAAGGCAGGAACTGATTGCAGTCTAGGCAGTCTGAGGAGCAGTGCAGTTTGGAGATGCAATCAGAGGACACTATCCCCCTCAGACTGAGCATTGGTAGAGGTGAGTGCTCTCCAGTGGCTGGCAGCTTTGCTTCTCTGATCTTCAGCTTTAACCCCAATATCTGTCTCTGGGGTTTTTATTATTTGTGCTATACCTCATAGGGTATTACAAAACTGATTAGAGAAATATAGAAGTTAATTCTTCAAATACTCAAAAGTAAATGATATACTTCTCAATTTGAATCAAAGTGAAAAAAATGTAAAACACTTGAGGTAAAATGAAAATAAAAATTAAAATTCTGTAGGGCACAGTAATGTCAGTACTAAAAAAGAAATGGATATCCCTTGATATACATGATTTGACACTTGGGTGTTTTATATGTGCTATTGTCTTGTCTTCAGCCTTACATCTACTTCCCACTCATATATGCAATTTTCTAGACAAATTCTAAAACTAAAGTTGCTGTGTTAATCATCTTTGGTCTCTCTAGGTAGGTGTGCCAGCTATGTGTTCTCTATACACCTTTTTCTACTTGCCTTAAAGGCCCTTCATCTGTGTGACAATGGTGACTTACATATTTACTTTTCAGTTCAAATTATAAACTTCATGAAACCAGGACTAAGTTTTATTTGCCTTTTCTTCAGTGTCATATAATTCACAACACATAACATCAACAAGACTCAGTAGACAGTTATGTGTGAGCAAAACCATTTCTTAAAATCTACTAAACTAGTGATGAACCTCAGCACGTCACCTGATACTTGTTTCCTTAGCTTTTCAATCTCTTCTTTCAGGCTTTTAATTTCTAAGTCTTTGCTTGCAGTTAGTGGACCATCAACAGTTGAATACTGCAGAGCTTGAACAGTCTGTGTTGACTCTGAAAAGAAAGGAACTAAAGAATGAAAATCAGAGACTTAAATTTATTAAAACTAATATCAACATATCTCTAAATAAAATTTTTTTAATAGCTCCACTGTTCAGAACATTTACTCATTGAAAAAGCTTAAGAACACCTTAAAGCATACAGTTTCATTTCATCTGTTTACAGTTTATAAACAAGATATCCAAATAAATATACTTTAATAACTCAACTTTTCTAATACATGAGATTTGAGGTGTGAAGTACCACTGGCCAACTATGGCAAAGAATTAACTATTCAGACTTTTTTATTTCTCTCCTAGCAAAGACCATCATCTTGATATAAAAAAAAACATATCATATAACATATGAAGAACTGAATAAGACATGAACAAAAGTTTAGATGTACTTTACATAAATGTGTAGACATGAAGACCTTGTGGATTTTATATAGGAAATTAAAGAGTCAGCTACAAGTGATTTGGGTTTTTAATTTAATTAAAACATTAGACATAGAGATCAATTTATCTTGAAGTTGTATGTAGAAGATGAAATGTATTAAGCAATATGAACACTATAGTAAGGCTTATTTCCCAGGTACTAGCAAAAGACAAATAACAATTTATATCAGAAATGAAACCATCTTTTGTCCTAAAAACAGCTTTTCTGATATTGATGAAAGGGATCTTGGTGAATTAGCACAAATCACACACATAGAGAAAATGCGTCACCATGCCTACATGCATGGTCAGCGATAAGCACTTCTTAGCCTGAATGAAAAATGTAAGATATTTTATATCATACATCTGATCATAACCTCAGTATTTAAGAAGTATTTTATTCAGTATTAACACTGATCCTGTTGTGTTTATTTGGAAAATAACATCCACTGTTTTAGTTTATTTAAAAGATACTTAAATTCAAGACTTGGAAGACAGCTTAGTTAGCAAACTTTGCTTTGCCCAAATACTATATATAACTCATGTGTAATAACATTCCCTTAGAAAAATTAAAGAATTCAGATATCAAAACCACACCAAACTCTGGGGTATAGAAAGCTCTCATTTGTAATGAAATGGAATAGGCATGGCTTTACTCTTCCTTTTTTAACAAGTGAAAATACACTAAATTAATTTTGAAATATAAAACTGGGCACTTAAAAAAATCTCATTTGTAAAACCATTACGGAAGTGCAAAAGCAAAAACCAAGAAAGATGAAGCACAAAGGAGTAAGCCGTTCTGGGATGAATGGCAGTCTCCATGGCTTTAACCTGGAGCTCTGTCCAAGTTGGAGCTTGACTTAAACAAAGGAACATTTTTAATATTTGTTTCCTTGTTTGTTTTTGAGGAGTGTTATAGGTGTTAGTACACATGCCATTGCACTCACGTAGAAGACAGAGGATAGTCTTTGACAGTCAGTTCTCTCCTACCTTGAGTTCCAAGGATTACCCTTGACTTATTAGGCTTGTCATAGGTGCCCTTTCCCACTAGGGCAGCTTGCCAGCCCCTAAGATTGAGGGCTACCATGCTGAATAAACCCACCAAGCCTTCTGGAGAATGTGGGGGTAAGGAATTAGGACACTGCTTAGGAAACAAGTGTCATGTCAGGGTGAGAAGGGTACTTTTTTCATGATAACTCAACTCTCCCAACCGCAGAGATATTATTCCATTCCATACATTTATATGTACATATGTATACCTATAGAAATACACATCATTGCATTGTTTACTATAAATGTAATGTTTACATAAATGACATTATACTCTTTTCTGCATACATTCTACAACTACATTTTTTTTAAAAAGACTCCTTCTGAAAATAAACCCTGGTAATGCAGCTCAGAACACTATGAGTTCAATTCAAATGAGGAAACTATTAAAATATTTACCTTGAAGTTTTCTAGTAAGTTCAAGCTTTTCCTGTTCCAGCCGCTTAATTCTTCTTTCATAAGCTTCAGTCGCTAAGTTATTATCTAGAGTCCTCTGGACATTTACATCAAGATCCAGTGAGGTGGGACCTGCTGTCACTCTCAAACAACTCCGGTCAGAAAGAACACTGAATGGAAAAAAAAAAAAATGTTGGCTCATATTGCAATTAAGTTTGAAGAAAAAAAAAGAATTTTAGAATTCTTCATATAAGATACAGATTTGAATAACTATAGTAAAACATCTAGAATACCATAGAATGACTAATATTTTCTGGAAAATTACCATAAGCTATTTGTAGAAATATTTTAAATAAAAACTATAACCAAATTATCTTTCCATTTAAAACTCCATAAATTATAAAACAAAGTTTACTGAAGGGTTATTAGTAGTTTAAAACAATTTGATAAGTTTACTGAAACAGTAGTCAAACCATCTGCATGCATTCATTAATAGAATTTGAAACTCAAAACTTTAAAGTGAGATGCTTTTCTAAATACACTTTAAAGATATTTGAAATGATGGCATCCATCAGTGAATCCCCAAGACAAATATAGCAAATGATGATAGCTGAGAGAGGGAGAATTAGTCTTCCTTAGACATAAACTACCTAATTGTTCATATAAAACCATGCAGTGAGCCCTGAAAGCATATACACATAAGCAGCATTGAATGTTCTCAGAAAATTGTATTTGTGTGTGCAAAAGAAAAACAGGTCATCAATTTGTAAGGGAGAGCAGAGGTGAACATGAGTGGAGTTGGAGGGAGTGGACATGGGAGAGACTGGAAGGAAAGGGGACATCACAATGCTGTAATCATTTTAATTAAAAAATTTAGATAGACAAAATTCTTTGCCAATCATTTAAATTCTAGCAACAGGGATAAAAATAAAAGTATGCAAAAAATTAGTACATTAGAAAGTGTTAACTGTTAAGGAGAAAATATTAAGAAGGAAAGAGAAGAAAGAAGTCTTGAGAGAGAGAAGACAGAAATTTAGGAGTAATCAGGAAAGCTGGGCTGATGCAGGTAGCTGAGGAAAGTCAAGTGTAAGGTGCCAGTTAAGACAGTGTCAGAATGAAGACCGATCCAGGAACAGAAGCCCAAGCCTCCCAAGACAAGGCGTGTGGGCTTTAAGGAGGTCTGTGTAAGTGGAACACGGCAAAAATCGCAAGAGCAGGAACAGAAGATGACTGAGACAGTTCTACAGGCCCTTATAGGAACCACAGTTTGTTCTCAGTAAACAAAGAAACAGGAACTGGGAATAAAGGGAAATGACCATGAACAGGGACAAAAGGCTAGCTGATCTCATCCAATGTAGGGCGCTATGGACATATTACACAGACAGCTCAGACAGGTTTTAAAGAAGGCGGCAAGGAGGTCTCATGCCGTAGGAAATGTGTGGGGGAAGTTGCACAGCTGAGCCCTAGAACCCTTTAATATTAAGAAATTGGGGAGAGAATGACTCAAGTATGGAGACTGAGAAATGGTCACAAAGTCAAATGTTTTCCTATGGAGCAGGGGCAAAGGTGAAAAAAGTCAACAAAAACGAGGAGTAGAAGTAATCACTACACCTGTTAACACGGAGCCAACAGTGGCGCTGGGTAAAAGCAATACCCATGCAGTGACTGAGGCACAAATCCAAAATGAGTGCATTCAAGAAAGATTAGTATTAAAAATGGACAGTTAAGAGAAGATATTTTGTTATAGACCAAATAAATAATTGGTATAAGGTATGAGATCCAAAAAGGCTTTATATTTTAAAATGGAAGAAATAGCCACATGTCTAGTACGATGGTTGGCAGGATGTAAGGGTGTTGGTGGCACCTATGACATAAACGTGAACGACACATTAAGCCAAGCAGGAGGGCATGGAAGGAGTCAGCCCTAGCCGGGTGTCTTCACAGTTCATCCTTGAGAAGAGGAGTTTGTGAGTCTGGGGATGGAGAGAAAACCGTGGCAGGGACTTGAAGCGATTGTCTGCAGTTGGTATCAATTATCAGGGATGGAGGAAGCAAGATCATCAGCTGAGAATGAGGGTGACCAAGATTTGCAAGAATTAAGTATGAAATGGTTACCTTGGCACACACAGGGCAGATGGTTCCATGTGTTTATCACAAAGAATATGGTCCTCAAAGCTGGTGAACCTCTACATAAAGTTAGGCAGGTTGCTAAGAACCATCTGTCTGCTCCAGCAACTATAAATTGCTTAGATTTTAAACGAAGGACATTCACTCAACTAAGAAAGTCCAGCAGCTGAGAGATAGCTAAAGGGACCACCATGGCACACAGGAAGTGATTACTATAATCCTTATGGGACATGGAAGGAGGGATCAGAGGACAGTGACAGGGTGAAGAGTAGACAGTGGCAAGAACAATGGGTTGGAAATTTTGGTGCATAGACAGAATATTCATTAAGTGCCTTGGTGCTGGTTCCTGCCCTTCCCCAATGGGTTTGACTTGGGCTACTTGTCTCTCATCATATCTTTTCAAATAGTTGGTTCTTGGGTAGTTCATTCTATTTATAATACCAAAATAGGCTTATCCTTTGTTTTTTTCACATTTAAATCCAGCTCCACACCATAACAACCATGCACATACCATTTTCAAGCTTCAATTTACTTTTTAATAAATGTCTTTATTTTTGAAACTTACCAGCTACTGGTATATGTAAAACCAACAAATGGCAGATGATGGCCAGAAAATGCAGCATGTGTTGGCGGAGGCATCGTTTCCTAAAAGAAAATAAAAAAAGAATACCAATCTGGTAAGAAATCTGTATTTATGGCCCATAGGTTAAGCTATAAATCTTAACTGTCATTGGGGATATGCAACCATTCAGTTTAGAAATGGTGGTAAGTTTGGTAGAAATGTTCAGTGATACAAAATGTAGACTATAGGTATTGCTACTACAAAACTCAAAACAAATAAAGGTTAAAAGCCTAACAAAGAATGAAATTATAGTCATTATTTTGTGTGTTCTGTATCTGACAATTTGTCTAGCTTTTTTGTTGTTTGTTTTTGTTTTCCCTAGAGACAAGGCCTCACTACATAGCCCAAACTGGCCTCAAACTTATGATCTTCCTGTCTGGCTCCTAAGTGCTGACATTATACTATGTTTCATCACACAGTTTAAAAGCAAAATTTGTTTGCAAGTGGACAATCAATATCCACAGGGCTTATGTGGTCACTGAAGATGTGTGTAGAGTAGAGGATGTGCACTGGCCTTTACTCCTCCTGCCGAGACTGAACATGGACTACTCCTCTTTTCTCACACTGGAAGCAGATGGCCTTGGCACACTCTATAAACATTTTGGGCCTTTTTGATAGTATCTCTGTGTAATATAGTTCCCAGAAGTTATGACTGATAATTGATTTTATTTTTCTTATCAAGATAGGGACTTGCTGTATAGTCCAAGCTAGAAATGAACTCATGATCCTTTCCCATCAGATTCCCCACCAAGAGTGGTAGGATTAGAGGTGTGTGATACCATACCTGGCTGCCATCTTATGTTGCAACATAAAAGTTTCTTAACAGAGAAAACAACATATGTTAGATAAACTGTTTTAGAAGTAAGTTATAGTGCTATTAGACATGAGTTCAGAGTTAATGAATTAATGATATGTTATTATATAAAGTATCTTTAAATAAAAGTACATATAAAAGGTTTTTATATTCAAAGTTGTTGAAAATGTGATCAGAGGCTAACCTTACGTTCCTTTAACTTTTGGATAATATAATTACAACATTTCTTCCTTCCTTTTCCTCCATCCAACTGTTCCCATATACCTCTCCCTACTCTCCTTCAAATTCATTAACCTTTTATTTATACAGAGCAATGGTCAACATCAACTATCTTAGTGTTCACCATAACTGTGTAAGATACAACTACTGTAAATAATTAAAATCAACTGTATATTCACTTAACTTGGAATGATCAGAATTTCTGTCAACAGTGAATAAAATTTAAAAGCTGGTGAGAAAAATCCATCTAATTGGTTCTTGTGAAGTTTAAATAATCTAACAGCTCACATTCATCCTGACCGTAGTACTTGGTCAAGTATATAATATTTTGCTTATAATCTAACAAATAAAGCTTGCCTGAGATCAGAGTGCAAAGATGGCCACATTAGTCAACCATAGAGGCCAAGCAGTGGTGGCACACACTTTTAATCCCAGCACTCAGAGGACAGAGACCAAAGAATCTCTGTTAGTTCAAAGCACACTGAGCTATATGAAACTGATCCAGACTAAAAGAGAAACAGCTCACACAGAGTACTTGCAGCGGCATGCCTTTAACACCAGCACTAAGGAGGTGGAGACAGGAAGGGATATGGCTGGGACGGGAGAGGACTATAATGCGGAAGGTGGGGGGATGTCTGAGGCAGCAGACTGAGCAAGCGGTCTGAGGTTTTGTAGGCAGAGTACTCAGTCTGAGGATTTGTGGGGACAGGCTTGCCCCTTTGGTCTGAGGTAGAGGTAAGAGCTAGTGGCTGACTGCTTTGCTTCTCTGATCTTTCAGCTTTCCTCCCCTAATATCTGACTTTGGGTTTATTATTATTAATATTGATTAGAATTCAATACTTAACAGTAAAAAGTGACATAAGATTAATATAAAATTTAGTACTGAACTAAAACCAAAGATATAAAATTACTGAATAAATTAACAGCCTAAAATAAGACTAGAAAAAAAATCAAAATTTTAGATTCTGATTTTCTTAAATTTGAATCTATATAACCAAGAGACTTAGAGCAGTACCAATATAATGTGCTGGCCTTGTAACAGTCCATGAGCTGAGAGGAAGGAAGTATTTGGCTCAGGCAGACACAAACTCAGGTAAGGAAGACTATAGATTGACTTCCCACATTCATTTCCTGCCCAGCTGGCTATTTTAGTGGCAACAATGTGGGTGTTGGGCTTGAGCCTTCCAAATAAAGTCTGCCATCTGGCAGCAAGGCTTGTGCTCCATATTGTAAGCACAACGGAACAGGTGATGGGGTGAGAGGTAGGGGGTGTGGTATGTATGATTTCAAATAAAGTTCAGTAGTTTTTCATGAATAAATACTTCTTTATTTCCTTTTGGCTATAGTAAGCCCTGAAATGTTTTGGCATGCGTTTCGAGTTCCATGGGTTTTTTGTTGTTGTTGTTGTTGTTGTGTGTGTGTGTGTGTGTGTGTGTGTGTGTGTGTGTGTGTGTATTACAAAATAAACTTTTTTTACTGACACAACTGTCTAAGGAAAAGGTCACTGAATTTTGCTTTTGGTCATGGTTGACTACACTGAATTCAGTAAAGTCTCAATTTTTTTTGACACATGACAGAATAAGTACTGGAAGTCATTAACTACTGTGTGAATGGTAAGAGAAAAACAGTCCTGATACCAAACTAATAAATAAAAGTGTTACTTTATAACAAAAGAACCAGAAGGACAGGACATCTTCATGTCATACTTACAGAATTTTTTAAACAGTCATCATCCACATCAAAATTCGATGTATCTGTTGGGCTACTAACTTCTGGAATATAAGGTGCTTCACAGTTTCGAATATTATCCCAATCAATTCCACTGAAAAATGGATGCTTCTTAAAGTCTTCTATTCCATTTTGGCCAAGCCGATGTTCTCGGCTACAAATGAGTCTTCGAATAAGATCCTTAGCATTTTCAGACACATCAGTCACTTGGGGTGGAAACTGAAACCTCTCCTACACAGACAACAATATAAGGTGTAAATGCAAACCCCCAGCATTCTTACAACATGGTGGTAAACTTGTTTAAACACATTTCACTTTGAAAAACATCTAGTATTTGATGGCACAGAGAATTGATACTGTAGGAAGATTTGGGGATAATGGGAAATAAATCCTTTTCCTAAAAGAATTTTAATTCTGTAAGTGACTTCATGATGGATGAACTATAAAAAGAGGTCAGTTGCTATAGGATCTTAAGCTGATATTAAAATGAGATGGATCTGACTAAAGTAGCAGAATTTAACTCAACAGTTCAAAAGAATGTAGATTATTGATAATGTCCAGATACAATATAAAATAACAGTTAATAATTAAATGCTTAAAAAATGTAACATGTATTTGGCACTATCCAAAGTGATTTACTTATTTAACCATTTAATCCTCACAATAATCACACTGGATAGGAACTACTAGATGACAGTCTTGTAAAGAGGAAACTGAGGGACACAGTCATTTTCTCAATGCTGTACAACTAATAATTGATAGGAAGGGTCTTGACCAAAACTCTCTCCAGACCCATGTAGTTAAAGCAGGATGCTACACACTGAAGTGACTTCCTTCTGAATGGTACACATGTGCTTACAACCTTCAACATTTCCCCATTATAACTACCTACAGTTCTAGCTTTGCAGCCTGAAGAAGATATAAAATCTCTAAAATAGACTTATATGCATAAAATACCAGAACCAATTAAGGAGTACAGATTATTCTATTTTTCTGGGGACATTCAGATTCACATTGAGGACTTTTGCAACTGTTCACAGTCTTTGTAACTGGACAGTTTTATTCAGTTCTTCACTGTCTATTTTGTTTCCCTTGGTGATGCAGAATGAGTTTTGTGATCTTGTTCCTGCATATAGGTGGATGCAGCCAGTGTTTTCAAATCATTAACACTGGGATAGATATTCTATATATACACATCTTTGTTCTAGATATTTCCATGAGGTTGACTTCTAGATCCTACCTTGCTCCACTAAAAGCTCTAACCATCATTTTAAGATGGCCGTTACCTGTTAACTTTATGACATGAAGTTACAATTTGTAGCCCTGACAATGGAACCTGAGGAGTGCTTCAGTTGCTGCCTTTGAGTACAGAATACAATTTTTCATTTGTCTTTGCTAGTTTGACAGAAGAATTTCAGTAAAACAAAACTGCAGTTGTCATGTGTGGGTCCATGGCTGGGTGTGTGTGCATGAGTGCAGAGCTGTCCGTATGAAGGTCAGGAGATAACTTTGTGGGGTGAGTTCTCTTCTTCCATCTTTCCATGCATTTCAGGGACTGAACTCAGGTCATCTGGCTTGCACAGCAAGCACCTTAGCTGCAGAATCATCTAGCTGGCTCCAAAAAATATCAATTTTAACTTTATTTATTTTATTTATTTATTTATTTTAACTTTATTCATTTATTACTAATAATGCTTATAATTGTTACATGCATGCTTGTCATGACTGTACATATTATATAGTAAAAACTAGTAAAAACTAACTACTTTTGAACCCTATTACTCAACTATAGAGACCAATGTTTCTATTTAGGAGCACTTCTAGACAAAATGTGAAAAAGTTAAAACTAATTATTTCACAGATGGTGATTACTAACAATTTTCCCCTACTAAGCAAAAGAATATGAGTTTTCATTGTTTTAAAAATATTTTCTCTTTACTATCATGTGACTTTAACTTACTATATGTATTTACTGTGAAAATTGTAAAAGAGTAAATATACTAACTTTGTGATTCATGATTTTTCCATAGGTCTCCACCAGAGACTCAGCATAGAATGGTGTTTCTCCATAAAGCATCTCATACATACAGACCCCCAAAGACCACCAGTCACACTCAGGTCCATATCTGCCTTTTCCATCTTCCATAGCTTGAAGGATTTCAGGAGAAATATAATCTGGAGTTCCAACTGCCACTGAGGATTGGACCTGAAGAAGTGCATATTATCAATATATCATAATATTCATATCAATATATCATAATTATCATATATTATCAATATATTATGTTAGAAAGATAATTTTAAATTAAAAACAGTTACTTGAGATATAAAGTAGATAGTAGTGTAAGATTTTTGTTATCTGAATTTAGTCTCCTTGTTTACAGAATAGAGTTTAGATGGCTTTTATGGTAACAGTTTTCATTACTCATCAGAACCTTTACTACAGCTGAATACATTTAAGGGAACAACATAATTTTAGTCATTACACTCCTTAACAATAAAATGAGTATTTCAATCATAACATTAGTATTATTTAATTTTGTTTTGGTTTGATGGTCAAAGACAAGGCCTTACTATATATTTGAGGCCAGTCTCAAACTCACAATCCTCCTGCCTCAACTTACCAAGTAGTAGAATTATATTATACTTTTATATTCGCTTTCTTACTGTTTTTAATATTTATCTGTGCAATCAATATATATACATATATATGTATAATAGAAATAAAATTTACAATTAGATATGAAGAGAACTACTCCTTCAGATTAACGCTGATAATTTTAAATTCCTATAAAGAAACCTAGAAAACTAAAGGTTGATTGTTGTAGATTAAGTCCTTAGTTGCACTGGACATGATAGTATACACCTTAAATATTAATACTGAGATGGATCTCTATGAGTTTGTGGCCAGCCTGGTCTACATAGCAGGATTCAGATTAGCTTTAGCCAAAGAGATTATATAGTGAGACCTTGTCTCAAAAAAAAAAAAAAAAAAACCCAAAATAAAACAAAAAAAAACCTTATTAGGAAAAATTATAAAAGGGAAGTATAAAACCAAAATTCTTAACTTTAAGATGTTGAAAATATAATTACACCAAGTTAAACAGATAAAAATAATAAATGCTCATTTTATTTTTAGTATCTGGAAGAAGTAGCTGTGCTATTTTACACTCCTACTGACAGTGCCCTGGGATCTCAATCATCCTCACCCTAGACAACACTTGCTGTTTTCTGGGTTGGTAGCAGCTATCCCACCAGGCTGCAGATGCTATTATGGTAGAATCACAGGCTTTCTGACTTATTTCTCTAATGACACGTTTTATGAAGCATCTTTTCATATGCGTACTTCTCATTTATAAATCTTCTTTGGGAAAATCCTCTTATTCTTCACAGGGGCTGTTTTTCTGTTGTTGAGCTTGGGAACAAAAGCTCCAGCAGAAACTACCCCTTACACTGAGCCTTCCACTAGAGTGATTAACTGATTAAGACTTCAACACCTGTGGGACCATTAGAGCACTGTAGGCCAGAACCTAATTATAATCTTCGGCTGTTCTTTACTTCTTCTTAGCACATAATCAGATAAGCCATTGGCAGACACTGTTCAGTCTGTATGTTGTCTGTTCATTCTGCCCACTATGTCATTTGATGCACCCAGTGTTTGAGGACAGAATTTGTCATTATGGGGTGGGGGAAGGTTGTAATCCTGTGTTATTCTCAAGAAATTTGCGTAATACAGCCATAAATATTGTCCCTTATGTTTTCTAAGAGCTTTTTTAGTTTTTACATAGTTCTTTGACCTATTTTGAATTGATTTCTACATGTAGTATAAAGTAAAATAAGCTGATTGTTTTGATTGGGAATGTAATGAAAAAAATTAAGTCTACACTTAAGTAAACTATAAATATTTTTTAAAAGCTAAAGAAAGGCATTAAAATATTTAAATGAGCAAGGCAGAGTAGCACATATCTTTAATCTCAGCATTCAGGAAGCAGAAGCAGGTGATCTCTGTGAGTTCAAGGTCAGCCTAGTCTACAGATTGAATTCCAAGACAGCCAGAGAGCTACATAGTGAGATCCTGTCTCAAAAATAAAATAAAATAAAATAAAAATAAAGTAAAATATGTTATCTTCCAAGGATAAAGAGAGTAAGAAAGATAAAATTGACTGGATAGAAGGTGACAAGGAAAACAAAAGCACTCATGCAAATACCAAGAAAAACCTACAATAATAATAGCACAGGCTATTGGACTAAGTCATAGGATCCAAGAGCAGATTAAAGAACCTGTCAAAGGACAGAGATTTAACACTGAAAAACACAAGTAAGATCAAATGAATAAACGAGAAAAAAATCAGTTAAATAATGTAAGATAAACAAAATGGAAGCACATAAATTGAAAGTGGTCAACAAATAAAAAAAAAAAAAAAACACAAGCCCTAATGTAAGTAAGACTATTTTCTGATAAACTACATCTCTGATAAGGTACATCTCAGCTAGCCTGGTGGCACAGGCTAGCTAATTCCAGCTATTCAGGAGGCTGAGGATGAAGGATCACAAATTCAAAGCAAGCCTGAGTAACTTAGTTAAGACCTAAGAAGTACAGTGTTTGCCTAGTTAGGCAAGAGGCTCCTATTTGAGGATCAACACCCATTACTCTGTCCTACCAAACAAAACACAGGAAGAACATAAAATCAAACAAACTTGTAAACATTAAAAAACCTGAATGAATTCCAACTTTAAAGCATGGTGGTCTGATAAGATACAGGGGAGTATTCCAATTTTTTTTTGGTATCTGTTGAGGTTTGTTATGTTGCCTTGTATGTGGTCGATTTTACAGAAGGTTCCATGTGGAGCAGAGAAGAAGGTATATTATTTCGTGTTTGGATGGAATGTTCTATAGATGTCTGTTAAACCCAATTGAGACATAACTTCTGTTAGTTCTTTTGTTTCTTTGTTAAGTTTCTGTATGGTGGTCCTGTCTAGAGGTGAAAGTGGAGTGTTTAAGTCTCCCACTATGAGTGTGTGAGGTTTTATGTGAGCTCTGGGTTTTAGTAGCATTTCTTTTATGAATGTTTTTGTATTTGGAGCATAGGTGTTCAGAATTGAGATTGTACTGACAGAAACCCTAATTTGGACACCATGTAAAGCAATACATGGTACAGCACGTCTATAACTTGAGTCTTCTACTGCAATATGGGAGGAAGAGGCAGGAAAACTCCCAGAAGCTACAGACCATCCAACCTGTTGTACACTGTGGTGGTGAAGAGACTTTGTCTTAAAAGTGGAAACTGAGGACGTAGATGTTCTTTGACTTCCACATTTACACACCCACATGTAAGCACATACACATGTGTAACCATACACACCATACATACACATATAAAAAGCAATAGAATCTGAAAACATAATCTTTCAGTTGAACAAGAACTTACGGATTTAGTCAGCAAATGTCAAATTGGAACACAAAACTAATGCTACCTAATCTTCACCCAAAACAGAAGATTCAATTGCTGAACACTGTCCCTGAGAACAATTACATCATTAGGAAAAAAGTACAAATAAAGATGGAGTTGTGGTTTTTTTTGTTGTTGTTGTTGTTGTTTGGTTTTTGTTGTGAAACTTATATTCTTTGTCACTCTAAAAACTTAGGAACATTTCAAGAATAATACATATTAGCTAAAAAAAGAAGCCACGACGCTCTCCAAGCACTGTTTTCAAGTTTGCTGTTACAAGCAGGTAAGATGCTCTGAGCATCTTGTTATGTGTGTGCCCCATGCTTTATGAAAGGAGCAGGAACACAGACAAATGGGGACTGGGGGACAGACAGAACAGAGAAAGAAGACATGGCAAGGGGAATGTCTATGGGCATAATAATTCATGTTTATTTACCGTTCCATCTTCCATCAGCTTCAGACAAGAACCAAAATCTGCTAACCGAATATGTCCATTCATATCCATCAATATATTGTCAGGTTTAATGTCTCTGAAAAAATAAATAACATTTGAGTTTTAGTTGGAAAATAATCAGGCAGCCTTTTTACATGAAAAAAAATTTCAACTTCTCTTTTAAAAGAATACTCTTTTAAAAATCTGGGTTTTATAGGTCCATCCTAGCTGTGATTCACATTAAGCTTTCTAAAGCATTTATCACTTCAGTTATACCTGGACATAAAAAGTACTCTGCTAACTCTAGTTGTGGGAAGGATACTTTGGGGGAAGGAAGCATTCTTTATTGCAAAGGCAGTCACACAGCACACAGATATGTCACTGCAGTCTGGTGGTGGCATTTTTAGCATATGTGCCTCACTTTTAAAAGTGCAGGGAAAGTAAGAGTCTCCTAAAGATATCATAATGGAACTTTGTGGGAGGGTTTGCATTACAGATTTCACTTCATTAAATACTTTTAGCTTACACAATTTGTTTCTCTTACACAATTTGAATGTATTACGTGTTGATTTTTCTAATTAAATATATATTTTATCCACTTCTCAAATTAGAATGTAGCTGATGACTTCTGAAATCTAAATCTACTTCTGTATTAGTAGTTCCATAACTAATATTGATTTCTTGCATCTTTGTTATTTTTTCCATTGTTGCTTGGTTGGCTTGCATTCTGAGGCATGATTTCACTCTGAAATTGTTGAGACAAACCTCAGTTCACCACGTCATCCAGACTAGTACTGAACTCCGGGCAATTTACTTGCTGTGGTCTCCAGAGTGCTGTAATTATAGGTGTTAACTACCACACCCAGCTTCTCTTGCATTTTTGTAAGATTAAAACTAGAACCTTGTTTAGGGCTTTGCATCCCATGTAGTTCCCTAAGTGATTGCGATCTTTCCACAGCTGCCCAGGTGGGTATAATCATCTACCCTGTCTACAGGAGAAGCAACTCAGACACCCTGAGCTTATACTCAAGGCCTCTGCCAGAATTTACAGGCATGCAGTCAGCCTTCAGATTCCATATGTTGTATTATTAGCAACATTCAAATTAGGCATATGTCTTTAGTGACAATTTACTAGGGACTAAACTAGTGAGTTTTAATGAGGTATTTGTGTTTTTAATAATTTCTAAAATAATATTTGCCTATTGCTCTTCCCTTATTTCTGTTATTATTAATTTTAATTAACTTCATTTCACCTTTTTCTTCTCTGTAATTCAAGCTAATTTTGCTTTCTTTCCAAGCTTCCTGAATTAAGAGACTTAATTCACTTTTCACCTCATTCCTTTTCCAATATTTCCATTAAAGATTAGAGGATTTCTTTTACTGCAGCAGTTTCTGGAGCTGTACCCCACAAGTTCTGATAAAAAACACTTTTATTTTCTCTTCATTATAAATATTTTGTAATTCCCATTATGATCGCTCCACCACAGCTTACAGAGAAGACATTTAGAACTAACTGCCTGTTACCTCAAGACTCTGGACAATCAGAAGTTTAAGGCCAACCTGGCCTACAGGAAAAAAAATAATAATTATTACACAAGGCTTCCCTGACATCTCAGAAAGAAAACATCTCAATTTATGAATCTCTATTCACCTTTAATGTCTCCACCACAATTATAATTTTAAACCCAGTGTTACTGTTTGGTTAACAGTTATCTCTCTTCTACACAGAAAGAGCTATGAAGGCCATAGAATATCTACTTTCCTCCTCACTGAGTCTGCAGTACCCAGTACAGTATGCTGTGGTATTTTGTTTATGATCTAATAAAGATTGCCTGAAGATCACAGTGCAGAACTAAACCACTAGTTAGCCACACACCTAGGTAAGAGCTAGCATGCTAACACACACACACACACACACACACACACACACACACACACACACACACAAAGCCACTAAAGCCATAGAGGACAGGCAATGGTGGCACACACCTTTAATCCCAGCACTCAGGAGACAAAGGCAGATGGATCTCTTGAGTTCAAGGCTACCCTGGGCTACATGAGAGTAAATCAGTCTAAAAGAGAAATAGATCACAGTACTTGGAATGACACGACTTTACTCCCAGCACTAGAAAGGAATATAAAGTAGGAAGAGACCAGAGCAATCTGAGGCAGTCTAGGCAGAAGGGAGTCTGAGATTATGTGGAGGAGACAGGATAGCCCTTTTAGCCTGAGGTAGAGGTAGGAGCTAGTGGCTGGCTGTTTTGTTTCTCTGACCTTCAGCTTTAACTTCAATATCAGTATCTGGGTTTTTATTACTCCTGTTACAATACAGAATGGTTGCTATGTTAATGATTTCCTAAACTCATGAATGTCCTGCAACTGAACATCTCAGAAGTCGAGAAGCTTCTCACGATGATAAATAGCAGCACTTTCCTTTCAGAAGCTAAAATCAAAGTTTAGAACTGGAGGGAACAGATTCATTTATTTCTCAATGAAGTAATTTTAATAAGATTTGGCGAGTTTATATAACTATCATTGTGTCTGCCACAATTTTCTTATATCCCTATGCTGGAGAAGTCTATTGCTTCCAGTTTTCCCACTAAAGACAACACTGCAACAATACTTCATAAAGAAAAGACTGTGATTAGTGTTCTCATAATGTAAACTAGTCACATTCCAGATTATTTCCTTATGATAAATTCATAGGTGATTTTGATAAGATACATCGAGCTTTTGAAGAAAACAAACAAATGAACTATCTTTGCCAGGAGAAAAAATACAACTATGGTGTCAAAACTTTGTCAACAGTAAAAGAGTAAGCAATTTCTCATTACTTTAACCTTTTTCAATCTCATAATTAAAACAGTAGTCATTTCTTTGATTACGTGTGATGTTAAATATTTTATTCGTACTTATACATTACTATGTTGCTTCTTTTATTCATTTATTTGTAGCAATTAATTAACCTATCACTTACATATTAAGGTTTTCAACTGCCCTATGTTTTCAAAATACTGATATGTTCCTTTCTCTTACAACCTCCTAACAGATTAGTTCCCTATTTCTCAGTAAATACCTTGTTTCTATTTTCCTCTATTCTTTGTTTGCCTCTTATTAGTTACTCCTTCACTTCTTTACCCCCAGAACAAATTCCTAGAATAAATAGAGAGCAGATAAGCCTGGCCATCTTGATTACATAAAACTATGACTTCCTTCAAGAGAAAACAGAAGTGAAGTCAATGAGGACTAGGTGCAGGTCTGCAGCTGGGAATGTAGGGGCTAATTCATGAATTTTCAGTGTTAATTTTTCTTTCAAAAAAATTTAGCCACAAATTCCAGTTTTCCTACTTAGTGTGACTTCTACCCTCAGAGTACTAGGCCATTTGACAAGATGACGGAAACTCAATAAAAAGAGAAAAGAAGAAACAGTTGTTAAGTGTCATTACATCTGGAAGCTCCACGAGCCTCCTCAACTGTAAGGCACCAACTGCTGCACATGCAAGGGGCAGAGTCACAAACTTCACTGTTCCTGTCTCTAACTTACTACGTCAAAAGGGGCCATAAATGTGTCTACCTGAATTTTTAAAATTCATATTCAGGGGCTGAATTTGTGGCTCAGTAGTATAGCATTTGTCTTTGTAGTATAGCACGTATCTCCCAAACATGACACATCATTTGATTTACAAGAATACTTGAAATGCGATTATCTAATATTTGGTACATATACAAGGAAGGGAAATAGAATAAATGTATTGGTAAAGAAATGTAAAAACTAGAGACAGTTACACAAGCAGACTATATTTTGGCTCACAGGGCCCTGGGTACCATCCCCAGCACACAAAATAACTACACAAAAAATGAGTGACTTAATTCAGAGTTTTGGTCTCAAGCTATGGATCAGTGGTAGAAACCCCTGGATCTATTCCTAGAACAGGAAAAAAATCAGGCACTGAAAACTAGATTCTAGTTTTAAACCTCTTAACTAATAAATAAAATACAAAAGATCCAAAATTAATAATTTTCTTACATTATATATATAAGGAGCAGACTATAAAATTTGAGGGAAAGAATGAAAGATGAAATTAAAACCACCATACATGATTAAATAAAACGTTCCACAAGAACCAATTAAACAATTCCAACATGTATAACAGTGGTAATACTACATATTATGTACAAATAGAAAACAAATCTCTTACTCTCTCATCTTTGAATCCCCTTGTCTCTATAATAAAAATCTCCATGTGTAGATAAGACACACTCTTCCCTATGCCCCCCCAAGCAAAAAAATAGAAAAATAAAGCTACAATAATTAACAGGCAAAAAACTCACAAGTAAAAGTGAGAAAGCACAGAAGAGAAACCTTGGAACACTCAGGCCTAAATGAAATGTCTCAATCAAATCCCTCTGGTGATATTTTATGATCTAACAAAGCTTCCCTGAAGATCAGAGCGCAGAGCTAGCCACACTAGTTAGCCACAGAGGCCAGGCAGTGGTGGCACACACCTTTAATCCCAGCACTACGGAGGTGGACATAGGAAGAGACAGAGAGGAATACAAGGCAGAGCAGTCAGTCTGAGAATGCAGTCTGAGGACAGGATTGCACCTTTGGTCTGAGCAATCGTAGAGGTAAGAACTCTCTAGTGGCTGGCTGCTCTGCTTCACTCCCTGATAGCTGACTCTGAGTTCTTATTATTAAGACCAAAGAGTACTTGTGCTACACCCCTCCCCCTTCAGGGTTCAGGAAAGCCCATAGAAGAAGAGGCAGAAAGAATGTAAGAAACAGGGGGGGGTGAAGGACACCAGGAGAACAAGGCCTCTAAATCAGGGATGCTCAACCTGTGGGGTCAAATGACCCTTTCACAGATGTCACCTAAGACCATTGGAAAACAGAGATATTTAGATTACAATTCACAACAGTAGCAAAATTACACTTATGATGTAGCAACAAAGTAGTTTTATGATTGGGAGTCACCACAACATGAGGAAATGTATTAAAAGGTCACAGCATTAGGAAGGTTGAGAACCACTACTCTAAATCAACACAATCAAAACTAGAATGAAATTACAGACTGAGCTAGCATGCACAGGGCCTGCACAAGGGCCTCTGCAAATGCTACGGCTTCCAGTTCAGTGGTTTTTATCAGATTGCTGAGGTGTGCAAACATGTGGGTCTGTTTCTTGTGCCTTCTCTTCAGCTCTTTCCCTTCTGTTTGTTTTGTTCAATTCCAATGTATTTATCTTATTGTATTTTATTTTATTAGTACCCCTTAAAAGACTGTTGTTTTCTAAGGAGAAATAGAAAGGGAGTGGATCCAGATGGGAGGGGAGATGGGAAGGACTAGGAACAGAGGGAGGAAAAACCATAATCAGGATATATAATGTTAAGGGGGGGAAAATCTATTATCAATAACAGGAAAAAAGAAAGTTGCCACCATAATTTTATAAAATGGAAAACAAATATACACTAAGAGAAAAGAAAGTAAATGATAGCTATTGTAATTTAAGAAAAGCAGCACTAGAGAGAAAGATGCCAGGAGACAGGGTTCAAGCAAGGTTTGTTGTTTGTTTTTTTGTTTGTTTTGTTTTGTTTTCTTAATTAGGGAAATGGAAAGATGGGAGGTGGGCAGGGCCCTTTTAACAGGAAACATAGTGAATGTGCCCAGTGGTGCTCTTAGTGGCAGCAGCTGAGGGAGTATCCTGTTAGCACTCCAAAGGCAAGCCAGTACAGATGACTGAATACTAACATCCTTCCCTTTTCATTTATCATAAACAGATGAGGCATTAGAAAGGGGTAGCAGGTGAGGTGGGAATGAGGACACCATGTTCCTGTGTTCCCAAGACTACTTCCTGCTGACCTTGGGGGCGCCGTTCATCTCTGGGGAACCTGGGAAAGCTGGGGTGCTAGTCACATCCTGGAGTAGCTGGCTGTTTCGCTTCACTGTCCAGGCTCTGTGGAACCTTCAAGGTGCTCCAGGACCTGACAAAATGCCAGTCTCGGTGGATCCAATTCGACTCCCGAGTGCTTAAAGCACCTGATCCTTTCCCGTTACCACAGCATCACCTGACCTTGCACCTCCAGCTCTGTGGGCAAGAGGGGTAGTCCTGCAAAAGCAGCTGGTTAGGAATGGTCAGTGGGTCTCCAAAAAACACCCCAATGGGAGCAAGGAGGTGCAGATAGTGACATGCTCTCATGAGTAAGGCAGAGAAGTAAGACCCAAGCGTCTGCAGTTCCTAACATCCCAGGAATTCAGAGAGGGTTGATTCTGAGACAGGTACAGGCCACCCAGTGAGCCATCACTCAAAGGGTGGAGGCCAAGGGCTCTGAGCCCGAGAGAGACACAGCCACGTGGCACCGGGACTTTGAGAAAAGCCAGGAAGCGAGGAAAGGACTATGCTCCAGAAAGGAAGCCTCACATCCAGGGAAATGGCCAGAACAGCAGCAGAGACCCAATGTTGGTACTGAATGGAAGGCAAAGCCATCAGCGAATGAAAAAGCAGATTTGTTGCAGGTGGGAGAGAGCAGATCTACTGAAGGTGAAGCAGCTGGGTAGCGTCCCAGCATGAAGTGATTACAAAGTGCTGGGAAGCAGATTTTTGGGGGGCTTATTCCACATGAGTGAAGCAGGACAAGAGCCCATGGCTTTTATCAAGCAAGGAGTAAGCCAGAAAGGCACACCCCACCTTGGTGAGTCATCAATAGAGGGGCAGAGCCGAAGGACCAGAAGGTCCTAGACTGGCTCAGGCCATGGGGGAGTGGGGTTGTCACGCAAAAGGTGGGGGCCAAGGGCTCAGAGCCTGCGAGCCATGGTTACCTTGTACAGAAACTTAAGGAGGCCAAAAGGCCACGCTTGAGAGACGAGAGACAAGAGACGACAGGAGATGAGTCCTCACTCGTGGGAATAGCCCGAGATGGGGAAGGTGGGGTGGCTCACCAGTCATGACGATTTTGGATGGATGGACCCAGCGATCTGGAGAAGCGAGGCTATCATATGTGAACTGGGTTCCAAGGTCCTGGTGTGCCTCAAACTGCCATGACAGCCTTTCCCCATTAGGGAACCAATGTTGTAATTTAAGAAAAGCAGTGCTGGAGATAAAGATGCCATGAGACAGGGTTCACGCAGAGGGGTTTTATTAGGGAAAGGGGAGGGGGAGCAGCAGAAGAGAGGAAAGAGGGGTAGAGAGAGGGAGAAAGAGAAGGATGGGAGGTTCACAGGACCTTTTTAAAAGGGAACATAGTGAATGTGCACAGGTGGTGCTCTTAGTGGCTGCATCTGAGGGCATATCCTGTCAGAACCCCAAGGATGGACCAGTACAAATGCCTGAACACTAACAGTTGTGTATAAGGTTGGAGAAAGTGAGTAACCTAACACAATACATTATTTTCTTTACATGAATACTTGAAATGTGATTATTTGGTACTTGGTACATATTAATGGAAGAAAATAGAATCAAAGTATTAGCAAAGAAATGTAAAAATTAGAGGCACTTACACAAGCAAAGTATTTCTGGCTCAGCAATAAGCAGCATTTATAAAGTCTCAGTCTCAATCATATTATCACTACAGGGAAGCATAAAGAAGTGGCAGATGAGTGAGAGCAGGCCTAAGGAAAAGTAGTGTAGGGTAAGAGCCAGTCCTCAGACTGTTGAGGAGAGCCCCTAAGAGTCCTTATAACTACCTATAGTTCTTAAGTCTTGAAATATCTGAAATTAGATGACATGATACCAGACACATGGGAATAAATAGTAGAAGGACAAAACTTCAGAGAAACTAGATTTGACTGCCACCACAGAACAAGCCTAAGAGAGGAGCTACTTTTCAATATTATCACTGCTTTACTAACAGTATTGTACATACATACTTATGGAGTATGGTGTGGCATGTTCATTCCTATATCTATCTCCTTCAGAGTAGCACAGCCTCTTCCCAATTCCTCATCCCTGTCTTGGAACAGCCCATATGTACTGAACAACTGATGTAGAAAAATAAAGATCTAACAATTATGACCAAGTTAGCAATGATTCAGAAGGCCACAAACCCTCTAGAATTGCAAGTAGTGCTAACTGAAGCTTTGGCTTGCAATTGTCTGACTTCTTTTTCCACCCAATTCTGGTTCTTTTATGGGTGTTAACTCCTAATGAGCATTCCCACAACACATAAGGACTCAGTGTCTGCTTCTGGAGAACACATAACTGGTAAGTACAATAACAGGACAACGAATTACATTTTCTGATATAGGAAAAAAAAACAAACCAAAACAAAAAAACGACATTTCTCTACAAATGCTATTAAAACAGCACTGGTCTGTTAATCTGATCCCTGATTGTGCTTTACTCTAAATTAACAGCATTATCTAACATTATTAAAATCAAGGAGAGAAGAATAATAAAATTGCAATTGTGAGTCCTGAATGTGAAACAAATTATAAGGAGAAAATGAGAGTACAGAGAAATAAGCTAACTCTGGTCTTTGGTTTGGGGGCTAAGGATGCATTTTTAAAAATACATTACATTCTAAGACTGTATACAAGCTACTACCTGAGAACTGCAATTGCAGTGGCAGTGGTGGCAGTGGCAGCATAGTAATGATAGACAGGAACATGAAATTATTGTTTCCCCAAATCTGTTCAATTTCCCTTCAAAGACAGATTTTATTGGCAAAAACACAATATGTTGACACCCTAAAGATCTTAAACTGTTTGAGAAGCCTTGTCTTCTTGTGGGATTCATAACAGTGTGATCAGGGGCTGACTCTTCTGCCTACTTTTGGGATCCCTTTTTCCTCCTACTGGGGTGCTTCTTCCAGTCTTAATATAAGGCTTAATATATTTTGTTGTAAAGGACATTTTGTGAGAAATGTAAATAGATCACACACACTATTCCACTGTAAAGACACCAAAGCCCCCTACAGACCCCTTCCCGCACCAGTTAACTGCAGCTACTTATCAAACGCACCTATGATTCACTCTAGTGCATCCTGAAACTCTAGTGTAGACAAGGACTCCCCTCTCACTCCCCGAAAAAGTGATTATTTGAGAATTACAACCTGCCAAAAGGAATGGTCACTACTAGTTTGCTGGTCTTCTAGGCCTTTTTAGTAAGGGAGTGGGGTTGTTTTCAACGATAAAATGCTCTATAAGTTCATGCTGATACCGCAAATTCAAAACTACAGGATTTTCAGTTACCTTCTTTAATATTACTTCACATTACATTCACATATATTACTTCACATTATATCACTGTTTCAATTACCAAAAGCCATTTGAAAAAGATTTGCATAAATTCTCCCAATTGTTACAACTTTATTGTAGCTGCTAATACCTTAGTCTTCCCTTTTGATCTTTTTTGTTGTTGTTGTTTCACTTAATAAGTAAATAATAAAGACCACCAGTCCTTATTCTGATTGGTTGTGAGCTGATGGGAGATGTCATTCTGTAAATATGTTTCTCATACTGGTTAATGAATAAAGCACTGTTGGCCAATAGGAAAGCAAGATAAGCGAGGCTAGGAGGAGAGAGGAAGGAGTAGGGAGGAGATCCAAGATGGAGGATGGAGAGAAAAGAATGCCAGCCCCTCTCTCTCGTAAGAGGAGACAATGTGGAAGTACTTAGATCAATAGAAATGGGTTAATATTTAAGACAGAGCTAGCTGATAAGAAACTAGGAACTGGCCTACAGCATTATATCAAATATAGAGTATCAGTGTGTTATTTGGTGGCTGGCGTAGTAGTGGGCCCAGGCCAGCAGGGGAAAACCTTACTCATAACATTATGGCGTCCAATGCGGACTGAAGAACGTCCACTTAAAACTTTAAAAAAAAGCTTAAAAAGGATTTTAGAAACAAAAGGACAGAGACAAGCAAGACTTCTTTCTTGGTAGGTCTCTGTTTTGCTAGAGACAAGCAGAAATTTGTGCGGCTCCTTTAAGGGAGGTTTCCTGACTCAGCATAAACAGCAAAAAAAAAAAAAAAAAAAAAAAAACAGCACAGCTTTTAAAGAGCTCTGCTAACAATGTAATGGTGTATGTGAGAGCTGGCAATGGCAGTGACCACATCTCCAAGCTGGCAGCATGCTGCTGGATGTCAGTGTAGACCAAGGCAGTGAGCACAGCTCTCAGTTCTGGCAGTAAAAAGTACCCCCTGCCATCTTGGATAGATCACAGCTAATACTGCTGTGGCTTTCATTTTAGTAATGTTGTTGTTTACCAGATAAAAGACTCATGGCCACAAAAAAAGATAAACATTTGCAGTAAAGACAGATTCAGATTAAGAAAAACTTCTAAAGGTTTACAGTGTGTTTTAAAGTATATGTAGGCTTGGGAGAGAAAAAGAATCAGGATAAAATGGACAACTGAAATAGAGTAGCTGTGTGTGGTGGCACACGCCTTTAATTCCAGCACTCGGGAGACAAAAGCAGATCTCTATAATTTCAAAGTAAACCTGGTATACAGAGTTAATTCCAGGACAGATAAAAAGTTACATAGGTAAACCCTGTCTCAAAAAAAAAAAAAAAGAAAGAAAAGAAAAGAAATAGAGTAAAAAAAAAAAAAAGCCATGTAAAGATGAAAAGTATCGAGAAAATCTGGATACTGTACGGTATTATATTGTCCTTGTATCGTTTGACTGCTGAGGAAACAACAACTGTTAAAGAAAATGCTGGATTAGTTCAATTTATATATTTTAAAAATGCTTTGACTTTAAAATTTAAGTCTAATGACAGGTTACTGGGGAAAAATATTTCTATTTTTGTCCATAGAAAATAAAAAGCTGTGGATTCCTTCCAGACTAACATGATTTGATCAAGCAAGACCCCCTGAAGCATTGTCCCTGGGACAAAGCAGCCTTGCAGGCTACAGCCAAGATTTCTGTGTCTTCTTAGGATTCCCCATGACAGTGCCCCCTACCAGCAGGAAGCAGTTTGGAAAGAATGACTCCCAAATTCCAAAATATTGTTTATAAATGTTTGTTTTCATTTAAATGGGGTGGTTATAAATGGTTAATGACCACAACCAATCTTTTTAAAGATAAGAAGGGGATTATGGTATAGATATGAATACTTTGTTTTGGAATTTTCATTTACTGATACAAATTTAATGTCAATTTTGTGATATGTATATTTCTTCTCTTATTTATGTATTTTGTTTATATAGCTCATTTAGAAATGTAATGTATAATTCAATATAGATTATAGATAGTTATCTATGATAGTCAGAACTTACAGTTAAGTTAGTTAGGATTTCTAGATATACAGAGATATATTTAAGATGAATAGGCATTCTTCAAACCTTTCAAAGACCTACATAGAATATGGCATTTAATATCATTTAGGATTTTTCTTAACAGTGAGGCACAACTGCTCCTGGCAACACCACCTGCCAGTCAGAAAGGAAGATGGACATCAAAGAAACACATCATGGAGTTTGCTTTCAATACAGCAAGACTAGCCATTTGGACAAGATATGCTCTTGTCTGGACTATTTGACTTTATGATGTATAAACTGGACATGCAGGATCCACAGGAAAGTGACTGCTGAAACAAGATGAACAGTGCTGTGGGGTTCCTGCTTCATGGAAGAGTCTGCCAGACATTCTGCAGGACACAGAGAAAAGTGACTGACAAACTGCCAGTACAGGTGGACCGTTTAGTTTCCTGCTCTGCTGAGGAGTCTGCCACACTATGGCCTATGAGCTGAAGATGGAACATTACAGAAGAACTCTGGGTGACTGATCAGGCAATGAGTTGTCTCTGTCATTCTAGAGTTTATATATTATCCTTCTGTGGTCTCTGAAGGAATTGAAGACAGATAGTTATGGTAATAGTTTTCCTTAGTTAGGATTAAAGATAAGTTACATATAGGACTTTAGACTCACAAAGATAGGATAGATGATGGAATATTTTCTTTAAGTCTTACTAAATATTAATGAACTAAATATTGTTAACTGTGATTCTTATTTGATAACTGTTGATATATTTTGCTATGTTAAGGTTAAAACCTTTCTTTTATTTTAGACAGAGAAGAGGAGATGATGGAAGATGACATTCTGTAAATATGTTTCTCTTATTGGTTAATCAATAAAACACTGTTGGCCAATAGGAAAGCAAGATAGGTGGGACTAGTAGAGAAGAAGGAGAGAGGAAGTAGTAAGGAGGAGTCAACGTGGAGAGACTGGAGAGAGCAGAATGCCAGCTCCTCTTTCCGGTGAGATCACGTGGAAATACTTAGAAATACAAATGGGTTAATATTTAAGACAGAGCTAGCCAGTAAGAAACAAGTAACTGGCCAACAGAATTATATCTAATACAGCATCTGTGTGTGTTATTTGGAGCTGGTGCAGCAGTGGGACAAGACCGGCACGAAAAACTATTCATAACAGTGAGCCTAGCCTTTAACCTCTGAGCCATCTCTCCGCCCAAGACCACCAGCCCTTATTCTGATTCAAGTAAGCTAAAAGGAAGAATTCATTCGAACAACATCTCTTAACTTCTCTAACATTTCTGCATGGCCTATTTACACCTGCAAATCTGTCTTGTTCACACTTTTATTTTTTGGATATCATAAATACTTAATGCATTTTTTGGTCACAAAACTTTGTCACTGTGCCAGGTGTTGGTGGTACACACCTTTAATCCCAGCACTTGGGAGGCAGAGGCAGGCAGATCTCTGTGAGTTTGAAGTCAGCCTGGTCTACAAAGAGAGTTCTAGGAGAAGCTCCAAAACAATACCACATCTCAAAGAAAAAAACAAAAACAAAAACAAAACAAAACTTTGTCACTGCAAATTTAATAATAAACTTAATTTTTTATTTTTCTTTCCCACATAAGCCACTTGCTCTCCCACTCCCTAGTTTTCCTTTTATTTAAAGGTAAGTAATTATGCTTGAATTTATGGTCCATGTGGCCCATTATGTTACAGTTGCTGTATATGGCATATATTCACTCCTTGAGTATCTCAGCTAGCATTTCCTTTAAATGAGCACGTGTTCAGAAATATAATAGAGAAAATAGTGTTTACAGATAATTTTACTATTCACTGCTGTTTTTCCTTCCTGAATGCCCAGGTTTACTTCTGTTATCATTTCCCAAATTCTGAAGTATGCTGTTGAAGATTTCTTGTGAGGAAACAGCAGCAAAATGAACTCTGGAGTTTCCTTCAAGTGAAAATAGCTTTTTCTACAGTTACAGAAGGAAACTGCCATTGACTATGAAGTCTTCAGACAGTTTTCTTGTCCTCAATCATCTACAGATACTTCACTGTCAATAGCTTCTGTGGCTTTGAAAAGGTGTCTGAAGCCATTCATCTGCTTTCTCCAAACGTAAACCAACTCTAAAGATGCCTTTGTCCTCTGTACTCCACAGCTTGATCATGCTGTCCTAGTTGTAACTGCTCCAATTTTAATTTTATAAATTTGCCTTATTTTTCCCAACATGAAAACTTTGGGTCTCTTAGTCTTTTCTGAATGAAGTTAGTTCCCATGACTTATACTGAATTCCCACTCCTGAAATTCTTTAGTATATTTTTCTTCAAAATGCTGTATTTTTCTCCCTTAATGATTCCATGAGGGATGAAGTCCCATCACCCTACCTCACCCTAACCTCATAGAAACATTTTTTTAATATTTAAAGAAAAGAAATTAGTGTTTCTGAAATCCCATAGTGTCTACTTCACTCTAATTCAGTTTTAAAGCACTGTCTACTTTCTCGTATTATCTTCTGGTGTAAAGTCTGCATCCTGGTGCTGTACCTCAGTGGTGGTGCATTTATTGACCTAACATGCTCTAGGTTTTATCCCCAGGAACAGGATTTAACAACAACCAACAACAACGTTAAATCTGCCATAAGTTCAAAGTAGTTTCTAAGAGGTCCTAGTGTCAATACAAAATGTGCGACCAGCCTGGGAAATAAGATAAGAACAGGGACCAGGGTAAGATTGTAGTCAATGATCTACACACAGTATCAGCTATTAAAGTTCTGGTGCTAGAATCAACACTGTGATCATATATATATATATATATATATATATATGTAGAAGATGTATATATATATATAAAAAAAATATATATATATATATATATATATATACCTATGTGCTGTTAAAAAACATCACAAAATTCCCCTAGTTCTTCCCTTCTGGTCATCTAAAACTAAAGAGTGTGGTAGCCAAATACAATGTTTTAACTACATCCAGCTTGTTTCTCTTGGTTATTCTAGTTAGATTCTGTCTTTGATAAATGGCACTGTAGCTGACAATCTGAACAGTAACTCTGGTGATTTAAGTTAATATGTTTAGAAACAATGGGTTTTTCTTCAACCTAAAATCAGGACTTACTTTACCAAGACCCAACAATATCAACCTGAATCAGACCACATGACATTGCTAAGTCATTAAATATAAATCTATGGCAATGTCTAAACTCTGAGCTGACAGATTAATGAAAATAAAATATTTTATGATTGCCAAAATAGTATGTCAATAAATATAAGGGGAAGATATAACCAGTTTGCTAAAAGCACAGGAAAAGATGGATATATTTCATTCTTGGTCAAGTTATAACTTTAACATTCAAATGATAAAAGAGGGTCCAGGCAATGACTCAGCAAGTAAAGGCTCCTGCCACAAGCCTAACCACCTGAGTTCAAGCCCCATGACCCACATGGCAGAAAGAGAACCAATTCCCACAAGTTGTCTTCTGTCCTCCATGCAAATGCCACTCTGCAGGGTCACACTCCCACATATTTATCTATCTATCTATCTATCTATCTATCTATCTATCTATATTATCTATAATATATATCTATATATATATTCATAGAAAATAAATAAAATAAACAAGACATAGATAAACAAAATGTAATATGAATAAATAAATGAAATGTAATAAGAATGTTTTTTAAGTAAAATGATAGTCACCTGATACATGACACCCAAGGTAGTCCTCTGACCTCCACACCCTCATAATCAGTATACATGTGCACCACCACCCACTGTGAACACACACATACCAAATAATTAAATAAACTTCAGTTGTCTTTCTCTACATATATCTTATTTTCTTTGGCCTTTTCCCCTTACCTAAAATACTTTAATCTTTTGAAATATCTTCATTCTGATGTGGACATGGATTCTTCCAACAAGTTTTCCTGAGTCATTTGTTTAATGGCCCTTCATTCTGAATCTCAACAATGTTTAGGAACATGGTTTTCACAAATTTTTTTAAAATCTGCTTTTACTCTCTCTTAATTCAATTCTATTGTTAGTTCTACCTTGAAGTAGCTCCTCAAAAAGAGGGAGGAGTTCATCCATTCCCACCATGTATCTGACCCAAGAGATTAGTCAGAGTAATAGGAAAAAAGTACAGGCTGAATTTATGAAATCTAAAAGGATACTTAAAATGAGATAAACCTATGTCCAACTTGAAGACAACAACAAAACGGTCATAAATAGTAACTTAATAGATGCCAAGGTACAGTCTAAGGTCTGTAGCACCATATTTAGTAGTCTCATAATAAAGACCATGCTAGCACATGCCTAGTATCCCAGCACTTGGAATCTGATACAGGAGGACTGGGTTCCAGTCGTAGCTACATACATTAGTGAGATCCTGTCTCTAGATAAATAAATAAATAAGTCTAAATTTCATTGCACTGGTTTCTTCCCAGCACAGCAGACCTTGACTATCTCAGTATCTCTCTCTTCCTCATACTTTGCACTACTCAGTGAAGACTCGTTCCCTGGTAACCTCATGAGATCCTACTTTCTTTTAAACCACTATATGTTCTTTGATATTTTATTATACTTTAAAAATCCTATATTAAAAACTATTTTGTAAATAGACCTACTTTTTTCATCTAATAATAAATGGTATGTAATACACACAGGAAAAAAAAAAACCCAAGTTTCCATTTTTTTTTTTTTTGTATTGTTTTGTTTGAAACAGTGTCTCAAGTAGTCCAGGTTGACCTCTAACTCACTCCACAACAAAAGTAGGTTTTGAACTCCAGGTCCTCCTGCCTAAACTTCTCAAATGCTACAAGTACAGGTATATACCACCATGCCTAACTCATGTAGAAAAAAGTATAAGTGATAAAATATTTGATACTTTATAATAAGATTATGTAATAAACACCAGAACTACCAGCATCTTTTAAACAAAAAAATCCCTTTTTATGTCTATGTAATCCTGTAAGGTCTTTTCCTCTGTGTGTGTATACATTTGAGTATGTCCATGTGGGTGTGTGTATGGGAGGTCAGAGGTAAATGGAGGGTGTCTACCTTACTTCCTGATACAAGGTCTCTCCATGCACCAGGAGCTCATCAATCTGGCTAGACTAGCTGGCCAGCCATCTGTCTCTAGGGATCTGCCTTTCTCTACCCCAGTGCATATATGCTGCCATGTCCTGATTTTACATGGTGTTTACATGGGAACCAAACTCAGAGCCTCATCCTTGAGTATCTCCCCAGCCCAAGTACTTTCTTGAGAAAAATAAACTATATATAACAAGTCTATAATTTATGGCCTAGAATTCTAACATCAGTATGTAAGAACCAACTAAAAGGAAACTGACTGCTGCATACTCCCTTTGGGAAGGGAATTACATGAAAATTCAGTTATGAATATGTTCAAAATCTTCCACAAACATGCTGACTGCAAGTAAGCATATGTAGATAGGATCTATGTACATGGACTAACAAGCAGACATATCAGTAATACAAATAAATAGTAACACAAAACCAAAACAATCTCAAAATAAAGCATTTGTAAATGAGGATTAACTAAGACCATAATTAATAATTTGGCATCAACAGAGCTGTTTTTAGATATAATATCTTAGCAGGCAGATGGAATGGCAGATCAACTAACTCACCTGTGTACATAGTGGAGCTGATGGACCGAGTCAATGGCTATCACCATCTCAGCCAAGTAAAACCGAGCCATGTCTTCAGGCAATCTATCTTCAAATTTGCTGAGCAGAGTAAGCAAATCCCCACCAACATAATAATCCATAACCAGGTACTGTGAACAAACATAAAATGTACTCAGTAAATAATTATGATAAAAATTAACATAATGCATCCTAGAGTCAACTAGGACTAGGTTGAATACTTATGAAGGTTCATTTTTTTGTGTGTGTGATAACTCATATTTAAGTATATAAAATAATTATCATTAATAATAGTAAGATTACTAAATTTCATAAGCAATGAAACAAAATTTTAAAAGTTGTTATAAAAGACAAGATTATAATATTTGCTGCTTTTTGTCCTTGGCAAGAAAATGATAGTATCATTCACTTCCAGAATGGATTTTTCTCACATATATATATATATATATAAACAGAAGCATACCCACTTTAGACCTATCTCTCTCAGTGAGAGAGAGAGAGAAAGGGAGAGAGAGAGAGAGAGAGAGAGAGAGAGAGAGAGAGAGAGAGAGAGAGAGAGAGAGAGAGAATATGTGTATCAAAGCAACTAATTTTATATCTTTAAAACCTAGGAAATTAGGGAAATTATACTTCATTCCTGGTCTACAGATAACTTCCTGTGTTTAAGAGGCCTAATATTTAACTAGCTCTACCATGAAGCTTATAACAAGTTAATGCAATGTAATAAAATTCTATAATGTTATCAAGTTACAAGAAATAGAGTTGTGGAGAAGAAAATTCATCTCTTAATTTACAAAAAAATTCAGTGAGGACCATAGCAAGAAAAGACTTTAAGGTACAAAAAACGGTGCAATTAAAATAGACCCATACATATGTACAGAAAGTCATACAACACAACTCATTCTTTACTATATATTTACAGAGTGCCACTTGGAATTGTTATGTACCAAACCCTGAGGATATGTCCATGGGATAAAGAGATGGAAGGCCCTACACCAAGGGCTTTTTCCTTGACACAGCAAGCTATTCTTATTACACCAGACTCATAAAATAGCTGAAGATACCACTAAAGTTTTTAAAAGAATTATTACTTCATTTTTTTCTAGTGATAGTCAGCATTCAAAATGAGGTTTCCAAAGCTATCTTTTTAAGAACCTTTATCCACATACTATTCTCTGCTTCCTTTTCCTACTCAAACTCCAAGCTTATCCCTCCCCAACTATCAATGTACTTTTACTTAATGTCTTCCATGATAAAGACAGAATAAAAACTGATAAACATGGAAGTAATCCTACATTTTTCTTGCTTCCTAAATTGAGTTCACAGTCTTCCTTTACTTCATTCTTAGAAGTAAACTGGCTGCTAATAAAGACAGAATCCATCATGTTGGGGAGCAAAAATAGGAAGAAAATCCACAAAACTCTCATGAGAAAAACAGATGAAAATGAACCGTACCTTCAATGGTAGTCTGTCATTACAGAGACAAGCTACTAGAGTATGTTGATTAGCTGCAAGTCTTTCTTTGGATCTATTTTCAACAGACAGAATTCAATCACTAAGGTCTTTTCGAGGCTATTACCTACTAATTCTGTATGTAATCTATTGCTCTCCCTATCCACTAACAGGTTCCTAATTCAGACCACTGCCTTTGTGATGGGGGCAGTCCTTCTGTGTATTTGTTTCTCTTATTGGTTAATGAATAAAACATTGATTGGCTGATTGGCCAAACAGGAAGTGATGTATGGGCAGAAACTTGCCACTAGCTAACCATAGAGGTCTGCAAGTCTGTAGAGACAGGAAGTGATGTAGCTGGGCAGAACCAGGATAAAAGCAGGGACAATCAGAAAATTGCTCTCTTCTCTGCAGAAATGCTTAGCAGTCACCATGTGAGCTGCCAAAGGATTTAGAGGTCCAAACCCTTCTCCAGTAGATAAGACCACGTGGGAAAACTTAAGATTAATAGAAATGGGTTAGAAATTAAGACAGAGCTAGCCAATAAGAAGTCCTAGGCATCAGCCAACAGTGTAATAGTGTCTGCATGTTTGAGGCTGACAAGGTTGTGGGACCAGGCTGGTGGGAAGAACCATTCATTACACCTCTCTGTGATATTTACTGCTACAGACTTAGAATAATTTTTCACAACAATGGAAAACAGATTCCAGAACTAGAAGAACAAATAAATTCATTCACCAATTCTATAAACAATTTTTCACTGTGGTAACATCATACTCATCCAATGAAGGTACAACAAATGAGTAGGAATATACTTTCAGAGAATATTATACTCTACAGAGAAATACAAATTAATGATCAGTCTCAGAGCATCATAAATATACTGGCAGGAATAAATGTAGAGAATTGCTTCAGGCTCTTAATAATTCAGCTAGACATGGTGACCGAGTCAGTAACCCTGCTAGTGAAGTAGCTGAGGCAGGAAGATTATAAGTCAAAGGCAGCCTGAGTAACTCAAGCAAGATCACTGCAAACCTCAAAAACTAAAGGTGTAGCTTTGCAGCAGAGCTTTACCTAGCATGATGAGAACCTTGGTTCAGTTCCCAGTGCCAGGAGTATAAGAACAAAAAATGTGGCTCTGTGATTTGTCTAAAATTTATTTTTCTCAGAATGTAAGGACTATTTTCTAATAGATGGATGCTTATTATCTAAACTGAATTGCTAAACAATCTATTATTTTCTTTCATCCAGTTGAGGTGTACCTTAATCATACTTTTAAGATCCCAAAATACTCAGCTCTGTCCCTGGGCACTATCTTCTGCTGAGGTTGCCTATGTTTGTGTCAATATTGTTCTATCGTTCTCACTAATTTCTCAGTAAAGTAAGTGTCTTGTAAAACAGGTTTTTACTCATAAACTACGTTAAAAAATATCATCCAATATGGTTAAACTTTCCTTAAACTCATTCAAATAAATATAAACCAAGATGCAATAATCCTAAAATAGATAAAGGAAGAAGATAGCCCTTCAAGTGAACAGCACTCCCCAACCGTTTAGAAGACAAAGAATCAAAAGAAATTAGACCAAGGATATTAACAGACATTTACAGCCACCATCAGCCAAGCAACACACATGCCCAACTGCCATACTGTGTCCGGAAATGAACAATAAAGCAGCAGCAAGATACCATGTGTGACTGTGCCTTAGAAGAGTCATAAGCAACACTATCTTCACGTTAACATACACCACAGTCCTTTGGAAAAGTCACTTCACAGGACCAAAACTTTAATTATGGAGCTGAGGATATAATTCAGTCAATAAAGAGCTTGCCTGGCCTGCACTAGGGCCTGGATTCTGTCCCTAGCACTGCACAAGCGGGGATGATGACACACAATCATAACCCAGCAGTAGGGCTAGAAGCAGAAGGATCTGAAGCTCATGCTCATGTTCAGGCTGCAGAGCATGTTAGAGGTCAGCCTAAATCATTAAAGAAGAGCATTATTTGATCTAACATTACCCATCTGAGCAGCCCAATCACAACTAATATTGTATGTAGCATCTATGTTTTCCGACAGCCCACCCGCCACCGGTCTGGGCCCACAGCCGTGTCAGCCCCAAATAACACACTTGAGACTCTGTATTTGATACAATCCTGTTGGCCAGTTACCATTATTGTTAATGGGCTAGCTCTGTCTTAATTATTAACCCATTTCTACTTATCTAAGTATTTCCACGTGGTCATCTTATCGGAGAGCGGCGGCCAGGCATCTTGCTCTCTCCAAGCTCTACATGCTGACTCCCTCTAACTACTTCCTCTTCCTCCTCCTAGTCTCCTAGCCCCGCCTATCTTGCTTTCCTATTGGGCAAACAGTGCTTTATTCATTAACCAGTATGAGAAACATATTTACAGAATGGTATCTCCCATCAATTGTAGCCAGGGGTGATAAAACATACCCATAATAACCAGCCTGAGAAGGCAAAAGCAGGAAGAGCACAAATTCAAGGAGAGCTCAGACTAACACAGTGAAACCCTGTCTAAAAAAAAAAAAAAAAAAAAAAGTTCAATATTTAAGGGAGAAGTAAGCCCCAGGCTCAGTGAGAACTATCTATCTTGCTGGTACTATAACTTAATAGTTATAACATCCACAAGTCAGTTTCTAACATCCACAGGGTATTAGGTTCAAGGCCCACTAACCACCCGAAATATAAAATAGATTCACTATACCACACCTGAAAGGCTAGGGCAAGTACTGAGGATCCAAGGCCAGCCTGAGTTACATAGTGAGTTTAGATCTGGTCCTGGTTATATAATAAGATCCTATTTCAAAATAATTTATAAATAAATGATAATTCAAGAAATTTAAGCTTAAAAATTTTCTTTTTGTTCCCTCAAGCATAAAATAAACAAGAAATTAAGAGTAAGAACACATGAGAAAAAAAGCTAAGTTTTTTATGATTCATACTATTCAAAGATATATGGATTTCATGTATCAGTGTTTGACATAGCAGCTTGGAACATAATGAGTTTTCTTTAAAAAATATTCTATTTGTATCTTAACATCATACATTAAACTGTGCATCTTCTGCTTAAGCACATTAAAAGCACTCAATATAACCCTAAACTTTTTCATGGCACAGTAGTATCTAGGAAAGCTGAAAATTAAAATCCAAATTAACTACCACAAATTTCTTGAGTCATATAACAGTAAAAATGTTTAGTTACTTAAAAGAATGGTCAAAAATTACTTTGCAAAATAAATATATTCAATACAATTTCTATTTTGGTATCTAAAACTAGATTTGTCTACATTCTTAAATCCTTTTATTTTCTAATACCCTTTAAAGATGTATTTATTTATGCGTGTGCATAGGCACTGGGTGTATATATATGAACTGCAGGTGTCCAGGTGCAAAGAACAGCATATGTCCCCTGGAACTGGAGTTCCAGGCAGTTGTGAGCTGCCCAATATAGTTGGTAGAAACTAAACTCAGGTCTTTTATAAGAACTGCTGTGCTTTTAATTGCTAAACCATTGCTTCAGCTCCAAAATAGGTTTTATGGGTGTTTTTTTTTTGTTGTTTTGTTTTGTTTTGGGTGGTGCAGGGGGATGCAATCCAGAGCCAGTGGCACAGTAGTTGCCACTCAGCTATACACACTCATTTATTTCCTAACATGTTTAAAAGCTTAAAAGAATGGCTGTGATAACTAAGACTTCTGAATTCTGCCTCTTGTAAATGATGATAATTTTCATTTACAGTCTCCTCCCATACAAATAATATAACTGCTGCACACAGATCATTTCTCCCAGAGAACGCCACTGAAGAAGAAATGCATGTGCTGAAGTCTGACGTAAAGACAGCAAGGCAGTCTAAATAATTCAGAAGACACAATGTTAATGAGCAGCTCTACTTTTTTTTCTCATCTTAATACTTTTTTGCTTTTTGAAATTTGGCCTTTGCAAGGCTGGAGAGATGGCTCATCAATTAAGAGCACTCCATGCTCTCGCAGAGGACCCAGGTTTTGTTCCCAGCACTCCCCACTGTGCACTCATGTCTGCCCCCAATTGCAGTTCCAGAGGATTGGATGCCCTCTTTTAACCTCCACAGGCAGAAGGCATACAAGTGGTGCACAAAGGCAAAACACTCATATACATAAAATAAATAAATAAAGTTTGCTGCTTGAGCACTTTTTTTTATATTTACTTATGTTAGGATGGAAAAATTTAGCCTAATTCCCCACAAAACCCAGGAAGCTGGGAGTCTTAAATCCCAAGCTGATGGTCACTTACTTTAATGTTTATGATAGCCTGTGAGTGAATGGACACAGGAAATGAGCCGTGTTGCCAAACCCAGAAGCCTGTGCGAAAGCAGACTTCCTGGTCTAAGAGCGGGCTTGGATGCTTTAAATTAATTGGTCCATACTGGATGCTACGAGGTGATTGGTTCACAATGCGCGGGCATTGTTGTAACCCTATAAAAGCTATCTCAATTCTGTGCTAGGGGTCGTTCGGTCGTCGCTAAGCCCTCTACCATGGCTGACGACCCCAGTATACTGGAATATAAAGGACCTTATGCGTTTGCATCAAGACTGCTTCTCATGAGTGATTTGGGGGGGCCTGCCTTTCTTGAGTGGGAGCGCAAGGGACCACGCTCTCGCGGGTCTTACATTTATACAATTATAATAAAATGTAGTTTTTAAATTCATAGTGATAACTCTATCTCCAAAAGAATATACTGACAGGATTTTAGCCTTTATTACTTTTGAAAATTACCATAATATATACTTCACTTTTTCTAAGTGTAAATAAATACCTAGTTTATGTTCAATGTACTCATGAATTTTGCCAATAAATTTACATATATCTGCCTGATACGTTCATCCCTAAAATTTCAATAATCAAACAAAATCCAACTAAACATCATTCCATTCACTCTGACACTGAATAGTAAACACATGCAGAGCTTTATCCTGTCATTTTAGAAACAATTACCACAATGCTACATATGATGCACTAAAAACCAAATGCCACTGTTGTGTCCAAGTTTCTTCCAAGATCAAAACCTTCCATCTTGGAGGGAAGCTCATTAAGACATAGGATGTTTACTAGAAGGCACCAGGGTCTTCTAAGGGAGGCAAACTTTCCATTGTGCAGGGAAGCTCCTTAAACTCAGGAAGTAAACAACTCAAAATAGTCTCGGACACTGACCAGATTCACTAGTCCCAACCCCTCCTTCCAAAGTATATACAACATTACCAACTGCTGAATGACACTGTTAGACAGGCCAGGCTGCCCAGAGGTCACTAGTCAGAGCAGTGGAGCTACCTGGAAAAGCACAGACAACTTCAGACCAACTTAACTACCTGCAGAGGACACTCTCCAACCTGCTGAGATGCCTGCCTGCAGGCATGCACTGTGCTCCAGGCTTCCAGCTTTTGTGGGTTGTCAATCAAGATGGGGTGGCTTTTTGGTGTCAGAGCTGTCTTTGGGTCATTTCTGCTCCAACTCCTATAACTAGCCAACTCAGTGGCTCACCAAGATGGACTCTGGTGGTAGAGTACTTTAGTATGCCATATGTCACCAGTTCCCCATCTAAAGGTGGTGCTGGGAGGGTGCGCTCACATCTCCCACGAAAACTGTCACAACAGTTGTTAAGTCAGTATTTACTCTCAATAATAGTCATAAACATTTGTTTTCCTTTCTATTTAATTGTTAAATTCTGTTTGTTGCCCACTAAATTGGTTTTATACAGAATTTTATAATTTTTGAAAAACACATAGGAGGTAACAAATAGTGAAATAGCACTGTTTCCACACCTGGATCTGACTTGACATCAGACAAAAACCTTATGTGTATTACAACTATAAACAAACCTTTAGTTTTATTTTAGTTAACTATACTAAGGCCATTTATTTCTACCAGAGATTCAGAGGTACTGTACATACACACACACACACACACACACACACACACACACACGCACACGCACACGCACACACACACACGCACACACGCACACATATTGGCTTCATAACGGACTTTAAAAATATAAAGCTAAAATAAGACAAAGTTTAATTACAACTGGAAATTCTGGAAATTGCTATTTTAACATGTAGAATTTCAGCACAATCTCAATGTTTGTGGGGGACTTAAACAAGTATGGCATTAAAGACAAATGCAGATCAGATGAGTACAGAGAATGCTCAAGGATGGACAGCAAAGTCTTTTTTTTTTTTTAACTAAAAAATATAGTTAGTGTTATCGGCCATCTCTTGTACTCCTGGGAACGGGGCAAAACCTTGAATATGCTAGCATGCTAGCACATGCTCTAGCACTGAAATGTATGCCTGACCCTACTCTCCTTTCTTTTGTCTCCACAGGGCAATGTCTCCATCAGTGTAGGGACCACTACCATGAACTTTCTCCTTGGCGTCCGTTTCATCCATTACAGGCACATCTACACTTGTTTCACGTTTACAAGCATTACTCCATGATTCTTTCTTGTTCTGTATTTACTGTTATTGTTAAGAGAAGACAGGCCAAGTTGTCTATAGAGAGACAGACAGTAAGTACTATAGGTTTGGGATGCCAAGAAGCAAGATTAAGGTTAAGAGTGGTTAATTACGTAAGAGATAAAAAACAAATCTTCATATTTCCTTAGTTTTAAGTCAATCATTGTTATTCCCGATGTCTTAATTTTTTGAACAATTGTTTTCAATAAAAGAATGAGATTATTTTCCCTGACCATTCTTCATCTGCTTTGCAATCAAGCATGATTCAGCTGTGAACACTGGTAAATGGCTTTTCTTATCTAATAAATAAGCTTCTCAGAAATCACCTATATTGCTTTAGACTCATTTTCAGAAATTCTATTATAATGAAGTATTCTGTTTTAAATTTATTAACTTTACTAATCAATTCTTTCCTGTGAATTGTGGTGATGTACATACTATATTCTATTTGTATGGATGTGTAATGTGTTTTCACAATAAACACAATGTTCTGAATTTAATCCATTAAAAAATCACTGTCTGTTGCATTAAAGCATTCTGACATGATAGATATGTATTATTAATAAAAAATAAAATATCATGGTACAGCAACATGCACAGAACTCAAAATGCTATCAAGTTATAACTAGCTTGATAGTTTGCAGACAATATATAAGTTAATAAATGTAGCTGTACTCCAATATAACTTTATGAAGATTAAAACTTAAAGTTTGTGTAATATTCTTTGTATCTTTCTTCCTTCTTGATTTAGCTACTTTGTATCTGTCTTGGAAGAATCTTCACAGACTTTATATTTCTGAATAAATGTAGCATTTTCATCATCTAAACTACTTTACATATCTTATTTGCTGGGGAATTTAAGTACCTGTCCCTTCTCCCCACCCAGATGTAGAACTTCCATGCAAACAAGGTTGAGCAAACAAGGTTGTTTTCAAAACTTTCCAGTGCATAGTGCAGGTGTGTTTTGACCCCAGGTGTGAGTGGTGCATGACTTCCTCCTATGCTTAGCCCATCTCCTGGCTTGGATATCTAAGCCCATTACTCTCTGTAATAAACAGTGGTGGCAGCAGCTTCTTCTTAACTTTTTATGGTGGTCTGTTAAGTGTTTCAATCCCGACACCCTCTGCCAAACTGGGTACTCTGGCTGTGCAGGTGCAGCATTACTTACTTGATTTTACATTCATCATCTGGTATACTTTGTGTAAATAAAGAACACTAAGAAGAGAGAACTTATTATCTCTCGTTCACTATTCTCTCCAAATACAAAGAACAGTGCCTAGCAGAGAGCACACATCCAGTAAGTATTTAGCAAAAAAAAAAAAAAAAAAAAAAAAAAACAAAAACAAAAACACACACACACACACACAACAAACAAACAAAAAAACTGTCCCTTATTCCTTCTATTTCAGTTGTCAAGTCTGGTACATAACAGCATCTCAAGACATGAATACATTCCTAAAAGATTATCTGAGAATAAAAATTGGTCAAAAACCAAAGAACTATGAATAGCAGGCCAAGTAGAACAACAGCAGGCACACTGTACCACTGTGCTGGAGAAAACTTAACCTTATTTATCCTTTGACTTTTACTTCCCTTGTCTCTAGTTTTTCTGTTCATTGTTATTTATACTCAGGCGGTGCAGATTCTGATATTTTCAGTTTTCTCTAAGTTCCTCCCAAGCTTCTGTAAAGTGGTCCATGATGTCATATAAATATAGATCACCTTAATACAGCATATGGTCACACTGAAAAGTGTATAAAGTTTTAAGAAGCAGAACACTACTAATAAAATATACTAGGAAAGTCATAAAACTATATAGAAGAGTCCTAAACTATCTCCTATAGCATTTAACTAAAAGAAATTAAAACAGTCGGGGTAGTTTGGGATTTCTTATTTAAAGGCATAAGCAAATTCCATTTCTTAAAAAAGCATCAAATTTGTCAGACAAAAAATTCTCACATTAAGTGTACAACTTACTCTGTAAAACATGGCAATTTTTTTTCTATTTAAATATCTACGTTTATATAACACTTTAAGAAAAAAATGCTAATCTGTCAACTAAAGACTAAGGTTAGAAAACTAATTCTTACTAAGTTGTTGTCATCCTGGAAGGCGTAGTGCAGAGTTGTTATCCATTTGTTGTCCCCATTCACCAGTACATCCCTCTCTTCACGAAAGCATGCTGTCTGAAAGGGAAAGGAAAGATTGTGAAAGTGCTTTATACAAGCCTAGAGGGCACTATCCAAACAATTGCTCAAAATGTGTATCACAGTCTAAAACATTTAATAATTTTCACAATTTCTTTAGTCCAAAACAATCCAAAGCATTCACAAAATTATTTAGCTTACACACAGACCAACACCCATTACCTAGATGACAAAAATGTCCAATTCTTCCATATCAACTTTGTCATTTTTAAAGATATCAAAAATGAACATAGCAAGTGCTTTTGACTTTTGCATTGCAGTAAGACTGAACTTGGGATCTTGGACATGCTAGACAGTCTTTGTACTCGTGAGCTATATCCTCAGTTCTTACAGTTGGTACTGGTTATCCATAAGGATAATTAAGTAGTCATAATTCATGAAACAAATTATTATACAAATAGTCCTAGTATTCTCATGTATATACACCAAGAACTTACTGGGACATACAGAAGTGCCAAAGTCAGAAATTAAATAGCATTATCTGAGAAAACACTCAAACAAGTAAATGTAACCTATCAAATAGTGATTTAAACTGTCAGTCAAATTACTAAAATCTATGACATTTTGCTTTGGCTCACTTCAGGAAGAACACAGAATCATGTTACCTACTTAAGTCTACTAAGTCCAGCTATATAGCTTAACTGAATTCAAAAGATGGTTTGCACTTAATATTCTAGAAGGCTGACAAGAGCCCTTTCCTAGGTTTAATCTTACAATGACAGTGATCTAAAATTTTAAAGACAATCCAGCTGGAATATAGTAACTACTGCTTCATTTGATTGACAATTCCAAACTAAACAAAACTCTGAAGACTTTAGTCAAAACAAATTTAACTGTAAGTTCTAATCTATCCTGAATTTCTCAGTAAAAAATGTTTTAAAAGATAATTATATGTAATAAAGTACAATATACAATTTCAAGCATATACGGACGTAGAAAGTCTAAATTCCTTCTCCCAAAGTACTGTCACTCAATAGCAATAATTATTTTATTACCCAATCTTATTACACTCTCACACATGCACCACCATCCCTCAGTTCCACTAGTGCACACACACATACACAAACATATTTTATAAAGACAGTCTCAGGCATTACATGATCTATTTATAATTATTTAACTATTAAGCTATTCTTTTTAAAGCACAGATTTTAGGTCTAGATATAAGGCATACTCCAGACATTTTGCTTAATGTACTTTGTCCTAAGTTACTTATGCCAATTGGGAAAGATACTACTGGTATCTAGTAAAGAGAAGCCAGGGTACTTTACCGACATAGTGCACAGAACAGCTTCCACAAGAAGTAACCAAGTATCAACAGTGGCCCTGTTAAGAAAATCTCCTGAGTGCAAGGATTAAAGGCATGTGCCACTACTGCCTGGCTGATTTTCAAATTTCAACCAAGCATTTTGCTTGCCAGAGTGATTTAACTTTAATATGCTTTTACATTTTCTGTATTCAGAAATCTTTAAATTTCATCATAAATGGACTACTGGGATAATGGGTAACAAGAATTCCTATGTTGAAACAGAGGTTAAGTAAGGTCCATATATAAACAATAATTCTGCAAAGCTGTTTTATGACTTTTTAGAATGATCATACACTATATGCCTCAAATTAGCAATTAGCAAATCAAAACTACATGCATAGTGCCCTCCAGATGGCTCAGTAGGAAAAAAATACTTGCCATTCAAGACTGATGACCTAATTCTGGACCCTAGATTTCCCCGGGATGGGGAAATAAATTAACCTCCTGAAAGTTGTCTTCTGATCTCGACACACATGTATCATGGCAGGTACCTGCCTATACTTATACATATACACCATGTACACTCACACACATGCAATCACATAATAATAATGAAAATCATTCAAAAATGCAAAGTATACTGATGATTATACCTAGCCTGGCTTCTCATTTATCGGGAAAAAAAATAAAGGCTTCTCTCCATAAAACACTGTTACAGAGAGATTTTTCAAATAATATTAAAATATTTAAAGTCTAAGATTATGTTTTGAAAAATAAATGGCATTTTAAATTTTAAAAAATCTTAAAGATATATATACATATTAATATATATTATACACATATAGTAAGGCATCAAACTCACAGTTTTTAGTTGTTTGTAGTTTTTTGTGACAAATTCTTTTTGTATCCCAGGCTAGACTTGAACTTGCTATCTAAGGATAGGCTGGAATTCTTAATTTTTTTTGTCTCTATCTCCTAAATGTTAGCTGGACCCAGCAACTTTTAAATTTACTTTCAAGTATATTTAACATACATTTTATGGCCATAAAAAAAATGAGGCACAAAAGTTTTTAAGTAGTCAGGAAAAAAATGTTTTTAATATAACTAACAAAAAGCATTTGATATCTATATTTGGCAAATGTGCTTAAAAATACACACCGTTACATACTCTGAGTTAATACTTAAAACATTTATTTAAGCAATAGGTTTTAAAGTTTACATGTGTCCCCTACTCCAAACCCAGGAAAGTGGTTAGGTTGTAACATACACACAACCTACAAAATCCTATCATGTAAAAATTATCCTAAGATCATTTCAACATCCTTTTACACAAATTAGAGTCCTCAGGGCTAGCCCAGCAATATCTCTGATTAAGAGCTCTTCGCGGTCCTTCTACCTTTTTATCTTTTTAAAATGTTTATTGTATGTGTGTGAGTAGGTGTGCACACATGTATGCAGGTGCCTACCTGCCATGGTGCACACGCCTGTGGAGGTCAGAGGACAACATTCCAGGTGCCAAAAGTCAGCTAAGCCAACTCACAGCCCCCTTTGCACTGACTGCACTCTGCTGTTTGCATGGCTGGTTCTGATAGGCTTTCTTCCCTCATTTTGAAACCTCTCTTTTACAAACACATAAAGTTAATTTTGGTGGAATAATTCAATGCACTAATAATCTGAGTCTGTGTGCCTGTGTTTGGACTATGCACAAGCTCACAAAGGTACTCCAACATGGATGTACAGAAGCTTTTACACTTTGAAGATGGCCTAACTGAGAAGCCCATGCCATCCAGTGGACAGAGCACAAAGGCTCACTCACCTCAGCTCTTTTCAGCATCTCCCACTTGTTCAGAATTTTCATGGCAAATACTTTATCTGCATTTTTCAGTTTAACTACAGCAACCTAGAAAAGATAAAGGAAATACAACTTTTAAAGCATGGCAAAAAAAATATTTACTTCATCCATTTTCCATTTTCCTCTCTGTAAGAAAAGATAAACACCAATTATCAATTGTTTCAATGCTGATCAATTCTAAGATCCTAAATTAAATGTCAAATTGAAATTTTATATTAGTGAACATATGTCAAACAAGTAATTTTATTTGTGAGCAGTGTCTGCTGCTTATTATACATTATATCTTCCTTTCCAAGTTTTCTGCCCAGGAATTTCAACTCATAATACTAAGAAACTGACCAAGATGCACAATATAATTGCATGCCAGATTCCAGCACCACGAGACAGGAAATACAGTTAGCAAAGGAGAGATATTCTGTGGGAATCAAACAATGCAAAATGAACTGAAGATGATGATGCTCTGTATTCCACATACTCTTACCCTCTGTGCACATACTTCACTTCATTCTTTCCTTTCCTCCCCCAACTCCTACCAAAGAGCGCTCATGACTGACAGTTTGACAAACTGTGGACTATAAACATCCTTTCCAACAAGAATGCTCTGCATTTTACATATCCAGTTACATATCAAAAAATCTGCCAACTACAAATAAGACTATTCTCGCTGTCAATAAACTGTTTCTGTTCCTAATGTAGTTTCCATTTAACTAGATAATCTCTTTAGAGCCCTTCCAGATTACTGGGTTTGTTACAGGGCTGAAACTAAAGTACAGAAATATTCACCAACAACATTTCCTGTAATGGAGAGGCACCTCTGGAGAACACAATTACTATCTGCTGGTCCATATCATGATAAAGGTTTGATCCCCAGCACAGCACTTCTGATGACAGCACAAGTTTTAAAGGCTTAATAATAGTTTAGTGCCTCTAAGGTGTTGGGCTCTGGGGGGGGGGCCTAAATTGACTTGATTAGTCCCTCCCTTCCCTTTCTTCCTATCAGGTAAATGGTTTTATTTTGCCACACACTCCCAGAACAACGTGCTACGTCATCTCAGGCCTAGAAGCTGAGAGCTTATTGATTACACACTGAGATCTCTAGAACCATAAGCCAAGATAAAGTTTCCTTTTTATAAGTGAATTATTTGAGGTATTTTGTTACAGTAATTGGAAACTAGCAACACAGCATCTTAACATGCAGGACAGAACATGTGCATATATCTTTGAACAGTTCAAAGGAGAATTTCCAAAAACAAAAAGTAAATCTAAATTCAAGCCCTAATTTTTAAATAAGTTTTAATAGCAAATGTGCATATTAAGGGCACTTAATAAATTTGAATCTATATGAGATTGTCATTAAAGTAATATGATGATATAATTAAAATTAGTGCATAACATTTCTCAGTAGTCATAAAGTTACATCATCAAATAAAATGGTGAAGGATGTGTCAGGAAGATAGCTCAGTAAAAAAATCTAGCCACACAAGCACGCCTAACAAACAGTAACCCATGTAAAAGCCTGGTGTGGTGGTGCACATCTGTAATCTCAGTATTCACATAACAAGATGGAAGGTGTGGACAGGATCACCCAGAGGCTTCCAGGGCAGGCAGCTGCAAGTACATAACACAGCAACAGGAACAGGAGTCCCTACAGCAACAAGGTAAGAACTGACCTCTAAATTGTCCTCTAACCTCCACGTGCCCAACAATACACACCCAGTGTGCAAAGGCAGGCAGGCATCATGCTAAGATTTCACACAGGTCTACATCCCTCAAATGACTCACTTCGCAGTGAGTGCTAAAATCAGAAGATTATAGTTTTGGGGTTTTGTTTTGTTTTGTTTTTTTAATCTCTCTTACTGTAAAAACAAACATGCTTAGCTACGCAATGGTGACACACCACATCTTTAATCCCAGCACTTGGGAGGCAGAGGCAGGTGGATCTCTGAGATTGAGGCCAGCCTGATCTGCAAAGCAAGTTCCAGGATACCCAGGGCTACACAGAGAAACCCTGTCTCGAAAATCGAAATAAAGTTTCTCTTCAGAAGTATGAATAGACTTGTTGTGCAGTGCTGCTCCAAGCCTTGATAGGGTGATGTGTAAGAATGTGCACTAAATTTTCCTCCTAGATTCCTAGAATATGGACTCAAAACAACCTATAGGTTTTGCAGCTCCAGAGTAGAAGTTAACAGTGATAGCATACAGTACCCACTCAATACTCCAACAATTAGCTAGCATTTATTGGGGGTATTAGAAAGGTAGTGGCAAGACAGAATGGTTTATCATTTAACTGTATAACTCTAGACTTTTTCTTTAAAGACTTGCCTTTCAATGTTTCAGTTCCCTCACTAATAGTGAGTTTAATAAATATACTTACCTTATAAAGTTCAAAATAATTGATATGCATATAAAGTGCCTACTACAGGGTTTGGAGTCCAGTTAAGTGTTCCGTAAGCATGAGCTGTCACCATGCACCTGTACCTCTACTTTAAGCACCACCTTCCCCATCTCCTAACTGCCACTTGTCTATCTACCACTACTATGTGACAGCTAGTACGTCTGACAATCCCTTCAGCATTAAAGAGAAACAGCTCAATTTCTAGCTTTAAGTTTATAACTCTGACACTAATACATATACATAGAAATTCCCTCATTGAAAAGACCTACATACAAATAAAAGGTAAGTCACAATATTCAACAAAATATGGTTTTCAGTAGTAAAATACTAGAAGTGACTTAAATAGTCTTAAAAGAGAAAATGGACAAAATAAAATTAACCAAATGAGAATTATTCGTGTGATTGGAGAAATGTTAAGAATACTGTTTGATAAAGAAAAGCTCAAGCTCATCATATGATATGAAACTAAGTTTATGAAGTGTTGTAGATCATAATTATTTACATATATAAACACATAAAATAAATCATAAATTTCTATGCCATATATTGCATAGACACCAAATTACTAGAAGATGAACTACTTCTAAAGTTCTTCAAAGAGGTAAGATTATTTGCCTTTCTACCTCTTCTGTGCTGTACACACACCCCGCGTCTTGGTCACAACATGAGCATTAGCTACGTGTGGTAGTGTAAGGTAAGGACCAACAAGACTCAGTCCACACATGTGCATGGTAGAACGGAACACTATGCTACTGCACAGTAGAAAACACTCTCAACAACACCTTAAAAGAATTTCATCAACTGCCTAAAAACTTTTCTGGGATGAAGTTATTAGAAACATTCCTGAATTATCAGATTAAAGCCATGATGAAAAAAAAGATTACGAAGCTCCCAAGGTTATCATTGATCTGTTCCTCTCTGTCCACACTACAAATCAACTCTCAGCTACTTCTCCAGTGCCATGACTGCTTACATAGTGAGGCTATGCCCCACTAAGATGATAATAGACTGAACCTCTGAAACTGTAAGCTGCAACCTCAATTAAATATTTTTCTTTATAAGACTTACTGTGGTCATGGTGTCTCTTCACAGCAATAGAGACCCTAACTAAGACAGCATGTTACAACATTCTTCCTGAGAGTAAGGTGTTTAGCTCAGTAATAGACCACTTACATAACATGCACAAGGCTCTGGGTTCCATGTCCGACACACACACACACACACACACACACACACACACACACACACACACACACACACACACCCCAATAAAGTATATTAGTATGGGCTAAAAATTACAAAGAAAAAAAAGATACATCTCTAAAACATCAGAGATGATTTTAATCATTCCTTGTAAACAATCTTCGGTGTTAGAAAACCTGTACACAGTACAGAAATGATCAGCATGTGACAAATATACTAATTGGCTATTGAATACAATCTGTGTATCACTGAGAAATAGCTATAGCCTCTAAGAATGATCATACTATGTTACATAGAATTTCAATGTCCAAGTACTTCTGCATGTTTTGTGTGACATTCAGAAATCTACCTTTGATATAGTCAAAATTCACCATAGCGTCTCTTCTGCCCCCAATAAACCTCACCTTAATACCTTACCTGGCCTTTCTACCTGTCCTCATTCATAATCTATTCTCAACAGTATGAAAAAAAAATATGCTTAAATGTAGGTCAGATAACATCATTCTTTTGCTCCAAACTTCTAGTTATTTTCTATCTTCCTTAAAGTTAATAAGAAAAACCAAAGTCCTTACCATTAACTGTAAGGTCTGCTAACCTCATTGTTTAGCTCACTTCTGCTCAAGCCATAATGTTCACCTTGCACAATCCCACCTTATGATTTTGCACTTGTTTTCCCCCAGACCTAGAAAGTACTTTGTCCTCCACAGGGCTACTAAATCTGTTCTCTCGCTCCCTCACTGAAATGGCACTATGCCCTTTGAGACTTTCTATTATATTTCTTTGCTTCCTTTTCTCCTTAATTCTCATAAGTAAGTACACTGCTATCTGGATGTTGAAATCTAGAAATAAGGCTGGTGTTGATCCACCTTTGTATGATTTATGGAACCTGTAATCTAGCTTATACTGATCCTCTACCAGGGCTCTCTAAGTCCCACCTTCGAAAATAGAACATTATTATTGTGTTATTATTGAACATTTATTGTTTTACATATTTCTCTCCTAAGTTTCTCCTATATAGGACCTATCATTTTTATTAATAAAACAAAATACTTATTTCTGAAAAACTTTGTGCTGTACATGTACTACATATGATAAGCACACTATAAATGCTACTCATTTAATCCCGACATCAATCTGAAGGTCCCCACTTAAAAAAAAATCAATAAAGTAGTCTATCAATCTAGAGCATGATTACAACCCCAGCACTTGGAAGGCAGGGGCAAGAGGAGAGCTTCAAGTTCAAGACTAGCCTGGTTTACATAGAGAATTCCAATACAACCAGAGCTATACACCAAGATTATGTCTCAACAAATAAACAAATTGGAGGATAGCCTGGTCTACACAGTATATTCCAGGTCAGCATGCCAGCATGCACTGCAGAGAAAGACACTGTCTCAAACAAATGAGAAAACTGAAAAACTATTCTGTGAATGATCAATTATATTGTTAAAGAAATTTTAGGGTCAGAGGTGCGGCTCTGTGGTAGGACTGGCCTGACATATATGAGATCCTGGGTTCAATTCCCAGTACTGCCAAAAAAAGAAAAAGAAAAAAACAAAACAAGAAAACATATAATTAAATGAATAATAAAAATTTTAAGGAGCAAATTAAAATCTAAAATCACCACAAACCATTTACTAAACAGCCAGAAGTGTGCTCTTGATAAAAACATAATTAATACATAGAGCAGCAACAGCCAAAATATTTCAAAGTGGTACATCCTGGGCATCAACCAATTAAACAGACAGGCTATAAAGATGACATGCCCACACCTGTGGGTCCTTTGGGCTACAGACTAGCACTATGGGGGCAAATCATGCACTCGACGTCTCCCTGGAGTTTCAGGAGAGCCTGAACAAGAGTATTTAAGGAAAAATGAATGCCTACAGGTACTCTCCCCTTTCAGGCCCTCGTACTAGACTACATGGACACATAAGGAACCAGGTAATTAGAGGAAGCAAGCTAATTAAAAGCTTTTGACACCTGAAGCAGGGGTAGCAGGCCAAAGCAGCAAGCTTTCACAACAAGCTCTGAAGCCCAGAAGCCTGGAAGCTGCCGGAGCAGGGCTGGAGCAGGCAGAAGCGGTGAGCCACCAGGAAGCTGTGGACAGGTAACACCCAGGGCGTAAGTTAAAGGTTTTCCTGAAAGCAAAAAGGAAAACCCAGCGTTAAGTTAAGCAGTAATTGACACAAATGTGTTGTAGAGAGAAGATCTTAACTCACAGAGCTGCTGAATTTCAACTGTATCTTGCTCTTTAATGTTTCCCATGGTGTATGTATTTCTTGTAAGAGTTTTTAAAAATAATTTATTTTCATGGTTTCTCTACAGAGAGAGGAAAAAAAAAAACATAATTGATATCCTATCAGATATCCATGCTAGAGGTGAGCCTGCCCATTGAGCCTGGTAGAAACAAAATACTGTAAAAAAGATAATTACCTGCTTAGGGTCTTTGCGTTTTTAAACTTAGCTTGTAAAAGCCACAGAATATATATGCCCAGGAGAGATGCTTACATTGGGAATGAGTTTATTTTTTTTCTCATGTTTGAAAAGTAAATTTGAAAAATAAAGGTAGTAAATCTTTCCTTTCTAGCAATATGATTATGTCACTGGATTAGAGCTGACAACTGTCCTCTAACAGTTGTCCTAAAAGCTCTTATTCAATGTCATTCTGTCGTACTAGTGAGTGGGCGAGAATGGCTGGCTGAAACTTCAATCCTACTTGATACATACAGTTTGAGATCAAAAGCTGGGAGCCAAGATTAGTCTTTTAGAGAAAGTAGCTCAAAGCTTTCAGTTTGATCCCACAGTAAGTTTGATGCCTTTTAATAGGAGCTCCTGATAGCATTGAGTCTCATGTTGACTCAGAGGCAAAGAAAAGTAAGAGAGTTACTGGAACCTGACTTCATATAGGTCACATAGGATGCAACTACAGACCAGAAACCCAAAGAATCAAAACCTTCCAGGATCTAGGGCAAGGGACTGCAAACACTGGTGAGTTAACAGGCAGACTCAGAACTGCGAAGGATGGGGTCTCAAAGGGTGAAAACACCAGTGTGAAGAACAAGCCGGAAAGCTGACTTTGGTGTTTGCTTTTAAGTTTAAGGTAAATACCTTAACTTACTTCTCACCTCAAACTCATGAAATGACAAAACATTCAGTTTGAAAGGATAACCATAATGACAGTACAAAACAAAACACACACAAAAGAAAACTTGAATCAGCTGATGAAAACCAGTATTTTAAAAAATTCTATGACCCCAGGATGAGCAGAATAGGATTAGGCAGAGAGACAACAATGGGAAAAAACCACAGCCTATATATAAACTTCAAGACTTTCATGAAAGTAAGAGTAATGCCTGAAGTCTTAAAGCTAAAGAATCCATAAACTCAAGAAAATAAAGCGCTCAGTGTGAAGACCCTAAGTTTTATCTCTTTGGAGTAGAAGAATAATTGTATACTAAAGTACATAAAATAATTACTTGAAAAATCAGAGTGGTGGTGCCAAATGCCTCTATTCCAGCACGGGGGTGGGAGGGTGTGGGTGGGGAGTGATCAGGAGTTGGAGGCCATCTTTGGCTACATATAAAGTTGGAGGTCAACCTGGGCAACGTGAACTCTGTCTCAACAAACAAGTATTAGTAGCAATGCCACCCTCTATATCCTCCAGGACAGTTTGGAGTCTGAACCAGAACCAGAACTTCAGCTTAGAATCAGAAATGCTAGAATGATCTCCTGGAATCAGCCCACCAGGCACCTCACAGTCACCCTCCCCACTGCAGGTCCCTGCAGCCTAACTCATGGAGCCTAACTCAGAACACCAGTCAGAGACCCAAAGCAAGACCCCTCTTTACCTGTTGCTCACCTACCAAACATTCTACCTAACACATAAACCCTGAAATTCACAGTGGCATCATTCAGCTGGTCCACAACTTGACAGACTGAAAAACAGCAAACAGAGACCTGAACACCCACCCAAGAGACGCATGACCAGATAGACACACCGCAATGTCCTAACTCCAGATGCACAGATTCCACTGTAAACAGAACAACTAAGACAATACCCTTCTTCCAGAAACTGGCAATGCAGACTGTCATGTTCCTTGAGAAAAGCAATTTAGCTGAAGCACAAGGCAAGGATTCCAAACTAACTATTCTGTATATGTTCAAGGATTTTAAAAAGCATATGAACTGATACCCTAATGAAAACTCAGTAGAATAAACAAATATAAACAATTTAAGCCAGACGGTGATGACCCACACCTTTAATCCCAGCACTCAGAAGGCAGAGGCAGGAGGATCTCTGTGAGTTTGAGGCCAGCTTGGTCTTCAAAGCTACACAGAGACATGCTATCTTGAAAAAACAAACAACAAAAAAATTAAGATATGAAAATAGAATTTAACCAAGAAATAGAATTCCTAAAGAAAACTCAAACTGAAGTAAAACTCGAAATAAAAAACTGAAAAAGTCAAAACACTAAGAGGCTGAATGAAGTGAAAGAGAGAGACTATCAGGACTTGAAAGCAAGGTAGAAGAAATGGATCACTTGGTCAAAGAAAATGTTAAATTGAAAAAAAACTTTTAGGAACAAAACTTCCAAGAAATCTGAGACACTCAGAAAGGAGCAAGTCTATCTATGAACAACATAGGTGCAGAGGGGGGCACAGAAAATATTTTTTAATGAAATTATACAAGAAAATTTCCACAGAACACCAAATAAACAGGACAAGAAAATTACTCCCTTCAACACATAATAATTAAATATTAAATGTACAGACAAAGAAAGGATATTAAAAAGTTGCAAGAGAAAAAGACCAAGTCCCTTATAAAAACTACCCCATAAGAATAACACATGACTTTTCAATGGATACTCTGAAAGCCAGAGGGCCTATACTAATATTCTACAAGCCCTGGGGGACTGTAGAAGCCAACCCAGACTACCATACCCAGTAAAAGTATCAGTCATAATTGAAGGAGTAAAAAAATGTTTCACGATACAAATAAATTTAAGGAATTTATATTCATCAACCCAGCTCTACAGAGGACACTAGAAGAAAAGCATAAGCATCAGTCTACAGAAATAATAACTACATCGATGAAGATGCAATAAATATATAATCAAAGAACAGTTAATCAAAGAATCTTAAAGAATATAACAAAATGATAGGTATTAATAAACACTGTTCACTAACTCTCAATACTAATGGTCTTGGTTCTCCAAAATACACAGACTAACAGACTGGATTAGGACACATCAAATTTAAACACATATTAGGATACAAAGCTAGTCTCAACAAATATAGGAAAATTTAAATAACAGACTATCACAGAATAAAGCTGAATATCAACAACAGAAACAGCAGAAAGTACATGAAACTAAACAACTCGCTAATGAATGAAAACTGAGACAATATAGAAATCAAAAAGGAAATTAAAACTTTCAGAATTTAATGAAAATGAAAACACAACCTCTATGGAAAACAATGAAAGCAGTTCTAAGAAAAAAGTTCATAGAACTAAAAGAAGATAGTATTTGTAACTTGATAATACACTTGAAAGCTTCAGAAAAATAAGACTAAACAACCCCCAAAAAAAGAGTAGACAGGAAAAAAACAATCAAACTCAGGGCTAAAATTAGTGACAGAGAAATGGTGAATAAATACTAAGAATCAATGAAACCAAGTTAATTCTTGAAAAAGAAAATCAACAAACTTGACAAACCTTTAGCCAAATTAACAAAAAGAGAGGATACAAATTAATACAATTAGAGATGCAAAGGTCAAGATTATAACAGACACTGAGGAATTCAGAGAACCATAAGAACATACTTTAAAAACCTGTAATCTACAAAACTGGAAATCTTAAAATAAATGGATTTTCATACATATACAAACCTAACCAAAGTTAAATCACCAAGATTAAACAAAGAGTTTAAACAGACCCATAACCCTTAGCAGTAATTAAAAATCTCCCAAATTAAGCCAGGCAGTGGAGACACACACCTCTATTCCCAACACTTTGGAGGCAGAGGCAGTCGGATCTCTGTGAGTTCAAGACAAGCCAAGTCTACAAGAGTTAGTTCCAGGACAGGTTCCAAAGCTACACAGCAAAACCCTGTCTTGGAAAAAATATAAAAATAAAAAAGCTTCCAAATTAGAATGTTCAACATTCTTAGCTATTAGGGAAATACAAATGAAAACAACTTTGAGATACCATCTTACTCCTGCCAGAATGGCTAAAATTAAAAACACCAATGACAACTTATGCTGGAGAGGATGTGGAGAAAGGGGAACACTCCTTCACTGCTGGTGAGAGTGCAAATTCGTACAGCCATTTTGGAGAACAGTATGGTGGTTCCTCAGGAAAATGGGAATTAGCTTACCACAGGACCCAGCAATTCCACTCTTAGGTATATACCCAAATGACCCACATCCATGCAACAAAGACACGTGCTCAACTATGTTCATAGCAGCATTATTTGTAATAGCAAGAACCTGGAAGCAACCTAGATGCCCCTCAACTGAAGAATGGATAAAGAAGATGTGGCACATCTACACAATGGAATACTACTCTGCAGAAAAAAATAACGGAATCTTGAAATTCATAGGCAAGTGGATGAAACTTGAAGAAACCATCCTGGATGAGGTTACCCAGTCACAAAAAGAAGAACATGGTACTCGCTCATATATGGATTTTAGACGTAGAGCAAAGGACACCAGCCTATAATACACGCCCCAGATGAACTGGGATACAAGGTGTATTCTAAGAGATTCATATATTGTCCCTCACAAAAGGGGGAAGGGACAAGTCCCCCAGAGCACATGGGAAATGGGGGGGGCAGTGAATGGAGAGAGAACTAGGAGAAAGAAAAGGGGAGGAGAGGAAAATACATGTGACTAGATAGGTTGAGTCAGGGTGAGAGAGAGAGGGGAGGGGACATAAAAGAGGAAGCCATTATTGGTTTGAAGAGAAAAATGAACCTAAAGAAAGGTCTAGAGAACTACAAGACCGACTCCAACTAATAATTCGAGTAACCATGGAAAGGCTACCATAAATGCCCTTCCCTGATAGTGAGATCATCAACTAAATTATCCACCATCATGGAGCCCTCATCTAGTACCTGTTGGAAACAGAAGCAAACATCCATAACCAAACACTGAGTCGAACTAGAATCCAGATGCAAAGAGAGGAGACAAGACCAGGATGCAGAAACACACAAAGACAGCTGACCTGAACAGGGAGGAGCTAATGCTCCTCTCCCCAGACTGATAGCTGGGAATCCAGCATGGGATTGACTCAGACCCCCTGAATATGGGTCTCAGCTAGAAGGACTGAGCAGTCTAAGGGACCTCAAACAGTAGAAACAGGATCTATTCCTGGTGCACAAAAGGACCTTGTGGACACATCCCTCATGGAGGGATATCCCCTTAACCTAGAGACAGGAGAGAAGTCCTAGTCCCTACTTCAAATGACTGGACAGATTTACATGACCCAACCTGGGTAGCATAGCCCTACAAGTGGAATAGGAGTGGGGGGATGGGAGGGGAGGGTGGCTAGGGTGCATGTCACAGAGGAAAGAGGGTAACAGGGAGGAAGGGAGGGAAGGAGGGAGGGAAGGAGGGAGGGAGGGAAGGAGGAAAGGAGGGTTGGAGGGAGGAAGGGAGAGGAAACTGAGATCCACATGTAAAATTTTTAAATTATATTATTAATAAAAAAAGGACAAAAAACAAATGCTGCTGGATTAATTATATATATATATATGTATATATATATATACATATATATATATATTGCTTTGACTTCAAAATTTAAGCCTAAGGACAAGTTACTAGGGAAAAGGATTTCTAATTTTGTTACCACAGAAAATGAAAAGCTGTGGATTCCTTCCAGACTAATGTGGTTTGATCAAGCAAGACCCCCTGAAGCAACGTCAATGGGACAATACAGCCTTGCAGACCACTACAGCCAGGTTTTCTGTGTCTTCTTAGGATTCCGCCATGACAGCGCCCCCTACCAGCAGGAAGCAGTTTGGAAAGAATGACGCCCAAATTCCCAACTATTGTTTATAAATGTTTGTTTTCATTAAAAAAAAAAAGACTTTGTATAAAAAAACAAAACAAAACAGGACTAGATGACTACCATCAATAGAAATGGAAGGAACATTTCCAAATTCTTTTATGAAATCACTATTACCCAGATACCAAAACTACACACACACCAAAAAAAAGAAAAATATGAACCAATATCCCTAATGAACATAAGTGTAAAAAATCTCAATAAAAAGGTCATCTATATGATCAAGTAGGCTTCATCCCAGAGATGCAAGGATGGTTCAACATATGCAAATCAATAAATGCAATCCATCATATAAACAGACTGAAAAGAAAAAAAACACATAATCATCTCATTAGATGCAGAAAAAGCTCTTGAAAAAAATCAACACCCCTTCATGATAGAAGTCCTGGAGAGACTAGGCATACACCTCAACATAATAAGGGTAATTGACAGCAAGCCTACAGCCAACTTCATTGCACATGCAGAGAAACATAAAGTATTATTTTCCACTAAAATCAGGAACAAGAAAAGGTAATCCACTTTCTCCATACCTGTTCAATATAGTACTTGAAGTCTTAGCTAAAGCAGTAAGACAACTGAAGGAGATCAAAGAGATTCAAACAGGAAAGGAAGAAGCTAAAGTATCTTTATTTGCAGAGGATATGATTGTACACATAAATGACTCTAAAAACTCCACCAGGAAATTCCTACAGCTCATAAATACTTTCAGCAAAGTAGCAGGATACAAAATTAACACACAGAAATCAGTGGCCTTCCTATATACAAATGACAAATGGACCAAGAGAGAAATAGGGAAAACAATACTTTCACAATAGCCTCAAATAATATAAAATATCTTGGAGTAACTCTAACCAAGTGAAAAACGTATGTAATGAAAACTTTTAAAAATTGAAGATGTAAGAAGATGGAAAGATCTCCCATGCTTATGGGTCAGTAGGATTAATAAAGTAAAAAATGGCCATTCTGCCAAAAGCAATCTACAGATTCAATACATTCCCATTAAAATTCCAACACAATTCTTCACAGAATTTGAAAGGACAACTTTCAGGTCCATGTGGACTCTCTCTCTCTCTCTCTCTCTCTCTCTCTCTCTCTCTCTCTCTCTCTCTCTCTCTCTCTCTCACACACACACACACACACACACACACACACACACACACACACACAATAGGATAACTAAAACAATTCTGGATAATAAAGATCTGCTAGAGGTATCACTGTCCCCCATCTCAAATTGTACTACAGAGCTATAGTAATGAAAATAGCAGGGTACTGGCACAAAACAGACACATGGATCAATGGAATTAAATTGACAACCAAGACATAAATCCACACAGTTATGGACAGCTAATTTTTTATAAAGAAGCCAAAAATACACACTGGTAAACAGACAGCATCTTTAACAAATAGTGCTGATCAAATTGGATGGATGGATGGATGGATGGATGGATGGATGGATGGATGGATGGATGTAGAAGAATGCAAACAGACCCACATCATATCACCCGGTACAAAACTTAACTCCAAACAGAACATAAAACCAAATATGTTGAGTCTGATAGAAGAGAAGTGGAGAATAGGCTTCATCTCATTGGCACAGGAAATACTTTCTGAACAGAACAATAATAGCACAGGCACTAAGACCAACAACTAATAAACAGAACCTCTTGAAACTGAAAAGGTCTGTATAGCAAAACAAACAAACAAAAAAAAATTCATCATTCAGAAAAAGCAGCAGGCTACAGAACTGGAAAAAAGTTTCCCACTACACATCCAATAGAGAGCTAATGTTCAAAATATATAAATAACTCAGAAAACGAGAAATCAAAAGAGGAAGTATAAGTGATTGAAACTCTGTTAAAAAGAAATGTTCAACATCCTCAGTCATTCAGAAAAATGCAAATCACAACTACTTTGAAATTTTATCTTACATCTGTGAGAATTAATTTGTTCTATTCTGGTTTGTTTTGTTTTATCTTATTTTACTTTATGATTATGATTATGATGCCTGTTGTTTTCTAATTAGAGTCATAAAGGTGTGGATTCAGATAGGAAGGTGGGGAGGATCTTGGAGGGAGTTGGGGAGGAGAATAGTAATCAGAATATATTGTATGAAAAATGTGTTTTCAATAAAATAGATAAAAACTTTGAAATTTAGAACTTTTATAATTTTAACAGATGGATATAAAATGTACATATATGTGTGTGTGTGTGTGTGTGAGAGAGAGAGAGAGAGAGAGAGAGAGAGAGAGAGAGAGAGAGAGAGAGAGAGAGAGAGAGAATTAGACACAATTATAAAGTGCACAATGAATGAAGCCCAGGTCAAGAAATACAATCTTGCTGCAAACCAGAAATGCTCCTAGGTTGCACTATAACACAGTAATACTCCTATGTACACAACCCAAAAGTACTTCCATGTGCACTACAACCCGGAAATGCTCCTATATGTGCCACAACTCCAACTTCCCAAAAGAGACAGTCACATCATTGACTTTGGTTGCTTCCTTCACCCAACATATTGTCAGGTTTGAGAACAAGGCTGGTTACTCTAGCCGCATAAAGTGGACTGGGCACTGAGTCCCTCCCCTACAACCTATCAAAGTGCTTGCAGATAAATTGACCTCAAACAGCAAGGTTCTTTTGTATAACATTCCTCTTCTATCTTCTGTAGTTGCCTACATATGTTAATTATTCCTGCATATATATTTATTAGTAAAGCATCTCATATACATAGTATGATTCATTACTATCTTTAGATTTATATACAAATATCACATCTGGAATGATATAGCTGTTCAGTGGGAGTTGTCTAACATGCACAAGACCCTGAGCTCAATGCCCAGCATAATAGGGGAAGTGTACTAACAATACCACAGTTGTAAACTGTGTAATTAATTAATTCTTCTTCAACTTTCACACTCAGAGTCTATACAGTCCAATATTAGCAGAAAGTATTACAAATGAAAAACCTGACTGCATACATAAAAGATTCACTTTATTTTTTGTTTGTTTTTTTTTGTTTTTGTTTGTTTGTTTGTTTTGGTTTTTGGTTTTTTGAGACAGGGTTTCTCTGTATTGCTTTGGAGCCTGCCCTGGAACTAACTAAAAGATTTACTTCAAATACAACTGTAAAAGACAGGGTTCAAACCACAGAAAGCAGACTAACAGGGAACTCAAAGCACAAGGTAAGAAATATTACCTGACATAACAGAGAATCAGTCCACAATGATGAGCGTCAGGAAGACATAACTACCTTGAATGTGCATATGCCTTCTTTAAGAGTTTTCAAAGTCAGGAAATATATACAACTATAGGTGAGAAATCAACACACCCTTAGTCACTGGCAGAATCAAACAACCATCAATAAAGTATGGAAGATCTTAATAACTGCTTAAACACAGCAAAAAAATAAATGTAGAATAAGTATTATTTTTAAGGGCATGTGACATGTTGATTAAAACAGTTTACATTTGACAGTAAACAAATGATGAAATTAGTGAAAAATCAAGAGTATATTATCTCACTGTATATAATTCAAGCAATCAAATGTTTAAAAGCAAAGAATAACTTCTACAATTCCTGAACAGAAGTTTAAATAGTATTTTGAAATCAATGATAATAAAAATAATCTTTGGAGGTCAAGCAGTGGTGGCATACACCTTCAATCCCAGCACTTGAGAAGCAGAGGCAGATGGATCTCTGTGAGTTCGAGGCCAGCCCAATCTACAAAGTGAAATTCCAGGACAGTCAGGGTTACACAGAGAAACCCTGTCTTAAAAAAAATAATGACAATAATAATCTTTGGGATGAACCTAATCACCATTAAAAGAAATACCTATGCTTCTGTGTTTGAATTGAAATGGAAAAATAAAAGTAAAGATCTAGGTTTCTTTCTTGAGAAGGTAGAAGACAAATAAATCTAAACAAAAGGGCAAGCCCTGCTCCAGTCTCTGCATACATGTGCAGACATTCAAACCTGCACATTCACATGCAATAGACACACACACACACCATGCATGTGAATGCATGTGTATACACACAGAGAGACAACTCATACAGACAAAAGTAGCTTTGATGAACGTGAAAGAAGAGAACCTCACCTCAGACTCTACAGACAGCAAAATTAATAAAAAGATATTATAAACAACCTCATGACAACAAACTTGATAGTTTAAATGTCAGCAGACATATTTCAGAAAAAAATAAATCATACTAAAGCTGATGTCAACTGAAACAAAAAAGCTAACTCCATAACCATTAAGTGTTAATCAGTTATGAGTATTAAAAGCTCATCCACATAACTGTATCATCAAACATTTAAGAAAAAAAAAAGCAGGGCTGTACAAAACACTTTCCCAACTCCTTAAACTCTTCACAACCCTAATACCAATGTATGAAAATGATAAAAAGAAAATTATGGGTCAACATTCTCCAGGAATACATATGTAAAACTAGCTAACAAAGTACTGATTAACTGAAGAGTACCTAATAAACCCTGTACCAGGATCACTTTAACAGTTGAAAAATCAATTATACACCATCAGCAAAGACATGAATCCATAAATGTAATTAATGAGAATTCCAGTAAAATTGAAAACATGTTTTTTAATATAAAAGGTAATTTTGAAATTTGCATGGCAAGAGTGCGCGCACACTTCAACAAAAATCTATGCTGCAAGTATCACAGTACTTTACTTCAAATTATGTTACAGTGCTGTCTTAGTTGGGGTTTCTACTGCTTCCATAAAACACCATGACCAAAAAGCATCTTGGAAAAGAAGATTTATTTGGCTTACAGTTCCACATTGTAGTCCATCACTCAAACAAGGCCAGGGTAGGAACTTAATCAGGGTAGAAACCTGGAGACAGGAGCTGATGCAGAGGCCATGGAGGAGTGCTGCTCACTGACTTATCTTCATGGCTTGCTATCCTGTTCCTCATCGCACCCCCCACCTCTAACATCTACTCCTCAAAAAGGGTGAGGCCTCCCATGGGGGATCATCAAAGTCTGTCACATCATTTGGGGCAGGACCTAGGCCCTCCCCTGTGTATCTAGGCTGAGAGATTATCTCTCCATAGGGAATGGGCTCCAAAAGGCCCATTCATGCACTAGGGATAAATAATGGTTCCACTGACAGCAGTCCCAGAGACTAACCAAGCCCCCCAACTGACACCCACATTCAGGGAGGGCTGTTTGATCTTACAAATGCATGTTTCCCAGTTGTCAGTCTGGAGTCTGAGAGCTCCCACTTGATCAAGTCAGCTGTTTCCCCAGCCTGGTCTTGACCCCTTTGCTCATCACTCCTCCCTCTCTACTACTGGATTCCAGCAGTTCAGCTCAGTGCTTAGCAGTGAATCTCTGCTTCTGCTTCCATTGCTACTGGATGAAGACTCTATGATGGCATTTAATGTAGTCATCAATCTCATTATAGGTTAAGAGCATTTAAGATAGTCTCTGCACTACTGCTTGGATTCTTAGTTGGAGTCATCCTTGTGGATTCCTGGGAATTTCCCTAGTGCCATAGTTTCTTGTTACGCCCATAAGGCTCCCTCTCTGAAGGTATCTCTTTCCTTGCTCTCCCTCTCTGTCCGACCCCCAAATGTATCTTCCTGATCCGTTCTCCTTCCCCCTCCTCTTCTTCGCTCCTCTTTTTCCTACCTCCCTTCCCACCTCCCCCCTTCCTCCCAATTTACTCAACAGATTCTGTTGTCCCTTTCCCCTTCTCTGGGGGTCCATGTATGTCTTGGGTCCACCTTGTTGCCTAACTTCTCTGGGGCTGTGGATTATAGGCTGGTTATCCTTTGCTATATGTCTAATATCCACTTATGAGTGAGTACATACGATATTTGTCTTTCTGTGTCTTGGTTACCTCACTCATCCTGTTTTCTTATAGAACCCAGGACCACCAGTCCAGGGATGGTCCCACCCACAATGGGCTGAGCCCTCATCTGTCAATCACTAATTTAAAAAATGCCCTACAGCTGGACCTTAAGCAGACATTTTCTCAATTTTATGTCAAGATGACATGAAACTAACCAGGTCAAGAGCCATACTTAACTGATAGATTAAAAAGAAGAACCAGCACCAAACCCTTGCAGCTATAGGCATCTGATATTCTTCGGAAATAGCAATATTTACTTTGGCGAAAAGGCAGTCTCTTCAACAAATGGTATTAGGAATACTGGCTATTCACATGAAAAAACAAAAAAGCAAAAAACAAAAACAAAAAACAAAACAAAAAACCCACCAAACTGGATTTCTAACTCTCATTCTCCATAAATATCCATTAAAAATGGGTCAAAGTCTGAAGGAAAACAAGCAAAATACTTCAAAATATTGATATAGTCAAGGGTTTTATGAACAAGACTCTTTAACAGCTCATGAAATAATATAAATAATGACAAATGGGACTGAATCAAGTAAAGAAGATTCTGTCCAGCAAAAGAAACATTACACACAAATGTAAGAGACAACCTACAGAATGAGAGGAAGTATGTGGCAGCTATTAATCTGATGGGATTAATTTCTAGATTATATAAAGAGTTAATAAATCTATATACAGATACATACACAAAACACCAAATAATTCAATTAATAAGAAGATAAAAATCAAAATAGATCATAATAATTAAATAAAAGGGAAAATCCATACAGTTATTTCAGTAGATGCACTGATTAATGATTAAAATTTTAAACCTTCAGAAACTAATTAATATTAGAACACATTCTTTAATTAAACAGGATACATCTAACAAAGTATCTACAATTAGCATCATATTTAAAGTGAACACTGAAAGTCCTTAAATCTAAATCCTTTTTAAAAAAAAAAAATCCTTCTCCCTAAATTTCAGTGGAGGACATGGCTCAACACTACATTAGCCACCTAAGTAGATGTCATAAGTCAAGACAAAGAAATGGAAGGCACAGTCTGTAAAGTTAAAAAAGAAACTGTTCCTCTCAAATAAATGACCAATCATGACATCAGGAAATACAAATCAGATATAAAAATCAACTGTACCTACATATCAGAAACATAATGCTTGATACAAAAATTGTATAGTCATTTGCCACCAAAGCAAAAAGCATCAACACTTGGAATAAATTTAACAAACTATGCATAATACCTACAATCTAAAACTTAAATAAATAAATCTGACCTTTAAAGCAAGATGGATGAGGAAAACGGCTCAATGTGTAAAGTTCTGACCATGCAAGTATTAGAGCAAGAGTTCAAATCCCTAGGACCCATAGCCTAGAGATTTGAGACAGCCCATGTAGCACAGGTTAGCCTCAATCCTATAGCCAGGTGGGAGGTGAAGAAATAAACCCCTAGTAGCTCAGAGCCAGCTCTATAAATATAAAGCCTAGAACAACAAAGAGGCCTGGTCTCAAGGTGGAAGGCAATATTCAACACCTGAGGTTCAACACATGAACTCAAGACACACTGTTACACTAGTGCTCTACCATACGCACAAGAATTTTTCAAAAGCGAAACTCCTTGTCTGTGAACTAGACTTAACAGTATTAGATGTCAGTTTTCCCAAACTCTATCTGCATATATTCAATGACTCAACTCCAAACTAGTAGGCATGATGGAAATTGAACATGCCAGTTCTAAAACACAAAAGTCCTAGAACTACGAACAGAACCCTACACTCCCACACCATTCACTGCATGCGCTACACTTTTTAGTATAAAGCCACAGGAATCAATTTATTGTGCTGCTGGCACAAGCAAAACCAAGTGATACACAGAACAGGCAGCACACAACACATACACACTTACAAAGCCAAGTGGATTTTTTTTCTTTATCAAAGTGCTAGCAAAAGTAATTCAATGAAAGCAAAGTATGTTTAAATAATACTTCAGAAAACAAAAATAGTCAATGCCAATTGAATAACAACAGACACTGACCTAAATGGAAAAGATTTTTTGAAAGACTACAGAAAGAATTTCTTTGAGGATGAGGGGGTATTTGAGATAGGGTCCCATGTAGCCCAGGCTAGCCTCAAACTCACTATGTAGCCAAGATTGGTGCTTAATTCCTGCCTCAGCCGCCCAAGCACCAGGATTACAAGTGTGTATCTGCCTAGCACTTTATAGCAAGAATTTCTAAAAAGATGACAGCAGGTGGAATGATGGATTAGAAGTCTCAAGCACTTACTGCTTTTACAGAGGACCTGGGTTCAGTTCCCAGCAGCCACACGGAGGCTCACAGCCTTCAGTAACCCCTGTTCCAGAGCTCTAATACCTTCTTTTGACCTGTTCAGGCACCAGGAAACACAGTACACATACATACATGAAGACAAACTACTCATACACATAAAATGTCCTTTCTTTAAATTTGAAAGGAAAATATTCATGTCCTTAGGGCTAAGAAAAAAAATTCTTAAACACAAAAATCACTAATAATTACAGGTTAATTATTGAATTTTATTTCAATACAAGATCTACCAGAAAAGGAAAACCCAAACCACTGTCTGTAGGTACATACCCATAAAATCATTTATATCCGGAATATATATTCAACTCCTATCTCCCTAATCCAAAAATGTCTACTTGTCCAAAGGATATTCACATGATACGAAAGAACACAAAAAGTTATTGAGCTATACAAAATGGAGTCACAATGAACACCATTACATACCTACCAAAAGTAGCTTAGCTAGGAAAATGAGACTAGTGTTACAGAGAGTATGACTCAGGACTTAGGAAAGTATTTGGCACTGTCTATTAAAGCTAACTATGCCTACCCCAAAACACAGGAATTCCATCCCTAGGTTTATATAAAACATAAATGAATGCTTATACCTCACCAAAGATGTAAATAAGAACGTTTCTGACAGCAATACTCTGAACAGCCAAAAACTGTAAGTAACTCTAGCAACCAACAACACTATGATGAATAATAATAAAAAAAAACATATGGCATATTCTTACAAAGAAATACTGTGAGTAAGCTAGTGGAAAACTAGGATATGGAGCCAACATGACAGCTCAGTGGGTAAAGGCACTCGCTGCCAAGCCTGATTGTCTGAGTTCAATTTCCATAAATCCACATGGTGGAAAGAGAGAAATCACTCCCACAAGTTGCCTTCCAACCCCTACATGCATGCCATGGCGCACACACACACACACACACACACACACACACACACACACACACACACACACGCACATGCACACAGAGAAATAATAAATGTTAAAAGAACAGACGAAAAGAAAAACAAAGGTGTGACACATTATAATGTTGAGTATAGAAACTAGAAACAAGAATATATAGTAAATAATTCTATTAATATAAAATTAAAAACAAGGCAACACAAATCTATAGTAAGAAAGGGAAAAGCTAACAAGGAATTGGGATTCCACTTAGTATCAAATATACTATAAGATTACAAGAAACAATCTAAAAGAATTCAGATGGGTATTTAATGTAAATGCTAAAAGTTAAAATACTTCTACTAATATCAGACTAATATATGTCAAACAGCGTAACAGAGATAAAAGAACAATAATACATGAGTTCATCATTAGGAAGACAAAATGATTGTATTTGTGGTCAGCAAAAACTGAAAGAAATAAAAAAAGAAAGAAAAGAAAAAAGAAAAATTCTCTCAGGAAGAAATAGGTCAAGAAAAAAAGCAACAAGAAAAAAAGCTAAAAGAAATAAATAAGCCAACCCCTTTCTCAGGAAATGGCAGCTCAAGAGAAAACAAAAAATTAAAATGAAAGTTTTAAATAGTTAAATTAATGAATTTGACCTAATAAATTCCAATCACACAATATATGCTATCTCAGCTCTGATTACATTGTAACTCATTGGTGGAAATATAACCAGAAAATCCTTGAGGCATTTAGAAACACAGATGACTTGTAAACTCGGGGGTATAAACCAAACACCCTGAAATGTAAAATCACACTGCTGATTGGAGCAGACGATAAGGGAAGCAAGACAGCGCTGTTTGGAGGAAAACAGTCTGAATGCACATTCTGAAAGAACTAGAAACCGATATTCTAAATCTACTTCAGTAAATCAGAAGAATGACCAGCAAGTTAATACCAAAGAAAATAAAATATTAAAGAGAGGGAATTAATCTACAACAACAAAACTGAAGAGACTAAAAGTCAATTTATTGAAAAACAAAGAAATCTGACAACTCCCTACCAAGGCAAATTTAAAAATGAGATCAGCCAACAATCATATGCATCAATAACTGATCAATATAATACTAAGTTCTAAAAATTATACAAGCTGAATAAACTGACACATAGTTTTTAAAACTCCATTGTAAAAATTAAACATATTGACAAATTCCAGTAACGGATTCCAGGCTCGAAGGCTTCACCTGTGAACCCTGAGAAGCACATAAAGAAAGTGCAGTTACTTCAGGAGCTTGCAGAAAGCAGTGAGAGAGGGAACACGCCTCCCATGAGACCACCAGAACACAGACCCCAAAATCTGATGGAGGTATTAAAGGAAAATTACAGGCCAATCTCTGTCCAAAAACACAGGTGGAAAAAAAAAAACTTAAACACAAATGTATTTTTTAAAGTATGCCAAATCTACTGATACATAAAAAGGGTAATATACAACCAAGCTAGAATCATTTCATAAACATAAAGTTGGTTTAACATTTAAAATTAATAAACGAAGTTCAACACATTAACCAAATAAAAGAGAAAACTGACTAGTGTTTCAACTGATGTAGATTAAGCATTTTATTAAAATTCAACACATTTCATGATTTTAAAAGTAAAATTAATACAATGATTAGCCATGAGGTTAATACATAAAATTCAGCTAAATGCAATTATTTGTATTTTCAACAATTAGAAAATAAAACTTAAGCCATTTTAATTAAAATAACCTCAGGAATACCATACATCTAGTAAATCTGCTAAAAGATATGGACTCCTCTATACTAACTGAAGCTACAAGCTTATAAAGCCCTAAATAAAAGGAGATACATATTATGTGCATGGACTAGCTGACTCAATCTTAAAATTTCAAATAATTATAAACTCATCTGCAGTTTTATGGAATCCTAACCCAAACTTCATGTTTCTGTAGATTATATGTGCGTGTGTGCAGGATTCTAAAGTAATATGAAACCACAAGAAGAGAAAAGAGCAGGATTAGGAGGAAGAAACTCTAATAGACTTCTTAGGAGAGGAAGTAGCATGAGATAGTGTGGCCTTGGCAAAAGAAGAAAACAAACTAGAAACAAAATTCAGTACACTTTAAAAGATGAAGCATCACAGAAAACAATTCCATGCAAAATGTTTCATTCACAAATTTAACTTATTTTCTGATCAGCCATTTCAATCATAACAGTAAGTAAATATCGCTCACCATTGTATTCTAAAACAATTAGCAAACATTCAATAAAAATCATCGCTTACCTCCCCAAAAGCTCCTCGACCAATCACCTTTAATATTTCAAAGTCTTCTCTGTGTAATCGCATTTGCTTCACTTTAGAAGTAAATGGTTTAGCTGAAACAAAAGAACAGTTTCAGTTACTTTAATGAAACATAATACAAAATAGATGTACAATAGAGTATTTCTTAAACAATAAAAATTCAACTTATAATAAAGAATTAAACCAAAGAACCTTTAAAATCTAACCAAACTATAGAAGCATAATTAACTACTACAAAAATGCAGTGTGTGTGTGTGTGTGTGTGTGTGTCTGTCTGTCTGTCTATTTTGCATGTTTGTATGTGCAGGTGCATATGTGTGTGCAAGCACATGTATGTACACATACAGATGAAAAGGCAACTTTGAATAAGTGAATAGTAAACTGAACTTCCTCAGACAATACTATATACATAGCCAATTTATGTTAATACTATATGTTTCCACAAAATCTGTACATGTGTCAGATTCTCATTTCTCATATATAATTCTACAACATTTGTTTGCCTTATGCTTTTAGTGAATATGCTTCTGTGTAGAAATGTACTATCCTTTATTTCTTCTTAAGACGCCCATCCTTTTACCTTTGCTAAAACAGTTTAACAACCATGTACTCATCAGAATCAAATTTCAGTTACTCTGGCTTAAAACATATTTTTAATACTATGTTTAAATACATAGTTTTTTCAATACTGCCAGTTTGTCAAGGATTTTACAAGATGCTAAAGATACTAAGATGAAAAGCAAAAAGAAGAAGAAAATATCTTCTCTCGAGCTGAGTAAATGCTGGCTTACCATCTCTACCATCATCCAGTTTAGTCATCCAACAAGAAGAAATGAATATGAAATTCCAGCAGTAAGAAATGAACAAAGATTGGAGCTAAAGACCTTAAGTGCTTGTTTTTTGCCGGTTGACCAGACACACTAGATAGAACTACCTGCATTATCTATGCAGCATGGTGTTCTTATTATTTTTACCTAAAGATGTCTCTTTATGGTAATGACAAATATGGTTTGTTTGTTTGTTTGTTTGTTTGTTTTTAAAAGGCCCGGTTTTTTTTCTCAACACACCTTTAATGGTTTTTAAATTGTTTCAAATATGATCAAGTTGAGATTTTTAGGAACTTCATTTTTAATGTGTAATAAAAGTTTACAACATGATTTTTAAAAAAGTCAACAAACTGCAAACACCTGTTACTAAAGGTCTTAAGTTAAAAAAAATCTTGTCTCTAAACAAATTATGCAAAAAACACTTTTTAAAATTTTCAGTGTAGATGATTGATAATTATTAATTTAAAAAACCATTGTACACACTACAAAAAATGGGGGAAATAAAAGTTAACATGATTCTCTATTATTTACTAACTAAATATACCTAATGTTTGTTTAAAAATCTGAAACTGCTAAGGGTTGGCAAGAACAGAACTGAGAGGCACAGTAATGTTTAACTGCTGGAACTGTTCATTGACTCTGAAACCCTTATTTTCTTTTTCATAGTCTCAACAGTCTTAACATGGCATGCTACTACTTAGGTAGCCTTAAGAACTTGAGCCTTTTTTGTTTTGATTTATTTTGTTTTTTGTTTTTTTGTTTGTTTTGTTTTTTGAGAAAAATCCTTCTTTTGACTTTCAGGGTTCTTTCAATGCACAGCTGAAATTTTTCTGCTTTGATTTCATTTAGAAATTTTCCTTCTGTGTTTATAAACAAATTTTGTCTATATCTTTCCTCCATACTGTGTGCATCTAGTTTGGCACCAACCAGGAGCCCAGCTCACTAAGCCTGCAAGTTTTCATTCCTTTACTGTTCACTGAAGCATCATCATTCCAGCTTGCTTAAAATGTGTGAGAAATACACTAATAAAACCTTTAAAAGACAATAAAGCAGACCATGGCTTCAGGGTCTAGTAAAACATCTAGCATGTGTGTCTTTTCAGTGGACTTCTGAGAACTGATTCATTTCATGTTGTTATATGACTGTGTTCCATGTTTTCTAATTCTACAAATGACAACCATGTAATTAGTATGTAATTTCTATGAATTATGTATTGCATGAAAATTTTAAAAAATTAGGAATCAGGATACTAATGACATTTTTATTTTCAAAACTCTACCATATGGACAGGGTATGTAATCCTGACTGAGTGGCCAGTACTGGTTTTTAATCATCTATTTTTAAAGTTTTTCCTTATCATTATTGTTGAAAGTCTGCAGATACACTACCATTCTTCCAATTACATAATGTTTACTTGATCCTTTCTAATTTTCTGTGAATCTACTCTGTAGAAGTCTAAATTGAATTTACACAGAATGCCAGAAAAGAAAGCAGAGGCTTACTGACATTAACCTCCTCACCTCCGGGAGGGGGGGAAGCAGTCATTTTCAAATTTAGATATAGACAAAACAAAAGTCCAATTAATCATAACAAGATTATAAACATGTATTTACACAATAAATATAACCTCAAAATGCAGAATTCAAATGTAGAATAATCACAGCTTTCTGGAAAGACATTTTATTTCAAGTCTCTGTGTAACTGATACCTCAAACAGACTCCCAAAACGACAATATATTTGAATAACACAGAGATACAGTACTATAATGGCTGGAAAATATTATCTCCAAACACATTCAATTCTATAAATTTTGATATTATCAAGCTATAAAACCACTGCCAATAAAACTCAAAATACAGAAAACATGAAAACCAAATCATATGCCATGGAATTAACCATAAATAAACTAAAGACAACCAGAAATGCCAAGAAAACTCTGAAATTAAAGGGAAAAAGTAAGTAATTAGAAACACAAAAATACTAAATATCGAAATTGGGAGATATAGACTAAACCAGTATTTACAAAAAAGTAAATAAAATTTTAGCCAAGTATGAAATAGTCTACTTTAAAGAGGCACTAAAACTAGGTTCAGGAGCACAGAACCAAGCCGTACAGCAGGTGAGACCCTGTCTGTGCCCCCACCCACCCCACACCAATAGAATTCAACATATAAAGAGAAAGCAAAATGAATTAAATTGCTGAATTTGAAAATAAGCACATATAGAAAAACTTGGGGCTGGAGAGATTGCTCAGTGTCTAAAAACCCATACTACTCTTCCATAGGACTAAAATTTGGTTCTCAGCACCCAAACTAGGCAGTTCACAACTGCCTGTAGCTCCAAAGGTTTCTAATACCTCTGGCCTCAGAAGGCACCAGTGCTCTTGTGTACATACCCACAAACAGATATGCACACAGGCATTCACAAAATAATTTTTTAAAAGTTTTAAAGGGCTTAAAAAATTATTTATGAAAAATGTTTTTGTTTTGTTGTTTTGTTTTGTTTTTCAAGACAGGGTTTCTCTGTATTACTTTGGAGCCTGTCCTGGAACTCACTCTGTAGACCAGGCTACCCTCAAACTCACAGAGATCCACCCGCCTCTGCCTCCTGAGTTGTGCATTTAAAAAAATACCACAAATAAGAAATTGTACAAAATTACAATGCTATAAAACCAAACTAGACGCTCTTAATATAGGTAACAATGGTGTGGCTGGGGCAATATATGAGGCCACTGGCAGTAGGTCCAAGATCTAACACTAATGCACAAACTGACTTAGTGGAGCCCATTCTATATTGAGAGATACCTTGCTCAGCCTAGACATGAGGAGTGGGGTGGGGGTGCCTTGGTCCTGTCTCAACAAGATCATGAGTCAGACTTAGACTTGAAGCAGATGGGAAGTGGGTGGGGGAGTGGAGGAAGCAGGAGGAGAGGTGGGAGGGGAAATTGGGATTGGAATATAAAAAATAAATTAATGGAAAAAATCACAAAGCTACTGAGATTAAATTATAAGCAACCTATGTTGTCAAATTTATTGTGACAAATTATTCTTACAAAGTAGCTGTTTTTCAAAACTGAAAGTCTAAATTATTCAATAAATAAATTGAATCAAGGTGTTAGTCTTCCACAAAGAAACCATAGATTGCTAACAGCTTTACAAGTTCCAGCAAAAAATTACAGGCCATGACACACACTGAAGACACAGAAGAAATTACTGACACACAGGTACCCCCTGGAGCAAAGAGAATACACAGCGTCCAAATGAAGCTTTGTATTTATCAATCTTCTGGAAGACCCATGGTCCTGGAGAGACCTGTAACTAGCACCACACAGTAGTAAGTGGTGACTCCTAGTGGGTAGCAGTAAAAGGAAGCAGCCTCATAGTGGACCCTCCTGCACCTGCCCAGGTAAATCATCAGAATGCAATCACCAGCAAACAACTGGACAAACTTACACGAGGGACCAAGACTATAAACAAGTTCCAAAATGGAACAATGACATGAAAGATGAAGCCTGTTGTTCCTCACTGAAACAAGGCAACTAAACGCAGGGAATAACAAAAATCTCCAATTCAAAATCAGGACGTTTGAGTAACATTTCTCCAAATAAGGTATATAAATAGCCGACAAATCCATGCAAAGACATCCACCACCACAAGCCATTAGAGAAATGCAAGCCTAGCCACAATGTTACCGCTTCAAACTCTAGTGTCTCATTAAATAATTAAATAAGGTTAAATCAAAATAACAAATATTTACAAGGGGTGTGGAAAAATCAGATGTTTACACATTGCTGGTGGGACTACCTAAGGTACTGCTGCTTTGAAAAAAACAGATGGCTTCTCATAAACTAAAAATAGTTTCACCATATAACCCAACAACTCCACTTCTAGATATCCAAAAGAACTGAAAGAAGAATTCAACCTACCTGTCAGCAAGGCTCATTACATTATTGTTCACAATAGCCAAAAGGTGGAAACAATGCAAGCTATCAAAATGAATGTATTAGGAAAATGTAGGATTAACACATAACACAGACAGTACAATTATCATTCAGCCTTAAAATGAAATAAAAATCTGATATATGCTGCAATATAGCTGGGTCTTGAAAACATTCTGAGTAAAATAAGTCAGATACCAGATATTATGTCACTTAACTTCCATTAAATACCTAAAATGGGGAAATTCAGAGAGACTGAAAGGTTTACCATCAGGAAGGAGTTAAGGAGCAGGAGGAACAGGGAATTGCTGTCAAATGATTATAGGATTTCACGTTGGTATAATGCATTTTTTTTAAAAATAATGGTTATACAATGTCATGAATATAATGCCTCTGAAATGTACATTTAAAATGGTTACAATGGAGCCAGGCACAGTAGTGCACACCTGTAATTCCAGTATTTATGAAGTAGACACAAGGGGGATCAGGAACTCAAGGCCATCCTCAGCCACACAGCAATTTCAATGCCTGCTTGTGATGCATGAGACTCTGTCTCAAAAACACCAGCCATAAAAAGAAAAAAATGGGAAATTCACATTATATCCACTTTATAACTTTTAAATTCTTAAGATATCAAAACAATTGAACTACACATTTCAGATAGATGAGCTATTTATCCATAAGCCAAACATCAATAAACCTTTAAAATAAAACTATAAACAAGTTTGATAAGGTAAACTGACATATACAAGGCTTATTAAACTGAAAACAAAAGTTAACCCAAAACAATTTCAGTACCCAGCTCCTACACATAAAATGAGCTTAACCTCAACTATATCACAGGATCACAAAACAAATGTACAGTAATGTACTATTTATTTGTCCTAAGGTTGAATTAGAGGTCTAAAAAAAAATGTTGAAGGACACTTTAGATTAAGTATATGTATACCTACTGACACTAATAAATGGTTATATATGGGTATATAGTTATCTTGCTATAATATGCTATTTTTAGCAATGTAAAGAAAATGAACCAAAACTAGGCTGAAAGTTATCAAATTACTGCACTCTATCACAATGTCTAGGAGAATTAAAAGGCTATGTTATTGTTTAGAGTTTAGAAACCCAGTAGTAGAACCATAAGATTAACATATCAACTATTTGAATGTTTCCTATTTCTACACTGCATTGAAAAAATTGATGATACATTCAATTTGCTTCTGAAAGTCACCAGCAATATTTAACAAAAAATGCTTCATACAAATACATGTTTATCTTTAAAACTATGAGAATATTTACTAAAATCCCACCAAGAACTTTACTGATGAGAATAACTGGATATTAGTGACAACTTGCAAAAACACCCTAAATCAGCTTTTTAAAAACAAAAACTGAAAAAGATTTAATAATCACTACACTCACCCATGGGATTCACTGGGTCTGTTCTACTGTTAGACAAATTAGTGTTTTTCTAACTAAATGTTGTATTTAATAATATTGGGCAAAGTACCTACTACATCAGCTAATGATGGTGATACCTTAACCTCTTTGTGCAGTTCAGTAAAGCACCTTCACTTGTGGCAAATACTTTCTGAAGGCTTTGCCATGTTACCTCCTCCTGAAAACTTCCCCAGTTATTAAGGATGTGTCAAGCATACATAGTGAGGCCCAACTTTACTTGCCACAGTCATGTGAACCAGTGTGAAAAAATTACCCTAAGCTGGAGAACAAGAAAGTTAAAACTGAACTGTTTCTGCAGATGTCCCCAAGAATTAACAAGTTTAGGGGGTACATGGGTGCAGGGCAAACAAACATTCTACTATGGGGCTAAAACTGAAAATCAATTGTGCAAAGTGAGGCAAAGTCAATGTAAAACGAAAGGTTGGGGGCTATGGACACTCTGACAGCCCCTGCTCCAGGTGTAGTCCATATATCACACACATGCAGTACCAGATGAAGGCACTGAATCCCCGCAAACTCAACAGGCAGTTCTGAAACACCATGTGTGTGCTGAGAATTGAACCTGGGTCCTTAGGAAAAGTAGCCAGTGCTCTCAATCACTAAGCTACCTCTCCAGGCCCTCATTCTTTCTCCTTTATCCTTTCTAGTATTGTTTTACCTTATGGCTGCTGCTGTTAATCTTCAGGGAAGTACTAAAAAATTACAGATAATGGAAAATCAGGAAGACACTATTCCATGCCAAGACAGACAAACAGAAATGAAGAATGATGAAAAAAATGAGTAATTACCAAAGCCATATTAATAGTGTTACCAGCTAGATGTGGTGACACAGGCTTCTGGTACCATTTCTAGAGATGCTAACACATAACAGCACATCCTAGGGGGAAAAAAACGAAATATTCTTAGTCTATAATAAAGAATTCTGAATTGTATCACAACCATATTACGATTGGCTGTCTTTCCAGAGGACCTGGGTTTGATTCCCAGCATTCAAATAATGGCTCACAAACATTTGTATAAAGAATAAAGTTACAAGTTTCTGAGATACTTGGCAATGATGGTGCTGAAGTTAAAACTATTTTATTCATCTTTCAGAGTGGATAATTAAAAAATTGTTTGATAACGAATCAATGAACAAAGCTTCACAATACATGTACATATGGTTTTGTCAATAGAGCAAGCAGAGATAACAAAGATCAGCACACATACAACAGTGCAACACAGAAATGCTGACTCAGAAGGTAAAACACACACCATACAAGAGTAAGAACTGAATTCAGATCCCCGAAACCCATAGAAAGCTGTGCACAACATTACACATTTGTAAGCCAGTGTTCCTACAGCAACATGCGGAACAGAGACAGGACTTCACCAGCAAACTAGCCTGGTGTGTGCAGCAGCTAACAAAAACATATCCTGTCTCGAACAAGATGGTGGGTAAAGACCAAACCCTGAGGTCATCACCTGACCTCCACATGTGCAATGTGCCAACATTCAAAATACCATTACTGGGTTCCCCAGCCAGCCAGCCTGCAGGCAGCCATATCAGAATTTTTCAACCTCTACAGTATGCAATGATTTGAACCAATTGGACAAATCCAGACATTGACAAAGAAAAGACAGACAGACAGACAGACAGACAGACACACACACACACACACACACACACACACCCCTACCTTGTGAGCCAATCTAATAATATGTGCCATTTGTATTTCTCTATTAACTTGAACTAATAAAACCAAGAACCCGAAATAGGTCTAATCAAAATTTTAAAGAATGAAGTAGATCCCATACTAGTAGATGCTATAAAAGCATAAAGAACAGAGTAGATGGCTCAGCAGTTAAGAGCATTGGCTGTTCTTCCAGATAACATACATTTGATTCCCAGCGCCCATATATATGGCAGTTCACAACCCTATATAACTCCAGTTCCTGGGTAATGCCCTCTTCTGGCCTCCATTGGCACCATATACACATATAGTATACACAGATGCAGGCAAAACACATATATACTTAAAATAGAAATCATATTTTTTCTTTAATTTAAGGGGGCTATGAAGATGGCTCAGTGGTTAAGAGCACTGGTTGTTCTTCCATGGGACCAGAGTTCAATTCCTAGCACCCACATGATTGCTCACAACTACTTGTAGTTCCAGTTCCAAGGGATCCGATGCCTTCTTCTGGCCCCTGAAGACACCAGGCGCACATGTGGTGCACAGACATACATGCTGGCAAAACACGCATACATACTAAGATTAAAAAAAAAAAAAACTTTTTATATTTAAAGCATCAAGGACTATTGGTCCTGGCACAAACCCTAAAATCTAGAACCACAAATAAATGAGAGAATGCGGGCAATCTATGAGGTAGAGACCTGAAATCAATAACCTCCGTTAAAGAAAGACCTACGATACTTTCTTCAGATAAGGAAGCCAAAATCCTGTCCTCAGTGCCTAGGACAGAGCCAGCAGCTCCACAAGGGATGAACAGATGTGTGGGTCAGCAGGATGATAGTACAACACCTTGGCTATTCTGTCAGTGGGAAGGCTGAGAGAATCAAGAGTTCAAGCCCAGCCTGGGATATATAATAACACCCTGTATTAAACATAAAGCCAACCTGATAACCCAAGGAAAGGTCCTGTGAGTTCCACGACTTACAAGCACTCTGGGGGCAAGGAAATGCCTAAGCTGAGGTTACACCTCAGTGACAGAGTGTTCACTCAGGACATGTAAGAGTCTCAGCACAACCAAAGACAGATAATAATGGAAACAAAGAAAAACTAATTCTCATGAATTCAGGGGCTCTTGTTTACCACTGGTACTGGTCTGTTTGCTACTTTAAAGCCTGATATTTCACAAGTCATATGCCAGCCATGCCAATCACTTTCCTCTTGTCTAATATTCGGTCAGCCATAAGTGTAAAACTTGTTTTCTGTCCCTTGAACCAATGATATAAAAGGGCCTGAGAGCTCCTGGAAGGGCCCCTTTCCTGAGAAGTGAAAGTAAGAACTAACCCTTTCCCAGAGTCCCCGCTTTGTCCACTTAAGATGCTATATAATGATGTGCTCTTTCTTTCATGTACTAGCTGTCTTGTGCCAAGTGACAGAATTAACAAGAGACTTCAGAGACCTCCAATCCAGCACTCTGCTTAGCTGAGCCAGTGACCGAGCCCGAGGAATGAAAGTCCTGTGTCTGAAGCCATTCACTGCCAGTTGGACTCCAGTACTTACAGTCAAGCACATCCCGTTACAAACACTAAAAACAAACTCAAAATGTAATTACCTCTCTCTCCTGTGACAACCTATGAAAGCTTTAAAAGCTTTACCATTAATCAAAAATGTGTCTCCATGTTTCCAAAGAGAAACTATGCATGTTTGAGCATTTTTCTAATTTCTCCTTTCTTAGAACAGAACTCATCATTTTTCAGGCTCAGTCCTTATCTAACAAACTCAGTATTTTATATTCATTTATCTAATATTTAGATTTTTTAAAATTTCAAATGCTTAAGCATCATCCCTACTGTACTTCTACCTCTTCCTCTAAAGGACAATAATATAAGCACACTAAACTATGAAACAAAGCTTAAAACTCAGCAAAAGTAACTCTTCAACAACACAATGTAATAATGTTCCCAATGGTGACAAGGACCTAAAAGGATGTCCACTCAACAGTCAAAGAATCAGGTAACTTCTGCAAGGGAAAAAGCAAATAGAGCCTCAGTGAGAAGGAAATTCTACTTTTACTACTGGAAACACATAAATCCCAAGTTTTTAGAACAGTTTTAGCCACTAAGATGCAGTTTAAGGAGCAGGAACACTGGTGTGTAGGAAGAGGGGAGAAAGAGAAAAAAGGGGGAGAAAGGGAGGGGAGGTGGAAACAGAAGGAGGTGTGTGGAAACCACTATTTAAAAATCTTACAGAAAGTTGATTGGAAGTAGATAAATGTTGACTTTACAGCAGTTGTTACAGGTAACTCCTAAACTAGCTGATAACAGCATTAAGTTGGGAAGGTGGATAAGAAGTCCGGTAAAGAGCAGGGGAGAAGTTCCCAGTGGCCATATTGCTACAAAATTCTTCATTCTACACTTCACAAGAGCTGAAATCCATCAGCGGATGCTCCACCCATGTTATCCCAGTCAGATTCTGTTTTCCCAATTAAAAGAAACAGAGTAGGAGTTACAACACAGAATTCTCTGGAGAATCCTAAGAGACAGCAACCAACCTTATACCCACAACATGCATGTGCAAGTTTCAAATGACTGGAACCTAGAGGGAAAAATGCCAAATAAGTAGAGAAGAAAACTGAATCTGGAAAATATGTTGAATTAATCCAAAAGATAGTTAACAATATGAAAAAAAAGGAAATACAGAAAATGTATTTAAATGATAAAATGCATGTCCACATAAATTTGTACTTCTAATAAATGTAAATAGCTTGCATGTACCAGTTAAAATATAAAGATTAAATACTGAAGAACAAATATCCAGTTATATGGTATTTCCAAAAGCCACTCATATTCAAAAGTACAGAAGAAGACATGAAAATGAAAGGGTTTTAAAAAACCAAGTACACTCTCTCTTCTCCTCTGCTCCCGGTGACTCTGTGTCTCTTTACCTCTTTTCTCCTCCCCCTCATTTTCTAATAAAACTTCTCACTCACAAAAAAATACATAATAAACAAATGAAGATACATTACTTAAATTCAAATAAAGATAAAAGAGGAAGTTTATGGCAAAAAAAAAAATCCCTACTACACATGATAAAATTCACCAGGAAAAATAATTCTACACTTTATGGATCTAATTAATCTTTCCTCAAAATGTATGATGAAAAAAAACTTCACAGAATTATGTTTCTCATTGGTTGATGAATAAAACATTTATTGGCCATTAGAGGTGGGAAGATAGGCAGGGCTAGGAGATGAAGAAAATGCTGGGAAAAGGAAGGCAGAGAGACCATGAAGATAGGACATGCCAGGCGTTCTCTGGTAAGGCCATGTAGAAATACATAAATTAATAGAAATGGGTTAATGATTAAAACATAGTTAGCCAATAAGAAGTCCTAGCCATTGGCCAACAGTTTTATAATTAATATAGCATCCGTGTGTTTATTTGGGGCTGAAAGTTGGCGGGACCTGGTGGGACAGAAAACTCCATCTTCACAGAATTACATAGAAAATTGGAAAATCTTCCATTGAAGATGGAATACATATGTCTCAGTAACTTATGATAAAGCAAACAAAAATTTGAGCAACCTCAGCAAAAGTTAGATCTAGAAGACACGGTATTTTGAAAACCATAGGGGATATACTAATATTACACATGTGGTAGTGTTGATACAAGGTAGAAAATTTTAAACTAATGATTTCTGAAAAGTATAAATTAAATACTCACAAGCCAAAAGAGAAAACAGAAATAGAAAATTAGAAAACACTTTAAATGGAACAAGTTAGTAAGTTTTTAAAAAATCACTTGTGAGCTGCAACTAAGATGGTATTTAGAAAGTCAGAGTCACAGCTGAGAGTGGTGGCTCAGTGGCTGAGAGCAGTGGCTCCATGGCTGGGAGCGGTGGTTGCCCTTCCAGAGGTCTCATTTACTACCCAGCACCCACATGGCAGCTCTGATACCTCCAGAGAAGTAACACATCAATGCACACAAAAATGAGTAAACCATCAGACCCCAAGTCTTCTAATTTAACATCAAAAATTAAAAATGCTGGGGCTGAAGAGATGACCTGGCAGTTAAGAGCACAGGCGGCTCTCACAGAAGACCTGGGTTTGATTCTCAGCATCCTATAACTCCAGCCTATGAGTTCCAATGACCTCTTCAGGCCTACACACACACACACACACACACACACACACACACACACACAGAGAGAGAGAGAGAGCACACATAGAAATGCAGATAAAATACCCATACAAATAAAAAATTTAATGAAAAATGCTAAATAGCCATTAGATAATCATAAAATAAAGGAATTAAAGTAAATCAAATAAATAGATGAGAGAGTACATATTAATGTAAAAAAAGTACTAAAGAAAAAATCAACATAAAAATAGTTTTCAACACTGACAAAGCTTTAATAAAAAAATGGAAAGGGTATAAATTAAAAATTATCTACTTATTTTATGTATGAATATTTGGCCTGCACATTTGTCTGAGCACCATCTTTATGCCTGATACTTGCTAAGAGGTTAGAAAAGGATGTTGGATACCCTGTAACAGGAGTTACAGGTGATTGTAAACTACATGTGGGTGCTGGGAATCAATCCTAGACTCTCTGCAAGAGCGGCAAATACATTTAATTACTATGTCTTCTCTCCAGCACCAATATTAGAAATTTTAAAAATATATAATTGCTAATAAGATACTAAATACAAAACCATTTGCAAATAAATGAAAATAAATGTTTAAATAACGAATGGGCAACTTCTCAGGAGAATCCAACTTGTCAAATAAACAAGAAGTAAAAGAAATGTAACTAGGATAACCTTATCTCAAGTAAAGACAGATTTGAATCTAATTTACAATTTCCCCCCAAAAAAATTCAAGATTGAGATAGATTTGGCACTGAATTCTTTTAAACTTCCTAATATTTGTTTGTTTTGTTTTGTTTTTGAGACTGGGTCTCACTATGTAACCCTGACAGTCCGGGAACTCACTATGTGGACCAAGCTGGCATCAAACTCACAAAGATCAGCCTGCTTTGCCTTCCAAGTGCTGCGACTAAAGGCATACACCACTATGCCTGGCTTCCCAGTATTTTTGAGAAAATATACCAACATTATTTGGAGAGCTGTGTCCTCCTTTGTTTCTTTGGTCTTCCAAAACCAATGGCAAAAGTAAGATAATTCTGCAGAAACACATCTTTAATTCCTTTCTCAAACAAATATATTACCATATAAAGCCAGGATCTCAAGAAGTACCAGAGTTTCCAGGGAGACAGATGGTCTAGGGCTTGGCCACCAGCTTGTAAACTAGCAACATAAAACAGAGCTTCAAGACGTGACAGCACCTCCTTTTTGGTTTATCTTCCCTAGGGAGTTAGTATTTTCAAACAGTCCCTTCTGTTTCACACCCCAAATCCTCCAGAAGCCACAGGGCTCTCAGAAGTAGCTGCCCAAGTGCTCCTGTGGCATCCCCAGAGCCTCCAGGCGTGTCCTCCTTAGTGCTAAGACCTGTGGCCGGTTCCTGCCCTGCACTGAGCCAGAGATTTGGCTCTAAGGCAAGGTACCACTTATAGCCCAGATTTAAGATGAGTGGAAAAAAAGTATGCTTTATTTTATAAAGTGGGAGATGGGCAATTGTCAAATGGAAGAAGAAAAAGAAAAAAAAAATCAACTGATTTCAGATTGTTCTCAAGCAGATGAGTTTTTTAAAAGAGCATTTAAGGAAGTAGAAGATTTATAAAAACTCTGTCTGCCTACATGTGCCCTCAGAAGTCTTCACATACCATAGGTGGAAATAATTCACTGTGAAGATACTACACTAGATTATTCCTGACCATTTGTGTTTTAAGATGAAATTATCGGTTTATATTTTAACTGAATTTTAACTGACTCAGATACAAATCAATGGTAATACCTTAAAAGTGGACTCCATTCAAAGGGTTTTCCTGGTACAAACATTTGCAGCATGTGAGGCATACTATTCTGCATGGACGAGGAGAATTTCCTTGGCCTGTCTCCTCTTCCTCACCTTAAGGAAAAGCTTCCCATAAGGGGACCAAGCACAGCAACTCAGGTTGGTAATGCCTGTCTAGAACTGTGTCTCTGACTTGTGTATTCATAGAGGCCCAGGCTCCATCACTGTAGTCCAGTACCAGTCCCACTTCCTAGACACTGAACCAGACCTGCTGCTTTTCTCATCACCTTCTCTCAATTTTCAGTCCTCCATCTCTGCCAACACCATGGCCTGGATGAGGCTGGAGAACAATGAGTGTATATGAAATGTAGGCCATCCCATACTATGGAAATCAGTCTCTCTGAAACCTTTCAAATCTTTTAAATGCTACCAAAAAAAATGTCATTTTAATCATTAGAATTATTTTTCCTTTTCCTCGTTGATTGTTCTGGTTTCACCCAGAATCAGATTCTGTGTCCTAGTCTTCAGCCTTCCTTTCTGTCCACAGCCATTCAAGAGAAACCCCAAAATTCCTCAAAAAGACCTTCACTCTACTCAAGTACATCATTAAGCTGAATTCCCACAACCTGTAAGACACAGGCTCTATCAACCAGTCAAACAACACTAGCCTTGACCCAACCCAACAATTCCAAGAAAAGTCAGAAGTAGCGGTCTGAAGGCTCCTGGGGCAGCCCAGAACCTCCACACTTGCCTATCTCGATTCTGAGTCCAATGACAAGTTCCTGACCTGTGCTGAGCCAAGGCAAGTGAATCCTGGAGGGTCTGAACACCTGGCAATGACTAAGATTCCACATGTGTTGGTGAATTTGAACACATGCACACACTACACAGGTCTAACATTTTTGCAAATTCTTCTGTTAAGACAACTGAATAAAGACAAAGCCTGAAACAATCAGAGGAGTAAAAGTAGTGTAAGCAATGCCCAGACTCAGTCCCCTAACTTCTCTTTTAGCCCTAAAAATGCTTTTAAAAAACAAACAAACAAAAAACTGGGCAGTGTGCTTCTTTTTAAAAGGGAATGAGGGGGGCTGGAGTAATTCCATTCCCAGCACCCACTTCTGTAACTCCAGTTCTAAAGGATCAACACCCTCTTCTTGCCTCCTCAGGAAAGGCACACAGGTGGTTCACAGATACGAATGCTGTTGAAACAAGCACTCATGTAAAATTAAGATAAAACAGGGGGAAGGATGAGACTACCTGGCAACTAGAACACTAAGGAAAACTTCTGAACCAGGGCAGAATTCAAGACAAGATCCTGAAAGCAGGCCTGAAGCGGAGACTATGGGGTTTACTGCTTATGGCTTGCTCTCTGAGGCTCACTCAGCTTGCTTTTCCTTACTACCTAGGACCACCTGCCTAGGGGCAGCACTGCCCATAGTGGGCTGTGGCCCTCCCACATTAATCATTAATCAAGAAATGCTCCACAGCCTTGCCTACAAGCCAATTTGCTGTTACCTCCTCCCAGAGAACTCTAGCTAGATCACATTGACAAAAAAAAAAAAAAAAAAAAAACACAAAAAAACAAAAACAAAAACCTAACAAACACATTCACATAAAATTAATTTTGCACAAGAAATATTTATTAAATTGATTTTAAACAGACTTCTAACTACATCATGTATAGTTATCACTCACAATAGATATGTTGGAATTTGTACTACAGATATGAGATGACCCTAGTATGACATACATTAAAAAGACAACAAATAACCCAAGATTCATACTTCTGACCAAAGAAGTGCTATAAGTAAGTTTTATAAGTTGACCAAAAAAAAAAAAAAACAAGGCTGTGAAAGGTAACATTTCAATGACCATATGCAATTTTTAAATTAAAATTTAATCACAAATATTTTTAATGCATTCCATTCTCTTTTCCACATAGCAGTACTGGCCCAGAATCCCTAAATCAAAAGTATATTATAAGAGAAGGCATCTCTTATAGGTGACCAGGAAAAGGCAAAAAGTAATTTCAAACTTTTGCTTCAATAAATGATAAACCATCAAGCCCAACTGCAGTGGAGACTTCTTGCGACCTAACAGAACCCAGATTCCATTCTGATTAAGACTCTAATTTGTGTATTGCTACACATGTGTGTTTATTCAAGTCTGTGTGCACGCGTGGAGAGGCCAGAGGTCTGTATCAAGTGTATTCTTCAGTCACTCTCCATCTGTCTTTTTCATTTTTGTCTTTTACTTTTGAGGTTATAATATAATTACATCCTCTCTCCCTCCCCTTTCCTTCCTCCACTCCCACATTTTTTTTTTAACAAGGCTTCTTGCTGAAACAAATTTGGCTAGAGACACTGGCCAACAAACTCTAAATAGAGGTCTATCCGTGTTCTAGTTACTTTCTGTTGCTATGATATAATAAGGAAGAAAGTTTTATTTCTCCTTACAGCTCATCTTCCAATAACAGCCCATATCTGAAGGCAGCTGAAGCAGGAACTGAGGCAGAAGCCATGGAGAGATACTGCTTACAGGCTAGCTTTCCAGACTCACTTCTTTTACCTCCCAAGACTACCTGCTAGAGGTAGCACTGCTCACAATGGCTGTGCCTTCCTACACCAATCATTAATCATGAAAATGTCCCACACATTTGCCTGCAGGACAACTGATTGAAGGTATTTTTTCAATTGAAGTTCCCTCTTCCCAGATGACCCAGTCTGTGTCAAGCTGACAAAAACGCCTAACCAGCACAACTGTCTGCACCCCACCCCGTAACCCCCTATTTCTGAGTGCTGGAGTGTGCAAATGCACACATGCCCAGCTTTTACACGGGTGCCCAGTATCTGAACTCAAGTTCTCTTATTTGCATAGCAAGCACTTTAATAAATGAACCCTCTCACCATCTCCCAGATTCTAAATCTACTTTAAAAAGTCTTATTCTTCCTTTACACACTTCAAGCACCTCAACAATCCCATCACACCAGCATGAAGACTGCCTCGCCTGGCAAACAGAGGTCTATGCTGGTGTGATGGGTCTATTTGAGACCAGAGCAAAACGTTTTCTGGGTACTGGAGAGGCATTCTCTCTCCTTCCCCACCTAACACTGGAGCATGCGGTCTGATAGCCTTTGGGAAAAGGTAAAGAATTCCGCACTGCAGTAGATTCTCAGAACCTGGATATTTGCAGAGCCAATAACCAAAAGGCTCAATCCATCTTTGTTCTTGACATGTCAGTAAAAAAGTTATTTTCTTACTTTTAAAACCAATTTGCATTGTATTTTCAGTTACTTATAACCCAGAACACCATTTACATCTTTTGTGTGACTCATTTTGTCTTTACTGCTCTGTTGGAGTTCATTTACTGGGTATTCGATTCCATAAACAGCTGAGCAGTACATATGTGCCTTGTGTAACTAGAAGTAGCTATGTAAATATTTTAAAACATATATAAAGAATTTAACCTACATAGCTTTTTCCCAGAATAAACTACCCTCCTAAATTAGATAAGAGCTACTTACAACTGTCATTTATAAGAATAGAGAAACCACTAAAAAAGAAACACTCATCTGCTCAAAAAATATACTCATGAATGTTTGTTTTGTTTGTTTTTGTTTGTTTGTTTTTCGAGACAGGGTTTCTCTGTGTAGCTCTGGTTGTCCTGCAACTCACTCTGTAGACCTGGCTGGCTCAAACTCAGAGATTGGCCTACCTCTGCCTCCCTGAGTGCTGAGGTTAAAGGCATGTGCCACCACCACCCAGCCTGCTCACGAATTGCAATGCAAATCTATTCACACTGTCTAGTTTTGACAACTTAGTTGCAAAACTTAGAAATAACTCAAAAAGAAAGGAGATTTAAAACAAGATCAAAGAGGAAGGATTAAAGAACTGTACTTTTTGATTCTATAAAAGCTAAAACTATATCTTAATTTTCCACTTTTATCCATTATTCAGAAACACAGTTGTCACTTAGGACTTAAGGAAAATATCAGACCCTGACAAACCCCCCCTCCCAATATAATTATAGTATAATTTTGGTTACTTCCATTACAAGTAACCATGTAAATCACTGTTACTTCTTCCTTCCTACACAATTTTTCTTAACAGCTCTTCCGATGTGCTTCACTTCCTCAGCGACTTTAGACTCTTCCCCAGCTGTCCCAGCTGTTCAGCATTTGATACCTGCTCTGTTCTGTGCCCAGTGTCACTGAAGCCAGCAAAGCTTGGTTTACTGAGCATGAGCAGGCTGTCTCAATAGCTCAGTTGTTCCCTGTGTCTCAGCTCTGCCCACACCTCAACTTCCAGAGCATTCTAAAAACATCAACTTCTATAACTACTCAACATCTATTTACTTCTGCCAATTAAACCGGCAGGTCCCCAGATTTACCACTGCTGACTTAGAATGTCCTCAGATCTATGAAGTCCATGTCACTCATATTTCCAGTTTACAAATGAAACTGCTTCAAGTCTCCTTTCCTGCTCTTCTTATTTTGGAACATTTATGACTATTAAAAAAAATCCTAACTATAGTTTCAGTAGGGCTGCAGAGAAAATAAAATTCTATATATATTTTTAATGTATCAATACTAGGCTCCAAAGTCTATTCTGGATACAGTACAAATAAAGTTAAACAAAGACTTAATGAAAGAAAACAATGATTGACAAATTAGATAATTTGCATTTTACCCTATTCCTTATTCTTTCTCATTACATTCTACTAAGTAATTATTTATAGACTGTCAACTGCTATGAAGGAAATCATAAATCATCATTTAAAAAATTGCTTTCTAATCTTTACCTGCCCATTAAAATTAAGTTGAGAAAAACAAAAACACTTATGAAATAAACAGGGTAAATAAAAGAGGTAACAAGTTCCTAACATGAGTTTCAAGCAGTGTTTCAAGAATAGACAGATGGCTTCTAGCCTCAGGTATAACAAGTATGATGATGGCATTACCAAATTTCAGACATATGCCATGCATTTGCTATGATAGGCAAAGGGTAGGAAGAAGTTAAAGAGTCTCTTTAAAAATATCAAAATCATTAACTAATATGTAAAAACTCATGGACTAGCCAGACATTCCCTGATTACTAACACTTTTCCTTTACTGCTAAATAATAGCTGGATGTAGTACAGAAGGGCAGCACATGAGAACTGGGAACTGACACAAACCCATACTTTGGCCATTTTAGTTGCCCCATGACTCTGCTTTTGTTAAAGGTCAGAAGCTATACAGCAAAAAGGTTGTTGTATCAATTTATAAGGATTTCTCTTTTAAGTTTTTTGAGTGAGTGGGGTAAGATGGGCATGGTAGCACACGCCTCTTCTCTAACCACTGAGAGAGAAAGAGAACTTGATCTCAAAGCCAGTTTAGGATTTTTAGTAAGATTCTAGCTCTCAGAAAAAGGCATATAAATAAAATTACACACACATGAGTATATGTATATAGCTGAACACTGCTTGATGATGGGCATCTACAAGAGTGGTCCCACATGACTATATCATCTGATGACATCTATCCATCTTAAGCTGTGTGAATACACTCCATCATGTTCATACCACAAAATCACTCAATAAAACCTTTCTCAGACCATGTTCCATTCTAAAGAGGCATGTATTAGGTAAAGCCAATCCCTCTTTCTGAACAATTCACACCTAAGGCCAGGAGACATGGCAGAAAAAAAAAATATGTCATAGGCAGATCGCAGTTGATGCTAACAGGTGAGCTCATGCTACTAGCACTGGGAATGACAGAGCTTTGTGGAACACAAAGAACATCCAAGGGTGAGGGAAAGCCTGACATGAAAGGAGAAACTTGTGGTGGTGGTCAGACAGAACAAGGCGGGGAGCACAGCTTTAGGGAGGAGAACAGCAGCAATCCAGCAGAGTGAACAGATTATCTGACTGAGGGAGGGAGTGGAGAAGTGATGAGTGATCACTTAAATACTCACAGACAGGTCTCATATGTAAATAAATGGGGCTGAAGAGACAGCTCAGTACTTAAAAGCACCCACTGGTTTAGCAGAGGACCTCAGGTTAATTTCCAGCACCTACACCAAGCACCTCACAATTGCCATTAATGCCAGCTCCTAGGGAATCTGATGCCTCTAATCTGATACCTCCTGGAGAGTATCCTGGTATCTTTACTTACCTATATCCTCCCCTCCCCCTTCTCTCTTTCTCTAAAAAAAAAAAAAAAAAAAAAAAATACATGAAAGATAATAAGATCCATGTTTCTGGCTGGCTGCTGGAAAGGAGATTTTCAATACAGAAAAACAAGACAAAGCTGGACAGTGGGAGGCAGAGGCAGGTGAATCTCTCTAAGTTCAAAGCCAGCCTGGTCTACAAAGCTACACAGAGAAACCCTGTCTCGAAAAACAAACCAAAAAATAATGATAAGAAAAACAAGACAAAAGAAACTAGAATTCTGTAGTGTTAGACTGGAATTAGGGATACTGGTACAAATTCATGAGCTTTCCTAAATAAAGACAAACAAATATCTACCAAAGTAAAGATCTGAAATATAGATACAGATATATATACATGAGATGACTAGATAGTACAACAGATCTGGATGGTCCAATGGAAGACAGCATTGTCCACTAAAAGAACAGCAATGAGACACAGGGAGACATTATCCTCCTCCTAAGAATAACTTCCTTAAGAGCTTGCTGATTCCGAGGCAGGGTCAAGGAAGGAACAGGACAAGTTCATACCAGAAAGCAAAATAGTGCTTAAGAAGTCATGGCAACATGTCAAAGGACACACAAGCCAATTTAAAGGAGCTCCTATTGACTAAATCTGAGTCAAGCCAAGCCTCAATAAGGAAGCTACTGACAGCTTTCAGAATAACATTTAAACAACTGAATATGGCATATACAACTCATATATGGCCCTTGACTACTTCCCTAATCACATTTTCACTTTAATTTTTTTATTTGAAATATTCTCAAACACAGAAAAACTGTAAGGACAGTATAATGTGTTCTTTCCAGAAGCACTTCAAGGTAATTCATCTACTAATTTTTAGTGAAGGGTTCTAATCTAAAGATCAACACAGAAAACCATAAGCTTCACTGGATATAAGTACATTTAATGAGGCAAAGATAGGCACATAATTTAAAATACCTCTCCAATAGTTATAATAGAAAAAGAAGTAACTTGTTTTGTCATCATTTTGTTTTTATTAAGATAGGATCTCACTATGTTGTTCTGGTAGCCTCAAGCTTATTATGTAACCCAGCAGACCCTTCACTCATGATGTTCCTGCCTCAGCCTTGTTAGCTAGGATTACAGGCATGTACCGCCACACTCACCCAAAGAGTAACTACAGTGGAGAAACCCAGCCAGTGCAAGCATAACAAGTAATAAGGCAGGCTGGAGTCTGTGCCATACTAAACTTTGTCTATATCTAACTGGGAAGAAAATCCAAATAATGGGTTACTGCAAATGGCCTGCAATCTTCAAATTTTCACAGCCAAAGCTGTGAAAGTCAAGGCAAACTTAAAGACCTGGCTCAACCAACACCAAAAAAATATAATATTCTCATCTGACACAGGATCCCAGACCAAATCCTTTTGCTATACTTTGTTACAACAACTGATAAAATTCAAATGAAGTTTCTAAAGATCAGATGACAGTACCTCATCAATGTTAATTTCTTGATTTTAATAATTGTATTATAGTTATATAAAGGTATGTAGATATACATACAAACACCTTGGGAAGAAATGGACATCAGCAGACAAATTGTTCTAATGGTTCAGGATAAAAGTGTATACTATACTTTTGTAATTTTTCTGTACAATTGCAGTTATTTAAATGTTTAAAAAATATTTTTGAAGCCAGGTGTTGGTGGCACACGCCTTTGATCCCAGCACTCAAGAGGCAGAGGCAGAGGCAGGTGGATCACTGTGAGTTCCAGACCAGCCTAGTCTACTAAGCTAGTTCCAGGACAGCCTTCAACGCCACAGAGCTACCCTGTCTAAAAAAAAAAAAAAAAAAAAAAAATTAAGTTAAATATATAAGGTCATAGATAGGAAGTATATAAAAATTGTGACTAGGTAGGTATACATACCATAATTCAAGTACTCAGGAGGCAGAAGGAACACAAGTCAAGGTCAATCTGAACTACAGAGGGAGATCATGTCTTAAAAATAAGAAGAGAAAAAGTATGTATCATGCTAAGTAGTTTAAATGAAACTAGCCTGAAAGCTGTCCATAGTCACAGATATTAAGCAAGCATGATATTAACATGATTTTTAAAAGCCATGTATAAATTTGTATGTGTTTTATTAAATTCTTGGATGCATAAGAACATCATATTTTCAAAGTAGAGACACATACTATGATAAAGGCAACTTGGCATTTGATAGGAAATCAAAATGCAAACAGTAAGACCCAAGAATGTACAAGTCTGTGTTTACAAGTTTAATACAAATAAATCAAGCCAGGTGCACAGAAACAGAATAAACCCAGGCTTAACTCATGAGATAATGTACTTAACTGATACTACCTCACAGTAAGGAAGGCAAAACAAATAGTATGGTGATCACATCAATGACAATCATAAGTGACTAGCACAGCAACAGACCTCTGGAAGACGCTGTTAGCTTAGCATCTGTAAGAAATGGTGACATGTTACAAAGGCATGCATTTTTTTTTAAGCCAGAAAAAGAAATTATGGTAATCTTGTGTTCTAACTATAAATGCTAATATAAGTATACAGCATAGAAAGTTTTCTGATACTATATTAATATGTCAGATTCGCCACATACCTGAGCTCCTAGTCTACTTTTAAATGTTTCTTTATGGTAATTTTGAACAGGACAAAACCACAGGGAGTTCACGATGCAATTTCAAACTGAGGCTTTAGTCACACCATGCAAGAATTTGTTTTCCAAGTAATACTGACTGCTTGTCACCATATAGGGTTAACTTGGGGTATTAGCCACCTCTATTAAGTGCTGACACTTAAGGACAAGATTCTTGCTACAGCTGAACAATTGTACCACTTTTACAAAGTTCTCATAAAAATCCAATTAGATTTGTTCTACTTCACTGTTTCTCTCTCTGTATGGGTGAATAGAAAAATGATCATGCTTTACTGAAGAAGAAAAAAAAAAAAGACAGCCAGAAAACCACTAGGTTAGAAGAATCATCTTGGCCAACCTGAAGCTGCACGTATGGACTCCCCAACACAGGTAAGTCCTCCTGCCCAGGGTTGAATCCCACCCCAAGTTAAATTCAGTTTCTAGATGACATAAATGAGCCAAACTCTCACCTGTGTTTATGTTCTGAGTACACTATGACAATATTTTTTTAATGTGCTTTTACATAACTTTAAAGACCCTGGACATTGCCTGTAGTTTCCTAAGGTGGCCACAATGTCCCAAGTTCAGTCAGGGTTCCTCTCACAGTTCCACAGGTAAAATGGCCCAGGCCAACTGTGCACAACAAAGTTAAGGTTTCTGTTCAGAGTTTTCTGAAGCTATTTCTATGATAACAAGGCATGCATCAAGTACCTGGCAATGGTGGCTTACGCCTTTAATCCTAGCACTAGGGAGGCAGAGGCTGGCAGATCTCAGAGAGTTCAAGTCCAGCCTGGTCTACATAGTGAGTTCCAAGACAGGCTCCAAAGCTACACAGAGACCCTGTCTCAAAAAAAAAAAAAAAAAAAAAAAAATGGGGAAAAACCTTAAGGCATGCATCAAAGCATATTCCCCAGACTTACACATCCAATTAACCCATAATTTGTGGAATATTCAGTATGTCTTCTTGAAATACAGTTTAGGAAATACTTGTGGGAAGTGTTCATTTTCTTCATACTTACTGAAAGACCACATGAATCTGTGGATGCTGCGTAATTTTAGTCCATAAAAGGTACTATGTGAACAACACATCAATAAAAATTTTAATCTTCTGAGTTGAGGTTTAGAACTCTACCACTAATTTGCAGATTGAAGCCATAGAAATACAAAAATAAAATGTAACTAGCCACTGCAGTTACTGGTGGTGAAAAGACTGGATCAGCCTAATATTTACAGCCCCCCCAATTTCTTAGCTAAAAATAACAAAACATGTAATGCAAAATATCCTTTAAAAAGTGGCTACGACTATTTACAAAGCCATGCAAAGAAAAACACCATCAACAAATATAATTTCAGAGGATCTAAAGCCTTCCTCTGACCTCTGTGGGGACCAGACATATACATGGTGCACAAACATGCATATAGGCAAAACATCCATGCACATACAATTAAATAAAATGTAAAAGTAACAACAATAATTTAATAAGATATTATCAAGGAGATATAAATGCTTGTTGATCCTAAAGTCAATTTCTTTATATCCTTTACTTGATACTAAAGTGAATTTGTTTATATCTTTTAATTAGTATCACTATACACTTAAATTGAACTTAGTCCCCAAAGTGGCATTTTAGTTTTTCCCTTTTTTTAAGGCTAAATAGAATAGAAATTTAAAAATCAGAATGGAAGCTGAGTCTATATTCAGTGGGTGAAATGCTTGCCTAACATACACAAGGCCCTGGATTCAATTCCCAGCACCATGTAAAGCAGACAGGGCAGTGTACACCCTTACTCCTAGCACTTAGGCAAAAGAGGAACAACAATCAGAAGCTCAAGGTCATATGAAGTTCAAGGACTCCAATGACCCTGTATCAAAACAGAAAAATCAAAGTGGGACTGAAATCAACAAAATAAACTCTAAATCACGAGAAAAACTTTTAAACTGGCTTCCATCTTCTGATAAATATTGTAATAATGTCCATTTCTTTAGAGTTGGTAATACAGATTCAAGAGATTAAGCAACCCTAGATCACCTAGCCAATAACTGAAGAATTCATTCCAAAGCTCTTCACTTGTTTCTAAACAACCAAAGTGAATTGTCCTCCAGTGTTATTAACTACTGTGCTAAAACTCAGAACAAAACTTTACAGTAATCACAAAGTTCTGACTGCTCACATGCTGCCAAAATAATTCCAGTTATACATGGGTTCTCTTTAATAAAAAGGAGATTGTCTGGTTTCTTTATAATGCATATAAACAAATAGATGCTGACACGCATACACCATTATCCATAATAATAAAAGTTCCCACACAGTTGAGGTGATAGAAACCAACTGCTTAGCTAACAGTTACCCTGGGGGGGGGGGGAAACAAAACACAATGGATTATGAAATCACAAGAGTTCAAGGCACTTTCTTCGTAAACATCATAATGAACCAAATATTTTCAGATACAAAGTAGTTTTGTAAGATGTTAAAAATTATAGCAACTAAAACTATGAAAAATAAAGTGTGAGCTTCTGTATTTAATGTAGTGAAATGAGAACAAGAATGTCACAGAAACATCAGTCATCCCAGGTGTTGACAGCACAGGTTCACCAGTATACTGCCCAATTCCATTTCCAGCAGTGTTTCTTAGATGAAATTCAACAGCATCAATACTACTCCACCATGATTAAATTTATCTCTCAGGTCACATGGCTTTCACACACAAGTAAAATACAGCTTCCTCAAAGCTAGATTCTCTTTCCAAAACACAAGTTTCTCACAATTTCTTTCTAACACCAATAAGGAGTTACAAAAGAACAAGACATCCCTAAGAATATGCATTAGAATACTTGTTGCCATTTACCCTACAGATATTCTTCAAAATGATGACATTATAATCTGATAAAGTTTGTAAACTCAAGGATAACCTGCAATATTTTACTTACATTCAGGTAAATTTCCAAACTTAGAAGCCTCTGTGTACATTTCTCTCTCTCTCTCTCTCTCTCTCTCTCTCTCTCTCTCTCTCTCTCTCTCTCTCTCTCTGTGTGTGTGTGTGTGTGTGTGTGTGTGTGTGTGTGTGTGAGAGAGAGAGAGAGAGAGAGAGAGAACATTGTGACAGCCCATATATTTATAAAACACACTTTGAAACTGGAGAAGAAAACTAGATGAAGTCTGACTCCAAAATAGAAGCAAACAGTTCACAGAGGAAGACGGCAAAGACAAACAGTGGTATTGAGAATAAGGAGCCAGGTCCATGTTTCCTGTTCTGAAGAAAGCCAATGTAGCTCTATACCAGTGGCAGATCCAAGACCATGAGATGAGAGGCTGACCAACTGAAGGCTAGCCATCCTCACCAACAGCCTGGAAAAAAAGAAAGAGTTGAAACCTGTCCAGCAAAGTGTGAGAAGCTAGGGACAAGAGCAGCCTGAAACTCAGAGCAGCATCACTGGGGAAGAAAAGAAGATCTCTACATCTGAAAGGAACTTTTCTATGCAGTGACAACAAAAGACACTCCTTCTTGAGTTTGGAATAGCTTATACTTAAGAGCACAGGTCATTCATAACAAATTATTTAGAAAGAACTTCTTAACTTAGGCAGACTCCACAAGGAAAAACAAACAGCTGAGCAATTTACAGTCTTCAACACTTATACACAAAATTATTTACACTGACAGTCTATGAGTAACAAGAATGAAAAAACTAGCCAATCTTCACAAGTTCACCTGGAATACGAAGAAATAGCCAAGACACTACTATCATTTACCCCTCAAGTTCAAAAAGCTAATATACCTCTGGCAATTAATGAAAGCTAGTCACTGCCACAAAAGAAAAATAAAAGAGGCAATGACCATTTTTTAAAAAAAAAAATCAAAGGATTGAGGTTAATTCTTATATCGAGCATATTCTTCTGAATCAAAAATACCCAATCATTCAGTAAGACTGAAGTAGCAATGCAGAAACACAATGTAGCTACTCTGCCATTCATTCATCCTCTCCCTAGCCCAAGTTCCCTTTTGCCCCTCCCCCATCCCTCTTTCCCACATCTTGTCCCTACTCAGATTCCCCTTCATTAAATTATCTACTTGTTGGCCTGAATCTATTACATGTACTTTCTGAAAATTGAAATTATGCCTCTAATATTTTCATTATTAGCTGGCATATGTGTCTTCAACACTCAACATGCCAAACTCCTTTGATCTTGATCTATAAGATACAAGAGTAAGAAACACAAAGAAGCACAAATGCTTTGCATTAACAATATTTCCTCTTCCTGTGTGTGATGAACTTGACTGTTTTCTATTCTATTCTAACTTCTAAATGTTGGTTAGATTTTTATATATTGATTTTTGAAACTGTCACAACCAACAATATGAAAAAGAACAAGCTTTACATACAATCTCCTGGCAGTAAGTCTACCAAACAAGAAAATAAATAAATAAATAAATAAATAAATAAATAAATAAATAAATAAATAAATAGCACAACAAAACTGTGTCAAGTTCAGCTCTTTGACCCTGGAACAGACTGGGCTTACTATGGAATAATAATCAAGTCCTAAGAGTTATGAGACAGTTCGTCAAACTTCCAACATATTACAGTATTTGTTTTCACACTTCTACAATAAGATACTCTTTAAGTTTCCAAAAGAAGTACTTCTAAAATTCTTAAAATATTAAATATGACATAATGTTCTCACTCACAAAGCATTATATTTTAAACTGTTTATTAACCAAGTAACCAATACTGCAAGATGCTTCAGTAACCAATATTATTTGGCAACTACTTCAGGAAGAAGGGGGCCGAAAACAGGGAGAGAAAAGAGGGATGGGGAGAAATGGTACAACAGCTACGTACCACTTATTATGTTCCTAGTATGTCCCTCGGGTGTCAACACTGTTTCAGATAAACCACATCCACTCTTAAAACAGAATATTACATGACTAGTGTAAAGGAAGCAAGTGTCCTACCTATATTTTCAACACATTTACAATGATCCCAAATGAAGACTTATTTTGAAATGTATTTAATTACCTGTATTAAATGAATATCCTAATTCTGTGTGATAAATAATTCTACTCAGGAAAATTTAACAGTGAGAAACATCAGATTTGAAGAACAAAGGAAGTATTCTAGAAATAATTCAGTTCCTTCCAATCAAGCCATCACCATTCCAATTCACATTAAGAGAGAGAGAGAGAGAGAGAGAGAGAGAGAGAGAGAGAGAGAGAGAGAGAGTAAACTTTAAAACAACTCAAACAAAAGGAAATGTTTATACCGCAATATCTGTTGATGTATCCTAGTAATAAGTTTAATAATCAGACTATTATCTGAGCGTAGCATAAAATCTGAATAAGCTATAAAAATAGTTATCTAGTGAAAACTTACATGAAATGTTATAAAATCAGGATCAGAAAGCATAAAAAAGTAATCCACATACAAAGAACCCTGCCAATTCCTTTTGTACTGAGCAATATTATCCTATACCTACTTTTTAAATAAATTAGTTGTTTCTTAATATTCAAATTTCCCATTTCAAAGCAGAGGGAAACCAATTTAATGAATAGTGAATGTATTAGTCATCATTGACAAGTTACTTTATAAAGTAACACCTACTTTACTTCTATAGCTACACTATAACTTAAAGAGCTCTACTACTGACATCAAAACTATTACTATATAAACAAACAGAAACCATAATATTTCTAACAACTTTTTTAAAAAATCAAAGTCTTTCAACTCTCACTGACTGTAAACAGAAATCATTCTTACTACTTAGAAATGAAAGGAAAGAAAACTTTTTAAATATTGCTGGCTGCTCCTAGAAAATAATATAATTATGAAACTCAGAACTGACCTGCAGTCTTAAGGTACTTTTATCCCCTTGGGCTAGCACTCACTGACTCAATCACTTCTTTCTCTCTCCTGCTCTATTTTTCTCCCTCAAGCCATCAGCACCAAAAACCAAGAAATTCTGTAAAAGAAAAAATGGCACACTGGACTGGGAATAGTCAGCTTTCTTACTGTGGTAATGCTAATAACAAAATATTAACTGAACCACTACAGAAATGAAATGGACCATAACAAGGAGTCAAATGAAATGAATGAAAGTGAGACACATAGGATCTTGACTACATATTTAAAAGTAACCAATCATCCCCTTATAAAAAAAAGATGGAGTGCCTAGGTGGCATTTAGCATGTAATATGGAATATTTAACTATACTATTCTATTTCAATTACTGGGTCTTTTAAAGACTTAAAGACAAATACTTTTTAAAATATTAAAGTCAAACCAAAGATGATGTCTTGAAACAAATCTAAATTGTCAAACTTAACCTTAGCAATATTCCTATAAATTTCCATCCCCAAAAGTTAGTAATTCATTAAAAATGTAAATTGAATAAATTCACAATCTGAAAATCTAATCTAGACAATCTAGATATTCTTCTTATATATTGTTTTGCAACAGAAATGTAGTATTAGACTAATAAATAAAGAAGGAATGATTCACTGCAACACTTTCATGCAAAGATATTATCATTCTTAACCTAAAATCCCCAATAGCTTAAAGATAGTAAATGAAAACACTTATGAAGCATCTCTTACAACTCTTCCACTCTTTAATTCTTATGAAGGGAAGAACATACCACAGACTTTAGAGCCTAAAGGAATTAGGCTCTAAAGGTATACAAAATAATTCCTTAAAAATTCTACTCTCTTCCCCAGGGAAGAACACACCAGTTGGTTATCCAAAACTAAAGGTTCAGCCCTGAAAACTTACATACAAGTAACTTTATGCAGACTATGTATGTTGTATTTATGAATGTAGGAATACATGAATTTGAAAGAGAACAAGGAATATGAAGGAAGAGTTGGAAGGAGGAAAAAGGAGGGAAATGATGTAATTATAACCTAAAAACATAAAAGTAATAATATTTCAAAGCTTTTAAACTACTCTCTTGAAGTTGAAGAGATAGTTCAGTAGCATAGAGGGCAAAGGCTCTTCCAGAGGACCTGAGTTTGATTCCCAGCACCCATGTCAGGCAGCTCACAACCACCAGCAGCCAGCTCCAAGGGGATCAGATGTTTACAGCACATACCTACACACAGACCCACACACATACACATAACTTGAAATAGTAAAAATAACCCTCTCTTAGCCAGGCAGTGGTGGGGCACACTTTTAATCCCAGAAATTGGGAGGCAGAGGTAGGTGGATCTCTGTGAGTTTGAGACCAGTCTGATCTACAAGAGCTAGTTCCAGGACAAGCTCCAAAACTACACAGGAAAACCCTGCCTGGAAAAATGAAACAAGAAAAAACAATAATAATAACAATAATAAAGTAAAATAATAACCATTTTTTCTTAAAACTCTAGTAATAGTTTATGAGACTGATGGGTTTCATGATATTGTACATCAGACAACTAAAAAGATAAGAAATGAAATTATTAATAAGAGTACAGTGAATGTAGACTGGGAATGGAACTTAAATGGTTGCGTACTTGTCTAGCATGTATAAAGCCCTTGGTTCAATTCCCAGCACTAATTAACCTGCACATGGTAGTGCATACCAGTAATGTTACATAGCAATTTCAAGACCACCCTGAGCTACAGACTAAGATTCTCTCTCAAAAAAAAAAGAAGAAAAAGAAAGAAAGAAAAGAAAAAGACTATAGTGAATGCAAGCAAACACTTGACTTCTTTTTAACTTTTTGGTACAAGTAAGTATATATGTATGTTTACAAAGTGTTTTCATACACATAGGAAAATAACATCCAAGAAAAGATATTAAATGGAAGATGCATGGGTTATTTTAATAATATGGCAAAATATTCCACAGCATAAAACTGCTATATAACAAGAAACCAGAAAATACAGCTTTCTCTTATACACTATTTAAATTATACTTGCCACTGGGACATACAAAGAGTTCTCCTACTGTTTTGCAAATGAAAAGGATATTAAATGACAATCATAATCACAGACTAGAGTGTCACTATGGGGCCATAATTTAAGGACTCAAATTCCAACTCTAGGAGCATTGAAACCTTTTAAGTCCTCAAAAAAGAAACACCACAGAATTCCTAAGTTTATGAAACACTGGGTGTAAAATTCCATATACTTAATAAAGTATTGGATCCTCCACATCAAAAGGCAGGTAGATGCGAACAAAGCCAGTATCAACAGAAAAAGTCCCTGCTCTCAAGAAACAAGTTGCCTGAAAAATGGTTTAAGATTTCTTATATTCCCAGCATGATACTGGCAGGCTGTTTTGTAAAATCATTCCATTCACATTCACACTTTTTTTTTTAACCTTATAACATCATGCTGCTAGCAATCACTCTTCGAATAATGGCAAATTGAAGAATTAAAATTGCTTTGTGTGGGCATTCTCAAATTGAGGGTTGACCTGAGAGACAAATTTTGAATCAATTTGAAAACCAAAACAACAATGGGCACTTAATTTTTATTTCAAAAAATTATGCCTTACTTAGAAGCAAAGATCTTCAATATCAAAATGATTTAGCTAACTAAAAGTATTTCAACAGCTCAAAATTCTAGATGGCCAAAATCCTTCCAGAGCTGCTGAACCACTCACTACCAGGCTGGGCAATGATGGGAACTGCTAGATGTCAGACTTCCTTCGTCCAAATGAGTGACATCAGAGGATCAAGCACTTGAGCCAAGCCTTCTAGCTTGAAGGTTACATGCAGTGTTTACTGGCATCACTGATCTAGTCCATTACTACGGGTTGTCTGGGTCACTTCTACACTTAAAAGACTGGAAGCTGAAACTCTTACCAGTATGGATGCGAGTTCAATTTAGTGTAAAATTTAGCGCAGGTGGAACTGCCTCCAAATATTCTCCAACTTCTCTCTCTCTCTCTCTCTCTCTCTCTCTCTCTCTCTCTCTCTCTCTCTCTCTCTCTCTCTCTCCTATTATTTCATCTCAGGAACCTAGTAATTTTTGGAAAGTCCATGTTTAGTAGTTTCCCTTGCTCTTGCTATACAGAGATGAAATTAAACCCACAGATCACCACCTCCACAGTCCTGATGTCCTAAAATAAACAGAGACTTCAAACATCTCCTCCCATCTCCAGTGATTTCCAAAGCCTAAGAAGGAATGTTTCCGCCAACAAATACCTTCCCACTGAACGGCTGTTACACTGCCGTGCCTGAGACAACTGTGCTCAATAATCCGAGTTTGCTCGACCCAGTATTTGTTTTAAAGCTCTTACTGCTGCACGAAAACGCAGTTGAGTCCACAAACCGCGAGGCCCCACACCAAGGCAACGATGAAGTGGCACACAGCTTAACTCCTGCCAAACAGTTACCAAAAACTAGGGACGCAAAGTCTCGAGTAACTGGCGTTTGTCCTTTTGTTACGGTTATGTATACATATATATTTTTCGTCATAGTTAATAATGCTCATGCCCAGCTACGCATTGAGTATAAAAAAACAAACAAACAAACAAAAACTTACCCCATTCCAGATACTCAAGAATGTTCTTCTCTCTTCTCAACGGAGAATTATTGCATTCATCATAAAGACAGATGAGTATGTCCAGTAAGGTCTCCACACTGAAACATTGCCCATTGGTCTGCGCTGGCCCATCTAAAATAAACTGCTCCAACTGCCTCAAACGCACTTCTCCGGACATGTTTGCTTCGATTTCTGCTGGCTTTCTTTTAATGGCCCTTACGATGTCTACTGTTACTATCTGAACCTAAAATTTTAAAGGTGTGGTTTTCAAAAAATAAACCACTTGTTATTTCAACAACTGTCATGCAATGCCGGTGCTGAATTAAACATCCAACACGCCAGTCACCTCATTTAACGGAAGCGTCTTCAATTTCACCCATAAACACGTATATCTTGAGGGTAAGTTTCCATAAAATATAGATTTAATATTTTTAAGAGAATAATACAATTAAATTGTATACTTAAATAAAATAATAATTAAAAGTACAACGAACCAAAGAGTCAACACTTCTTTCAAAAAAAGAAATCCTTCATTCAAAATTCAATTCGTGCAACATAATCCTGAAACGAATCCGGTTGCATCGTTAATGAATAAAGTCCTCTTGGCATCAGTAATTCACTTCCCGGGAAGAAGAAAAACTGGAAAAGGAGGAGGAGGGGGGAATGTATGGAGGGGGGAGGGAAAGCCAAAAATTCTGCAGCAAATGCTCCCAACCTCCACTCGGATAGCGCCTGGGCGAGTCCTCCGCGGGAAGGGAGGGCAGCTCCCGGAGCGGCTCTCCCGGCTCAGGCTACGCCGAGCCTCGGCTCCCGAGCTCTTTCTTTCCTAGGGCTTTGCGGCGAGTCCTGCTTCCAGCGGGCTGCGGCGAGGACGCGTCATCTTCCTCGGGGCTTCTCCCGGGGCCTGGCCGCCGGCGCGGCCGGGATGAGGCGGGCTGCGGGCGGCTCTCGCGCCGGGCTCCGGGGGCGGCGGCTACTCGGTCGCGCGAGCCCGCTCCATGCCGGAGGCCGCTGGCGGGCCGCGCCGTGCCGCCGGGCGCAGCGCCCGGGCTCCCGCCGCCGCCCCTCGGCGAGGGGCTGCGCTGACGAATTCAAAGGACGCGGGCGGCAGCGGCGGCGGCGCCTCGGGCAGCGACTCCTATTCCTTCTTCTTCACAGCCCCGGGCTGAGGGCATCTTTCCTGACGGACGCGGGCGGCTGAGGCGCGGGAGGAGGGGGGCGCTGCCGCCGCTGAGGAGACCGGAGGCTGCCGCAGCCCGGTTCCCAACCACTCCCTTCCTCCTCTGCCAGCCTCCCTCCCCCGCCCGCCCGCCCGCTCGCGCTCGAGCCCGCGCCCGCGCCCTGGCTCCGCGAGGCCGCTCCCGGCGCCGCGGCGCGCAGGCGGAGGCTCGCGGACCGTCCGGATCCAAGATGGCGGCGCGCCCCGCCCCCGACCCCGCGCGGAGCCGGGCGGCGCGCTGCGGCCCAGCCGAACCGTGGCCCCGCGGGAGGGGGATCGCCTCCCCTCGGCTCGGGGCGCTGCGGCTGCGGCTGCGGCGGCGGCGGCGGGGGGAGTGAGGTCCCGGAGGACGCAGCTGTGGAACGGGATGGCCCGCCCGGAGAGGCACGGGCTGGGATCTGCGCCACGCTGCCTCCCCGCCGTCCTGGGTCGTCTACAGACCAAGCCCGGGGCCGGCTCCTTCCTGGTCTGCGGAGATGCTGCCCGTCCTGCACCGGTACCCTGGGCTAGCAGCCGCTCTAAGAAAACACACCCTCTCCCCGCGCTGTTTACCTGCCCACCCTGCCCCCATTCGGCTTTCCCACGCCCCAGAGTCCTCATTTCTTGTGTTCTTAATTTGCAGCATTCGTGTCATTTCTCAGGATTAAAAAATAGTAACAATAATAATAGTAAGAGACTGGTCGGCTCCACCATCTATGTCGTGCATATGTGTTTTCAAGGGAGAGAGAGTCCCCATTTCTGTTCCCCCGAAGTTTGCTGATGTGAAGCCAGGCGTTTTCTCCTCCGGAAATATACTAGATCATGCCTGTTATTCTTCAGCAAAGGTTACAGCCTACCAGGGACAGGTAACCACTGTCATCAAAGCTCTGTCTGCACACTTTCAGGTACACGCATGGCCACTCTGCAACCCAGTAGCCACCCAATGCAGCAGAAGCCAGTTACTGGAGAGTCAAGGCACCTGCTGTGGCTGGTGGGGCCCTTTCGGGTTTTGTGATCTTGTGTTCCCTCCAAAATGCTCATGGAAGATCCTACTTTTGATACAGCTAAACTGGGTCACAGCATTTCTGTTAGGTTCCTACCCCCAGAACCTCCATCTGTGGTCGTCCTCCAAACGTGATTATTTTATATTCCTTCCCCACACCCGTTTTCCATGGCAATGCATGTAATGAATCATTTTTACGTCTCAGTAATAGAAAAACAGAGGAAGAACCAGGAGTGAAGGCCTAGACATGAAGGCTGAGGTTAAAGTTGCAGTGATTCACAGAACATTGTGAATCTTTTGTGAAATTTATACTTTCCAAATCTGCTCTTTCCTTCCATAAATAAGAACAGCATTGTTTTCAATGTGTCTTGACATGTGAGTGATATTTAAATAGGTTCGGAAAAAGAATTAATCACTTCCAGCCATGACATCATTATATGTGTCTGTTCTGTAATTGTACAAGTAATGAAATTGTAAACATGAACTGTAATCCTAAACTAGATAATATTATTTGATGTTATTAGTTAGTGTTGATATTTCATTGTCGTTGGTGTTTATACATTTTTTTCTGCACATTTTAAGAAAAGTGTTACATAGTAAAGGACAGATTTATGCCCTCTGTAATTATCTATCTAGGTCAAGGCATGTTCTTCAGCCACGAAGTTTTTAAGATAAAATCAACACATTTTTAACAATTTCATTTGCCCATGAGAGTAAGTAATAAAAAGCACACACAGACAAGATGGTCCAGCAAGAAAAGCACCCGCTGCCAAGCCTGACAGCCTGGGTTCTAGCCCCAGACCAACATGATAGGACTAGAGACTCCAATCACTGACCCCTAAACTCCACGCGCCTGCAGTGGCATGCATGTGCACATACACATATAAAATAAATAAACTGTAATTTTAAAAGTCTAAAAATAATTAAGAGAGGAGGGTAAAGCCCCTTGGCTCTCTTTAAATGTCTAACTGATACTAGGAATGTATGAATTGCAGGTCCTACTTTTTCATAGGGCTTGGAAAGAAATACAGGGTGGCAAAGACACTGCCCACTGGACCACCCCCAGCCTTAAACATAAGTTTTAACAAAAGATTCAAGCTGCCTGTCCTCTATACCTATTCTATTAGCACATGGGTACCACCCACAGGCCAGGGGATTGAAATTTTATTTTAAAACCTTTCCAAATTATTTAGAGTAGAGGAGAGAATTTTTTTTAAAGCACAAAGAGAAGGAAGAAGGTTGAACCCAATCAATTTCACTTGAATAATTCAAGCTTAGAGACTTAATAATTAACTAAACACTAAACACATTGTGCGGGTGTTATTTTAAATGTTCCACTTGAAGTGTGAACGTGCTTGTTAATGAAACTGAACTCAAGCCAAAGAAAGGCACAGCCCCCATGGTGGTGGTACAGAGCTTCAAGAACTACAGCGAAACATGGGTTGTCTGGCAGGGTGCTCTTTGGAAAAAGAACCTGGGGGAAGGTCTTTGTGAAATTCAGCCTAAGAATCAGAGGTTAAACATATACCACAGCACACACCCAGTACTGTTGAAATAACCAGAGTTTTATGGAGATGTTGAAAACTAACCCTACCATTCAGAAAAGAAAAAAACAGAAGACAGGACTGTAGAATGGTGGGTTAAGAAAGGGCAGAAGTGATTACAGTCCTCAATGTAAGCTTTCCAATTAATTCTCCAATTTGGGGCTAAGAATTAAAAAAAAAGTCATGTTCCAATTAATATTTATAACAACCAGCCCTATGCTTAACTTGGTACCTATTACTCAAGAATAGACATACTTTCAATAATGGAGAACAAGGCTTGGGGAGATAGCTCTTTAGACAAAGTATTTGTCATGCAAACATTAGGACTTGTGTTCAATCCCCCAGAACTCACATGAAAAGTTAAGCACAGATACAGACACTGGGAATTCTGCACAAGAGAAGCAAGCTCAGACATCTCACTGGGGCTCACTGGTTTGCCAGACAAGGCTACTGGGCAAATGCCATGCCAGTGAGCCTTTACAACCTCACACAAATGGATATCTGCACACATGGAACACATACAGTAATTAACAATAACAGGGTCAAAGGCAGATGCACAATAGGACTTAATGTGAAGTCAAACCTCCATATCTGTGGGTTTTATGTCTGTAGTGTCAGCCAGCCACAGTCAGAAAATGTATTAACAACGTATACACTTTTTGTTTGTCAGCATTCCATAAACAACTCAGTGTAATAACTAATTGCACAGTATTTATGTTATATTAGGTATTTAAAATAATCTAGAGGTATTGGAAAGTATATAGGAGGACATGTGTAAGTTATATACAAATACTATATAACGAACCTGAGCAATCTTGAATTATGCTGAGGTGGGGGCTGGAGTGAGGAGAGGTCCTAGAATCAATCTCCAGAAAACACTAGGAAGTAACTACAGTCCCCCAATCCTCTGCCATCTGCAAACCCACAAGCCCAGTTTTAGACCCAAGCCCTTGAACCCTCTTTGTGCATTAGAAGCCCTTCCTGGATAAGTGTGGCCAGTACCCTTCCCCATAAAAACTTTTACAGTGAATGGAAACTATCTCAGAAAATCACAACTGGACACTGTGAAGAGATCAATGGACTGTGGCCATACAAGAACCAACAGATGCATCTACATCATGGCTCCTGCATCTATGCCTCAGCAAACATCTAGGAGGAGGGGGATGGAAAGATTGTAAGAGCCAAGATACCAATAAGTCTGCTGTGGAACATTTCTCCACTAGAATTGGCTGTATAAACAAGACTGGTGATATCAATGGACATGTTAACATGGAAGACAGACATTTTTGTGCGGCCCTACCCCTAGGTAGAGAACTGCAGGCAACTAAAGACTGTTGGAGGAGAATTAGCCTGTCCCAGGGCCAAGCCCCTAGTGCTTGTCCATTACAGAGTGACCAGTACCCAAAAGTGCACACAAACAACAGAAACAGACACAAGTGTGTGAGTGTGCGTGCATGCATGAGTGTGTGTGTGTGTGTGTGTGTGTGTGTGTGTGTGTGTGTGTGTGTGTGTATTGGCCTAGCTGGAGAAAGGAAAGTAATGTAATTCTTTTCAATTTAAAACATTGTTTCTAACTTTAAAAAAAACAACTACATAGAAGCATTGAAGATCATTTACTCTCTCCCCTTTAGGTCCACCTATCCTCTGAAGACAGAATGCAGTAGCAAATGCTAGTCCTTGAATCAATGGCAAAGTTCCACCATTAGAAGAGGAAAGAGAGAGACACAGACTTTGTAATTAATGCTTGCTTTCTTTTACTTTTTACCATTAGCAGAAGTAGTGGGTGCTTGCCAAGGCACACATGTGGAACTCAAAAGACAGCTTTGTTCCAGAGTTTGAACTTTAAGTTTGATCCTCAACAACCATGTAGAAAGCACAGTGAGGCTACTCTTGGGAGGTAGAAACAGGAGGATCTCTGAGGCTCACAGGCCAGATAGTCTAACCAAACTGATCCCCTCCAGATTCAATGAGAGATCCATTTTGATAGGAGAGACCCTATCAAAAACTAAGTTGAAGAATTGAGGAAGACACAGATGTCAACCTGAAGCACACACACACACATACACACACACACACACACACACACACACACACACAAATGCTCACCTTATAAGAGAAAAAATGTAAGGGACTAGGATATCACTTAATAGTATATATGTTTGACAGGATTCAGTCCCCAACACTAATAATAAAAATTCAAAATTAAAAATTTATTTTAAAAAATGTTCTATTTCTGAATAGCCTTTGTGTGGATTTCTAACTATCGTGGTTTTAATGGTAGCAGTTCTCTCTCTCTCTCTCTCTCTCTCTCTCTCTCTCTCTCTCTCTCTCTCTCTCTCTCTCTCTTCTGGTGTGTGTGTGTGTGTGTGTGTGTGTGTGTGTGTGTGTGTGTGTGTTTGGTTAACTTGGATTCACAAACTAACATTTCCCGCTGCTTGTCGGCTGATCTTGCCCATTTTGCCCTATCTTTTCATCTCTCATTAAAGCACTGCATAAACAAGCTCTCCTATGAACAGATTTTTAAAACTATTTATGGTCAAACATAATACAGATAGTATCCACTGTCAGAGCTACTTAGTGACTTTGAACACTGAAAAGATAACTAGAGGCCTTTTATGAATTCTATCCACAGGGAGCATTCGGTGAGACTCTAGGCTCCTGTGTACTCTTGTCAAAGAGTTCTCTTGGTCCTGAGGTGGGGTAGAAGTGATGCCCTAGATCCTAGTGCTGACAGCCAACCAAGTGAGAGGTGAAGGATCTGGTTACCACACTCTGGAAACTCTGGGCACAGGAACCAGTGACTTCCACAGTACTGAAGCAACAGTCTATCCTCATTCCCCTTCCGTCTGACCTCTGAGCAGTATTTGATTGCGTGAATGACACTTCTCAATTGGAGCATTTTCTTTCACATGGCTTCTGCACTCAGAATCCTCCTTCTCTTTCTTTTTTTGGTCTCCTTACTGGGTCTTCCTCACTTCCTGATCACCAAACACTGGAGTACTCCAGGCATTTCCTGCCCTCCCTCCCGTTTATGCCCATTTGCTAAGTGATCTCCATTAACTTGGTAAAAATTTGGATATAGTGTCTCTCAAAGACTTGTCTGTTGAAGGTCTGGCTCCCCATGTAGTAGTGTTCAGAAGTCATTGTGTAATAAGGGCTCTGGCCTAGGTATATTCATTGATGTATATTCACTGAGGTATATTCACTGATGGCTTCATAGCTAATGGACTGTTGGAAAGTGGTAGGAGTTCCAGGAGGTGGAGTCCAGCTGGCAGAATTAGGCTACTTTGAGTATGCCTTTGAAGATTATATTTTGTGGCCAACATATTCCCCGCCCCTTTTTCCTTTCCCCTCCCCCTTCCTTTCTTTGTTCCTGACTACCATGAAGTAAACATTCCTGCTCTACTATGCCCCTCAGCCCTGAAAGCCAAGTGACTATGGACCGACACCTCAGAAGCTGTAAGACAAAATGAATCCTTAATCTTTTAAGGACAAAAGACTTAAAGCTTTAAATATTATATGTGATGGTTTGAAAAACATAACAGGTTATTCAATGTCCCTACTGAGAGTTTGGGTCTCTATCACTTCAAGTGACCCACTAGCAGCAAGTAGAATGCAACAGAGTGGCTACTTAGCAGCCCAGGCTAGACCACACAGGTCATGTAGACTCAGTTCTTATTGGAACCTTGCAATTGACATGTTAGACAAATATAACTGTCCCACAGTTTCATGCTATGGAGCATGAATCATTTGGCATCTCTAGACAATAGAGATGTTTATTCAATCACCAGATATGTGACCAGAGATTCTGTCTTAGTTAGGGTTTCCATTTGTGTAATAAGACACAATGGTCAAAAGCAACTTGTGGAAGAAAGGGTTTATATCAGTTTGAAGTTGTAGCTTAGCATGAAGGGAATTCAGGGCAGGAACTCAAGACAGGAACCTAGAGGCAGAAACTGAATAAGAAACCTATCGAGGATTGCTGCTCTCTGGCTTGTTCTCCATGGCTCATGGAGCTTGCTTTTCTATTCAGCTCAGGACGATCTGCCCAAGGATGGCACTGTCCACAGTGGACTTGGCCCTTCCTCATCCATCAAGAAAATGCCCCCACAGGCTTACCTACACGCCACTCTGATGGGGCATTTTCCCAGTTGAGGTTCCCTGCTCTCAGATGTCTCTAGCCTTGTGCTAATTGACAAACCTACTATCACTCATAAGACCTCCCATGATCTGGTTCCTGACTGCCCCTGACTTCCTCTATCACCACGCCTGAGCTTATCATGCTATCATCAGTTCCCTGGGCCCATATTCCTGCCTCCAGTCTTTGCAGTTGCTGTCGTCTCTGCCTGGAAAATCCTTTGCCCATACATAGCATAGCCCCCACTCAAGTTTGTGCTCAAGCATCACTTCATCTATGCCCTGCATCTTGCCATTTTTCTATCCTCTTACACTCTTTCATAATACCTTGTGTGTTATGGCATTGTATATTGTTTGTTTGTGTGAGTGCCTGTTCATTCTCTCGATTTTTCCTCCAAACATGGCCCTGGGAAGGTGGAAACGGTACACTCTGTTCACCCAGCGCAGCAGCTTCTGCCCACACGCTGCTTTGTCCTGTTCTTTGTGTAGCACAGAAACTCCCTCAGAGAACTAGGAGCTGGCACTGTCAGCCTGTCCCTAGGCCATGAAGACAGGCCCTCTATTGGCCTGCCTAGCTTCTAAGGATTGTCACTTGTGTCTTTTGTGCAACCTGCAGGGAACCTGGGGCTGATGTATGCTAAGCAAGTACTCTCCCACTCAACTACACAGCCAGCCCTAGATGGTCCTTTTACGTTTAGGAAAAGCAAGTGCAAGTATGTTGGCAATGTCTTCTCTCTTTCTCTTTTTTTTTTTTTCATTTCATTTTACATTCCAACCACAGATCTTCCTCCCAATCCCCCCCAATCCCTCCCCTCACCTCCTCCCACCCTCTCTCACCTTCCCCCTAGCCCACCCCCAGTCCACTCCTCCTCAGAGGTAAGGGCTCCCATGAGGAGTCAACATAGTCTAGTATAATAGGTTGGGGTAGGGCCTGTCCACTCTCCCATGTATTGAGACTGAGCATGGCACCCCATGATAGAAATGGTCTCCAACAAGCTAGCTCATATGTTTGTATCATAACATATGCCAGGGGACCCTCTGATGGTCCAAGCTTCACAACTGTCTCCCACACATGGAAGACCTAGTCCAGTCCTCTGAGTCTCCATAGTTGTAGGTCTAGAGTTCATGAGTTTCCGTGAGCTTGGTTCAGCTGTCTCTGTGGATTTCTCCATCATGGTCTTGACCTTCTTTGCTCATATGTTCCCTCCTCCCTCTCTTCACCTTGATTCCCAGAGCTCAGCCTGGTTTTTGGTTGTAGATCTCTGAATCAGGTTCCATCAATTACTAAATGAGGGCTCTATGATGATAGTCGGGTTACTCATCAATCTGATTACAAGAGTAGGCCATTTCAGGCATCCTCTCTACTATTGCTTTGAGTCTTAGTTGGATTCTTCCTTGTGGATCCTTGGGAATTACCCTAGCACCAGGTTTTTCCCTAAGCCCATAGTGGCTCTCTCTATTAAGATATCTTTGTCATGGACAGCTTATGTTGGTGAGAATGTGGAGTTAGGGGAACACTCCTCCACTGCTGGTATGAGTGCAAACTTGTACAGCCATTTTGGAAATCAGTCTGACAGTTTCTAAGGAAACGGAAAATCAATCTACGTCAAGACCCAGTGATACACTCTTGGGCATTTACCCAAAGGATGCTCAATAATACCACAAGAACATTTGCTCAACAATGTTTATAGCAGCATTATTCATAATAGCCAGAACCTGGAAACAACCTAGAAGCCCATCAACCAAAGAATGGATAAGGAAAAGATGGTACATTTACACAACGGAGTACTACTCAGCAATAAAAATAAAATGATAAACTCATGAAATTTTTCAGGCAAATGGATGGAACTAGAAAAAAACCACCCTGAGTGAGGTAACCCAGACTCAGAAAGACAAACATGATATGGATTCACTCATAAGTGGATATTAGATATAAAGCAAAGACTAACCAAACTAAATATCCTCAGCTCCAGGGAAGCTAGGTAACAAGGAGGACCCTAAGAGGGACACATGGATCACCCTAGGGAAAGAAATTAGATAACATCTACAGGGTAAACTGGGGGTGGGGAGTGGTGGGAAGGGAGGAAGTGGGGATGAGATCAGGAGGGATGGAGATGGCCTAGGCGGGGAGGGATGCTGAGGAAGGGCAATGTCTTTTCTTATACAGTGCTATCGAGCAGCAGGAACAACAGCTAGCATATACTGAGCAACCTCTCTGCTTTACATTCACCGAGTTTTCTTTAGAATCTTACAGCATGTAGAGGTCAGCCTAACAGTACAAGCCTGTCATCACAGAATGCTAGGACAATCATGAACTTAAGGCTGGTCTAGAGCTACCTAGCAAGATCCTGTCTTAAAAACAGTTTATGGCGAGGAGATGGCTCTGGACATGACATACTGGTTGCCCAGAAGTGGGGACCTGAGCTCAGATCTCAAACGTGCCTGTAAAATGCCAGGCACAGAGACACTTGCTTATAATTTCAGCACTGGGGACACAGAGGGAGAAGGGCCACTAAGGCTTGCTGGTCAGTCAGTCTAGCCAGACTGTTGAGCTCCAGGTTCCAAAAATAAAGAGGAAAGCAATCAAGAAAGGCACTCAGCATTGACCTCTGCACCCACCACTCATCCCATCTCTCCCCCAGCCTCCTCCACTCTGACCCCAACTACACACACATACACACACACAAATTGAGCACACAGCAGTGGTTACCACAAGGTGGGGAAAGTACCAGAGAGAAGTTGATCAGTAAGTGTTAAGGTAAAATTATATAGAAGCAAGAAGTTCTGCTCTACTGCCCAGAGTAGGGTGACTATAGACTTTAGACTATTTAGACTATATATTATATATTTTTAAAGTTGTGAAAAATTTCTGAATTTTTTACCATAAATAACTGATATAAGTTAAAGAGATAAAAATGCTTAAACTGACTTAAACATTGTACATGGTATACACATATCAAAGTGTCACATGGTACCTCATTAACATGCATAATTTTCACGCTTTTTTATTAATCTGTTAAAAAATCATTTGTACTAGGCTTGGTACAAAACTGTAATCTCAGAACTCAAGCATCTGAAACAGAAGGAGAACGAATTCAAGACCAGCCTGGGCTGTGTAACAAGACCATAAACTCAAAAACCAAAACTCAATTCAATTAAGCTAATAAAAGTAATAAAGTTTGTAGAGCTAAAGAGAGGACAGTGGTTAAGAGTGTGTATTGCTATTGCAGAGGACCTGAGTTGGGGTCCCAGTACCCACACTAGACAGCTTACACCTGCCTCTAACTTTATGTCCAAGGAATCTGATTCCTTCTTCTGTCTTCCTGGGGCACTGCACTCCCATGCACAAACCACAATTTAAAAATGGAAATAAAGTTTGTGTGCTTTGAGCAAAACACTGTACTGACATACCCCATAATAAGGTAAAAGGAATTACCAGTTATCAATTGATCATAGATTACGCTTTAGTATCAAACTGGAAAAAAAAAAAAGAGGAAACTCAAATGAGTTGACTATAACCTTGAAGCACAGAAAACATTTTCCTGTGGAGGTTTGTGTCAACTGTTTTCCTTCTTAAAGATAAACAAGTCAAAGAGAACCATTTCCTTAGGAGAAGGTTTATTTTGCACAGACCAAAGGAAAAATTCTCAATTATCAGGCTCCTGAATTTGAAAATCAGGCCGAGATTGTGGGATGGTAGGCCCTGAGGAGCTTGCAAGTGTACACTTCAGTTTAGTTCTAACAGGCATCCTCTCAGATGGCTCAGAAACCACCTGCCAGAAGGTAAAGGGATGAGAACAGATGCTCTCTGCAGGCCCCATTCAGTGGCAAGATTCAGTATCTCTCCACCAGTATATGGGACTAATTAAGCTCACAGTCATATGCTGGAGCTAGCGATTACACTTTAGAATAGACCGTGACCTCTCTCTGACCCAGAGGATAGCAGCATCAGCATTTACAAGTGGAAGAAATACTGTATCATCAGCAAAGTGCTCTTCCATGAGAAATGTAACAAAGAATAATATTATAACAACAAGTATCAAGTCAAAACCCAGACCTGGCAACAATGTCAGGCATACCTGTCATTCATGAGAATTAGAACAATTGAAAATTCCATCTGAGAGTTGACTGGGACCTCCCTCAAATAAGAAAGGCCCCCAACATTGTAGACCATAAAGAAAAATTCAGGCAGAGGGTAAGAAATGTTGTAAAATAATTTATAATTAATAGATGTGGGACCTTATTTCAACTGCTTGTTCATGACTAGACTGGCTTAGGCTAGGATAAAAACCTAGAGAAATGTATCAAGGAATGACATCAGAAGAAAAAAAATTTTCTTTACTGTAACTGTGTATTAACTTTCCATCACTATAACAAATGCCTCAGATGATTTGTAAAGGGAAAAATTTTAACTCACTAAGTACTGAAAGTTTCTGTCTATGCTTGGTGACATTGTTACTTTGGGCCTGTGGTGTCACATCACCACAGGAATATATGGCAGAGCAAAACCTTTCAACTCCTAAATGGAAAGTGAGAGAGAGAAAGAGGAAGATGTTGGATTCCTGTACCCTGCTTCAAGAGGTCACTCTCAGAGGGCTTAAAGCACTTCTTGTTAGTGACTTTGCTTGTTGCTATGACAAAATACCTGGCAGAGGAAACAGATAGGGCAAAAGGTTTGTTTTGGCTGATGGTTTCTGAGACTTAAGTTCATGATGGCAAAGAGATATGGTGATCAGAGCAGCATATGGTCCTAGCTATTGACCAGGCAGTGGCTGTTGTCATAGCAAAGCCCAAGAAGCAGAGGAAGCAGTCCCAGAACCTGAGTAGTTATAACCCTCAAAGACTCACTTCTAGACACCTGCTTTCACAAGCCAAGTTCCATTTTTCACAGGCTCCACAGCCTTCAAATTAAGACCACAAGCTGGGGACCCAGAATTCAAGCCTTGAGCCTACGGGCACACTACAGACTAACACTACAACAACCTCCTACTAGGCCACATCTATTACAGGTTCTATCGGCTTCCGTATTTCCTCCCTGGGGAGCACAAGCCTCTACCACAGGGACTCTGGAGGAACCTTTAAGATCCAAAACGCAGCAATTAGACTTTGAAGTTCTTTGAAACTGTTCCTCCTAATGATAATGTGTGGTCTCATAGAAACAGTTGTTCATTACAGGATCATTTTCTGAGCAGTGGACCTGGGGAATGCCTGAGCTATTCACATCCTTTTTTTGCTCATGCTGCCTTCTAAGGACACGATTTATTTAACAGCCTCAAGGTAAAACGTCATGTGTGAGTAGGAGGCAAATGTTTCCTCTACATAAAGATGAAAATGTGCCAACTCCCACTGTAGCCCTCTGACCTTTACACATGTACTGTGATGCACACACAAACACACAAAGAAAGCAACAAAAAGTTTTTAAACTAAACAGTCTAGACAGTGATAAACTGCCAGCTTGCTCTCATTAAGTAGCTCTTGCTTAAGACAGTAATTAATCATCCCACAAGTCTTAACCAGTCACTAGTAAATACCAAATTCTCTTTTAACAAGATGTATTCTGTTTATGAATTACTTTTGTATATGTCTGTGTGTGTGTCATGTTTGTGACATTGGATCCCCTGTAGCTGGAGTTACAGGCAGTTATCAGCTGTTGGACTTGAGTACTGGGAACTAAATCTGGATCCTCTGCAAGAACCCCAAGGACCCTTAACCTTCAGCCTCCCCACCCCACACACACATTATTTTGTTTAAAGATATTCATAAAGGCTAAGAGTACAGCTTAATGGTACATCCACCAAGAATGAGGCCCTTAGTCCCATCCCCAGTACTGTAAAAATAAATAAACAAATAAATATTACCCATATAGCTTAATTCATTCAGCTGTCCACAAGCACTTAGCGAAGCTCCAATTTATAGCAGGTACAGAGAACAAGGTATATATGTAGATGATACCAAAACCTCACTGTACAAATCCCCAAAGATATACTTCACTTACAAATTATAAGCCAATATTATCAATATCCTTTCAGTTGGAAGACAAAGATGATAGAAAAGGATGAAGCAAAGAATTTTCCTTGAGAATATGAGGGTGAATGTGCCTTTGGTAAGACATGAAATGCACATAAAACAGAGAAACTGATGAGGGGTTTTTTTTCCAACAATGAAAAGAATAAAACATCATTCATACTGAAGAAGGAAAGATGAGAGGGAAGGATCAGGTCCCTCTAGGAGAGGACAATGGTACAGTTGAACAAACCAAGCATGCCTAACTTATGTCTCCTGTGGGTAATTTAATATTTGAAGGCCCGATTCTATGAGGACAGGTCTGAGTGGAGCGACCTTTGAGAGGAGACATCTATGGCTGTCTGGATTAGGGGGTGTCATACATGATCCCCACTATTCCAGGTGACTGCAGTACTGACTGCTGAAAGAGGTAGGAAGAGGTCAAATGGCAGAAACCCAGGAGAGGTTCCAAGAGTTAGCCTAGCAGGTTCAGTTTCAGCAGGGAATTGGAACAGAAACCAAGATGTAAGAGGCTATACACTCGCTAGCCAGGTGAACGATCAGGGGTTAGTCAGCAGCTCTCTGAGGTGCCTGGGGGATGAATGTGGCTGTACAAGTTCTGGAAGCAAGGGCCATTTTCAACCTCTTACAGACTGGTGATTCGTGCCTGAAATCCCCGGCACTGGAAGCCTGAAGCAGGAGGGTCATAAGGGCGGAACCAACCTGGCCTACACAGACAGAAACCCATCTCAAAAGCAAAAAGCAAAAACAAATAAATAGAGCCACATAAAAGTCAGGCACAGTAGTGCACACTTGTAAATCCAGCTCTGGAGAAGCAGACTCGGTGCTTGCTGGCCAGTTAGTCAAACCCAACTGTGGAGCTCCAGGTTCTGGAGTGACCCTGTCCCCTCCCACAACATAAGGTGGAAAGTGGTTGAGGAAAACATTTGATGTTGACTTGTGGCCTTTATACACACACACACACACACACACACACACACACACTGAGAGAGAGAGAGACAGAGAGAGAGAGACAGAGAGAGACCAACAGAGAGACAAAGAGAGAAAGAGAGAGACAGAGAGAGACAGGGACAGAGAGACAGAGACAGAGAGAGAGATCTTGCTACCTATTGGTCAGAGTTCCCACTGTGAACCATAAGATTAATCTAAGCCTAGCCTCTGTCCTCTGTGGAGTAAGGACTGAAAGTCATCACTGCCGGATCTGGTTGAAACCAGAACAGCTACTGATAAATATCATCAATCTAAAACTATCTCCCTCACTTCCGTAGAATGATGTCCAACACGTGTCACAGTCTGGCCATCGTTCTGGGTGAGGTCAAGTCTGGGAACCTCTTTTACAGACTGCACACAATAGGGTATGGGTTGGCCTGCCTGCCAATACATAGGACTTTGGCCACTGGAGCTAAGACGCAGAATGCTATAGCACGAATAATAAAAACCCAGAGACAGATAATGGGGTTAAAGCTGAAGATCAGAAAAGCAAATCAGCCAGCCACTAGAGAGCTCTTCCCTTTACCTCAGACCAAAAAGGGCATTCTGTCTTCATGAATCCTTAGACTGCAATGCCCTCCACTAAACCTCAGACTCCCCCAGCTCCTGTATCCTCCAACCGTATACACCTCCCTAGTGCTGGGATTAAAGGCATGGGATCCAAGTTCTGAGATCACCTTTGTGTGAGCTCTTTCTCTTTTAGATTGGATCAATTTTGTGTAGCTCAGAATAGCCTTGAACTAATAGAGATTGCTCTGCCTCTGTCTCCTGAGTGCTGGGATTAAAGGCATGCACCACCACCACCCAGTTTCTATGGCTAACTAGTTTGGCTGCTGGGATTAAAGATGTGTTCTACCACTGCCTGGCCCCTATGGCTGTGGTTAGCTTTGCATTCTGATCTTCAGGCAAGCTTTATTAGCTCATAAACAATACATCACAACAGAGTGCTTTCTCCCCTAGTTGGCTACCACACAGCCTGTCCACAGTACAAGTCCGAAATTAAATAATAAGGAACTATTGTAGACCTATGACCCAGGGTTTACAAGCAAATTAGCCTTGTAAGGAAAAGTGACTTGAGCTAGGGAAGGTATAACATACTCTTCAAGGAACAATAAGGTGGCAATTAGAGGCTGTGACACTTCACTGCAGCTATTCACTGATTTCTCATGCACACTCATTCCGCAAACATCTATTGAGCACTGGCTGTATGCTAGACAGCGTGGTAGATGTTTCAGTCTGTGAAGTTTGAGGATCAAACCGTCCTCCTTTCTAATGTTCTCTCCAGCCTTCTCTCACTCTCCTCACTTCAGTCCGAATACATCTTTCTATAGCAATTTCTTTTACTTCTGTCCCTCTATTTTCTAATCTCTCTTTCTTCTCCTCTTTCCCTCTGTTTTATAGCCTATGCTGGCCTCAAGCTCACAATGTCCCTGCCTTAGCCTCCTGAGTACAGGAATTACAGGCATAGACACCACCCAGCTCACACTCTTTTTTTATTCCCTTACCTTCCCATTATATCCTTTCCCCTTAGCTTTTCATAATGCAGAATGGAAAACAGATTAAAAATAGTTACTATGTAACCCATCTCAACTATTTAAGAAAAAATATTTCCTCTCAAGGAAGCTCCTGTCAGATACATTAAGCCTGGGAAATGGGGGTGAATAATACGATGGTAACACTTATCAGTATAGTGGTAGATTGGATGAGCTAGCTACCTACAGAGTACAGGGCACTGAAGGGACGCAATGCCAAGAATGTGCCTTGCTGGCTACTGGTGAGGGCATGTGGATAAAGGAAGGCTTTCCACACGGGACTTTCCACAAGGACAGTGAAAAATGGGTCTGCCCTGAGTAAATTTTCTCACACAATTTGTTCTGATTTCCACAACACACTTAGGAGGGAGGCAGGGTTATGACCTGCAAATGAAGAAACAGGCTAGGAAAGTGAGAGGCAGAGATGGAACTAGCCTGAGACCAAAGCCCACTGTGACTGAGCAAAGACAGCCATGCTGAACGTAACAGCTCGGTTTGCCAGAAGCAAGTCAAGTTGTAAAAGGGGACCAGAGTGAGGGGTTCTGAGGGCTCCTGGCCACAGCATGCTACTCTCAATCAACACTGTGCATGAGGTCCCTGGCACAGACAGTTCAGTGAAAGATTTTTGGATATATAATCCAGAGTCAAGATAGCAAGTGCCAGAAACTTCTGAACTGGGAAAAATCATCAGTACACCTATTAGGGTTGGTTATTAAGTCAACTTGTCACAAAATAGAATCACCTGAGCAGGGAACCACACCTGGAAAACCATCCTGGTCACCTTAACTGATGTAGGAAGACCCACCCAATTGTAAATGGCACCTTCTGGTAGCTGTCTGGGCAAAGGGGTGTATGGCAGAAGGAAGGTGACTGGCCTTTTGCTTGCTTGACCTACACACTTTCCTTGGAGTTGATTTGCCTTGCTGCTGCTGCTGTTGATGGTGCTGATGCTGATGCTGATACTGATGCTGCTGCTGCTGCTGATGCTGCTACTGGTGATGCTGCTGCTGCTGCTTCTGCTGCTGATGGTGGTGATGATACTGCTGCTGCTGCTGCTGCTGCTGATGATGATGATGATGATGATGATGATACTGATGATGCTGATGATAATGGTGATCCCTTCACTGGTGTAAGAACCAGCATTTCTGGGCTTTCATTGTGGGCTGATAATCACCAGCTCTCTAGGAGCCTTTTAGGTTTAGGGCACTAGATTGTGACTGCTGAGGCACCCAGTCTTGTGGACCAAGTAACTATCAGGTTCATGGTCCCTCAGGTGTCAGACAGCCATTGTGGGATTATTCCAACTGCTGAGGCAACAAGCCTTTAGGACTGAGCAAGTATTGTTACTATTTACACATAAACTAACTTAACAAATTTTAACATATACCCTGACTCATACAATACCCAGATCAGAAATGCACAAATATTCCCAAGACAATCATATCAAACAGGTCACAATTTGACCATATTTCTCAGGGTCTCAAGGGTCCATGTATACAGAAGCCTGAAAAATTCTTTCTAAATCTCTCATTTTTACAAAAGCTCCTATCATGAACTCATAAAAAATTATCAGAACAGAAATATATATATATGTTTTATTCAATACATTTTTAGTATATTACTTGTTTCATAAAATACTGAAATATATTGAATAACTAACTAGGCAAGTCTATTCTTCTGGAAACTTGACACCTGTTAAATATGCCTGATAGCCTGTAAAAGCCACTCTCTCTATAGCCATTCTTTGGAAGTTAATTTTATTTGTTTGATAGTGCTGTGCAACCTAACCCAGACCTAATACTTGTTAGGCAAGCACTGTGCACATACACATCTAGGCCTCATAAATGTTAAAAATTCACATTTGTTTTTCAGGTCTCTGTATAAATACAAACTTCAAAGTATTACATTAGCACATATCTACAATAATTTAGTCAGTTTGATCATGTATGTTCTAACCTGATTGTTTCTTCAATGAAACTTATACTTGGAGATAGTCATGCCTTGAGTGACACATTTACTATGGTATTTCCCCATGTGACAGTATTTTGTAGTTATAGTTAATCTTGAGTTCTCAACTCTTTCAAAGGGATATTTGATTAGTTTATGCCAGGTCTGAAGATAGAGGACTATTGTGCCTATTTTAACTCTCATTTTCTATTAAAATGAATATAAAACTAAAACTCAAAAGTATAAGGAAGAGAGAAATGCTAAGAAGATGGAACTGTGCCTTCAGAACATGCAATGTACATATGTTGGAATATACTGCACCCCCAAAAATTACATGATTACATTGTTTAAAGGTTGGTGGAAAAAATTAACCTGGGGTCTAGCTGCAACCATGAGAAGATAACTATGACTTTGTGTTTCAAGTTTGCCATTCAGAATCTATTGTTATGAGCAGTTTTTCCTGTTGGCCTGGTCCCACAGCCACTCCAGCCCCAAATAACACACAGAGACACTGTATTAAATATAGTGCTGTTGGCCTGTTACTAGCATGTCTTATTGGCTAGCTCTGTCTTAAATATTAATCCATTTCTATTAATCTAAGTATTTCCATGTGGTCTCATCTTACTGGAGAGAGGGCCAGGAGTTCTACCCTGTTGGTCCTACATCTTGAAACTCCTCCCTAATACTTCCCAAATCCTCCTTGTCTCCTAGTCCTGCCTATCTTGCTTTCCTATTGGCCAACAGTGCTTTATTCATTAACCAATAAGAGAAACATAATTACAGAATGACATCTCCCATCATCTATCACATATATTTTCACATATAAGCTACTACTGAGAGTCTGGAGAGACGGCTCAGAGGTTAAGAGCACTTTGTCCTCTTCCAGAGGACCAAGGTTTGGTTCCAAGCACCCACACAGCTGTTCACAACCTTTGACTTTAGTTCCAGGAAATCCTGATGTCCTCTTCTGGCCTATTTGGGTACTGCAAGCATGTGGTGCAGGCAAAACAAAACCATACGGTTTTAAATAATAATAATAAAAAAATTTAAGCCAACAATCACCTGTGGTTTTGTTTTATGTTTGTTTGTTTGTTTTAATTTTTAGATAGACTTTTACTATGTTTCCCAGGCTTACCTCAAACCCCTGAGTAATCCTTGTGCTTGGCTTCCTCTGTGCAAGCATACACCACTCACTACACCTTTATATTAGTTGGCTTGGTGAGTCCAAGAAACTCAGTGGGATTCTTTATTAATAGGAATATTTCAATACTAATGTGCAAAATTTTATTTCTGTGCATAAAATAATAACAGGCTTTTCTGTATTTGGAATGATAAAAACAAAACCCCTCACCCTGCAGAATTTGAGAATTATAGAATTGGAAAACTCACTCACAGGCCCAGTATGGGAATCACAAAGCTTCATCTTGGAGATGCCACTGGTAAAGGTTTTAACACTTTACTGGATTGTCTTAATCATTCAAACAGTCTAATTTCCCTGCATACAACTTACAGTGTCAGCTAGCTATTGCATGACAAGTCACTTTAAAGTTGGGTGGTTTGGCCTGTCATTCATTCCTACTCATGCATTGCTTAATGAGATGGCTCCATTCACAAATGTGTCATTGGGTGAGTTGCCATTATGTAAGCATTGTAGAGTGCACTCACATAAAAATGTCCATGTCAGCAGGTGACAGAGTTAACGGCGACCATCATTTCTGCAGCCCAGCATCGGCCAAGACACCATCATGGCACACGATCACAATACATGTCCAAGAGTCAGCAACTTAGAATCTTTTCTGAAAGCAGCTCTTCTGGGAGGCTCTTTCATACATTGTTGGTCGGTGATGCTAACATTGGTTTAGCCAATCTGGAGCCTCCTGGGGACAAAGGAGCTGACTTAGATCTCATCCATCCACCTGGCCTCGTTTTCTAGCAGGACAGCTTGATCTTGCAAAATTGATGGCAAATTTGAGGGTCCCAGAAGAGCAAATAGGGATGCGCAAGACCTCTAAAAGTCCACAACTGGGTTTGATATGCCCTTAATTTTACCAGGTTACAGTGACCAAAGCAAAATTCACAAGCCCAGCTTAGATTCAAGGAACAGCAAAATGGACTTTCTCTCTGAATGGAAGGAAGACGATGTTGTATAAAGGGTTTAGGCACAGGGAGGTCTGAAAATTGCAAATATTGTTAACCCCACCACACATTTAGAACAACCAGTAGGACGTGAATATTACCTAATCACAATATAGAACAACTGTAAATAATAGATACGGCCAAATGAGAATCTGCTGCCTAACACAAAGGATGTGCTGTTAAGGATGGGATTGCCCAGAAAGCCAGCACTACCCAAATTCTATCCTTGTCTATGATGTGCCAAAGAGATACAGCAAGACACTCTATCATTATCTGGAGCTCTGACCAACTTCCAGCACAGAACTCAAGCTCAGGCTGGTAGTCCCAAACCAGCTGTAGTCCATGTTCATCCAGGTGGTAGACAAGAGCACAGCACTGAACAAAGGAGTTTCCAAAAGAGCAGAAAACATTGCTGAGCCATCTGAAGCCAACCACTATGATGTCATAGCCACACCATCATGAAAGTACTTAGTGAAGACGTATAGCAAGGATAAAGTGGCCCAGAGACTGCCATTTGGTAATAGGCTGATGGGCAACCTCAGGAAGCATGCTCAGTTGAAGCAGTATGCATGGATAGTGGAGACATGCAGGACACTTAGAATACTATTACTCTAAAAATATGCCAAGGACTTTTATTAAGTGGGTACAGTGAAACTCAGACCCGTGAAAATAACTGTCACAAAAGAGGGGGTTACTATACTCAGAGTTTCCAGAAGCAAGAGGCATGACATAAAACATAAGGTCACCACAGGAAACAGTGAGATAAGGGAAAGAGATGGGAAGGGGAAACCTGTGGGCAGAAGGTTCTATCAGGGTTTAGACAGTAAGGGATGGGGGTGGGCCAGGCAAGTGAGGTCTATACGCTTGTGCTCAGAGAGTTTGAACAGTTCCAGTGGGCTCTGGGCTATAGAGATAGTTCCCACGTGCTTGGTAGCTGGCAAGGGATAGTGTTCCTAAGTGTAGCTGTCTGATGAAAATGAAATGAGAAATACAGAGTGGATTGGTTGATGAGCTCATCAAAGGTGTGCTGACAGGTGAGTTTCAATTCTGTAGAATTTAGCCCTGGAGAGGATGATGCTTAGGCCCATAAGACACCCTAGATGCCAGAGCACAGAGAATACACACAGTAGCGCTGAGTGAGGCATGGTGCATGCCAGCAATGTTAGCATTCACCAGGTGGGGGTAAGACTGAAAGTTTGAAACTAGCCTGGGCGACATAGCATGGCCCTACTTCAAAACAAACAAGCAAAAAACAGAACAGGAAAAGAATGTGGAAAACAGGATGGGCATACAGTCACATGACAATACTAGGTAAGTTCTATGAAGTGTAGAATGAGACCTGTGGAGCCTCGTTCGTGGTTAGCATATGATTATACTCACCATCCAATATGCCACAGGCACGGTTGGTCACATTACTTCTCTCTCTATGCTCTTGTCTTTTCCTCTACCCTTCTTCATCATGCTCAAATGTCAGGGCTTGTTGAAATAGTTTCTATGGCCATAATCAGTATTAGAATCAATTTTTAAACAAGACAGAATGGCATGTCCATTTGGTATAATCAAACATGATAATATTTTAAGACAGGATCACATGTACCCTAGGCTGGCCTTGAACTATAGCATGTATGTTTTCCGCCAGCCCCCAATAACACACAGAGACTCTGTATTTGATACAATGCTGTTGGCCAGTTACTATTATTGTTTATCGGTTAGCTCTGTCTTAATTATTAACCCATTTCTACTAATCTAAGTATTTCCACGTGGCTCATCTTACCGGCCAGAGCGGGTTGGCATTCTACCTCTCTGGGCTCTCCATGTTGACTCCTCCTTCCTACTTCCTCTTTCGTCCTTGTCTCCTAGCCCCGCCTATCTTGTTTTCCCATTGGCCACAGTGCTTTATTCATTAACCAGTATGATAAACATATTTACAGAATAACATCTTCCATCATTGAACTTCTCATGCTTCTGCCTCCACCACCTCAATCTTGGAAATATAGACAAGGGCCACCACACCCAGTTTCATGCGGTGTTTTAGAGTTAAAATACAACTCTTGGGTATAGTACGGAGTAATGGATGCATGATCTTCCAAATTGATGTCAACATATAATAAATTTCCAGGCACTGAAAATGTTTAGTTTATGAAACGCATCCAATTCTCTGTTTGCTTTTGCTTTTGTGGTGCCTGGGTGTTGAACTCGGAGCCTCGCACACACTGGATGTCCTACCACCAAGCTGCACACCCAGCCCAAGTCCAGGTCTCTCTTTACCGGGTCTCTAGCTCCACATTTGTCTCCATTTCTCTGCTAGAATCATATTCCTATTTACTTTCTCTGTGTGCATTCTTGGAATGTTTCTACTCAGTAGAGATGTAATATTAAGCTTTTCCCTTTTATTAAATATATCAGACAGCAGATTCTCTGGATGGTAAGCCCAAAGTTGCCAGAGGGTGTGTGTCTTTTGTCTGTTGTGAATTATGCCAGCCAGCTCGGCAGAGCATGGGAAACTGTTTCATATTATCAGCTGAGTATTTGAGAACTGGCCCTCCCAAGGATCGAGTTGTCCTCTAGCTCTCCACCATCATCGAGAGAAATTTAAGTCTTTTCAGCTTTTTCCATAGACGAAGTGCATGTTTCCTTTGGCTTCCCTTCTGTTGGGTTTGGTTAATCCCTCCTAAACCAGAGAAGTCATACTTAAACCATGCACTCTCCCCTCTGCACAAACTCTTCAATGCCTTTCATTTACTTCCCTTCAGTCCAGCTGTCATTTTGTGTATGCTCACACAAACTGTTCAGATTTCTATTTAACCATACTGCATTGCGTTTGTATTTCCAAGCCGGTTGCTTAGTTTTCCACAGCAGTTCAAAGTGAGTTGGCATCATACTTCAAATGGTCTCTTTTACAAATAGTAATGATGGAATGCTCCCACACAATTACCACCTTTGAAGTTATTTAGTTTTCATGTTGATAGGAAAGGAAGCTGCTGACATTGGCTTTCTACACTTCAGATCAATTCTCCAGGATCCTCATATGACTGCAAGTCTTCTAAATTTCAAGCTTTTAATGTCTGATTCTTGAGCTTACTCATTGAACAAAGCTGAACAAATTGCTTTTTTTTTTTTTCAAATTTCCATTTGTCCTTAAGTAACAGCGTGAATTAGTGTCACCCCACAGAGCTCATTGTGAAATGCACTGAGAAGACACTGATCTGTGGCATTGGAGGAGATGTCCACGAGTGATGGCTGTACCAGTCTCCCCTCCAAACACTGCTCTCTGAAACCCACAACTCTGACCCATATTTCTGCAGATTCATAGGGTTCAAGTCTTCTCCCATGACACGTCCATTCTCCATGAAGTTGGCCTTATTTTCTTCAGTGACTCCATTTCCTAAATAAAGGCATGGAATGGCTTCAACATTAAAATTCTAGAGACCACAACAAACTGGCAAATAAAAGAAACCTTAGTGAATCATATGGCTTCTCTACCAAAACTGCAAAATGCTAACTTTAAAAGAAATTTAAGTAACATCTGGTCCAAACTCTGCATTTTTATTCATGTTTTTAAGAAACTCATCGGATTTGGAGAAATCTTGAGATTCAACTGAAGTGACGAGTTTGGTGAGGAGCAGATCCCTACCAGTGTATATACATATGTTGTTCCAAAAGTATGAAATGTTAGTGTGTATGCCATTGAATTTGTTCCTTTTAATAAAAGCATCCTCAGACTGATGTAGATGGTTAGATTTTCAAAATCTCAAAATATAAACTGAGTCTGGTGACACAGATGTGTGTCCCCTGCTATTTGGGAGGTTAAGGCGTAACACTGTAACGTCAAGGCCAGCCGGCAGGGCTTAGAGAGCATCCGTCTCAAAATGAAAAGTAAAAGAAGGGCTAGGAATGTGGCTCAGTGACAGAATGCTTGCAAAGTTGTGTGAATATGATCCCTAGTACTGAAAAAAGAAGAGCTGAGACACCCTGACATACCTCACTTATTCACCAAAGAATTGCAACTGAGGCTTCTGCCTTTTCAAGTGAGTTATAGGGCCAGGGATACAGCTCTGCAGTGAAATGCATGCCCCCCAGGGACAGGTACACTCGGAGGTTATTTAAATATATTCCATATCAGTTCATCACGGGCATCTCTTAATAGCTGATACATCTGTTTTGATTCTACCAGCTTCGTGTGTGCCTGAGCATGCTACTATAAAATACATATCTTGTGTGAGAATAAGTAACAATGTTCTTGCAGAGCCCAGGCTGGCCTCGAACTCCTTATGTAGCTGAGGGTGATCTTGAACTTATGATCCTCTTGCCCCCACTTCTCAGTACTGGGGTTACAGACCTGCACCGCCACACCAGGCTGGTGCAGTGCTGGAGATCAAAGCCAGGACTTTCCTGAATACTGGACAAGCAGTTTACCACCTCCTCCCCAAGCATCATTCCCAGCCCGTAAGAAATGATCTTAAAAGATGATTGCCTCCCAATCAAAATGTGGCAGTATCCATGCCATACTATCTTCATGATTGTTTGTTCTATATAGTTTATTTTTTGTAATAAATAAATAATAAATAAAATAAAGGGCAAACAGGATTTTCTTTCCCTTACAGTATTTCTAGTAGATGAACCACTGTAGAGATTGGTTATGAAATAGAACTGAATCCTGGAGCAGACTAAACTGATAACTTCAAGTTAGAACTTCTAAGCCTGGCTACGGTCACCTATGATCATTCAGAGTTATTCTATCAAGTCAGGAGAGTGAAGGCAAGATAGTTATTTATTAGCAATGTGAGATAGAGAGCCTCACTGTCTTCAGGCTTAAAACATGATTTTATGAACAAAGCTACTACGGAAATGCACGATGGAATTTTCTTAACTACCAAGACTGAATTTGTAGTAGGATGTGCTCCATTGCTTGGCTGTCACTTGAAAGAACAAATGAAGAGGTACATCCATGATTCACAATCTCACTGCTTTTTGCAAGTTTTCTATGTTGGGAGCACATTGCTTAACGAGACAGTCTCTTCCTTACTCAAGAAAGCTAGCTGCTACAAGGATCTGTGTTGATTCTTCATATGAGAGTCTCAGAAAGCATGAGCCCTGACCCAGCAGGAGCAGCATCTGCTGTTAGATAGAAATATTATCGACCCCTTCCCATGCTAGATTTACCAAATCAGAAAGTCTAACATGGGGCTCAATGATGTCTCTAGGTGAATCTAATACATGCTAAAGTTAGAGAAGCATTGCCTTTCCTATACCTCTACAGAACCAATTTAATAAGGGCACTGTTGAAAAGTCTTTGCGTTTCAGACATCAGAAATTATAGACTATCCTTTTACACTGTGTGAATATATGCTACTGTGATTGGTTTAATAAAGAAGCTGACTGGCTAGGCAGGAAGAAGTTAGGCAGGAGAACCAGACTAACATGACACTGGGATCTTGGAATTTGTGAGAAGACACAGAAAGAAGCAAGATGAACTTGCCTTACTGAAAAAAAGGACTGCCATATAGCAGAGCTTAAATTATATAAAATATGGGTTAATTTAAAATGTAAGAGCTACTTAGTAATAAGCCTAAGCCATTGGTCGAGCATTTATAATTAGCAATAAGTCTCTGTGAGTTTATTTGGGAACTGGATGGAGGGACAGAAAAGCCTGCCTGCACAAAATAACTATGTTTAAATAATTAAATAATATACATTTGAAACGGAACAAATGTTATTAAGTAAATATAATGGCGTTCCTAGATATTATTCCATTTTCTTTGTGATTTCTAGGATAATTTATCTATTATTTATTTCTAGCATAAGGTTCTGTTTTTCGTATTTTATGAAGTGTGGGGATGGGATCCTGGGCCATCCAGGTTCAGGTACAGCTGGTAAAATCAGAACAGACACAACAATGGTTAGCACAAAACAGAATATCTTAGTGTATTAGCTAAGATCAAAATTATGATCTTCAAGATCTGCATTTGTAGGTCTTCATGCTCACCCATGAATGCACACAGCAGCTCTGTCTGCTACGAGCTACAGGCTGTTTCGTCATTTCTCTCCCTGCCGGCTTATATCCTCTTCCCCTGCAGGTAAGCTACGGCTGGGGGCAGGAAGAGGGCCAATCCTTCACACCCCCTACCTGCACATGCACCCCATTGCCACTAGAGCATGAAATGCTCTTCTAGAAAGAAAAACGTTCTCCAAACCAAGATGTCCCAGAGGTGGACTCTTAGGGCAGGAGGGTTGGGAAAGCTTGCCGGGCAGACAAAATAGCAGCAGCTATGATAGCTTGTTACATAAACTGTTGTCACTGCTACAGTGAGAAAAAAGAAATTTAGGAAGACCAGCTGACTTGCCCAAATTGTTCAAAGTCAGTGAAAATTGAAACCAGAAAATTTAAAGGTAATAACATTAACAATATTATCTTTCCTCATTCACTAAAGACCTCCCTAGAAAATATTAGTTTGGGTCTTAAGTCAACATATTTGTATTAAACTTTCTCTTTTCTGAAAAAAAATATTTTATAAAAATAGTTGCATACTTCTACAATAAAACAAGAGTTACAGAAATCTAATTTTTCCTGTCCAGACAGATGGTTGAAATGTTTTTGGCATTTATGTCATTCAGAAATGACTGTTACAAACTTCAAACTTGGCAGAAATGTACTCCCATCAGAGGAAGGGGGTGGAAATCAAGCCAATACACAGATATGAAGATTTAAGTGATGTGGATAAAAACAAAATAGAACACGTAGTGGGTTTTGAAAAAAAAATATGATGCAAGGCTTCCTGGTTGAAAATGTTTCACATAAGGATTTACTAAACAAATGATTATTTTTGTTAATGTGACTTCTACATATATTAATGAAGCATATATTAATGAAGCATACAAGTTAGAGATACACATAATCAAAGCATAAGAAACTGAAAGATTTTCATCATAATACTCACTGTTCTCTTGAGCCACTATCTGGATCTGGGTCTCCTGTTTTTCCTTTGAGCAACATCATAGCATTCGGATTTATATTCCTAAGGCACAGCATACACTATACTGAGTGCCCTGGGGAGCTGGATCAACATAAGAATTATAATCCTGGATTTCCTGGTGTTTACTTGTCTAAACTGACAGTGCTGGTGCTGTGTGCTGTGAGTAGACAGTTTCACTGAGATGAACATCAGTTTGAGTATGGTTTGATCTTTCCAACTCTGCATTGCCTTCCACCAGTTGAGTCCCTGTAATTGTCTAACACAGCCTGTGACAAAGGCCTACTTAATGCAGTTCCAAAGCAGAGCTCATTAATGCGTGCGCACAGCATAGATTCCAAAATTCAAGTTCTTGTCAGCGTTCAAAGAACTTCAAATGAAGGGCTCTGTGTTTTTTTCTTAAAATTATTGTTGTCTCCTCTTCAAATTTCTGTCAAAGAATCAAACAGGGCAGAAGGCGATTGCAAAAGCAAAGAAACAGTATTGGGTCTTATGTAAAGGTCAAATCCTGATAAAACATGAGCACTCTATTTTTCCATGACCTTTTGCAATAAATGTTAAGCTTGAAGGTGTAGAAGAGAAGAACTAGACTTGGCTATCCTTGCTCACAATTCCATCTTAGATAATTGACTGAAAAAAGATCAAGGAAGCTTCACTCTCTTCTCCATGTTAGATATGAAGTATGTCTTCCTATACCCCCTATGTATGTGTGAGTGTTTATGTATGTGCATGTGAGCATGTTTGTGTGCATGTGTGTGTGAGTGTGTGTGTGTGTCTGTGTGTGTGCACGAGAGAGTGTGTGAGTGTATGTATGAGTGCCTGGTATGCATGCATGAGAGAGTGTGTGAGTGTATGTATGAGTGCCTGGTATGCATGCACGAGAGAGTGTGTGAGTGTATGTATGAGTGCCTGGTATGCATGCATGAGAGAGTGTGTGAGTGTATGTATGAGTGCCTGGTATGCATGCATGAGAGAGTGTGTGAGTGTATGTATGAGTGCCTGGTATGCATGCATGAGAGAGTGTGTGAGTGTATGTATGAGTGCCTGGTATGCATGCATGAGAGAGTGTGTGAGTGTATGTATGAGTGCCTGGTATGCATGCATGAGAGAGTGTGTGAGTGTTCATAGAGTATTGTGTGTATTGTGTGTGTGAGTGCATGTGTATAAGTGTGTATACATGAGAGTGTGTGTGTGTATGTATGAGTGTGTGCATACATGAAAGTGTGTGTGAGTGTGTATACATGAGAGTGTGTGTGTGTGTATGAGTGTGTGTGTACATACATGAAAGTGTGTGTGAGTGTGTATACATGAGAGTGTGTGTGTGTGTATGAGTGTGTGTGTATATACATGAAAGTGTGTGTGAGTGTGTATACATGAGAGAGAGAGCATGTAGAGGCCAGAGGACAACGTCAGCTGACCTCATGTTCTATCCATCTTGATTTTTGAGACAGGGTCTCTGACTGGCTGGGAATTCTCCCAGAAGGCTAGACTGGCTGGCCTGTGAACCCCAGAGATCCACCTGTCTCTGCCTCCACGGTGCTGGGATTACACACGCACCATGTCACCAAGCAGCTTCTAGAAACAGCATTCCTCTGTGGTCCCTGGTATAGTTCCTACCTCCAGGTTGCCCCTAAGCTCCTGCCCTGGCTTCTCTTGACAATGGACTGTAACCTGTTAGCCAAACAAGCCCTTTCCTTCCCCAAGATGCTTTGGTCATGGTGTTTATCTCAGCAAGAGAGCACTAACTAGGACAAGGTCCATAAAGGTAAATGCAGTATGTGGGTCAGCTGTAGCTGATGTCATGAGTGAGGCTGTGGAGTCCTGTGGAGGAAAAGGAAAGCCAAGCTAAACCTGACCTGCTCCTGGATTCATGGCAGTGATACAGCACTCCTCAGGCTGGAGAGATGGCTGGGTGGTTAAGGGCACATATTACTCTTGCAGAGGACCTGAATTCAGTTCCTAACACCCACACTGCAGCTCACAGCCACCTATAACCCCTGGCACAGGGAGAAACTGAAGGGCCCAGGCCTCCATGCACATCTGAACCAACATAGATACAGATACCCTCATACACACATACTTAAAAATAATTTCTAGCTGGGTGGTGGTGGTGGTGGTGCATACCTTTAATCCCAGCCCTCAGGAGCCAGAGGCAGGCGAAGTTCTGAGTTCCAGGCCAGCCTGCGCTATAAGGTGAGTTCCAGAGCAGTCAGAGTTACACAGAAAAACCCCTATCTCAAAAAAAAACAAACAAAAAATTAAGAATATTGAGCATGCAAATAAAAGAAACATAATCACAGAAAAGATATTTTACAATCAAATTCCTTTTTAAAATTGAATGTAATTTGAAGGAAACACTACTGTTGTTCTCACAGATGAGAAAATAATGCATTTTTAGAGCAATCATCTTAAACAGCATAGTGTTATTTGTATTCAAATAAAATATATACACAAAACCTGTGGATAGCAAATATCAAAACTAGTAATGGTATTTATTTATATCTGAATGGTGGAATTATGGGCAGTCTTTCCTTTAGCTAATTCACAAAATGCCTGTAATGTCCAAACCTAGTATTTCTAACAAGAAATGAAAATTACTTTTCTTTATTTTAAGACAGGGTATCACTATGTAACTCTGGCTGGCTATATAGACCAGGCTGGACTGGAACTCCTTATGTAGACTAGGCTAGCCTGGAACTCACACAGATCTGTCAGCCCCTGTCTCCAGAGTGCTGGCATTAAAGTCACTCATCGCCATGTCCATCCTTGAAAATTACTTTTAAAAGCAGTATTTAGGATAATTTGTCATTTATGTTTCTGAAATTAATTTTGCATCTGGGAAAGGTGCTAAAAAGCTTTTTAATATATGTCAGCCTTTTAAAGATCGGTATCATTTGGCCCTGCTATGCTCCCTATAGAGTGTTGCAGACTCAATGTTGAACATTTGCTACTCTTTCAGCCCTTGCATAAGACTGGATCTGGCTCTTTGTAATGCCTCTCTGCCTCCTCTTTTATTTTTCTTTTGCAGTGATGGGGATAGATAGAACCCAGGGGCCTGCACCAGCCAGGAAAGCGCTCTGTCAGTGAGCCACAGTCCTCCCTCATGTTACCTGAGCCACGATCCCCTGGGTTGCTGATGCTTCACTTGGCCCAGCTGTTTTCCCCTACTTTTCCTGTATCTCAGGCATTGTTGTTTCCCTGGGCCTCACCATCTTGCAGGCCTTCACATTTTCTCCTGGCCTCCAATGCCATCATGCACATCCAATTGTGTCCCTCCTACTGCTTGTTATACCTTTATTTGTGTGTTTCTCTCAGTCATAATAATGACTGTTGGCTAAGTGTAAAATAATCACATTGTTTTGGTTTCCTCAAAAACCCAACAAGAAGACTTAGTCCTTCCCCTGAGGATTCTGGTGTGAGCTGAGAGATAGAGACATGCAGATCTGGGGGGCCTGCTGGCCCTCCAGCTTAGCTTACTTGGCAAGTCCTAAAACAGAGAAGTATCCTGTGTTAAAAACAAGGTAGACGGCACTCAAGGATCGACAGCCAAGGCTGTCTTCTGGCCCCCACATGCACTCACACAGAGATGTCCCACTGCACAGACATGGCTTGCATGCATTCACACAAAGACTCTGGCGTATGTCATCATGGGCAGCTGCTCTGTCACTAGCATTCCAAACACAAGCTTCTGAGTTTTCCCTGACACCAAGACCTGAAACCTTTGAAGGAAGGCAAAAATGATGTGCTCCCTCTGAAGCCTTAGAGGCCATCTGTATTTGTACACGGTAGAAAGTGGCAACAATGTCTCTGCCCTTCCCCCATCACCCATGTCAACTCTATCATCCACTAATACTGGTTCTCACAGATACAACAATTGCATCCGGTTCCTTTGGAATACCTGGAGATAATCCCCAAATCCACTCAGGCCAAGCTTCATTTCCATAGCATCACACTGCAGAACAAAGAGGCATGTGTTGGGCAGGGACAAGTTCAAGTTCTCTGGTCTCCAGGAGATACACACGTGGGGCTTTTACCCATTTAGTCCAGATGAAGTTGAAACCATAATGGCTAAGAGAAGCTCATTCTGGATAGCTGTAGGGTCACATGTGCCTGGTTGTCCCTTGACAAACAGCAGGCCCTGTGCTTCTGAGGGCGGAGGCCTTTATAGTGGAGTTCACACATAGACCCTATCTCCTGTCCAAACAGCAAGAGCAAATCCTCATTTAAGGTTCTTTCTGTTGCCTTCCACTCTGGAGCTGAGTTTATAATGCTGTGCTCATAATGCTGGAAACCTAAAGATGCCCAATAACCACACACATAACTGTAGACTGCCCTCCTGGGATCTTTGTCCTCTCTGATGGTTGTCTTTTGTGGGCAGATTACACTAATATCTGGACCTCCCTTCACAGCAGCCTAATATACACTGGCTTGGAACTTGTGACCCTCCTGCCTCACCTTTTCTGCATATCCTACCTGTGTGTACCACTGCAATTGGCTGTGAAGTCTGCTATAAATGCTCAGGGCTTGCCTGTAACTTATATACTTCCATCCATAAATCCCCATAGCACTGACTCCCTACTCTTTGACACACATTTTTATGAGGGCATTCAGTGCTCTCACCAGTTCCTGCTCGTCGAAGCAAAACGAACCCACTAATTCAGTATGATATTCTGCTTCTACAAACAGATTACATGGCCAAGGTTCCTATGGATGTGGTGGCATTAAAAACTTAGCTCTGTGAAAAGACAGTGACCATGCTTCTACAGACATGAAAAGAGAAACTGTGTGTGTATGTCTGTGTTCGTGTGTCTATCTGTGTGTCTGTATGTCTGTGTGTGTCCATGTGTGTCTGTGTGTCACTATGTGTGTGTGTCTCTCTGTGTTTGTGTGTGTATCTGTGTGTGTGTCTGTGTGTCTCTCTGTGTTTGTGTGTATTTGTGTGTGTCTATGTGTTTTTGTGTGTCTCTGTGTATGTGTCTCTCTGTGTTTGTGTGTGTATCTATGTGTGTGTGTGTATGTTTGTGTGTATCTCTGTGTTTATGTATTTGTGTGTCCATGTGTGTATCCGTGTGTGTGTTGCCTGTGTCTGTGTGTGTCTGTGTCTCGTGTGTGTCATGTGTGTTTTGCCTGTGTCTGTGTGTGTGTCTGTGTCCCTCTGTGTGTGTGTATATCTGTTTTTGTGTGTGTATATCTGTGTGTTTCTCTATGTGTGTATGTATGTATGGAGGTCAGAGATCAGAAGCTGGTGTCTTCCTTAATGTCTCTCCACTTGAATTTGAGTCACAGTCTCTCACTAAACCTGGAGCTTAACTATTTGGCTAGACTGGCTGACCAGTGAGCTTCAGGAATTCTCCTGACTCTACCCCTATTTCCAGCTCCCTTCAGTGCTGGCACACTCTTTTATGCTCAGTTTCATCTGTAACTACCTGGTTTGGACCATATGCCTTTGACAAGGGTTTATATAGGTGATTAAATGGTGCTATGATCAGAATTGCCACCCTTGCATCCCTTTCCCATTGCCACAGCCCTTCTTGAGGTACAGCATTGCTTTTGTTTAGCTCACGGTTTGAGAGAGCCATGGTGGGGAAGGCCTAGCAGCAGGAGCGTGTGGCCCTGGCCATGTTGCATCAGTAGTCAGGAAACAGAGAGCATTGCATGTTGGCCTGCAGCTCACGTTATCTTTTTTATTTAGTGCAAGACCACAGCCTATGGGCAATGCTGCCAACACTCAAAGTGGGGCTTCACGGTTCATTACACCTCTCTGGAAACACCCTCAGATATACTCAGATATACACAGAGATGTGTTTCCATGGTGATTCTAAATCTTACCAGGTAGACAATAAAGATTAACTATCACAGTCATGGCTGTGGGCCACTGGAGTCATCACTTGGGCGTTGTGCCAAGATTCTCCTGTTCATTTGTACTAATTATGATCAATTTTACATTGGTCAAGGGTTACTACAGAAAATGAAGCCCTTGATGCATAGCCACTGTGTCAGAATGCCCGTCCAACTTATACAGACAGCTTCAGGGCAGAGAGTGGGAGAAACTAAGAGGAACGTGATACTGCAGAAGCAAGGTGTTGATGGATTATGCTGATGAACTTGCTACTGATTAGGATGTTAGTGTGGCAATGTGGCTCACAACCAGAATTTACCCAAGGCTTCCCAGAGGCACCCTGCCTGTTTGCTAGGCTCTGTCAGTCCTGTTAACACATTTGTTGATGTGGATAATAAAGAAAGGGTGGATCTTCGCTCTAATGAGAAAGCCATTGTTATCATCAACAGCAACCCATAATAGCTTAACTATTTGGCTAGACAGGCTGACCAGTGAGCTTCAGGAATTCTCCTGTCTCTATCCCCAGTTCCCAGCCCTTTTCAGTGCTGACACACTCTTTTATGCTCAGTTTACATTTGTAACTACCTGGCTTAGACCATATGCCTTTGACAAGGGTCAAAGGTGAGCCAGCATACCAAAGGTCTTGGATATAGCTCAGTGGTTGGCTCTGGGTTTCATTCCCAAACCTGCAAGAGAGAGATGGGAGGGAAGGGGAAGGGAGGACAGAAGAGGGAGGAAGGGGAGAGGAGGGGAGAAGACAAAGATAACATGCAAAAAGAATCTTTGCCCTCTCTTAATAGAGTGTTGCCTTGTGTTACTTTGTCCAAACACTCCATGTCACTACCTAACACTATGATTCTCTCTGGACACCATCTCAACATGAGGTTTTCTCCACCTGGAGAAGTTGACCCAACTTCAATTTATCCAGCCTCTCTTGAGATGTGTTTATGAATTACCAGATGTCTTTCTTCCTGCTGTTTCTCACGTGATTCAACTTTCTCCATTTATGGATTTAAATAATCAGGAGCTGAAGGTGGCTAAGATCAGGTGCCCTGGGGCAGCTTCAGAGTCAGGCATTTATGTGCAGAGTCTATCAGGGGTTAGCACTAACGGGAAGGAATCAGGACTGGGTAGGAGGAAGTGACGTGTTGGGGCAGGTGCAACAAAAACCAAGCTGCAAAGAGGATCTCAGGACAGTCTGCCCCGCCCTGCACCCATTGGCAATTGCTGGAGAACTGGCCCCACCTGGGCTGAGAGCATTGTATTGGAGAGTGACTGACAAGTGCAGTGACCAGCCCTCCCCACAGCGGCGAGAACAGAATCTCCACTCTGAAGAGAGGCTCTGAATGGCAGCGCTTGCCAGAACTCCCACAGCCCACTTTCTGCTGCTTAGCCTGTTTCCATAAATTATGTGCTATAAACAGTTTCTATAGTATCCTGATTTTTGTTGTTGTTGTTGTTGCTGCTGCTGTTCTGGGGAGTGTAAGAGTATTCTGTCACTGCAGCAGAGGATCCTGGGACACATTCCAGGTTTCCCTTACCCTTGGCCAGGATCTCTGCTCCTCTAAGTGACTTACCTAGTGGGGAGACCTGGACCTTCATCACTGATGGTCAGAAACCTTGTCCCCTCAGTCTTAAACTGTGGCTTGTACACTTACCGTCAGATGGCAAAGGAAGTAAAATGAGTATGCTATGCTGAGTGTCAAACCTACTGTTCCTGGTGTCAGTGTACATCAGAAGTCCCACTTTCTCCTTATGACCACAGTCTATCACACACACTGGGCACATGCCCAGACGGATGACTCCTTTTCTTCTCTTGTTTATTACAGCAAACTTGAGTTAATAGGGCAGCATCTATAGTGTTAAAGTTCAATGGGCTGAGTGCTGTGTCCCTAATGAGAATAGCTTTCCTTTAGCACCTAAGACCTCGAGAGGAACAGAGTTCAGAGTTCAAGTTCAGGATGCATGAGTGCTGATAGTGGCAACCAGCCCAACCACCTCTATGTCTACCTTGCTCCCTAGACCTAAGTACTCTTCTTGTTGGGGCCCCAGCATCATATGGCAGCATCTGGCTCATGCTGTGTTCTGAAACCTGGATGATGGTGCTGCATCCTCTCAGGTTACCATCTCCAAGTCTGAGCACCTATGGTCTTTTCAAAGGCCATCCTAACCCATTAACAGTCTGTCGGGGTCAGAGTGGTACAATATCTATAGAATCAGTTGTGTGGTCTTGTATTCACTGTTACTATACCCTTGCTATTTATTGGGTCCCTTGAATGGGTACAGTGTCATGTCATAGTATGCCACATCTGTTGGTCAAGCACTTGGTAATCATTCAGAAAATGCTGGCAGGCACCAGAAGGCATAAAGGCAAATCTGTAACCATATGTATTAATTCTAATAAGGATTAATTGCTGATCTTTCCAGTGTAAACAAGGATCTGAACTTGCCACCAAATGGTCTCCACATTGTATGATCTGTGTAGGAGCTAATTCAGACACCAGACAGTAGCAGCAGCTAGTAGCATTGCTGAGTGGGAAACCATGCCACCAGCCTGGGAAAAGCCTAAGTTCTCTGTCACCGTAGCCACTCTGTTCTGTACCCATTGTTGCAGCACAGGGTAGCTGATGACAAGGGTTGTTTAATCGTTATTACAGTAAAACAATCCTATCTGCTTGGTTCATTGGGGCCTGTGTTAACTTTCGACACAATAAAACTCTGAAATAAATAACTTAAGAGGGAGATCTGTTTACCTGATAATTTCAGAAGATTCAGTCCAAGGTCAGCTTGGGCTTCAGATGAGGCAGAATGCCACGGCAGTGGAAGTGTGTAGCAAAGTCTGCTTGCCTTAGGGCAATTAGGGAGTAGAGAACGAGAAGAGATGGCAAAGGATGAGATACACCTCTCCACATCCCGCCCCCGGTGACCTACTTCTTCCAACTAGGGTTCTCCTGCCAGTAATGCCTCCTCAGCATGATTACCATGGGCTTAGTCCTTTGATTAGGACAGATTCCTATCAGTGGACAATCAAACCCTTAACAAAGGAGTCTGGAATACCTTATGCATTACTTTACCATTGATGGCTCTGGTGGTTTGAAAGAAAATGATCCCCCAAAGAGAGTGGCACTATTAGGAGTTGTGGCTTCACTGGAGTAGGTGTGGTCTTGTTGGAGGAAGTGTGTCACTGTAGAGGCAGGCTTCACGGCCTCATACTCAAGCCATGCCTGGTGTCTTAGACCACTTCCTATTGTCTTCCAATCAAGATGTAGGACTCTCAGCTCCTTCCCCAGCACCATGTCTGCCTGTATGCCACCGTGTCCCACCAAGATACTAATGGACTGAACCTCTGGACTGTAAGACACCCCCAATTAAATGTTTTTCCTTTATAAAACGCCATGTGGTCATGGTGTCTCTTCACCCTGACTAAGATGATGACCTATCTCAGTTGACCAATTGCATGGCCACAGGATGATAAGCACTATCCCTGCTTCACCAACCACTAGTGGTGGTGTTCTCATTGCTCACGACCTGTGGGTAATGTAGCTGTAAGACTCACTTGACAGTTGGCTCCTTCAGACCATTCCCAGAGCCAACTGCCTTAGATACCACAAGAAGGGCAGGCTTTGAGATGGTAAGGCTGAGGGAAGCCACCAGAGCTACATGAAAAGAAAAAAGGACTGAGCCAAGGGAGGGGATGGATTGCATTCAAATCACACAAAGATTTAACAGAACCCACAGATGTTTCTGGGGCTGTCTGTGGGCCTCTTCAGAGAAGCTGTGACTTGTGCAAAGTGGCGCTCTTTAGTTACTGCAAATTATAGGAACTAATTCAGCTAAGTGCAGCCAGCCAGTCACCACCACTCCCAACAGCTGAGTGAATCAGACTCTCAGTCTTGAACAGGCCTGTGGGCACCACACCATAGCATCCACCACATAAAGCAAATTCTTCCTCAGAAAAAAAGAACTAATAACACATAAGTTCTTCCACTGTAAGGAAGGAGACAGCCTAAAAATATCAGTAGTATTATTAGTGTGGTCATTGTGAATGACTTCATAGAGTGAAAGGGGGGGAAAGTATATCCTCTCTGACCTGAAGGGTTTTCTTTTTATGTTTTGTGTATCTTTTCCTGTAATAAGGACATGAAGGAAGAAAACCCGGCCTTCTGAACTTCTCATGAACTTGTACTATCACCATCTGTGAGGCTTAGTCTTTTATTGTCCATCTCACACAACCTAGAGTCAGCTGGGAAGAGGATCCAAACAAGAATTTTCTTGATCAAACTGACCCTGTGTGCATGTCTGTGGGCAGTGAGCATTTTCAGCCTGTGAGCATTGTCAGCCTGTGAGTAGCATCAGCCTGTGAGTAGCATCAGCCTGTGAGTAGCATCAGCCTGTGAGCACTGTCAGCTAGTGAGCACTGTCAGCTAGTGAGCATTGTCAGCCAGCGAGCATTATCAGCCTGTGAGCAGCACCAGCCAGTGAGCAGCATCAGCAGGTAAGCGGCATTCCTCTATGCTTCTGCCTGAGTTCCTCCCTGGTTTTCCTCAATTCTGGACTATGACCTGACAGTGTAAGCTGAAATAAACCCTTCCCTCCTTTAAGATGGTGTTACAGGTCATGGTGCTTATCACAGCAACAAAAAACAAGCTAGGACACCATCTATGACAGACAATAAGACCTGAAATTGATGCAACCTTTGAACTCACAATCTTTCCATCTTCACGCCCCCCCACTCTCCCCCACACACACACCCTGAGTGCTAGGATTTTAACATGTGTCACTATGCCTGGCTCCATATGTCCTTCATAAATGTATTTTCCAGCCAAGTGCTTCTAGCAGAGTTGAGAACTGGCTATCTTTTTCGCATGTTTTGTTTTTTTAGACAGGGTCTCACTATGTAGCTCTGGCTGTCCTGGAATTCACTGTGTAGACTGGGAAGGCCTTGAACTCACAAAGATCTGACTGCTTCTGCTTCCCAAGTGCTGGGATTAAAGGCGTGTGCCACCACCCAGCTCTGTCTAGCTCTTCTCAACAGCCCTTCTTTGAATCCTTGATACTGTTTCACACTGTGTGCCTTTGCAAGTTCAGCCAGACTGACCTCTCTTACCCCTTGTCTTCCTCCGGAATTCTACTCATTCTTCAAGACTGAGAGTTTATTCATTCATAGCATTGCTAGATTTAGTAAATAAAAATTTAGTAAATTTAGTAAATACAGGACATCCAGTTACATTTGAATGTCAAATAAACAACAAATAATTTTTGTACAAGTGTACCCAAATATCCCTGGGAACATTTATTCCCATATATCTTATTTGGCAATCCTATGCATTCTTCAAATGTCTGTTGGCATCTATTATGTGATAGTAACTGTTCAGCACTGGGACCAACACAATAAATAACTCCAAATTCCTGCTCTCGTTGAGTTTACATTCTAGTGGATGGGGTTAGACCATAAATAAGCAGGAAAGTAAATATTCGAGCATATCATTAAAACATAAATAGACAACATGAAGGAAAGGAGAGAACGGGCTGGAGAACAGGAAGTATTGGTGGGAGTGGGCATTGCTGTTTTACTGAGCTCTCACTGCAACAGTGAAGTTTAGCAGAGCCCTGAAAGAGAAAGCAAGCTGGATTAGGGGAGTGTGTGTTCCAGAGTGGACCTCAAAGCACACTCCCTACGACGGAAGCATGCTCGGTTGATAGAGTAGGGAGCAATAAGGCAGTCGGAGCAGCGGTAGAACAGTGACCAGAACAGGCAGCTAGGAAACACAGTCAGTGGTGGCTGCTACAGAGGCTTCTGCATTAATTCTGGAGAGACAGAGCAGATATGAGATTGGATTGGACAAGGTCAATACTCAGTTAACAGATTTGTTAAATAAGTAACTTCTATGCTGAAAACTGACTCTCCCTGTGGAGATAGGCATGCAGGGTAGAAACAAATAGACCAATCATGAGAGTGATAACAGTAGCCCCAAAGAAATGCTTGCAGCTAATGGCTAGTTGCTGGCACCATGGTTGTAGAGGCAGGGCTGCCAAGTACCTGGACCCTGAACCTACTGTGGAAGTACAACTGGTAGAACTGGTTGATGATTATATGTGGGGTGTGCTATGATTTAGATCTGGGATATTCCCAAAGATGCAGTCCCTAGGCTGTTGTCAGAAGCTGGAAGAACCTTTAAGAGTGGTACCTAGTGAGAGATCTTGGGTCACTAGGGTGGCACATCTTGGGTGTGCCACTAAAATATTTAGTGTCCCAGTCTCTCTCTCTCTCTCTCTCTCTCTCTCTCTCTCTCTCTCTCTCTCTCTCTCTCTCTCTCTCTCTCTCTCAGTGTGATTTAGGCTGGTCTCTAATCCTTCTATTTCCTTCCTCACCCCCTGAGTAGCCAGTATTACAGATACATGCCACAATGCCCAACTTGATTCATTCTCTATTGAATGAGGGACAGACAGAAACTAGAAAGGCAATGCTTCCAAAAGGTTTGTTTGTAAAATAGAAATGATGCCATAAGACTCAGAATAAGATAATGGCATTTACATTTGAAGCAAAGGTAAAAAATTCAGGCACAAAGTCCAGGAACCAGGAGACAGGAAGGGAACTGGTGAACAATCTGGCCATGTCTGGATGGCAGAGAATGCCACATTCTGAGCCAGGGTGAGCTCACAGAGAGGGACGTGGGAGGTAGGCAGGAGTGTGGAGGAGCCATTACAAAGGATAGTCCTGTTTGCCTTGGCCAAGTCTGAAGCAAGTTGGGGGTAAGGAAGAAGGAAAGAAGGACATGTCCAAACATTGGAGAAGGAGCATGTATAAATTGTCATGGAGGCAAGGGGAGGAGTGTCCTGTTGAGGTGTAGGACAGCCAGACAGCCCTCGGGCTGCTTGGGATCTAAATCCAAATCAACATAGCCTGCCTCTGTGTTTTTCCTCAGTCGAATTCAGCTGTCCAAATGCAGGCAAGGAGTAGGCTGAAAACAGGATAGAAGCAGGGGTGAGATTCTGGCAAGCAAATGTGTCAAAGTGATCAAGAAGCCAGGAAGTCTTAACGTGTGGGTGGGGGAGTGTTTACAGTGACTGCCGGATAACTCTAAATTGGGGTGGGAAGAAATAAGGGCATCAGGGGGTGAGGAACAATGGACAGGTGGTAGAATTCTTGGACTGGATAGTCCAGTTAGGTTGTGGGACTTGGTGAGAGGACAGGAAGGAGAACAGAAACGAGAAGTGGTCGTCAGGAGGCTCTGGAGAGTCTGCGGAAGCTCGAGATTATTGATAGCTAACTGAGACAGTGGCAATCACTACAAGAAAGGGAAACAGGTATGCAGAGAGATGAAGGCTTCTGTGCACATGCAGACACCAGCAAGGTTGCATGTTGGTGAGGACCACGATGAACCTCTATGTCTGTTTTCTACTGCTGCTCTCACAGGCTACCACAACCTTACAGCTCAACACAATACAAATGGATTCTCTTCTCATACTCTCAAAAGTCACCAGTGTGGCTGGCTCTCGATGGCAGAGCCTTCTGCCTACATCCAGCCCCAGACACTGCCCCATTTCCTTGGTTCCAGGCTCCTTCTCCACAATGACATCATCCCACTCTTTGCTTCTACCAAGCCTCTCCTCCTGGCTCTGACACTCTTATAGATTACATTAGCTCCAAGTAGATAATACTTCCCACTTAATACTCTCCACAAAGACTCCCTTGCCACCTACATAGTCTCAGCTCCTGGAGATTAAAGCATGGATGCTGGTTTTTTGTAGGCGTATCTACTGATATTTTTAACTACCGTCTACACCCAGAGGCTCCACAGTCACCACCCCACAGCTCAGACTGTGGTCCGGCTTGATCTCCAGTCCTGCTGGCACCAGCTGGGCTGTGGCTGCTGTATGTAGCTTTTAACAAAATCGCTATAGTTCTATTTACTAATAAAGACTCGGGAGACAGACACTGGGGTGAAAACTAGCTAGATCAGAGCTGAGAAGCAACCAGCTGACCTTCCTTTTTGGCCAGAGACCTCTGCCTCCCCACTTATCCCAAACCAGAAAAGACTGAATCTTCAAGTCCCTTCCTGCTCCTTCCTGTGTGTGTCTCTATCTGTATTCCTGCCTCCTCTGTCCTCTTCATGGCTAGTTCCTGTCAACTATTTGCTGGCTCTGCGCCTTGATCCACCCTTGAGTTTATTGACGCAGTCTCTAGTTTCGTGGTGAGATCAAACATCCCAGAACACACGAATGTCTTTGGAGAGTCGTTCTTTTGCCTACCTCAGCCTGCTTGAAGAGTCTCTACTTTGGCCTGTCCCACCTCACTCAGTCCCAGGGTGAATTTATAAGATTCCCATATATTAGCAGCTATGCCTTTTTTGAGTGTTTATTATAGTAAGTTTGGGGCTAATTTGCTATTAGGTAGAATGTGATGTCCTAAACATTTCACTGGAATTCTGAGTGTTAATTAATGCGTTTGTCTCCCCAGGGAGACTGCAAATCCCACCAAGATAGAAACAACTCAAACACATCTCCATGCTCCAAATGTCCAACATGGCATCTTGCATATGAAAAGTTAATGGACTTTTCTGGAAAAAAAATGAATGAACTCTGGTTATTTTTAGTAACAAGAGCACATTAAGTGACAAGAAAGTTTTTATACTCCTATTCGACTTTGTTTTTGTTGAGAGAGGGTCTTACCTCATACCCAGGATAGCCTCATATTCTCTGTATACTGAGGCTAGCCTTATACTCACAGCAATCCTTCTGCCTCAGTTGCTGGAGTATCTGGATTGTAGACATATACATCAAGCTTTATATGGGTTATTGAGAAATATTAAATCAATATGCTATAATACACATAGATTTTATTTCTAATCTTTATACCCTCCCCCAAATGTCTGAAACCAAATGGCTAGGGGGTTTTGCATGTTACATATGTTTTAATATCCACAAGCTAAATATTCAAGAGCACTTAGATATAAAAGTTGTCAGTGTTTCTACCAAGGCTAAATTTAGGAACTTAGATTGGGTCATGTCTCTAGGGACTTTGCCTGAGCTATAAAGGAAAATACCAACCATCTCTGTGTCAAACAACAATTACAAAATGAAAAAGTATGAAAGTAATCGGATAAAGCCCCAAATCTCTCCAAAAGAGCCTGGTAATGTAATAATATTGTGAAAAAAAATCACCTGTGTGGGACTATGGATTAGCTATGTTGATGGACTGTTTGCCTGGCATACTTGAAGGCCTGGGTTCAGTTCTCAGTCAAGCCAGGAGGATCCGAATTTGAAAGTCATCCTTGGCTACATAGTGAGTTCAAGGCGAGCCTAGGCTGTTTTATTTTTGAGACTCTGCTTCAAAAATAAAACATAAATCAACTGTACACATTTATAATATCCTCTTGTAAAACTTACCACAAAGAATCTAATGACAACAGAGAGTCTCATATCTACAGTTAGAGATGATGGGAAATTATATTCTGGGTCACTGAGTTCATTATAAGTCTTTTACAAATCGAATCATCAAAGTATAGATTGTTTTATCAGACAACTTGTTTCCTTCAGCCACATGATCCTGCTTCTGTGGGACACTGTAGACCAGCATCAGAGACCCATCCCAGGGTAGGTGTGGCTCAGTGGTGGATCACTTGCCTAACATGTATGAGGTCTTGGGATTTGTCTCCAGCATTACAAATAACCCATCCAGATAACTGAACAGCTACTGAACTGAATAAATGCCAGGAGATTTGGTTATCAACATTATTGAGACTACCCTAATTACAAACTCTTGCCAAACTGTGCTGCCTGAGTGTTACCAGAAATGTTAATGTTAAACAGACACAGATGTTTTCCATCACATTTTAAGGAAATAATCCTTGTATTGGTTGCTTTGCTCATTGCTGTCACAAAACACCTGGCAAAGCATCTTCAAGAAGGGTTTATTTTGGCTCACAGGTGGAGGGTAGAGTTCAGCAGGAACACAGAAGTCATAGCAGTAGCAGCAGCTTTTTAACGGCCAGCTGAAGATCACACTGGTCAGGAAGCAAAAAGAGACGAAAGCTGGGTCTTAGCTTGCTCTTTCCTGTTCATGCAGTCCAGGTTCCTAGCCCATGGAATGGCCATACTCACATTCAGAGGGATCCTTCCCACCTCAACCTATCTAAAAGACATCTCACAGATATGTCCAGAGACTTGCCTCATAGGTGATCCTGTCGAGCTGACAATAAGTATTAAATATCACACTTCTCAAACTCTAAATGTATATACAAAGTATACCTTAAAAAGGGCCAGGCTCATAGATTGGAGAAATAGCTTAGGAAGTGAAGCCTCTTGCCACCAAACCTAATAACTTGAGTTGGATCTGCAGACCCACATGATAGAAGGAGAAAGAGCCAACTCCTGCAAACTGTCCTCTGACCTCCACAGACATGCTGCCATGGCACATCCATGCATGAACAACACACACACACACACACACACACACACATACAATTTTTAAAGTCATGACAGGCCCACCTTTTGCCACCAATTTCTTCAGTCTTATCTTCTAAATGTAGGCCTTCTATAAGGACTAAACACACTTTAGGTATCAGAGGAACACTGGCCACAGGTATTTTATCTTTTTAAGAAATCCTAGATGGTTTTCTTCTATCAATCATTTGTTAGTCTTAGATTCCAAAGACCAAGTCATGCTGTATTCGATATAGATACAGGCACTACACTTGGGGCATCATCAATTGCCATCACACCCAGAATGGTCTAGGCACACACCCTGGAGAAATGCATGCACCAGCCTCAGCAGTCACCTCCATGTGTTCACAAGGAATGCTCCAGAGCAGCTCGCTTTACTCTAGCTCTGACTCAGGGGCTATACCCGTGCCTTAGCTGCTCAGAAATGCACTGAGCTGTGATTTGTGTATATTTGCATATACATGCTACACTTTTATTATAAGGTTAGAAAAAAAATCTAAGAGCAAGAGAGTTTTATCCAGCTCTCACAGATATTTTTTCACTTGTGATATTAGGGATGGAGCCTAGGGCTTTGCACATCCTAGACAGTTAAGTGACATTGCCAGCCTTTTGCTGTGGAGTTAACCTTACTAATAGATCAAATGGACTCCCTCAGCCTCTAAGTACTAAGTTCTCAGAAGTGCACCCTGATGCAGATTCTCAGACTCCACCCCCAAACTGAATCAGAGTCTGCATTTTTAACAAGAGTCCCCCAATTTGATTTATTTTTTTTTTCAGATTCACATTTAACTGGTATACAGATATGTTAAGAACTGTAAACAGTCATGGAGGAGCCACATAATATTTAACGTAAGTTAACTTTTTACTGTGAGCTAGGGATGTGGTAGTGCTTCCAGGGGTCTTTCAATCCTTAGGTTTCTGTTTTGTTTATGTCTGAACAGATGGAGACAGCAGAAGTGGTGGCCACTGTTTTTGCGCACTGTACCAAAACCCACACCCTACTTCTTCATCTTGGTTTTTGCCATAGAAGTCAGTGTTCTGAAATCAGCGCTGGCTGATTTCAATTACATCACTGTTTTCCAGAGGGAGTCACGACAGCTGGCCCCCTATCTGCCAACAATTCTGACCTTCTTGGTGCATTTTGCCATACTACTGTGACCTAGAACAGAGCCCTAAGACCTCACGTAGTGTTTGGATACATGCACATCACTGTGTAATGACTCTGCTGGGCTGACCATTCGCCCTGGGTGATCTGAGTGCACAGAGAGCCCTGAGAAGCCCTGACCTACAACATGAACTTGTACACAGAGAAGTACAAGATGAGAAGAGCGCCCTGAATGGCCGGATGGAGGAAGGGCAAGGACATCACGCTAGCCTGATGGGAGTCCTCCTCCCAGACCAGACCTGCAGCTCCCCAGGTTTGCTCTCAAGCTCAGCAATTCACAGATGTGAAGACCTCAGCAACCTTCCTTATATGTGGCTTAGCATCTTAGGCAAGAGCAGTCTTTAACCGATAAAACCCATTCAGGAGAAGCCTGAATTTCAGGCTAGAAAGTATTAGTGTGAGTTGGCATTCATTTGAGAAGATAAATGGTCTCTATAGCTAGGGGCAAAGAAAACTGGGATACACACAAGGAGACCATGCCAGAGGAGGGCTCCACAAATAATTAGCAGCTAATTTTAGCCCATCAGCTTACCTATTTTTTCATTATTCAGTGAAACTGTTTCAAAGTTGTAAAATATGATCCTGCCAGAAGAACGGCCCCACATAATAACTGAGATCCAGCAACGCTATCTCAGATGATAGGCACCCAAACGAAGCAGGGCAACATTCCAAGTGCACAGACAGGCCTCACTGTGCCTTTGCTCTGCCCATCCTGTCATCACTGTTGTTGTATTTGCTCTTCTTTTAAACAATAGGATTATAAGAAAATCAACTCCTAGTGCACACACATCTAAGCCCAATGGAGAGGTGATTTCTTGTGTCTCTGCAGCATTCTCTTTTGTTTATTCTTGAGCCACGGTAAATTGTGTTCATGATAGGGCTGCCTTGCTAACTCATTTTGCCTCTGCCTCCCTTTGACCCAGGACCACCTTCCCCTGCATTAGTCGCTCTCCAGCTTTGTGCCATCTTGAGTCTGTTTTTCCTACAGCTTCCCCTGTGCATTGGTCTCTGCTGAAGCTAAAAGTGGGTTCTGTTATTAATGGACACTTACTGGTGTTTCAGTCACATTGGGTTCCATTCTAAACATCCAAATTGATCACATTCTGTCCCTGCAAATGGGTGACCTTTCCAAATCTGGTAATTCTGAGATCTCTGTCAAAGTTAGCGATAAAATGCATTTGACAAGCATGTCCTTAGCTTAGTTAATAAAGTGCTAGTGAACAGCCTTGCTTAGAGATCTTCAACAGACTTGTCATTGCCAGTGGTTCAGCTCCTGGCTTTAGGTCTCTTGTGATGTAGAATTAACTACCCTACTCATATTCCCTTAGCTTACTTCACCCCACTGTCTGCCACCACCTCCCGCCACCATAGATCCTGACCCTTTAGCACAAAAGGAAATAGCATTGGTCTGGCATAACCTTCTCTTTACTGAGCCATGCCTTGGCATTCATAATGTAACGAAATAGGGCCAGTTTCTCTGCCCGCTGGCCAAGACACTCTGCAGAGAGCCCAGTGTGGTTTCCGAGCGGCTTTCAGTAAAGTGGGGCAGAGAACAGGCTGGGTTTCCTGATGCCCAGAGACACATATGGGCAAAGATGTTTGTTAGTAAAACTGGTGAGAATGATTCAAGGTCTGAGGTCTCAAGGGACTGAGAACAGCAGATTAGACCTACAGGCAGCCACCATAGATAAAATCTGACCTTTTCCCACAATTCCACTCAGCAGTTTTCTCCAGCAGCCAGAGAGGAAAGCCACCCTCCATCCCTTTAAATCTAACCAGCAAAGCAGACAATTGTCCTGTAAACACATCTACCTTACTGCAACAGGAAAGCTCCCTGTGGCTCTGCGTGTTTAAGTGATGCCCTCAACATGCACGGGCAGCCCATCAGTGCTAAGTCTACCCAGCTTTAACTTGTCCTGATAATTTATTTGGGGGGGGGGGTTAATGCCTACCTCTTTCCTGGGGTTCCCTGGGGAACTATTTTCATTCCTTAGAACTACGTCCTTTCAAGAAGCAAGCTTCATTCTCCCTTCTCCAGTTCTGACTTGACCATGACATGCTCATTGTTTGTTCAAGGTCAAATATCTCCTGTTTACATGTTGAGCTCCTTTGACTCCTTGTAAGCAGTCAGACGTCAGGGACTCTGTATTCTTTTCTTAATATGAGTATTCCTCATCCTGTGGCAAAGGGAACTTTTTTATGGCAAATGTCAACACTAGAAAATAAGTAAGAAGACAAGGCTGGGTGTGGTGGAGCTGACTAGAGAGGCTGAGGCAGGGGAAGAGAATCTAATTGTTGCCTGGAGGCTCAACTTCAGGATTCAGAAATTCACTTTTCATTGCATTTGCTAGACTGAAAATTGCTGTGAAAATGTGAGGGGGGGGGGCACTTGCCTTCTGTCTTAGGACTCAGCAGAAGGAGCCCTGCTCTCTCCCTCCCTGGTCACAGCTATGACAGCCTGATTGTTGAGGGACCTCCTTCTAAACCATTCCCAGAGGTTCCAACCCTTGCTCCTTGACAATTGCCTGGGAATCAAGGTCTATAATGCAGAAGGCTCTTCCAAGACCAGATGTTCCCCTCTTTTTCTTAAGTCCAACATATATGTTCTCTGAACCTCCGCTCCACTGATTTGGGGGTGCTCCCATGCTCCCCTGAGACCCTTCCACTTGCCCTATGCCGTTTGAGGTTCCGTTTCTCTGCCTTCTCTAGAACCCATCTTCCCAAAGCAGCTCCTATGGCACAGACCCACTTTATAGGCAGCTCGGCTGGCATCTATCTGCTTTTCACACTGAGCCTCACATTCACAGGGATTCATACCAGTCCTAGTAGGCGGCCCCTTGGCTGCCCCATAAATAAAGGGACAGGTGTGACACCACAAAGGAAGGCTGGCTCCTGCTGTGTCTGGTAATGTACTTACGGGAATCAACTTATTACAATGCAGACTCACCTAGAAAGAGTGAGTCTCAATAGAGAAATTTCCTCCATCAGATATACCTGTGAGCCTGTTTTTGAGGAATTTGTATAATTGCTAATTAAAGGGGGTGGGCCCAGACCACTATGGGCAGCACCATCCCTAGGCAAGTGGCCTTGGGCTGTATAAGAAAGGCAGCTAAGTGAGTCATGGAGAGCAAGCCAGTTAGCAGCATTTCTCCATGGTATCGCTTCAGTTCCTATCTCTAGGTTCCCACTTGAGTTCCTTCCCCGATTTCACTCACGGAAATGTTAGCCAAATAAACCCTTTCTTCCCCCCAAGTCGTATTCCATTAGTGTTTTCCTTTTTGTTTGTTTGTTTTGTCTTGTCTTTTTTTTCAATACCAACATAAGCAAATTAGAACATCTACCGTGTACTAAGCATAGACAAAACTGAACTATTGATTTTCTAAGAAGCCTGGAGTCATAGAGTCAAATAAGTATTAATAACTATGCTCATAAATCAGGGGAAAGTAGGAGGTCATAAACTGCCAAGGCTTTTGTTTTTTGAGACAGGGTACCTGCTACACAAATGAGGATGCTTTTGAACTCTTTAGCCCTCTGCACCCTTTAGCCCCTCCTGAGTGCTGGGATTGTGGGTATGCACCATTTTCCCCACTGTTGCAAAGAATATTTTGGAACTTCAAAAAAGTGATGTCTTACCCAGCTTTAAAAATTCAGGAAAATCTTCTGGAGAAGTCTGGAGTAAGCCCCAAAGTGTTACTTAGTACAAGACAAATCTAGAATTAAGTTAGCAAGGAAAAACCGAATCACAGCTCAGAAAATTAGTTTATAGACTCAGTGTGGTGGTTTATACCTGTAATCTCAGCACCCAGAAGACTGAGGCAAGGGAACTACCATGGAATCCAGGCCAGGATGAGCTGCAGTAAGATCCTGTCCTAAAACAAAAATTATAAAGGCTCAGCCCCCATATGGAAAAAGTTGATATCATAACCTTGACCAAATCCATCTAGCCAGCTAGCCTTTGTGCTGCAAGCACAATCTGATGGTGTGAAATGCTCATCTGTGGCAGTTACTATGTCTTTGGGGGACAGGATAGTTTGAGGGCTCTAGTTTTATTAAAATTTTTCATAACAGGTCTTCAGAGGATCCAGTAAACCTGGGACCTCACTGTTGCTAAGAAATGTCCTCCCAAATCAGAGAAACGGAACACAGACTTAGAGATGGATTGCATGTGACCCAGCTGGTAGAATGGTACCTGGAACCCATTGCGTCTAAATGTTCCTTACAGAGAAGCATCAAATGCCCATGTCTATGTGCAAACAAGCCACAGTCCTGATCTACTTAAGTCTGCTGCTTCCTACAAATAGAAACAAAACAGGGAAGAACAGCTTCTGGTCTAAATGAGATCAACCCACCTGACCCACAAAAAAAAAAATCCAATTAATTTACAATAAGACAATTAAGGAAATTCCCATGGAATAAGTGAACTTGGGTTTTTAACTCATTCTAGTTAAAACCTGGAGGTACAGTTGGTTTTGGTGAGAAACATAAATATCTCTGTATTTATTTGGATTTGGGTTTCTTACTTTTTTATTATTTATTTTTATTTCATGTGCATTGGTGATTTACCTACATATGTCTGTATGAAGGTATCAGAACCCCCTGGAGTTGCAGACAGTTATGAGCTGCATGTGGGAACTGGAAATTGAACCTTGGTCCTCTGGATCTACTTTTGGTCAGTGCTCTTAACCACTAAGCTATCTCTCCAGCCTTGAAGGCAAGGTTTCAATGAGTTCACCAGCCCCAAGATAAATGATAATTAGGTATTTATTAGGGAAGCACTTACACAGATAAGAGTAAATAATCGCCAGGGTCTTCCTGCTCCAGAAGATGTGCTCTCCACAGCCCAAGAGAGCACAAGCCACCCTCCTCTACCTTATAATGGGTCATGTCTGCACCTGAAACCACGAAAGTCCACTGGCAAGGCAAGATGCCACTATGCAGTCTGGGTTTCTTACTTTCATAAGAAGGGTCCCTGGCATTTTCTTAATAAAAAAGTGTTTGCATTTCTCTGATCCCCAAAAGGCAGTAATGGTGTGTTATATTTTGTTTCATAAAAATGTAACTCCTAGAAAATAGAAAAAGTGTGCATGGACACAGACCTGCACCTCAGGAGGCAGAGGCAGGACCTCCAGGTTTGGGGCCAGCCTGGGCTAAATCGTGAGCTCCAGGGACACACAGTGAGGCCTCTCAAACAAAAGGCCATGTGGAATGGCTCAGTGATTACCGAGGCTTGCTGCCAAGGCTGATGACCTGAGTTTGATCCCCAGGATCCATATGGTGGAAGGAGAAAATTGACTTTTATATGTGCCGTGTAACACTCAGATGCCCCCCCCCCACATACACACACATAAACACGTAAGTAAATAAATAATAAATACGTGCAATTTAAACTTGCTTCTAATATTTTAAAAGAAGGATAAATGTTTATTGAATGAATTTCAAAACCCCGTATTTGGAGAGAGGGAGGATAATCACCCAGTCTGTGTTTGCCCAGGGTAGTGACTCACATACTCCTGGCCTCGTTCCAACCCTCTTAACCAGAATGTAAGAACAAGCCCTGAATCCTACTCAGAATGTCAACATTTCGCGTCGTGTTTGTTTTCTGGGAAGGGTCTCTTTGTTTCCTTCTCTCTCAATGCTGTTTTGTTCTGTTTGTCTGCCCTTCAACATGTTTGTCCATACAGACAGAAAGCTTGGAAAGCTTGAACTGAGTGGAAGGGACACCCTTTTTAAGGCTTCGGTTGCTTCAAGAAAATGGTTTGCATGGAGCCTTTGGGAGATTGGAATGACTGACAGCAGCCTAAAAGGTCTGAAGAACCACTAGGAGCAGACTCACTCCAGGAGAATACTGAATGACATCACTGGTGTGTGTGTGTGTGTGTGTGTGTGTGTGTGTGTGCACGTGCGCGTGTGTTTACACATAGCACCATCGTTTAAGTAAGTAGTCTTCATTGCTTTGAAAGTTTTTCTATGTGCTGGAGTGGGCTAGGGACATGGGGGGCTGAGGGCTGAGAGTTGGGGGGTGGGGGATCCCTAGTGCTCTCTGCATTACCTGCCTAGAGAACATGCTGCTGAAGTCAAGATGAGTGTTTCCTAGTCAGTTAACATTCCCAAGATAATCCCCCACAGGCATGCCCAGAAGTCCATCTCTCAGGTGAGTCTAGATTCTGTGAGGTTGACAATTAACTTTAACCATCACACACTGTGTTATTGCTTTATCCTAAAGTCATGGCACTTATGCATTTCCAGCCTAAAAATGACCCCCATAGCCATACTTCCACATGCCACCTCTGACAGCCCTCCCAGGCCTTGGTCATGGGCTAGAACATCTGGGAACTCTTCAGTTTGGTTGAGCTTCAGCCTTGGATAAAAATGGATGCTAGTGGACAGCTCATGTACAGTGTGGGTCCCCAAAGACCGATCCTGGCACCTGGGGCTCAAGAAGAACAGCAACTGCTTGTCAGCTCAGAGGTTCCTGATGCACTGATGCTTGTCCAACCATTTGATACTTTAAAATGATTATATTGGTATGCACGTGGCCATGCATGCCACAGCACGTGTGTGGAAGTCAGAAGATAACCTGAAGGAGTTGTTGTCTCCTTTCAACTCGTGGATCAAACTCAGGTGGTCGGGTTTGGTGACAGGTGCCTTTACCGGTTGAGCCATCTCACTGACCCCAGTCATTTGATTTTTACAGTTGAAAGATTGCAATTAGAAGCTACTTGGCCAAGGTCACAGAGCAAAACTATGACTGAGCCTCAATTAGAGCACTAGAAATCACCTTTTTCACTTTATCCCCTAAGGATAGTACATGAATGATATAAATGACTTATCTTGTGTGTGTGTGTGTGTGTGTGTGTGTGTGTGTGTGTGTGTGTGTGTGTGTGTTCGCGCGCAAATTCAGAAAGCATATGAAAACTGTGCTACCATGTGCTGTCTCTTGTGGTTTATTCCCACACAAGTGGCTATACAGGACAAAAATAAATGTCTCCTTTGGTAGTATCTGATTCCAGGATGCACACAATTAAGGCAGTTTCTTTATAAGGGCCAGTCCATCATATGTAGAAGGATTGGCAGAGAGAAAGCAGCTAGAAAAGCAATCAAGAAACAGGATCTCTCTTTTTCCAGCTCCACCCAGCAACATTTACAGTTACTTTCTGTGCTGTTCTGCTTTTGGTTACTATAGCAAGACACCTGAGACCGTTAGCTCTAAAATGGGAAACGTTTTTTTGTGTCTCACAGCTTTGGAGGCTTCAGCTGGCAGTAAGTTGGCCCCATTGCTTTGGGGCCTGTGGCAAGGCAGCATGTCACCAAGAGAGCACAGGCTGGAACAAGATGTCCCAGCAACCAGGAAGTGGAAGCAAGAGATGGAGGAGAGAGTGGTTTCAATATCCCTCCAAGAGCACTCTCCTGGTGGCCTAACTTCCTCCACCAGGCACTCTTGAACGTCTTGTTATAAGCCTTCAGCACAAGGACCTCTGAAGGGCATTCCAGACTCCACACTCTAATTCCAGATTCCTAATTCTAGTACCTTCCTTTCTTTTCAACTGGCTCCCCTTACAGTTGAGATGAAGTGTCAAGTCTGTCATACAGTCTACCAGTCCATTCTCTGTTACTATAACGGAGTAGCTGAAGCTTGGTAATGTACAGAGAAGATGCTTTTATAGCCCATGGTTTTTGAGTCTGAGTGTCGAAACGAGATGGTACTAGCTCTCACAACAATCACCCCAATTCCAACATATCACTTCATGACATCTGTCGTCCCAGTGGGAACACAGATGGTCAGGAGCCATCAGAGGTGAGTCAGGAAGCCAGAGCATGAAGAAAGACCTCATCCTCAGAACTATTTTCTGAGGGCAGTGTCCTCAACAAACCCCCAAGCTCCCCCTGTCAGAAGTCCTATCGGCTTTCAACACTGCCACCCTGGAGAAACTTCCATCATGTGGGCCCTTGAGGACACTCTCAAGCCACATTCAAACAGCATGAGGCACACAAGGTCCTTCAGTCTAGCTTTGCCTATCATTCTGCCAAATCTCTTACCATCTCTCCAGCCAACCAACTCTGGGTCAAAGGTTCTGAATGCTGTAGCCTCTCCTACAGCTCTGGGCCTTCACAGTCATAGTTCCTGGACCTGCAATCCTCTGGGTTGCTCTCATTACTTTTTTATTCTCTAGCAAACTCTCACTTGGCCAAGACACCGCTAAAGAAGCGTTATCCCCTCTAAAGGATACCCAAAGTGTGACTCAGTTTGTCTTCGTGAATCAAACAAATCTCTGCTGGAATTTCAACTACCTACATGTGTGTTTGAATTCATTTAATTGTGAATTAAGAGACCAGGGATAGCCTTGAGTTTTAGTGTTATTTATAACTGCAGCAAGTAGTCCATTGGCAAATGCTGGAGAAACACAACACATTGAAACCAATGTCTCCAGTTACAAATCTTTAAAAACACATTTCATTGTGATATAATTTAAATACCATACAATTCACCCACTTAAAGTACACAATTAGGCTAGTTGTGGTGGTGTGCACCTTTAATCCAAGCACTTGGGGGCAAGGGCAGGTGGGTCTTATAGTTCAAGGCCAGTCCAATCTACAGAGTGAGTTCCGGGACAGCCAGGGTTACACAGAGCTTGCCCATTTGAACACCAAATTAAGATGGAATCATATCATTTATAATCTTTCATGATTATCTTCTTTGACTTAACCCAATTTTTCAAAGCTTATACACTGTCAGAATTTAATGTGTGTGTGTGTGTGTGTGTGTGTGTACATTTGTTTTCACTTTTGGAAGCAGGTACAACTGTTTGGGCCATGTAGAAACCATGTGTTCAAATTTTTGGAGAATTGCTGTGCCTCTATCCAAGGCAACGGTTCCATTTTATATCCCCACTGGTGGTACAGGAGGGTTCAATTTCTCTGCATCCTCACCAGCTCCTGTCATAGACCCTCCTTGTCACCTTCACCATCCTGTTGAGTATGACATGGTATCTGATTATGATTTTCTCTGCCACTCTCTGCAACTAATAATTCTAAGCACATTTTCATGTTCTTAGTGGCAACTTATTCGTTTTCTTTGGAGAGATGTCTCATATTATTTGCCCATTTTAAAAGTGGGTTATTCATCTTTGTGCTGTTGTAAGAATTCTTTTTTATGTTGTAGGTATGTCTCCTGCCAGATGTGTGGTTTGGAAATGTTTGTCTCTAACCCCATGAATTCTCCTCTTACTTCTCTAGCATTGTTCTTGGAAGCACAAAAGTTGTTTTGTTCCTCAAGTCCAATGTATCCAAAGCCAGGCAGCACTTTGTAGCTCAGCATGAAGAGTCTAGATTTTATTCTAATTTATCATTTTTAATTTATTAATTTTCAATCTTTCTTATGTGTGTGTGTTTTAATTTTATGATGCTTGTGCCAGGTAACCATATTAAGAAACTGTCACCTAACACAAAATTATAGAAATTTCACACCAGATCTTTTTCTAGGAATTAGGTACTGGTAGCCACCCCCTCCCCTATATTTGTACCTATAAGGACTCAGGCTAATATTAGGGAATGGCTTGAAGTCAGGGTTCAGCTTGACTTTTGCCTATGAATACCTATTGTCCCAGCACTATTTGTTGAAAACTATTATTTCTCCACTCTTGGCTCCCTTGCTTTCCAGGTATTCACAACTGTCTATAACTCCAGTTCCCGGGGACCAGGCATTCTCCTCTGGCCTCCACGAACAACACTACATATACACTTACAAGCAAGCAAAACTCTTCTCCACATAAAATGTTAAACAACAACAATAAATTTTTGAAAAAACATGAGCAAGCCAAGCCAAACCTGAGAAAGATTAATGTAAGCAGAGGCAGAAAGGAAACAAAAACAGGCCTGGTGTAATGGTGCACGCCCTTGGCAGAGGCAGAGGCAGGTGGACCTCTGTAAATTCAAGGCCAGTCTGGTCTACAGAGAGGGGTGGGGTGGGGGATGCTGTAGTAGACTGCAGTGGGGGATGGGTAGGAGAATGGAGAGAGGGAGAGAAAAGCAGAAAAGCAAGATCAGGCAGCACTTTATAGCCCAGAAGGAAGAGTTCCAGTTTTATTCTAAAGCAAGGGAATAACCCTTGGAGAATTTAGGCGGGAGTGATGAACGCTATCTGATTTGTACTTTAAAGAACAATTCTGAGGGATGAAAAACCCTGTGACCTTGAGCTAAGCAGACATTTCTTAGGTACAGCAAAAAAGCTTGATCTGTGCGAGGAAAAAAAAGAGATTAGAAATTGGATTTTATATAAATTAAGATGATTTGTTTTCAGAGAAACACCATCAAGGATTAAAAGCAAAGCCACAGCCAGTCTGGCGTATCAGGGGCCTCTGCATCCTAACTACAAGTAAAAGGCTGGGCCAATTGAAAAAAATAAAATAAAAATGAAAAAAGTGATGCCCCAGAGAAAACCACTGTCTTCCAGGCTAGAGAGACAAGTAAGCTGCAGACACATGGCACGGGAGGGCAGAAATCTCTGTACATCAGGGCAGCCAGCGTAGGGAAACTTGAACCACAGTTGACAGTAGTTGGAGGTTTAGTGTAGATAAGTCTGAGTCAAAAACTCCAGGGGATGGGGGTGGGGGTGGGGGCAGTGTGGGAGATAACTCATGCTGGTAAGTGTCTGTTGTAGAAACAGGGGGAGGATACTGAGCTCCACTCACAGATTACAGGTAAAAGCACAAACAAACAAACAAAAAGACAGCTGGGTATGTGTGGTGACTCACATGTATAATCCCAGTGATGGGTAGATCTCTGGGGCCTGTTGCCCACTGGCCTAGCCAACTAGCCTTCCAGGGTAGTGAGAGACCCTTTTGAGGATGGGGTGGGAGGGGTGTTATCTGAGAAATGACACCTGAAGTTGTCCTCTGCCTTCCAAACACACATGCATGTGCACACTCACACGAGTGCCCGTGCACTCACAGGCACACTGCACATACAAACTCTAGAGGACCCATTCTGGGCTGCAGGGGAAGAGTATAACATGATTTACACCTGTTGGCTCCTTACCAGATTCTCATAGTTAACACTGAAGGAAAATTTCCCTATTCTTCTGGCAGGAGTAGGGGAAGGAACTAGTTTTGAAATACCAATGTGTATTACATAATAATTGGATTATGTTCTCAGAAATAATGACATCAGGCCATTTTTTTCTGTAGGAACAGTATGACGTGTACTTTCACAAATTAGATGGGATAGGTCAGTCATAGGCTCCTGTGCAAATCAAGAAATGAGACGGGGCTGGAAGACTCTCAAAGCTTGATGGCCAAGCAATCAAACCAACCAGTCAGCTCTGGATTCACTGAGAGACCCCGACTCTAAAGATAAAGTAGAAGATACTCAACATCAGTCTCTGACCCCTACTTGTACACACACACACACACACACACACCACACACACACACAGTAAAAGTAACTTTAGAATGAAGGGAGGGAAGAGAGAAGAAAATGAAAAGCACCCAGACACTTTAGACAATTTACTCAAGAAAGCTTACATGTAGTGCACAAGCATACAACATAGTTGATGTCACCAGCCATCTAAGAAATGCAAGCTAAAAGCACAATGAGGCCACACATGCAGCTCAAATGCAGCAATGAAAACGTGGAGGGACATGAGGATTGGCTGGTTCTTTCACACATGGCAGGTGGGACTTGAAAATTGCAAATACCCCGGTAAACAGTCTGGCAATACCTTACAAAGATGGTATATAACTTGGTGATAGCTCTTGCTGGTCTATATCTGAAGGGAAATGAAAATTTATGTTCCTTTGGGAATATTTGTTATCTATGTTAAGAATCAGCAAAGGGTATGGCTGGGGCTGTAGCTCGGTGGTACTTAGCATGCATAGAAGTCCTAGGTTCAACCCCTAGCATCGCAAGAGTTAAAGATAAATAAAAATGGGGACAATTTTCTTGCAGTTGCCTTGACAAGAGCCATCCAGACCTGTAAACAACTTAAATGTCCTTCTGCAGGCAAATGGACATACAAGCTATGGTATGTCTACACCAGGGACTACTACTAACAAAGAGGCATATATTATAGAAACACTCCAATACAAATCAATCTCAAAAATTTTGTAAGTAAAAGAACAAGAAAGAACAGCATGTGCTGTGTTACTCTACTATATGACATTTTGGAAAAAGCACTACTTTGGGGGTGGAAAGTAGAATAGTATTTGCCTGAGCCTGGAGGTCAGAAGAGGGGTGGACTGCAAAGGATGCAGGAGAATATATTTAGAGTGAGGGGGCTGTTCTGTAGCTTTGCTGTAGTGGTTATAGAATGTAAAGATTTGCTGAATGTCAGGATCAGCAGCAGGTGAATGATAGTGCTGGTCCCTAACACAAGGTTCACTGAGAAAGGAGCAGGGCTTTTTTCAGACTGTTGAGTTTAGAAGCCCATTAGTGTCTTACTTTCTATTCTGTTGCTATGGTAAAATAAAAGTTGCCGTGACAAAAGCAACTCACAGGAAAAAGGGTTTGTTCTGGCTCACAGTTCTGGGTTCCAGTCCATCACAGCAGGGAAATCACAGCGGCAGAAGCTTGAGAGAACTGGCCATATTACAGCCACAATCAAGAACAGGGAACAATAAATTAATGCATGCAGTCTAATGCCTTTTCAATTTACAAGGTCCAGAATCTCCTGCTCAGGGAATGGTCCCACTCACAGTGGGTGGGTCTTCCTATCTCAATTAGATTCCTCACAGACATCCTCACAGACAGCTGAAGAGGATAAACTTCAGCTAGACAATCCCTCACAGGTATGCCCAGAAGCCTGCCTTTTGGATGTTGAGATGACAGTGAATATTAGCCATCACAGACACCTAAGGAGAAATCTTATCTCTGACCCTAGAGTTCAGAAAAGAACTGCAAAGCAGGATAATTTGGGAGATGCAAGCATTTTGATAATATTTTTATGGCGTAACCACGATATCAACAATCAGCAGATAATTGTCACCTGTAACTTCTGTCCTGAGCAGTGGGTGAAGAGGAGAAGTGTGTTTTCTCCATTGGTGTTGATACAGAAGGGGGTGAGATGGAAGCTATTTGCTCAGGGTGAGTATGTATCTAAGCAAAGGTAAACTGCCTACAAACAGAACCTTTACCTGTAACCCACTTATTTTGAGAGCATTGAGTTCAAATCAGGACTAAATGCCTCGAAATATTGAGCCACTTTGGATTGATAAGTCCTACAAATTATTGTCCATCTGCATGTAATTCATAAGCATTGTGAGAAAACGGAAAACATATTCTTAATGTACGAAAATTGGTGGAACAACAGATAGTAGGGGAAATAATATTCTATATTTTGCGGTATCTGGAAGTAAGAAAGAGAAGACTCAAACAAACCCATCACACATAAATTAAAAACAAGAAAACATTAGAAAAAAAAGTCAGTCCTGATCCGTTCTGTGTTTTCACTTTATAGTCAAAGTGTTTTGTTTTTTGTTTTGTCTTGGAATTGGTTCCCTTATATAACACATGTCAAGTAGCTGGGGAGATGTGGTTAACTATTGCCAGCAAAAATTCCTGTCCCACAAGAACACTCCTTTCTGGCCCCTTTTTTCCTTTTCATACTTTGGACACCGTGCGCTAGTGTTCAGAGCGCAGGCCAAAGAACAGCTCCACTGAGGGCGCATGTCCAGGACTGGCTCTCCAACTCTGAAGCTCCTATTAATTTATTGAGTCCTACCTGACCCTCAGGACCCACAGTGTGGGTCTTGAAGACCACCCACACCTGATACAGTCAGCAGGGACTTGGTCCTAAGCTAGGTTCCCTGAAGCACACAATCTTGCTAAAATTTGATGAGGAGAAAGATAAACCAAAATGCTTTCATAGGCTCAGGTAAAACTAATTGCTTTGATCTGCTTATCTCATTAAAAAAAAAAAAAAAAGGCATTCCAAAGCTTGCTTTAACTAGGTGTTGGAGCAAGCCCATAGTCCCAGCACTCAGGAAGCTAAGGCAAGAGGGTCACTTGAGTCCAGGAGTTTGTAGCCAACTTGGGCAGCTCCTAAATGGAAAAGAAAAAGAAACACTTCCCTTAAAGAGAAAGTTTTAAGCAGTTTTGTTGCACACCTTTAGTCCTAGCACTTGGGAGGCTGAGGCAGACAGATCTCTGTGAGTTCAAGGTCTACATAGAGAGTTCCAAAACAGCCAGAGCTGGAGAGAGAGAGAGAGAGAGAGAGAGAGAGAGAGAGAGAGAGAGAGAGAGAGAGAGAGAGAGAGAGAGAGAGAGAGAGGGAGGGAGGGAGGGAGGGAGGGAGGGAGGGAGGGAGGGAGGGAGGGAGGGAGGGGAAAGAAAAAAAGAAAATTTTAAATAAACATACAAAAAATTTATTTCTTATTCTATTTCCACCAAATGTTCTGTTTTAGGCACCTTACAATCTCTTAATTTTCCAGTAAAATCTTTGCATTGAGACTCACAGACTTGGCCACAATAAGAAAAATAGATAATGACATATGTCTGAAAATTCCTTAGTGAAAACTGTCACTGGGTATACTGACTTTAACTATTAACAGGAAAGAAGAAAGTTAGAGTTCTTTTGAAGATCAAGCCCAACCCCCACTTTTTCTTTTTCTTTTTCTTTTTCAAACCTGGATCTCTTATATGCCAGGCTGGCCTCAAACTGGCTATGTAACTCAGGATGGTCTTGACCTTCTGATTGGCCTACCTCTACTGCAAGATGAATGGCAAAGACACGAGAGTCCCACAGACTCAGGCACCAGCTAGCCCATGGTATGCAACTTCATAGCAGACAATAAAAGAGACTGTGCCTCAAAAGCAATATGGAAGGTGAGGACTACCATCCAAAGCTGCCCTTTGACCTCCACAAGTGTACTGTGCACACATATGCCCTCACAAACAAGTACATACACTCAGCTAACCAACTAACTAAATAAATAATCTTTAAAAAAAAAAAAAAGAAAAGAAAAGAGGAAAGTTTGAGATTCAAAACAACAGCAAATGCTATGGGGATGCAGTTCAGTGGGCAAGCATGTGCAAGACATGGCCTCAAAGTTCTAAAAACAATAGTAATAAACCAGAGGGCAGTGGTTGGGGGAGGCAGGTGCTCTTTGAAGCTCCTGGAGTCTGTCTCTATTCTTGGAAGTGATGAAGAATGTGGAATTGGGAGCTTGGAGCATGATGAAGCCATGTCTTACCAGGCAAGCAAGCTATAATTTTTCTAAAGAAAATTCAAAGGAACAAGACAAGAAGACTCAAAAAACAAACAAACAAACAAACAAACACAAAATAGCTAACAAAACAAGACAGTCTAGAACTATGGTATCTAATGTGATAGGCACATATGTGACTTTTCAGATACAGATCCATTTAAATTGCATAGCATTAAATTTTCATTTCTTTACTCTCATGCAATAATCACATGTGGCTGCTGTAACACATTGGGTTACACAGATAAAAAACATTTTCACTGTTACACAAAGACCATAACTACAGAAATGTGAAGGCAGAGCGGTGAAGGCAGAGCTTGAAAGGAGTCCCCAAGCTAACTGGCATGCCGCTGTGCCTGGTTCTGTATGCTTTCCATGGCTACAAGTTATCCAGAATACAAAAGGCATTTCATTAATTTAATAAGAGTATAATGTGCCTCTTCTAATACAAGGTTAGGAAATATGAGAAGCATGACACTGAATAAAACAGGTTCCAACCTTGAGGAGCCTAATAACAGAAAGGAAAATACAACCCACATGAATCATCTTTTTGTTACTAAGACAAATGACTGAGATAATCAACTATAAAGAGAAAAGGTAGATTTGGGCTCAGTGTTGGAGGCTTCTGTCCATGACTGAATGGCCCCTTGCTTCCAGGGCCTGTGGTGAGTCCTCATAGCTTGGATATGTGGCAGAGCAGAATCATTTACCACACAGTGAGCCAGGGAACAAAGAGGAAGAAGGAAGGACTGGAGGTCCCACAGTCCTCTTCAAGCGACCTTAAGACTTCACAGTGGGGCCTCCTCTAAAAGATTCCACCATGTCCCAAAAGCACTACGCTAGTAACCAAACCTTTAACACACTCGCCTTTGGGGGGGGGTAGGATGCAGTGCTTGTGCACAAAGAACCACAGTATAAAACAAAGAGTGGTAACTTCCAAAAAAGGAGCACCAAGAAACACACAAGGCGTCAAAGAAGGGACAGGTTACTAGCAAGTTCCAAGAGTGGCCTTGGCTCCAGTCCTCAGGCATTCAGTTGGGAAGAAGAGCTTTAAGAGAAATAAATACTCAGGTGGAGAGACCATTAAAAGCAAAGGCACAGTGATGGGTGTGCAGGTGGGAGATGGAGCCCAACCACGGCACAGCTCTCTTAGGACTTTTACCTGAGCATGATATTAATCCTTGGACAAGCCGAAAGATTATGTGGACAATGAGGTCGCCCTTGAGAAAAAAAAAAAGCTAGATTTTGGCAGTGCCTCAATAGTTTGGGTCAAACATAAGAAGCACACTTAAAATGTTAACTTGCCATGACTTCGCATTACCTGGGAAGAGAGTCTCTGATAAAGAAGTAGACCACATTGACTTGTGGGCATGTCTGTGGGAGACTGATTTGATTGTTAATTGATGCGGGAAGACTCAGGCCATTCTGGGTCTGCCTCAGGGTCTGAGTTTTGGGCTGCATAAGAATAGAGAAAGCTTTATTGCATGGATGTGGAACATTTGGGTATATGCCTAAGAGTGGGATTGCCTGGTCCTGTGGTAGACCGATTCCCATTTTTCTGAGGAACCACTATATTGATCTCCAAAATGGCTGTACAAGTTTGCACTCCCACCAGCAGTGGAGGAGTGTACCCCTTTCTCCACATCCTTTCCAGCATAAGTTGTCATTGGTGTATCTAATGTTAGCCATTTTGGCAGGAATAAGATGGTCTCTCAGAGTTGTTTTGATTTGCATTGCCCTGATAGCTAAGGATGTTGAATGCTTTCTTAAGTGTCTTTTAGCCTTTTTGATTTCCTCTCTTCAACTATGTTCGTAGCAGCATTATTTGTAATAGCAAGAACTTGGAAGCAACCTAGATTCCCCTCAACTGAAGAATGGATAAGGAAGATAAGGGCACATTTACACAATGGAATACTATTCTGCAGAAAAAAAACAAAAACAAAAACAAAAAAAACAATGGAATCTTGAAATTCGCACGCAAATGGATGGAACTTGAAGAGACCTTTCTGAGTGAGGTAACCCAGTCACAAAAAGAGGAACATGGTAGGTACTCACTCATACATGGATTTTAGACATAGAGCAAAGGATCACCAGCCTATAATTCACACCGCCAGAGAAACTAAGATACAAGGAGGAATCTAAGAGACTCATACAAGGTCCCTCACATAAGGAGAAAGGAACAAGATTTCCTGGGCATATTGGGAGTGGGGGAGGGGCAGTGAGTGGAGAGGAAGCTAGGAGAAAGTGAAGGGGAGGAAGGGAAAGCACATGGGACTAGGAAGATTGAGTCAGGGGAGGAATAGACGAGAGAGAAAAAAGAGAGAGAGAGAGAGAGAGATACCATAAAAGAGGGAGCCATTATAGGTTTGAAGAGAAAACTGAACCCAGAGAAATGTCCAGAGACCTACAAGACTGACCCCAACTAACAATTTGAGCAACAGTGGAAAGGCTACCATAAATGCCCTTCCCTGGTAATGAGATTGATGACTAACTTATCCACCATCATAGAGCCCTTATCTAGTAGCTGATGGAAATAGAAGCAGACACTCACAGCTAAACACTGAGCCGAACTGGAATCCAGATGCAGAGAGGGAGGACAAGACCAGGCTATAGAAACCCACAGAGAGAGCTGACCTGAACAAGGAGGAGCTAATGGCCCCCAGACTGATAGCTGGGAATCTAGCATGGGACTGACTCAGACCCCCTGAACGTGAGTCTCAGAAGGACTGAGTAGTCTAAGGGACCTCAGGCAGTGGAACCAGGATGTATTCCTGGTGCACAAAAAGACTTTGGGAGCACATTTCCCATGGAGGGATACTCCCTAACCTAGAGACAGGAGGTAGGGCCTAGTCCCTACTTGACAGATTTTGTTGACCCCCTCCTGGAAGCCATCACCCTCCCTGTGGAGTGGGGTGGGTGGGGGTGGGATGGGAGGGTGGTGGTGGGGAATGGGAAGGAGGGAGAGAGAGAGAGAGGGAGGGAGAGGGATCAATATGTAAAATAATAAATAAATAAATAAATAAATTTAAATAAATAAATAAGCCAAAAAAAATAAGAAAGAAAGAAAATTATAGAAAAAGCTGACAGAGCAGAGAGTGGGTGAGCAGACTGCATGCATGGGTGTGCTCCTTTTGAGCTGCTCTAGACTGTGGATGAAATGTGACCAGCTGCTTTGACTTTCTCTCTGTGATGGATGGTGACTTGGAACTGTAAGCTAAAACAAATCCCTTTCTTCCCTAAGGTGCTTTTTGTTTGGGTATTTTGTCACAGAAACAGAAATAAAACTAGAACCACAGGGGGGGGGGAAGAACCATTGTATTTTCATTTAAATATGGTTTCAAAGTAGAACTGAAGAATAAGGTCACTAATTTGCCCCTCTGGTAAAAGGCTGCCATTTGTGAGAAGAATGTGAGCAGGAGAACATTCTAGAACACAATCAGGAAAGCTATGGGACATTTCTGAGGGGGAAAGGGAAGCAAGTCAGGGTCTAAAGGTAAGGAAACACAGATGGACAGACCACTAAAAGATTCGTCTGAAATGGAAAGCATGAAGCCAGAACCACAGAGGTGGGGATACAATGTGGATCAGACGTGGAACACACTGTCCCTTGCTAAGAAGCAGACGGAAAATAGAGCATAAGTGAAATATGAGCTCCGAGGGCCTGCAGGTCCCTATCTCTTATTGAATATGAATATACATAGAGAAGAAATATTTGCAATCTGCAGCTGCACCAAAGATCTGTCAGTAGTCACACTATTATTTCTCCTATATGTATTTTTATAACCACACTGAAATATTTGTGGAAGTGCAAATATGTGCTTGGTGTGTCCAAATATAGCAAAGTATTTGCCTAACGATTAGAATTAAGACTTCCTAGAATTTTTTTTTTTCTAACCCCACAGGTCACTGCTGGCTATTATCACCTTTTCCAGTCACTTTTGCTTCTAAAATGTTGAAAATGAGATCCAGTGTGAGTCCGGGGAAGAGACACTGCTGTTTTAAATAGAGTCATGGGGAGCAACTTTCCATCCAAGATCTTTAAAATAGCCTGATGTGCTATTCCCTCTGAGATGAGCACAAGATGCCTTAAAGATAAAAATGAATTATATACATTCATATTTGTGCCTGTCCCTTGAATTCAACAATGTACATTCTTGAGGTGAGCTATCACGGCAGGTGACTACCCTCACTCTGTGGGACTAACATAAACGGTAGGCACCATACTCCAGGAAGTAGAATGAACTTTGGCTTGACAAAATCCCTGACTCAATTTCAAGCTCCCTTCTGCTTTATTTTTCTACAGTTCAAGGACCAGGAGATAGAAGTCAATATCTAGCCAGACATGATTTTTGTCTTGTGGTGATACCTCATCAAGAACTCTGCACTGTGCCTCATCCCCAGCCTTAAGATGTTGACTCTTAACTGTGGTATTTCAGCTTAAATTGATTCTGACTAGATGCTACTGGCTAGGGGTGTGCCTCAGTGTCAGAGAACTTGCCTAGCATGCATAACATTCCAAAGTTGATCCCTAGCACTCCAGCAAGTCAAAACAATGACAAAAGAACCCTCATATGTTGGGCAAGACTGACAGCTCATATTTTAAAAAGAAGCATTTATTAATAAGGGCACAGTGGTGCATGCCTATAATCCAAGTAATCAGGGTATGGAGTGGAGGCAGAAGGATCAGGAGTTCAAGACCGTCGTTGGCTACATAGTTAGTTCAAGACCAGCCTGGACTATGTGAGACCCTGTCTCAAAAAGAAAAGAAGAAAATCATTCGTGTTTTCTAGTTTTTCTTATTGGTTGAGAAGCTGTAAATACTCATGGTGTGTTAGCATCCTTTCCATGGTAAAGTGATTCCTGACTATTTATACACTCACCACCTTCATGATTTCTGATGTCCACTTGAATCCTTTTATTTTGTTTCATTTTTCACTAGACTTGTTAAAAATTCTGTATTCATGTTAGATTTTTTTCCCCAGATAGAATTGGTTAAATCAGGGTCCATTCAAACTGGAATATGATGAGCCCCTAATCTAACATGTCCAATATCCTCATGAGAAAAGGTAGGGTCTTGCAGGATGTCTCACAGGCAATGCTGCTTGCTGCCAAGACTGACAGCTTGAATTCATCCCCGGGACCCACATGATAGGAGAGAACGGACACCCGAAAGTTATCCTCCAACCTCCACAATGGGTTGTGTCATGCATATGAGCATAGCATGCATGTGCATACACAACGTAAATAAATAAATGTAATAAAATGTTTAAAAGCAGTGGTAGCACATTTACTAGCATGTGCCAGGCCCACGGTCATCCAATCACAGAAGAAGAAAGGAAGGAAGAGGAAGAGGGAGACACACAGAAACAAGAGGATGTAAAGACACATGAAGAGAAGACCATGACAAGGCAGAGTTGGAATGATGGAGCATTACATGTAGCATGAGTTCTAATGGGGGTGGGGGAGAAGCTGAAAGATCAGAGAAGCACTAGAGTTCTTACCTCTATGAAATCCTCAGACCAAAGAGACTGAGCCCCTGCCTAATCACTTCCTGTCTGTCTATACAGACCTCCAGACCTCTATGGTTACCTAGTGGCTAGCTCTGCCCTCTGATCTTCAGGCAAGCTTTATTTGTACAAACAAGATATCACCACAGCTACAAGCTAAGGGTTTTCTGCAACTATGAAGTTCCACAAGCTACAAGAGAGATATGGAGTATTTCTCAAACTTCTGGTAAGGACACATGACCCAGAAGACACCTTGTTTTTAAACTCCAGTCTCTAAAACTATGAAACAATAAATTATTGTTTTATTAAGCCCTCCACCTGTGGTATTTTATTATGGCAGCCCTTGGAAACTAGCAGATTTTCTTCTCCATTCCTTAAATTTGTTGTTACCCAATAGTTGCCTTCCTGAAAGACCTTGTTTGTTTTCAATCTTGTTTTCTTAACAACACAATTAAGGCATACACTTTAGATTCTTTACATCTCTCATTTCATAATTTTAAAAAATTTATTTCTTTCTGTTTCTGTGTGTGTGTGTGTGTTTAAGTGTGTGTGTATGTGTGTGTGTGTGTATTTCTGTGTGTATGTATGTGTTTCTGTGTGTGTTTAAGTGTATGTGTGTGTATGTGTTTCTGTGTGTGTGTGTTTAAGTGTGTGTGTGTGCTTCTCTGTGTGTGTGTGTGTGTGTTTCTGTGTGTATGTAAGTGTGTGTGTGTGTGTGTGTGTGTGTGTGTGTGCACATGCACACGATGGGGGTCATTGGCATGTGCCACCTTATAGTTGAGGAGGTCAGAGGACAACTTTATGGAGTTGGTTCTTTCCTTTCATCTTTTTATGGGTTCTGGGACTTCAACCTAGGTCTCCACGTTTGTGAGGCAAAGTGCCTTTACTTTCTGAGACATCTTGTGGTGCTTATCTCTCATTTCTAAGTATTTTCACTTATAAATGTTTGAGAAATTGTCACTGTGATTTCTCCCTCAGCCCTTCTGAGTGAGGGAGTTGTGGGCATACACCACTGTGTCCAACTTCTTATACAGTTTGCTTCTTGTTGGGTTTGCTTTCTGTCCTCAGTACAGACCTTGCATAAGCACTAGGCAGGCACGTTACCACTGTGCTGTTCTCTCAGCCCCAAGTTTCCTTTCTCATCTGGAATACCTGGGTGAGAATTTCAAGATTCAAAGTATGTGACACTTTAAATTATATCCTTAGTATTGATTCTTAGTTAATTGAATTATGAACACATTTTAGTTTGTATGATACCAATTTTTAAAAATAAACCTTTTTTTTGCTGAGACTAACTTACATATGAAATGGTCTATTATAAAAGTTCTAGATATACTTGAAAACAGAGAATTATATTTTCTTTGCAAGTTTAGAGTATTATATGTATTCAAGACATGTTTTAGATCAAGCCTTTAAATATTACCTTCCTATTTTTTTGGTAGTCACTTTTATTTTATTCATTTTGCTTGACCTATTTTTGAAAATGCCTTTAATTGACCCATTCAATTGAATAATTATCTTTAAAGGTGTGTAATTTCAGGTTATCAGTTATTTTCCCTTGGCACTGTAAAAGACATATTTCATTGTCTTCTGATATCAGATTTTGCCAAGGGGATGTCAACTGTCAGGCAAATTCTCATTTCTCTTCCCTGTAATGGCTGTTATGTTTTCACTTTATCTTTAACGATGTATAACTCCACTGAGGTGTATAGATTTATAGTATTTATTTTACCTGGAGTTCTACATGAGATCTCACGTGTGTGTGTGTGTGTGTGTGTGTGTGCGTGTGTGTGTGTGTGTGTGTGTGTGTGTGTGTGTGTGTGTGTGTGTGTGTGTGTGTGTGTGTAGTGCCTGTGCCTGCACCCAAATGTTGATGGAGGATGTCAGATATCCTATTCCTTCTCTCTCTGCCTTATTGCCTTGAGACAGTCTCTCACTGAAACTGGAGTTAGGCTAGCATACAGCAGACCTGTCTCTACCCCATACACTGTGTTGCAGCCACACATGTGGTCACATCTGGCTTTTTACATGGGTGCTAAGGATTCAAACTCATGTTCTTTTACTTGAGTAACACACTCCTTTACCCACTGAGCTGTCTCACCAGCCCTCACTTTTTTCTTTTTAAATTCATTTATTTTATTTTATGTGTTTGAGTGTTTAACATAAGTTCTAACAGGTTGGAGAGAGGAATACATGTGGCAAGAGACAGAAACTCTCTCTTTTCAGCCGAGGACTTTGTAGCTGTGAGTGCTCTAGTGGCTGGCTGCTCTGCTTCTCTGGTCTTTCAGGCAAAATTGGTTAGAGTATAAGCAAGATATCACTACATGAGTGTTTGTCTGCCACCATGTGCAGAAGTGGGCATCAGTTCCCCTGGAACTGGAGTTATGGATGATTATAAGCCACCGTGTGGGTGCTGGGAACTGAGCCCAGGTCACGGTGGGCTCACATGCTCTTAACTGCTCAACCATCTCTCTGGTCCCCCAATTCTTTTTTCACTTACAAAAAGGTATTTACTATGATCTCTTTAGATATTGCTTCTCTGCAATTCCCTGCATTCCCGTCTCTGAAACTCCTAGTGAACACATGTCAATGACCCTCCAGTCCCTCATTGTTCCCCTTTGTCTCTCTGCCCTGTTTCCATGGTGAAAGTCTCAGTATTCTCGGCATTATCATCAATTTTCCAATCTCCTCTTGAAACTATTTTCAGTCTATAGCTTATATTATCTACTGGATTTTTATTTTAATGAGTATGCATTTCAGTTCTAAGATTTCTAATTCTTTGCACAATCTAGTCTGGCTTCATTGAATTTTTCCCATAATGCTTTGCTTTGCTTAATGGAAATTATTTTTTCATGTCTCTCCCCCAATCTCGTGTGTGTGTGTGTGTGTGTGTGTGTGTGTGTGTGTGTGTGTGTGTGTGTTTGTCTGCATCTGTGTGTCTGTGTCTGTGTTTGTATGTATATGTGTGGGTGGATGCCTACCTACCTGTCTGTCTGTCTGTGTGTCTGAGACAAGTCCTTGCTACACAGCCCTGTCTGGCCTAAAACTCACTGTTTAGAACAGAACAGGCTGGCCTTGAACTTGTGACCTTCCTGCCTCTGCTTTCTGAGAGCTGAGACTGTAGATTATAGTCAGGGGCCACCACTCCTGGCAGCTCATGCACAATTTCAGCATACAAAAGCTCTTCTCTGGGGATTCCATAAAATCATTTCCAACAGGAGAGTGGTGGCTTGGGTAAAAATGGTTCCCAAGGGCTAATGTATCTGAATACTAAGTCACCCGGGAGTGAAACTATTTGAAAGGATTACGAGGACTATGCAGCCTTGTTGGAGTGGTTATGGCTTTGTTGGAGGAAGTGTGTCCTTGGGGGTAAGCTTTAAGGGTTCACAAACCCACACCAGGCCCAGGTCTAGTCTTTGTCTCTGTCTCTGTCTCTGTCTCTGTCTCTCTCTCTCTCTCTCTCTCTATATATATATATATATATATATACATATATAGATAGATAGATAGATAGATAGATAGAGATAGAGATAGAGATAGAGATAGAGATAGAGATAGAGATAGAGATAGAGATATCTGTTGATCAGGATGTAGCTCTCAGTTAGTTCATTAAGTAAAAATCATGAGTTCTGCCTTGCTCCCACCATGCTCCCTGCCATGAAAATGGACTAACCCTCTGAAACCGTAAGCAAGTCTCCAGGTAAATGCTTCCTTTCATAAGAGTTGCCTTAGTCATGGTGTTTCTTCACAGCAACAGAACAGTGACTAAGACAAGGCATAAATGCATGTTCTTATATGTTTATTGTTGTCTTTCTTAGCTTTGAGTTTGATTGAGATGCTCACTTAGCAACTGGGCTAGAATATTTTTTCTTTCTATCTATCATCTATCTCTTTCTCTCTTCCTCCCTCCCTCTCTCCATCCCTCAGCCCCTCCCTCCTCTAGTTCCCTCACACTTTCCCCTCTGTGTGCAGTGGATTTAGAGTTTGCCTTCTTTCCACACTTAGCTTTAAGAAGCTACAAACTCCAACCTAGTAAAGTTACTTCCAAAGCCCCACTCCCAGGGACCCTGAAGACAACACAGATTGGGCCAGCTGCCCTTCCTGCGGTCACAGGTTAGCTGTGTCCTCCTTGTCCATGAAGTCTATGGTTGGCTAATGCTGAAGCCATGGGCAGTGAGAACTCTCTTTCAGCCCCCTTTCATGAGAAACAGAAGCCTGCCTTCCTTGTGGCTTCAGGCAGTGAGTTTGGCTTCAGCCTCCATCTGGGCAAGGAGCTCTTTGATTTTCATTTACTCAGGACGAGCCAAACTCTAGTTAATATTGCCTGGTTCCAGCCCCAGAATCCCATAAGCTTGTGGCTTCCGCTCAGCTCACAGCTTGGTGTTTCTGTTCCAGATTTGAACTACAGGAGTGTTTATTTAAATTTTAATCTTGATAAACTTCATCATGGCTGCATGTTTGGAGTAAAGATGTGTCAAAGAACAAATTTTCAGGGCTGCCTGGATTCCCTTAGCAGATGGAGGTGTCTGCAATGCCTTCAGTTTTATCCTTAGCTCCCCTTTAGATGACAAAACAATCTAAAATATTATTTCATAAACAAGCAATTCTTTAATAAGCACATGATTACTGTTTAGTCAATAATGGTTCTCAGGCTGGGAGTACAGCTCAGTGTTAGAATGCTTGCCTAGGATGTGGGAGGCACTGGATTCCATCCCCAGAACTGAGAAAAAAAAAGCAATAGTTCTTTAAATAATTTTGTCTTTCATCTGCTTATCTAATTAGCTCACCAAATGATCTAATTCAGTTGTTATGGTATTGAAAATATTAAACTTTTTACCTTCCAGCTAATCTCTATAGAACAGCATTATTATTATTTTTTTTAAAGAAAAATACTGAGGAAAAATCTCTTATTCCCTAAGTTCTGGAATTTCCTAATGGTTATTTTTTTTACCATGTAAACAAGCCCAGGAGTAAATGAAATGTGGTTTATTGCTTATACTTCCTGGAATTTTTGCAGCCACTGCAGAATTACAGCATCTCAGAGTTGGGAGACATTCTTCACATGACCACACTGAATCTTTTCTTCCCCTGTTGGTCTGCATCAGATTTGTGAAGGTTAGTCACTAATGGGCTAAGACTGCAGAGAATTCTGTGGCAAAGGTAGAAGCCCACTTCAAAGGAAGTGCAGACACCCAGCTGGCCCTTCTGAAGAGAACTCATACCCATGGAAAATCTTTAGAAACTTTCTGATGGAACGTGATAGAGCGAGGAAGCCAGTCCCTCCTCTTCACGAATGGAGCTGTTCTACACATAACATGGTGGTGCATGTTCAACAAACAGATGTCAAAAAGAAAAAGGGAGGCTACAGGGATGGTTCAGAGGTCAAGAGCATGTGATGCTCTTGCAGAAAACCCAGGTTCTGTTCCCAGCACCTACATCGTAGCTCACAATCATCTTAACTTCAGCTTCAGAGGATCTAATGCCTTCTTCTGGCCCCTCAAGTATCAGGTATCCATGTGATATACACATACATACATGCAGATGAGATATTCATACACTAAATACATCTAAAACTAATTTTTTAAAAGAAAAACAAACACATGTGGAAGTGACTGCCAATTTCCATGATGCAAATACTCTCACCATGGCTGAATTCAAGCAATCAACTTGCCATTACTGTTTACAGAATTGGGGAGGGTTGCCCACAGTTGGTTCTCTGGGCTGGTAAAAGTCAGTGTCAACACATAAGATGGCTACAATACCAAATGCAAGTCTCTCCAGACCTCCACTTAACCTCTCAGAGGGATGTAGTGCATTGGTTTGCATCACTCCTGAAACACCATCCCAGTCTCCATGTCACCATCCTGTCCTCTTTCTCCTAGGCTTGGGCTAATGTAAAACACATAGCCAGGCCTTTCTCCTTATCTCTGCCTCCATTATATGTCTCCCAAGAGACACTTTGCATTCTCTCTGGACCCCATTGTTCTTTCTCCCACTCTGCATTGTATGACCTTACCCAGTCCTGTAGCCACAAATACTGTCAAGTACTGTTAACAAATACATATTTATCTCCATTCCAGACCCTTTTTCTGAGTTCCAGGTTGATGTAAGCCAACTGGCTGCTCAAATAGCTCTACAACTCACATTTAAATTATCTGAAACACAAGTCTTGCTTCCATGCTTCCCATCTTCTTTGTCTAAACAGAATTTCCTTCCAGCTGTTCATATGCTAAAGTCCTAGACTTATCAGGGATCTTTTTGTAGAGTTCTCCTCCCATAATAGTCAGTGACTATAAAATACCATTGATTCTATTTTCAAAATATTTCTCTGTCTCGCTGTGCCTCTCCATCACCCTCATTACCTCTCCAATAGACTACTGCCATTGAGTTCCCAAGCCCCACCCCAACCTCTTCCACCCCTTTCCTCTGCTTTTCCCACCACTAACGGCTACAGAGACTTCAGAGAATATGCCTAAGCCTCCTTAGCTTTTTATTGCAGATTCATTCATTCATTCATTCATTCATTTATTCACATTGATAAACTGGAACCCAGAGTCTCACACATAGTAAGCAAGCACTCTACCAATGGACTATACTCCCGCCTCCATTCTATTTAATTAAAAATAAAGTGCCACTCTATGGCCTTCAAATGCATTCCCACATGATTAGAGTTCACGGCCCCCCTCTCTCTCTCCAGAGTTCATTTTATAGACCAGGCTGGCCTCGAACTCACAGAGTTTCACTTGCCTCCGCCTCTGCTTCCCAAGTGCTGGGATTAAAAGTGTTCATCATCACATCTGGCTTATTTAAAATTTTTTATCTCCACTTCTTGTAATTTTTCTGCCTACAGCATTCTAGTCACTTGAAGTGTTTCAGGTGTTAACACATAAAAGTTTCTTGTCTTCCATCTTTCACTTCTACACTGAAATGCTACCTCTTCCTCATGAGCTTCTTGGGAGCTAGAGAGATGGGTTATCTGTTAAGAGCACTGGCCACTCTTGCATAGGACCTGGGTTCCATTCCCAGCTCACAGGACTCCTCATAACTATTTGTTAACTACAATTTCAGGCACTCTCATGACTTCTGGCTTTCTCAAGAACCGCACATTCATGTGCACATACATTTTTGGGACAAAATAATCATACACACAAAATTAAAATAAATATCTTAAAACAAAAAACAAAAGGACACTCTCACCATTCTGCTACCAACTTATTTTTTTGGTCTTAGCTCTGAGTTAGTTTTTCTGTTTTTGTTTTCACAGATCAAAATCTGATTCTCTTTTGTGGTTTCCAACAGTTTAAGTGGAGATTCATTTCCCCCACAGAGCTTCTTATGACTTGTAGTCCTAATTTGAACAGTTTGTTCATTTCGTGTCTATATTCCCCGAGTCAGCATTAGCACTGGGAGTGTCAGGACTATGTCTGGTAAGCTTATTGTAAGTCAAGGTCACAGTGAGTGCTCAATGCATATGTGTTAGATGGCAAAATGAATAAGCAAATGTAATGAATAAAACATCCGCTTTAAGTTGTATATTTGAACATGAATAAAGTTAAGAGTAGTTACTGGCATTGGAGCTTTTAGGATACTGCCATGGGGGGGGCAGGAGGGACCAATTACAGTTACTTAATGACAGAATTCTTATACTAATATGAAGTTGACTTATTTATCCCTAGAAAGCAAACCAAGTAAAAGGAAAGATTCCCCAAATATGACTTCAATCAGAACAAAGGATCAAGAAATGCTACCACAACGCAGACATAATTCATCAAGTAGTACCCCCAAAGTCCCTAATAATTATGCTTAACAGTACTCAGAAACAGTTCTAACATGATTTTATGGGGTCAACAGTCACAGAATAAGATGAGTGTGCAAGCAATTATTAACTTAGACAAATGTACGGATGCAAGAAACTATAGGTAACATACAGTGTCGCTCTGGTTTTGTGACCCAGGGAGACATCTCTGGTCATTCCTGCCCCTTTGACCATGGCTCAGTGTGTCCTCAGATCATCTCCTGAGTTGTACACAGCCTCAGGTCCCACACTCTCATTACAGAGAATGCTCATTCCCAGGTCCTTCTGGATAATTCTCCGTCCCACTGAAGCACAGAGATCTGCATTATTCAAAGGTCCTGCGACGAGGATCTCTGTATTTGCTTCTTCCCTGGGAATGCCTTTCCTGGTTTAGCTTCCTCTTCGTTGCATAGTGGTGAGATAGACTCTCCTGTTTCTTATGGGTAATCGTGGCTGATTTGCTAAATATGTGACATATAAGAAGTGGTGATATAGACTCTCCTGTTTCTTATGGGTAATCATGGCTGATTTGCTAAGTATGTGACATGTAAGATACAACACGAGATAGACCTTACAATGCATTTTGTATCTGTTGTTCACTGACATGAATGGGGTTAGGGTGAATAGCACTTCTCTGCTTATCTGGATATATTATAAAGTAGAATAAGTTGTGGTAGGACAATTTTAAGTTCTAACTCTGCTCCAGCAAGTGTTGATGATTTCATTAAAGTGTCCCACGTCTGGCCCCCATGCCCAGGGAGGATTCCCAGGTGAAGGCACACCTCATGCCTGTGGCTGGCTCACCACACACCTTTGGGCTTCAACATCTTGGAAAACTTTGCTTTTGTGGACCAGGTTTGCAGAGTTTTGGAGGATGACATGAAAATTCCAAGTTTCTAATCCAGAATCTTCATCCAAATGGCTGGGTGGCCTTGCATGAATCATCTCCGGCCATTCCTCCACTTTAGCCTGTTGTGAGGGGAGAGCAGTACACCAAAGAAAGCGAACCTGAAAGCTCACAGTCCAGTCACCATTTCTGACCTACAGCGAGAAGAGACTCGAAGCATATGCGCAGTCACAGCAGAGACTCGCTTCCTATAAAGAAAGGGAACACGGTCGAATTTAACATTCACACATTCCAAGCACGGTCTTCCAAGCTTTTCTTCCCAGCCAAACCTGATGTCAGGAGCAAGGATTAAAAAAAAAAAAAAAAAAAAAAAAAAAAATCCAGAAAACAGATTTTGGCATAGGTTATCTTTAAAACCTGCAGAGAATGAGGCTCAAGCCTTTTTTGTTTTAAACTTTGTTTTTTGTTATTTTAGAGAACATGCTCATTCCTTCTGTCACATAATGTCACAGATTATGCTTAGATTTTTCCTTTTCAGGTCACGGTCAGCTGTTAGGAACAGTTCTACCTCTTGAGATTTTCTTTCTTAACTTAAAAATTCTTTGTTGGAGCTGAAGTCTGACTCTATTTTAAGAGACTTGATCTTCTGATGTGATCATTAAATCACTCCGAGAAGGGGGTGCAGTCCAATTCTGACTGCTTGGAGAAAAGTTAACACAGGCCAAGTGGCAGAAAGAAAGGGTTTTGATTTTAATTACCACCCCTGGACAACACAGCCCATGAGGCCCAAGCTCTGCCACCCAGAAACGCCAGCAGCCCCTGCTCTGTTGGGAGTTTTATGAACCAGACGCAAAACAAAACAAAACAAAAATCACTGTGAGTGCTCTAGTTTGAGAAGAATGTCCAAGAAAATTGCCTTCCTTCTCCTCAAAATACAACAACGTGTCATTACAGCAAGGTGGAAGTGTGTGCATTCCTGTGTGATTTCCCCAGGAGGCTGCAAGCCTGAAAGTGTGGTGGTGAGGGAAGGAGCTGAGTCTAAGCGCCAGAATCCCTTCAGGGCCACAGACCTCATTCTAAAATGGATATTCCTTTGGGCTTCTCGGTGTTAGTCTGTGGGAGTCGGGGAATCAATGGGACTCTGTCTGCCTAAGAGCTCTAAGTCCAACCAGTTTGCCTGGTAGCCAAAGGAGCTGCCTATGTTTTAAAGGTTAAGAGTTCAAATCCTGTGGGCTTGCTCCTGAATTTAAGTATGCACATCTTAGTTGAAGAAACAATGTAGCTTACCTACAACTAAGTTCTAGCTACGACTAACTAAACAAATGCTATCTGTGGAATTCTTTACCTCGAAGTTTCTGGACAAAAGGGCTCACATTCCAGAAGACACAAACCTTACAACTCCTTAAGTTTTCAACAGCACAGAAGAACTGCTCCTTTTATTTTATTTATTTGTTTGTTTGTTTTTTATTTATTTATTTATGGAGAGGGAGCTGGTGATCAAATCCAGGACCTCACACACCCTAGGCAAGCATTGCTCCAATGAGCCACATCCCTGCCTTAGAATCACTTCTAGCACAAATAAACAAAACAAAACAAAACTACATAAACAAACAAACAAACAAAAATCACCAAATTCCTATTTGTATTCCAGATTCTGTTATGGATCCTATTTTGTGGAGCTGTGTTTGCAATGATCTCACCCCACCCCCCACCCCCCACCCCCCCGCCACTGTCTTGGAAAGAAAGAATATACTGCATACCCCTGTAGACTCAACAGCGCGTACTGCTGAAGTGAGTTTGTTAAGTTATCTTGTACTCAAGTACTTTTTATAATGAGCCCTCTGTGCCCTCTGGCTCTGAGGATGCCTGAAGTTAGAAATATCCCAGCACTGAGACCTGGAGTTGCTGCTACAGGAAGTCCTGTCTTTTCAATTAAGGCCCCAGCCATTTCCTTTCCAGTGACTCTTACTGCCAATGGGGCTTTGGACAGATCACTCCCAGGAAAGTTTTCTCTATATATGTGAGATGAAGGCAATAGTGATGCCTGCTCCTTACCTACTGGACAAAAATGAAGGGCAAAGCAATACGATAATGTCTATCATGTGTTTTGGATGCACAGAAAGGCAGGGTTTAGGAGCAAGGGTGCAATTATATTGAGTCACCAATGGTATCATCGTCTGTAGTTTACATATGTGGCCGTTGTCTAAGATACTGCTGAGTATAATGTGGCTACATGTTTGATGTTTTAAAGACATGACAATGCTACAAAAATGAGCAGAAGAGTCTACGTTGAGAATGGAAAATATCTTTTTTATTTAATTTCTATACAACCAAAATTTATTTTAGGCTCCAGCCTGTCTTGCAGTTAGTACCACACCCTAGCTTCACAAAGCCTTCCTTTCATTTCCTTGTCAGGGGATGCCTCCTAGAGATGGGTCAGAATGCCATAGTGAGAGGGTGCTCACAGAAGAAAGAAATGAGTCTTCAGAGTGACAATCAAAATTGGGAAGCACAAATGGCCATGACTTCTATGGCCATGATTCTAGACAACCTCAGTCTGTAAATCTGTGCCCCAGAGTAATACCCTGGCCTGTGTCTAAGAGGGCTGAGCCAGGCCACCCTCTGCTAACACCATTTGAATCAGCTTAAAAGGGTTCTCAAACTTAAAACCCACAGTCCATAACCAATTGATCATCTTTTGGTATGTCGGGAACTCTGCGAATGCTGAGGCCATGAGCACTAAAATGTTTCCAGAGGTGGAGATATGGTTCAGTTTGTAAAATGTCTGCAGCACAAGCATGAAGACCCAGGTTCAAATCCCTAAAGTCCATGTATAAAGCAGGAGTGTAGTGGCTTACACAAACCTGAGCAGAGACAAGAGGATCTCTGGGGCTTGCTGACCAGCTGGTTTAACTGAATTAGGGAGCTCTCTGGGTTCAGGGGGGGGTATCTCAATATAAGTGTGTGTGTGTGTGTGTGTGTGTGTGTGTGTGTGTGTGTGTGTGTGTGTGTGTTAGAGAGCTAGGGAGACGGAACTTGAGATGAAGGTGCCTGTCTCCAAATGGAAAAACATCAGTTTGATGTCCAGGATCCCTGTGGCAGAAAGAGAGAAAATTAACTTCTGTAAGTTGTCCTTTGACCTCCACACAGTCATAGCAAATATGCTTCCCTGTGCATAAGTAAATAAATGTAATTTTAAAAAGTGACAGGCACTGGTGAGAATGTGGTCCCCAAAACCAAGGGTGAAGATGCTCAGGCTTTCATTTTATTTCATTCACCTTTAAAAAATAATAACACTAATAATAATAATAATAATAATGATAATAATAATAATAAAGGTCACCACTCACTACAGGTGAAGGTCTGTGTCATCGCAGATTTGAGGACTAAACAACATAATAGAAATATTCTCTTGGGATCAGGCACTGTGGTACTCATCTGTACTTTGGAGGCTGAGGCAGGGGGACTGTAAGTTGGAAGCCTGCTGCGGCTACATTGTGAGGTCCAGTCTCAAAAACAAAAATTAAAAAAAAAATGGAGGGAGGGGGGAAGAAAGAAGCAAATAGCTTGCTTAGGAGCCCTTAGCTTCAGTCATGGGATGAAATCTTTTCATCTCGTCTCACACATCTTGACACAGTCATGACCAACTTCTGCATCAGTTTTCCTATAGCTTCTGTAACAAGCAGTTAAAAAAAAAATTTATTTTCTCGAGCATTCAAAATATGAAACCACTTTCGCTTCACTGGGCCACTACCAAGGTACCAGCAGGCAGCGTCCTCAGCCTCTTTACAATTCCCTGTACCCATGGTTGTCCTCAGCCCGCAGCCACATTAATACGATCTGTTTCCCTGATCGTTTTGTCTTGCCATCTTCTGTTTGAGTCACTGTCCCTCTAGAGCAGTGGTTTTCAGTCTTCCTAATGCTGTGACCCTTTTACACTTCCTCATGTTGTGGTGACCCACAACCATAAAATTATTTTTGTTGCTACTTCATAACTGTAATTTTATTACTGTTATTCATAATGTAACTGTCTGATAGCCAGGAGATCTGATATGTGATCCCCCACCCCATGGGTCACGACCCACAGGTTGAGAATCACTTCTGTAGATAAACTGGGACCATTTAAGGGACTTGGACTGCAGAAGGTAACATATGCCCTTTACCCGGGCATATGCACTTGGCTTGTCACTGCCAAAGGTGCAACGACACTAAAAATTATAGTCTCTTTTATCTACCAACTGTGCCCACTGCACCATACAGAAAAGTCCCCTCCACATTGTTCCCGCCTCTGTGTCTGAGTCCCTTTGGAGATTTCCTTACAAAAGATACTAAGTTCAGGAGAGGCACCAAGCAGCTCATTCCACCGTTTGGGAATCAATAGGCTTCTATTCCAGGAGATCCCTTGAGTCCTTAGTGGTTTTTCAGTTATGACCTGGGCATTCTGTCACTCACAGTAGTCATAAAACCTTGTCTATTCAATGAAATTCAGCTACAGGGGGATTTAGGCCCAGGTGGCTGGCCTCCTGCACATAGCCACACCACAGTGCAGAGCCTTCAGCCATGCTTAGACCCCATCTTCTGCTTCCAAAGTGTTCCTAGAAAAACAAGATCCATGTTAATTAACCCTGTAGGAATATGTCCAACCTAAAGACATAGATGTGATTTAATTTCTTGATTTTTTTTTATTTTATTTTATGTACATTGGTATTGTGCCTGTATGAATATCTGTGTAAGGGTGTCATATCCCCTGGAACTGGAGTTACAGGCAGTTGGGAGCTACTGTCTGGGTGCTGGGAATTGAACCCAGGTCCTCTGGAAGAGCAGTCAGGGCTCTTAACCACTGTGCTAGCTCTCCAGCCTCTGATTTGGTCTCTTTGTTTTCATGTCTGGGAAGCATCTTCCTGGAAAGCAGATTATTATTTTAAAAAAAAATTATAATCCAGAGAGTTCAAATTATACCTCCCCTGAGGTGAATGGATCCCAATCCAGTTCAAAACAACGGGACTTTTCTCACGCACTCATCGTGGCCTCCAGTCCCTCACCTAAGATTCTGCTCCCAAGTGGCCAACCCACTAGTTTCCAGTGGCACAGATTAGGTTTGCATCTATATTAGGCACCTACGATTCCAGCCAAAGCCACAGCAATACCAAGTTTGTCCTTGAACTTCATTTTTTGGTCTCTGGACTCCACCTCAGTGTTTGGACATTTACAAGAGAAAGACATGTTCCCAAAGAAGGAAGCCAATAAAAAGATTCATGTTTATGTTTTCCATGCCTTTCCCATCCCCTGCACTTACAGGCCCTTCTCTGGGGTAGTGTCAATCTATTTATTTGACTTCTCTAAACTGTGATCATTAAAGGAAGAAAAAAAAATACTCTACAAACACTGTTACTCCTCAGTTTCCCCTGAGCCGTCTGTGTGGCTAACAAACTGGCCTTCTATCTGTTCTGAACAAACGAGCAATTCTTAGTTTACAATTCAGTCTGATTTCATTAAGCAAGGCCAGTTCTTCCAAAGACCACGTTTTTGACCACAAGAAAATGGAGTCTTTTCCACACAAGGAATGGAGATTGAAGAGAAGTCACACCATGTCGCTTTTCAAAGGAGATTCACTTCTGAACACAGTTGGTCAGCTTTGGGTCCTGCCTTTCCAAGCTCTTGTGTAGCTGAACATGATGAAGTCACATCTTGGTGAGTCCAAAGCCAATGTAAGCACAGCTAAAACGTAACTGAGTAAACAGATGTATAACCTGCAGCAGTCTAGGACGGTGTGGGAGAGGGCCTATACATATTCATACAGGAACTGGTCCCTTCCATTCCTAAGCATGCTCAGTTTACAGTCATGGAGATTAGAGTGGTGGACAAGAATGCAATTGGGCATGCTCGGCTTGCATTGTGAAGTTTAGTTGAAAATAAGGGAAAGGCTATTTTTGAAGGTGCATTAACACAGGAGTCTGCCTTTGCAGGCACCTGCCTTGCCATGTGACCGCTCTTTAAGTTATACCTAAACCGCAGGTAACATCGAATCACACATACATACACATACACACACACACATATATGTACATATATATATGCATATATATATCCTACATAGACTTATAATAGTTTGCTATATATAACATATCAAATATAGTCTATATATACTTATGATAAAGTTTGTTAGGTTCAGAAATAAATGGCAATGATATCTAATACTGAAACAGAATATAATGATGTATCATAATGAAGTTTACTTAGACTATGAGAACTGTTTATTTCTAGGATTTTCCATTTTTTATCTTTGGATTATGGTTGACCACAAATAACGGAAAGTGTGTGTAACTGGGAGACTGCTGTGCATAAATATGCACACTGGTCATTCTTGGCCACCCAGTCTTTAAATGTCTTTCTTGGCCAGGAAAGGAGAGGTAAGACTCCATTACCACTTTAGAAGGCAAAGCGGGCACAGAGCTTTTCTCCTGCCCAGCAACTCAGAAACAGCACACAGCTGATGCTTGCTTGGTCCCGTTGCTTTGGGGCCTGCAGGAAGGTAGCACACACTGGCAGGAATGCAGAACACAGTTAATTACTAGAAAGCCAAAGAGAGAAAGGGGCGTTGTCAGCCTCCCACAATCCATATCCCCAGTGACCCCACATTATACATGTCTTTTGAAGGTTATACCTGATAGCATCAGAGACTTTAACACCCTGTTCTTTGAGGGGCAGTGGCAATCTAAACTGTTGCACTACCCCATCGTTTTCCCAAGTGATCACTCTCCAAGTGGAGTCTGCCTCCGAATCTGTCCTCAGCCAGGGTTAAGTATGAAAACATGGCTCCTTCTATCAAGGCAACAACTCTGAAAGCCAAACTGTAATTGCAACATATGTTAAAAATGAGGAACACAGGAAGTGGGAAGAATCTCTGAAATGGGTGGTGTCTCCTCAACAGATAACTCATTCATCACCTCGATAGGCCAAAACCTAGCCACAAAACTACACAGTACTTACTCCCCAGGCTGGTGGTTGCCATTTGTAGAATACACTAAGTGGTAAGGAAAGCCTGGGAATACCAGAGTTCAAAAATACCTTCTAAAAGACACATAGGGCAAGCTCCTCTTGCTTCAGGTGAGACTTTGATCATGCTCTTCTCTGGTAAATTGTCAGGGGCCTCCCATGACTGAGCTGCCCCATGACCCTCAAGAAGGAGACGCAACTGAGAACTCCAAAGCTGGGGGGAGCCTGCTGCTCACCCTGTCTAGTCCAACCCCCACCCCCCACTGCCCCGGCGTCTAGGATGGCCAAACAGGGAGCCTGAAGCCCACCCTGCATCCAGAGTGTGAATGTGTTTCTCTCCTTTCTATTTTTGTGCAGTGTTCCCATGGCATCCAGCCAGAGTGTCCACACCAGTAATGTCTAGAGGATTTATGAGGCCAGCCAGCCTTTGGGTTTCTACACAGACCTAAACAGGAAATCCACACAAGGAAATGCCCTTTCTGTTTGCAGGCCAAATTCCCAGGATGCCTTCACCAGAGTGCCTGGCTGGAACAAAACAAAGGCCTGCTACAACAAATGCCCTTCCATCCAAAGGCTGAGGTGCCCCATCCGACCGCCCCTTGGCACTCCCTCCCCAGCCCAGGAGGCCCTCTGCTCATTTAGGAACAGCAAGGTTTCCTTTTCCACAGCCCTCGATTTAACCTTGCTGTATTGCTGGATGGGGTCAGTGAAGAGACACATACCCATCTGACCTCCAGCTAAGTTTCAGGGAGTTCCATCTGACTTAGACAGAGTCCATTAACCTGGGCCACCCTCTGCTTCCATTATCTGGGCACCCTATTCACATGTTTCCTGTTCTTCACATTGCATTTACAAGGTGAGGGTGGCTTAGGATTGAAGAAGAAGGTTGATTTGGGGTGGGCTGTGACTCAGCGGTACAGTGCTTGCCGGGCACAGATGAAGCCCCAAGTTCTGTTCCAGGCACCATAGGTAAAGTAAAAGTGACAACCGGATGCCACCAAGTCCCTCTGTGCTAGCACTCTATGTCGTGACCGCCATTCAACCTTGCCCAATGCCCTCCGTTTTGCTGCAACTTCAGCACACAGTAGCATCCTGACAAACCTCTTCTCCCCACTCAGTCTTTCTGCCTATCCTGAACCCAACCACCCCAGCCCATTTTCAAATCTTTTCAGCTGTCCGTGAAAGATTCCAACTTTACAGTGGCTGTTACTGAGCTGGACAGGAAGGAAGCTTGCATCTCTGTCCCAGAATAGGACTATTTTGCCGGTGACCCTTTGCCCTCCCCTCAAGGCATCCCCATGGCGGACCACTGAAAATAGACTCTATCCTCCCTGGTTCTCTCTTCCCCGACCTCCCTTGGGAATGAAGACACAAGCTTCCAAGGAGCCAGCAACATCATCAGGGCTCGACTGTCTTTGAGAAATGACCAGATGTGGGGGAAAGGATAGCGTGCTGTTTCCTTTAGCGAATGGCCTGGGCATCTGTGCATTTCCTCTTCCCCTTAGGAGAAGCCGATGGGAGTGAAGGACAAGTCACTCTGGTTTCCACTGACACTCTCGTGGACCCTGACAGCCTCCTCTAAAACTTTCAAGCCAACCCCTCTGTTGTTGGTTGGTTGCTTTTTTACTTACTCTTTTGGCTCTTTGAGGGGCCCACCTCCCAGCCCCCCAATAATCACACAGAAATCTATTCTTTCTTGTGAATGCCTAGCCTTAGCTTAGCTTGTTTCTAGCTAGCCTTCCTTAACTTAAAGTAGTCTGTCTACATTTTCATCTTTATTCTATGCACCTTTCTTTACCTCTGACTGCATAGCTGGATATAGGACTGGGTGGCTGGCCCCCTTGTATCCTCTTCTCCCTTTTCCTTCTTTTTGTCCTCTCCCCTTCTTCTCTTTTTCTCCTTCTAATTATTTTCTCCACCTTCCAGCCCCACCTATCTTTTTTTCCTGCCTAGCTATTGGCTGTTCAGCTCTTTATTAGACCAATCAGGTGTCTTTAACACAAAAAGTAGCACAGCCTCACAGAGCTAAATAAATGCAACATAAAAGAAGGCTGTACATCTTTGCATCCTTAAACAGATGTTTCACAGCATCAACAAATGCAACACATCTTCAACTAATATTCCACAATAACTCTCACTAACAATTTTATCTCTATTATTTTTATAATACGTATTTGATTTACACATGCACTATTGAACTATTTGTCCAACCCTAAGAAAACAGCTTGCCTTCTGTATGTATGAACAAGGATACAGAAGAAGCTGTGATCCAATGGAGAATTTTGGAGAGGGGATAAATACAAGAAAATGAACTGGTAAGAAAGCAGTTTGGGTAACCAAACTGGTTACCCTTTCTTCTGTATCAGTGGCTCTCTGTGATGAACCAACAAGGTGACATTTCTTGGGGTCTTGCCTCATCAACCCAGCACTACCAGGAAGAGGCCCAGCAATCTCTTGACAAGCTTTCTAGAAGACTGAAGTACTTACTCAAGTTTGAAAACTACTGGTTCAGATAGATAAAGCTTAAGAGATGCCATATAACCAAAGGAGCGAGGGCTGATGGGAAATGGTTGTCTGAAGGATGAAAATGTGTCTGGTACCTTGCAGAGGTGAGAGGAAGGTATGCCTGCTAGATTTATGTCAACTTGACACAAGCTATGTCATCTGAGAGGAGGGAACCTCAGTTGAGAAAATGTCTCCATAAGATCTAGCTGTAGGCAAGTCTGTAGAGCATTTTCTTAATTGGTGATTAATTGGGGAGGGCTAACCCATTGTGGGTGGTGCCGTCCCTGGGCTGCTCATCCTGGGATTTATAAGAAAGCAGGTTGAGCAAGCCATGAGGAGCAAGCAGCACCCTCCATGGCCTCCGCATCAGCTCCTGCCTCCAGGGTCCTGCCCTGCTTGAGTTCCTGTCCTGACTTCCTTCAATGAAGAACTATGATGTGGAAGTATAAGCCAAATAGACCCTTTCCTCCTTTCCTCCCCAACTTGATTTTTTGTCATGGTGTTTTGTTGCAGCAACAGAAACCCTAACACAGCAGGGAAGGAAATAACCCAGCAAGGGACTCCAACAGGGCTGGAGATGTGGTTCTGTGGTAGTGTTTGCCTAGCATACACAAGGCCCTAGGTTCAATTGTTCAGAAACACACACATTCACCAGATAGTGGCAGAAAAGAATTAAAGACATAATTTTATCCATATCTTTGCACATATCCCACTAACTTAGAGAACTTCTAAAATATGGCTTAATAATATAAGCGTATTTTTCATTCAATAAAATGTATAATATGGACCCAATTATATAAATATATATGTGTATCAATCAACATATGGGAAGAAACAGAATATTGCACATTGAGGTGGTAGTTGGGCTTGGTGGTACACACTTGTAATCCCATTACCTGAAAGGTAAAGCGGGAGGTTGAGGAGCTCAGGGTCATTCTTTGAACTACAAAGGGTTCATAGCCCACCTGGGCCATGAGACCCTGGCTCAAAACAAAAGCCAAGACTTTTATAATGACCAGGGTCATCATGCTAACTCAGATAGGGGAAATTTCACAAAGCTCCACCCACTGCTACATGAAGAGCTAAAGACAACCAATGACTACTCAGAGAGGGAGAATCTCCAGGGAACAAGCCCACTGATAGATCATCCATTTCCAAGTGATCAGCCCTAAACCTAAGTACACAACAACATCAATGAGCTCAGTAGATTTTATATTTTTCTTATATAGCCCAGGCTGACCTTGATATGTATATATGCCACAATAATTATTATAAACAAAAAAGTCATAAAGTTGAGGGAGGCATGAGAAAAATTAGAGGAAGGGTGATTAAGTACAGTACTCACCGAAATTCTCAAAAATATAGCAATTATAGATTTAAAAAAGAAAATGGATAATGACACATTTTTGTTAAAGTAAAAAAAAAAATGTTTTTGTAGTTGAGTGATGGGTTATGGACGATTTTTGTGAGGAGTTGCAGAGAATTGAAGCCAGGGATTGTGGATTCTTGGGGTGAGGGGCAGTATATAGGTGTGCGTACGTGCCTAAATTTTACTTCATCTTTATGCTTTCCTGTCAACCACACCTCTGTGCTACTTTTTAAAAACATAATAAATGCAACAAGTAAATACGGTTAATAAGATGACGAACTTGTTAGGTCCAAATGTTAGCTCTCTGGGGCTCTACTTCTCCAAGCATTTGTGTCACACAGACAGTTAGCCCCACCTCTTGCTTGCCCTTGTACTCAAAAGAGCATGCAGAACATTGGGTTGGAAGCTCCAGCTGAAACTAGCACAGCAGGGAGAACTGCAGAAAAATGTGAGCCTCTGCCCACCCCAGAGCACGTGCCCAGGCTGGGGCGGCACCTCCCACCGCCATCTCGGATACAGGCTGTTCCCAAAGAACCGGAGGTCACTGGCCATCGTGCTAGAGTGATATGCTCGGGGACCTGGCAGCCTCTGGCTTTTACACTCTGATTTCCTAGCAGGGCTAGGCCTCAGGCAAACACAAAACAAAACAAAAACACCGACAGAGTCCCCAAAAGCCTAACAAGAAAGGACAATAGAGTGATGTAAGGGTCACTGAACAGCCAGTGACTCAGCTTTTCTGCTACATCAACACCAGCTGTAGCCTGGGTGCTGATGGTGGCCTGGACTGGCCATGGAAAAGCAAAACAGGACACACACACACACACACACACACACACACACACACACACACACACACACACAGCCTGAAGAGTGTCAAAGATACCGACAGTTGGACCAAATTGGACACTGGTCCAAATTTAGTTTTCATTAATATCTTCCATCAAGATCCTTCAGGAGGGGAACACTTGACAGGAGAGCCCAGTTCTCCAGGCTGGAACCATCATCAGCCTCCAGGCTGTATCTTATGTTAATTTTCCTGACTCTTCATAGTTCTTTTCAAAATACCACAGGGTGAAATTTGGTTAGTGTGGTAGATGTCAGTATAGGGTTCTCAAGACTTTGGGAGGAAATTCCCACCCTCTGTGAGTCATAGGAGGGCCTGGGAGATTTTTGTATAGGCTACAGAGGAGAGAGAAATTGTCACAAGTAGTAACTGTGCCTTTTTCAAAAAGGGCGTCCACAGGGCTGGACCCACCTTCCTAAGCGCCTCAAGGCAAGGAACCTACAGGTCTGGCTGGTCCTGGCAGGGCCATCAACTACCACCAAGCACCAAATCCACCCTTTGGTCCAGCACCACAAATGGCTGTGGATCAAATAAGTGTATCCTGTCACCCACCACTGCCTCGAGATAACTTGTACTGTAAAGATGCTTGCCTCATAACCTGAGCTTGACTCCCAGATCCCATGATAGAAGGTGAGAACCAACTTCCAAAACCTGTCCTCTGATCTCACACACAATGCAGCAGCAGCAGCAGCAGCAGCAGCAGCAGTAGTAGTAATTATTATTATTATTATTATTATTATTATTATTATTATTATTATTATTATTATAAATAATAGTTTAAGAACTGCAGGGCCCAGAGAGATGGTTCAGCAGTTAAGAGTACTTGCTTTTGTAGAGGACCTGGTTTCAGTTGTCAGCACTCACATGATGGATCACAACTATCTGTAACTCTAGTTCCAGGGATCTGACTCCCTCCCCTCTCCTCCCCAGATAGCAGGCATGTGTTTTATGATATGCAGCCCCAGGGGGATCTTGGCAGATCCCATGGCAGGGGACAAACATGCCATCAGGCAGAACTTACATGGGAAGGAAGTTTTGGGGGGGAAAGGGAGTGAGGGGAGAAAGAGAGGGGCAGAGAGAGAGAGACCAAGATCTGCCTCCTCAGAGAAGCAGCAGAAAGAGAGAAAATAGGAGGAACGTGTCTCTTAAAGGGCCATTTATACCTTCATATAGAGCTGGGGCACTGCCTGCCATGCAGGGCAGGGCCAGGTTTGTGTTTGCCTGGGTGGTAATATTCTGTGCAAATGGTACACACACATACATGCAGGCAAAACACCTGTGCACATAAAATAAGAATAAATCTTTAAAACCAAACCAAACAAACAAACAAACAAAAAACCCAAGGACTTCACAATTTTCTTGCTCACACTGAGATATCAGACCACTGTATGGACATTTAATTCATACATATGTACATACATGCTTTTTGGGTTTTTGTTTGTTTGTTTGTTTTTGCTTTTCGAGTCGAGGTTTCTCTGTGACTTTGGAAGCTGTCCTGGAACTAGCTCTTGTAGATCAGGCTGGCCTCAAACTCACAGAAATCTGGCTGCCTCTGCCTCCCAAGTGCTGGGATTAAAGGTGTGTGCTACCACTGCCCAGCATTCATGCATTTTTGTAATGGTTCTAAGGCTGGAGCCCAGAGACTTATGCTACTAGGCAAGACTTTAGTACTGACCTATGTCCCCCATCCTGTATGGATACTTTCAATCACAAAATATGCCCTCTTTTCAGAAACTAGTCAGTGGGGTCAAGCATCCCTAATTGATGCCATATTTACTCTTAGATTAGTCTCCCAGCACTTGTCCTGCCAGCGTAGAGAAAAAAAAAAAACAGAACTGGGAGCCACATGTTATCGCCCCAGCTTGCTTCCCAGACTCCTCTTGTAGAAAATGGACAACATCCCTCAACCTCTCTATGCCAGCAGGACTACTGCTCTCTGTTGAAGCCTGGAGCTTTCACAAAGGCAATCCCACTTCCTCTTCCTCTATCAACTCCCTTCCAAGGCTGTGAAGCCTTCTGGGAAGTTCCCCCCAAATGTGGGTACCAGATCACCAATACAAAGAAGCACACACTACACATTAGAGATCTCTTCCCATCCTCCCCAATCAAAGCTAGCATTTATCAGTGTTTTACCAAATGCTGTTGTGCCTGCAATAAATTTGTTAGCTATTTCCATATCTTGTTTCTTTGTTGGCCATAGCTAGAAAGTTAGGCTCCCTGGTAAAGCCACAATGAAAAGTGATGCCCTTTTTACTTGGGAAGGTCCCTGCAGTGGCTACCCTGGGTATGGTTGAAAGGAAGTTCAGCAGATTTCCCAGTGTCTTGAGGAAGCACCTATTTTCTAGGAAAGTGATTTCTCAGCAGATGCAGGGAATTAGGAGCCTGTGTTTTAGAGACTGACTTAGTACTCTGGAGGGATGTTCCACACTAGGGCCTGTAGAAGTCTTGGCTCCCAATCTTCTTTTCCAGTGTCTCAAAGCAGGGACCATGTCCTCTAGAACATCCAGATCTCTAGCCCCCCCAAAACAGTGGGATGTCTGTAACCCCATGGTCACCCACTGATCACCCACTGGCCTCTGTGATGGTGACATCCACTTCATAAGGAGAAGCAGAAAGGGTCTTAGTAGCCACCTATGATGTTGGACACCATCCTGAAAGCTTGAAGAGCCAAGGAGGTCCTTTGCTGTCTGTCCACAGTGGTCACGCAGGCAAGGTTTTTGCTCATTTGCCTTGGCAACTTTCCCACTGTCTTGGAATGTACCAGACTAGGAGGACAAGGCCAAGATTGAGGCCCCAGCTCAGAACACAGAGAGCCAATTCCTGGCTGTGATAATGACATGGTCCCTGTAAGACTGTGATCAAACTGAGACGTCCTCTGTCAATGGGCTGGTGAGAGGGTGGTTGACCTGCTGAGCTCCTCATTTGTCCTAGCACGGCTAGGCCCCTCAAGGCCCTGTGAGAGGCTGTCACCTTGCTTCCTAAGGCAGGAACATGTTTATAAATCAAACCCACTCTGTTCTCTCTATTTCACTGGGCGCCTTTTCTTCTCGGACTCATTTTCTTTTCTGAAAGTAGGTCTAATTGGATTTGTTTCTATTTCTACAGCCCCATTAGCTTTCTAATACCATTAGAGCCTTTCAATTATGTGAGAAATTAAACCAAACGTGCCATTCTTAAAAAACCTTTAAACATCCATGCAAATTCCCTTGACCTAGTTTTCTTGTGTCCTCTAGGGACATAGAATCCCTGAGGAGGACACCTTGTGACTCGCTGAAGCAAACAAGACAGGAATGTCAAAGGGCAGGTGGCTCGAAACCGAAGAGAGATCAGAGAAGAGACATTCCTTTCTTTCCCACGTCCCAGATGTGAAAAGTTACCAAGCACTAGTTCTGCTTTTTAAAAGAAGCATCAATGTGTGAAACTATTGATGCAAGGTGGAATATTAAACACTAGTGGGGAAAATTTATAGTATATGAATGTTGGATACAAAGGGGGCCCTTTTAAGAGGTGGCAACAAAGTATACATTTTTAGCAGGAGATGGTAGTACAGGACTGTAATTCCTCCTCTTGGGAGGCAAAGATCCAGAGTTTAAGGACAGACACCTAGACTGTAAGGTGATACTCTGTCTCAAAAAGCCAAAACCATGAATTAATTAATTATTCTAACATTCACATTGAGAAGAATAGCAAAGCCATGCTAAGATATCTCACAATAATGTCCCAAACCTGTCTAAGCACTCTTGAGTGTAAATGATCATTATACCAAATCTGGAGGTCACAGGGCACCCTAAAGTCAAAATTCAAGTTCTGGGGCTACATACAGATCCATCTCAGTAGCTGAGTGATTGATGAGGCCCTGAATTCCATTCCCAATACAATGGAGGATGGAGAGGAGGAGGGAAGGAGGGAGGGACAGAGGGAGAAGAGGAGGGGTCAGTAGTTAGACATATATACTGCTCTTGCAAAGACCCCACGTTAGGATGGCAGCATCCACATGAGCAAACTCCAGCTCCAGGAGATCCAATGACCTCAGTGGGTACCTACACTCACATATATAGACACACATGTGCATACACATAACTAACTGTTATATATCTTTTTAAAAATGAGAGGAGAGAGTCCTGTTTCTAACATTCACTCCACCTGACTTGTCAAGGTCTTACAACTGAGATTCAGGAAGAAAATCTACTTTGCTGGGCTGACAAGGACCAATTTAAAATTCTCTGAACCTATTTAAGATGAAGGAAAAGGCCTGGCCCTGAGTTGTTATGTCTATTACTATACCACCATCTAATGGCGAGGTACATTAAAACACAAATGTAAGCCACATGGGGGACTACTAGTATCCATAGCATTTGGGGGTTTGTTTGTTTGTTTGTTTTTGGTTTTTGTGGGGTTTTTTTATATCATGTGCTAATGCAGACAGTCCCTACCTTCAAGATTTCTCAGTTTTATAATTATGTGAAAGCTTTGCAATCAGCAGAAATCTCACTTCTGAATTGTGAATTTTGATCTGCCCCTCCCTCAGCCCCATCCTCGAATAGGGAATGCGAAGCACTGTCACAATGCTGGGCAGAAGCAGGAAGTCAAGGCTCCCTGGTCTGCCCCTGGATCCTGAGGACAAACACCTGCAGCTCTGGGCATGCTGCCTTGCTAAGTGAACTGCTTGGTAGATTAGTCACGGATGCACTTTCCAGTTACCAGGTTCTCAGCTTTCAATGAGTTTATCAGGATGTAATCCTATTAGAAGTCAAGAAGCATCTGTAAGACACATCATTATCCCCTTCTTATCAATTGTGTACATTAACTGCACAAAATAACAAGTTTTATATGACATTCTCATACATGCATATAATGTAAATTATGCATATTTACTATTTCTTATAAATCTCTTTTGTCCTGGAGTCCTTTCTTCTTTCCAAACAGTTTCCCTTCTACTTGAATACCTCTTTAGAAATCTATACTTTGCTTATGAAAGAAATTATGCTACATGGCTTGGTGGGAAATCTTGCAATACCATACTCTGCTACATAGTGAATTCCACCAGTTCAAGGCCAGCCTGGGAGCTTGTTCTTTATGGCTAAGTTTGTACATACACTATATTTGCTCTGTCCATTCACCATTGGTAGGACCTAAGATGATTGCGTAACTTGATTATTGTAAATAGCCCTGTGATAAACATATACATGCAAGTATCTCTATTGTATGCTACAGTTTGCCAGATTTCCCATGGATAGATTTTTAAAATGTAAGAGTTACAGATCTGAAGTCCTTGAAAGGAAGAAAATAAAAAAGTCTCCAAATTGATTATCTTGGGGTGGGGGATATGGAACATTAGTGAGGACAGAAAAAAAATCTCAACAAACAAACAAACAAACAAACAAACTCAGAACTCCCTAATCATACTTCGAAAAATAAAATCATCAATTTAAGACATTGTTTAAGCTAGGTGTAGTGGTGCACATCTTTAATCCCAGTACTCAGGGGTCAGAGGCAGGTGGATCTCTGTGAGTTCAAGGCTAGCCTGGTCTACAAACTGAGTTCCAAAATAGCCAGGGTTGTTACACAACCTTTTTGTGTCTCAAAAAAAAAAAATACATTGTTTAACCTTTCCAATAAATGAGAACCTAACAACAATAGAAAGGTTAATACAGTGTAGTGTGCACACAGTGTATTATCATAGAGAAGATAACAAAATTAGACCACAACTCTATGCAGAGACCATCCATAGCGCTAAAATTAAAGACCTAGGGCTAGAGAAATATATCAGAGCTTAAGATCACTTGCTGACTCTTCCAGAGGACCCGGTTCAATTCCTAGTACTCACTTAGAAGCTAACAACTGTCTTTAACTCCAATTCCAAAGGTTCCGATGCCCTCTTCTGGCCACTGACGGCACAAGGCATATATATGCAGGCAAAATACACATAAAATGCAATTTAAGTTTTTTAAATTAAAGTCATAACAAAATTGTTATATAAGGAGGAGGGTAGATTACCAACATTTTGCCTTCTGTTCTTCTTGGTAGAGAATGTAAACTATAATTTCTCTAGGAATTTCCTCCCATGGTCTGGAGAAATTTACTGACCAGTGAAAACAAAGCACATCTCTCCTTACCCCCAAGCTCTCTCTTGTCTCCAAACATACAGGACACACATTGAGGGTTTGTTTCCTAGCAATTCTTGTAACTCCAACTCTGAACCATGTCAGAAAACAGACATATGTTGAGCCTAGCTCCAGAGAGGGGTCCTTCGAGGCTAGGAGAATGGCAAAGAAGATGACAACCAGATGCTCAGCTAGCTTGCAGAGGAAGAATTGCCATGGGAACAGCAGCAAGATTAGAAAGCAAAATGGGGACTCCCTGAAGCATGGCTTCAAACAGCAGTTTTACTGTCAAATTCTGAGACATATTTGTACTCTTAAAAGTGACAAGCACTAGCTGAGTACATTAGCCCATGCCTGTGGCACCAGCTACAAGGAAAGCTAAGGTGGTAGGATGACTTGAGCCTGTGAGTTTGGGGATAGCTTGGGCAATACAGCATGGAGAAATAATCTAGGGTTGTACATTTCCAGTCAGGACAATGGGAAGGGGCTGTCATAAGATCAGAGGGTACACCTTCTGAGATGTGCCCCTTCCCAAGCTGTATCTCCCATTCTCTAAATGCTAGTGCACAGATGCCACGCTGTTAGAAGCGTGCACAGAACTGCACAAAACTACCCAAAACTACCCAACCTATCTTGTACCAGAAAATATTTATGACATTATTTATATTTTTATTGACTTTTATTTTCATTGCAATAGATAACCACCAATCACAGAATCATATAACAACCAATGTTTTTGATATATGCTTATTTCTTTTTATTTTATTTTTGAGGCAGGGTGTTGCTATGTAGCCCCAGCTGACCCAGAATTTAATATGTCGATCCAATTTGCCATGAATTTACAATGTTCCTCCTGCTTCTGTCTTGCAAGTACGAGCATTACAGATATATGCTACCATGGTTGACTTACCCAGTTGTTATATGTGTGATGTGCCTATGCACATATTCCTGTATGTGTGCAGCAGTTTATTGTCAAGGGGGTTCACTTACAGTTTCAGAGGTTCAGTCCGTTATCATTGTGGCAGGGAGCATGATGGCGTATAGGCAGACGTGGTGCTGGAGGGGTAGTTGAGAGTCCTACATTTAGAAGGCAACAGGAAGTTGACTGAGAAATTGGGAGTATCCTAAGCATAGGAAACCTCAAAGCCCACCCCCACAGTGACACACTTCCTCCAACAAGACCAGACCCACTCCAACAAAGCCACACCTCCTAATAGTGCCACTCCCTGTGAAATTATGGGGGCCAATTACATTCAAACTACCACATGTATGCAGGTGTGTACACACCCATGCATGAGCCAGAGGGCAATGTCAGGGCATCTCCCTCAGTTGCTCTCTACCTTATCTTTAAAAACTTTTTATTACATGTATTTATAGTGTGTGTGTGTGTGTGTGTGTGTGTGTGTGTGTGTGTGTGTGTGTGTGTGAGCACCTACATACCATTACATATATGTGGAAGTCAAAGAACTCCTTGTAGGAGTCAGTTTTCTTCTTTCACCATGTAGATTTTGAGGACTGAACTCAGATTATCAGGGTTGGTGGCATTTAACCCGGAGCCATCTTGCCAGCCCCACCTCATTTTTTGGATTCTCGATCTCTCACTAAATCTGAAGTTCACTGATGAAGCTAGACCATCTGACCATGCATCCCCAGCATCCTCTGTCTCTACCTCCAAGCTCTGGGACTATAGGTACATCCAGTTTTTTATGTGGGTGCTGGGGATCTCAACTCAGGACCACATGTTTGTACAACAAGCACTTTGCCAGGAGCTTTACCAACCCTGAGCCCAGCTGGTGGTGCTTAAAGTTGTTTCAAAATAGCAACATCTGCATCATCTAAGAACTTGGAAAAGGCGAATGTCCATGCTTCATCCCAATTTTCTGGAATCAGAAATTTTCCGGAATCAGAAACGCAGGTTTATGTTTGAAGTTCTCTATGTGATTCAGACACGCTTGTCAACTGGAGGGCTATTGAGGTAGTAAACAGGGGTGTGGCCTGATAATTAAGAAATAGCTAATGAGGGTGGGCCAGGTCTCGTTAAAACCAGAAGCTCAGGGATCAACACCTTCTCCTTGCTTCCGAAGCTCTTCCACGTGTCAAGCCACGTGCCACATCAGCCCAGACCAGTCTATCCACCTCCTAGGCTGGTTATTCTGCCTGAACACGGGAGCCAGGCCCCTGGAGCAAAGCTAGTTTGTACCTGTGGTGGAGCTATGTGGAGAGGTCCCTGGGGGCCCTGCACCCCCTTATTTTGTTTGCTAATCTCTGGGATCGGTGGTTCACTTCCTAGCCGAGCAAGAATGGTTGGCAGGCGTCCGTGGTTTGCTGGGAGAAACTGTGCCCTGGAACACTGAGGTCTGACCCAGCACAAAGGAAACAGTGTGGGTCTGCTAACAGCTTGGGAACTGAGATAGCACAGAGCCACCAGCGAGCCCCAGGAAGGAGGCAGAAAGCCATTCATTCACTGTTCTGATAAATATACAAGTTACAGAAAAAGTGTAAACAATACGGTAACTAAAGCCCATATTCCCACACCTAGAAGTAATAACCGCTAGCTCAATGTCAAATGAAACTGCAGTTTCTCAAAGCTGTGAAGAGATGGCACCCGGCAGTACTCTGGGGAGAGGGTGGGAGAATGATAAGAGAGCCTTCAGAACAGGGAGAAACAAAGTATTTCTGAAATCTTTTTTAAATGAAGAGAGTCCTCCTTCTTTTATCAGAATACATTCTGAACAGGAGGCTTCCCTGGTACTGCTAATCACAGATCAGAAACTTGCCCAGTTGGAGGCTAGGAAGTTGGAGTTTACATATAATGATGAGCAGAAAAGTAGCCAGAAAGAAAACCAGTTCCTTTGGGTTGGGAATAATAATAGCAAGCTTTAGTTTTGTTTTACAGATCTGGGGGTAGAGTCCAGGTCCTTCATAGGTTAGGAAAGGTCTCCACCACCGAGCTATGTTCCCAGCCTTTTCTGCAATATGCTTCTGGACCACCTTCATGCCCCATCTGAGAGAGAATGGGAAAGAAATCAGAACAAGCCAAAAGAAAGCGGGAGATAGCTCAGGAAGGTACAAGCTTTTTCCATGGCTTTTAAGGGGATGGAGCTCAAAGCAGACCACCTAAGAGGAGCCATTGCCAGTGCTAACAATGACTGCCTGGACTACTGCACCTTGCTACCCAGCAAAGCAGACAGGAAGCAAGAACCTGTGCTAAAGGTACCTTGTTATCACAGTAGGAAAAGGACAGTGAAAAGCTTGAAGGCTAGTCTCCACCTATTGTGGATTCAGCCAAGGAGCAGGTGAGATGGGCTATCCGTGCCCTCATCCAGCCAGTTTTACAACCACCAGGCAGCACTAAAGGCGATGGATGTCCAGAGCCTCTGAAAATATGTCACCCACATCAGCTGGGTAGTGGTGGCGCATGTCTTTAATCCTAGCATTCAGGAGGCAGACGCAGGAGGATCTCTGAATTTGGGGCTGGCCCAGTCTACTAAGCAAGTCCCAGGACAGCTAAGACGACAGAGAGAAATTCTCAAAAAACAAACAAAAAATGAAACCATAGTACAGGAACAAGTTTCTGATCCTTGATAAGCTCCATCTATGCGGGGGGGAGACAAAAACAAAAACAAAAAACGGTGTTCATCCCTCCCTCAACCCATCTCAGAGTCGTTTCTCCTGCAGCCAGGGGAACAGTGGCTGAGTGGAATTTATTTTGTTGAAGCAGAGAACCAGAGGCCTGGGCTGGGGATGTGGCTCAGCTGGTGGAGTGCTTGTCTAGCGTGCATGGAGCCCTGGGTTCAGTCCCAGCACTGAAAAAACTGCTGTGTTCCACACACAGGGCAGGGGGATGAAAAGTTCAAGGCAATCCTAATCCTCCGCTACGTACTGAGTTAGAGGAATCTTGGGCTACAGGAGAATCTGTGGTGGTGTGGGTATGTGGGAGAATCAGAGCAGAAGACACTATCACAAGCCAGGAAAGCTGCCCCAGCAATCTTCCCTTGGTGTGGGTATGTGGGAGAATCAGAGCAGAAGACAGAGACTATCACAAGCCAGGAAAGCTGCCCCAGCAATCTTCCCTTGTGCGTGTCTGTACTTGTGGGTAAATCTAATATCCTCCTTGGAGATCTCTCCAAGGGAAATGCTCAGGGCAGCTGGGTAAGCTCAATTCACTTCTCTCTCCCCACCCAAGTACATAACTGTGCTGTGACAGCTGTCAGGGACACTCTAAGGCATGCTACATGTCTCATGTATGTTACATGTTGGCACAGTCACCGCCTCGTGAGAAGGCTCAGTGCATGGATTCCAGGGGGGCTCTGATGCTCCCAGGGCCCTTGACCCTCCAACCGTGCAAGGTGAGCCTGTTTGCCAGGGCAGACCAACAGGGAAGTCTGCAGAAACATTCAGGCCCATCAGAAACCATTAACAAAAAATGGATTTTTCATCTGTTCTTTTGATGAGGAAAAAAATATTGAAGGGAAGAAAATGAAAGCACATCTCCCTGTCCACTGCCCCCTCCCACAAAAAATAAATAAATAACAAAAACAAAGCACGACATTAAAACTGCATTTCCAAGCTTTAAATACCACATTTTCTGTTGTGTTGGTGTTAGAGATGGGAGCGAGAATGGGGTTGGGGGTGTAGAATTGCAATTCCCCCATTTCCTTGCTCTCCACATCGTAGCAGCCACAAATCTACTTTTTTTTTCTGTGAGTTTGGTCACTGTAGATCTCTCAGTAGAGGTAAAAGAACATAATATTTGTCTTATGTTATGAGACATAATATTTGTCTCATAACATAAAAAACTGGCTTGTTTTACCTAATGCATCATCTTCTGGGTTCTTCCATGAGACAGCATGTACCAAATTTTCCTTCCTCCTCTCTCTCTCTCTCTGTCTCTGACTCTCTCTCTGTCTCTGTCTGTCTCTGTCTCTCTCTGTCTCTGTCTCTGTCTCTGTCTCTCTCTGTGTGTCTCTCTCTCTGTGTGTGTGTGTGTGTGTGTGTGTGTCGCTGGAAATTGATAATGGCCCTATGGACACTACATATATATTGAGTTCTCCATCCCCTAGACCTCAAGAAACTTTGAATTCAACTCACCCAAAACTAGTATTTCGTCTCAAATACAGCTCCCCTGATGTTCCCCATCCTGCTGCATAATGTAACTACTCCTCCAAGTGCTAAAGCCAGAAACCAGAATGAATTTTTGATCAATTCCAGAATGATCAATTATAGCAATTCCCGTTCTCTGCTACCTCCTGAATCTTTACATTTTCCTGCCCTTGGGTGTCAGTCTTGGTTTGGGACATCTGTGCTCCACACTCATCTCTGACTCCTGTCTAACTCTGATTTACCCTCCTCATGGAAGCCAGAGTTATGGGTTTTGTTTTTAAATATCTGTGTATTTAATAAGTGCAGATGTTCTGTGTGCAGTGCCACAGGAGGCCAGAAGAGGGCATCCCTGGATGCTGGCATTATAAACAGCTGTGATTGTCCATGTGGGTGCTGGGAAATGAACCCAGGTCCTCTGGAAGAGCAGCCAGTGCTCTTAACCACAGAGCTATCTCATCAGCCCCTTTTGATTCGTTTGCTTGCTTGCTTATTTGTTTTAGAAGGCAGGGTCTTGTTATGTGGTGATGGCTGGCCTCAATCCTGTGGCAATCTTCCTGCTTCAGCTTCCTGGGTGTTGGCTCTACAGATATGCACTACCACACTCAGCTCAGGGTTAGTCTCTATTTTTTAATTTCATATGTTTGTTGAGATAGCCTAGACTGTCCTCACATTCACTTAGAGCTGAAGATCACCTTTAATTCCCATTTTCCACTTCTTAAGTGCAGGGACCACAAGCATGGGATGCCCACTGTCTCAGGTAGGGCTTCTATGGCTGTGAAGAAACACCATGACCACAGCAACACTTACAAAGGAAAACATTTAAATGGGGTGACTCACTTACAGTTTTGAGGTTCAGTCCATCATCATCACGGTAGAACATGACATTTGCAGGCAGACATCCTGCTGGAGAAGTAGCTGAGAGCCCTACATCTTGCAGACAGTAGGAAATGGTCTGAGGTACTGGATGTGACTTGAACCCAAAAGAGACCTCAAAGCCTACCTCCACAGTGACACACCTCCTCCAACAAGGCCACACTTCCTCCAACAAAGCCACACCTCCTAATAGTACCACTCCCTTTTGGGATCATTTTATTTCAAGCCACCATACCCACCACAACACATACACACACACACATATCACCCCACCCTTGATCCAGTGTTACTCTTTAAAACCTAGATTTGATCCCATCCTCCCCTTTTCAACATCCTTTAGGCTCTCCCTAAGGTCTTCAGGATAAAAGCTCAAGACCATTAGAATGGAAGGTTATTTGTCGTAAGCTTGTATGAGCCAGTCTTAGCCTGCTCTTTTACCATATCTCACTGTCTTTTGAGTTCATGCCAAACAGGCCGCAGTGGCCCAAGTATGATACAGTTCTTCTTAGCAGTAATTCTTGATGCAAACGTTTTCTCCCTCTCTATTCCCTGTGTTGTCTAACCCTTTGTTTCTCCGTTTGGGTTGGGTTCTCCTATGTGCTTCCATAGAACCCTGTGGTTAATTGTAATATTCCTACAGGACCCTCTTACCTAGACTCAGGACTGTAACTTACGCATCTTGGCTTCTCTAGTGTCTAGCACAAAGCACAGCACATGTTGTTTGAACATCTAAGAGGTCAGGAAAGTCTTCCTGAGGACAGTGACAACCGTCCTGAGTCCTTAGATATGGCTAGGAATTAGCGGGATAAAAACAGTCAAGTAGCTTCTTAGTGACCAGGTGATTGCATTGGGCTGCTTGTATCACGGACAACCAATGTTTTGTCCTTTCCAGAATAGACACTTCCTCCGGCTGCTAAATCGCTTTGCCTCCTCATAGTGCACTTACAAAGCCCCCCATCCACTATCCTAACAGTTCTGCTCTGGCCGTGGGGCTTACTTCATGGCAAAACTGTGGCAGTGAGTCCACATTCCTGTAATTCATTAGCTGTCACTGTTTCCCAGCCTGAAGCAGCCAGCGTGACTTTTAAAGACTTGGTTATAATGCCAGCTAGGCTGGGAGAAGGTTCTTCGGAAGGCTATTTATGTGATCTAGATCCGCCAACACGTAGTGCTTTCTCCAACAGGGATGGTTTAATGGTTCAAAGTCACTGTCAATGTTGGAAACCAGCAATCTGCTGACCCCGCCCCCTGATGATGGGCAGGACTCGCATGGCCATGTCATCGCTATAGCCTCATTATGGGGCTGTGTAGGGGACTCAGTTTCCCTTTTAAAGCAAGTGTGCCTCCCTTTTCCTCTCTCTCTTTTGCTCTCTCTCTCTCTCTCCTGCTTTCAGTTGGCAACCAGCTACCCCCTCTTTCTCTTCTCTCCACCAATAAACTCCACATGGGCGAGCTAAGTCTTGTGTTTGTGTTTCATAGTCCACCTAGTGATTAGGGAGCAAAATTTGTGCAAGGTCATGCGTTGCTGGCCTAGATGTCTCTTTGTTTCCAGAGAATGTTTCAACCAGGGACTCAGTGATCCCATTTAGTCAGAAGTTCAGATACAATGTGGCCACTTTGGCTTCCCCAAATCTTTGTGTCAATGTGCTAAGGAGCGAATTTAAGATTACATTTAGGGTGTTTGTTCTCCATCACCAATACAAAATTGGACTAGGAAATAGTAGAGCTAGAAAGACTATTTGGGGGGGGGTAGATTCATGATTCCCAAGGGTGTCTCTTAGTATTTCCATGGCCCTGTGATTAAGGTCAATGGAGAGCTACAAAGACCCAAAGACTACTAATTACTCAGATTCTTCAGGGATGAAGGCTCTTGTAGCATGAATAATAAAAACCCAGAGGCACATATTGGAGTTCAAGCTGAAGACCAGAAAAGCAAAGCAACCAGCCACTAGAGAGTTTTTACCTCTACCAAGGCTGGGGGATCCTGTCCTTAGGTTGACTGGAGACTGAATGCCCTGAGACCCTGAGCTCTTGTCCTTATATTCCTCTCTAGTGCTGCCATTACAGGCAAGCACCACCACTACCACCCAGCTTCTTTGGCTCCTGGGATTAAAGATGTGTGCTACCACTGCCTGGTCTCTATGGCTATGGATAGATCTGCAGATAGGTCTTCTGATCTTCAGGCAAGCTGTATTAGATCATAAACAAAATATCACAACAGGCTCCTGCCACTCAACCTGCATGTCATCAAAATCAATTTTGGTGTTCTTCTGAAGGCAAAGGAGATACAAATGATCAGTGGAAGGTAGTTATAAACACCAGCCATGGGAGCTGGAGAGACAGCCCAGCTGTGAGAGCATTTGCTGCTATAGCTGAGGACCTGGGTTTGATCCCCATGCAACTTACAACCATCTACATCCAGGAATTCCAGCATCCTCTTCTGGCTCTCTGGGAACCAGGAATGCATGAAATACACACACTTATTTTCAGGCAAAACACTCATATACAGACAGTAAAAATAAATCTAAAAGAAACCCACCAGTCATGACCACATGACTAGTTACAAAAATGAGAACTATAATTCTCATATATTTCTCCCTCTTTTTGTTATGAATATGTTTGTGTGAATGGACATTTATGTTATATCTATATCAAATACCTTTGCTTTTCTTTCTTCTTCTATTCTCCTGCCATATAAGATCAAATTGACTCTTATGTCATTATTCAAATACTGTTAATATTTCACTGTAGTACTTAGAAACAGTAAACATCAGTCAAGGACCTCACCCTCTCTCCCAGGAAGGATGAGTGCATTTTCTCTTCAAGCGTATGAAATATAAACATGTTGTATTGGGTGGAGCTATGCCTTTTTAATGTCTTTATTTGGAGATAAAGCATGGCTAAAGACATGAAACTGAATATGAGTGGCAAGTTAACAGAGGGGGTGTCTTAGTTATGATATAGTTTCTGTGTCACTTTGAGAGGACAAAGGGTGTCCAGGTGGCTGATAAGACATTGCTTTGGGGTATGTCTACAAGAGATTAGCAGATCAGTATACTGTTTAAAAAGACCCACCCTTACCAGTGCAGGAGGAAGCGTCCCTTGGAGTAAGTCCTGAGTCAAACAAAAGGGAAGAGGGAGGATGTCTTTGCTCCTGTTCTTGTTGCTGTGATAAAAATACCCAGACAAAAATAAGCTCAAGGGAGAAATGGTTTATTTTAGCTCACAATTCAAGGCAGCCAGTGACATCACATCTACAATCAGGAAGCAGAGTGGGATGAAGGCATGCAGTTGCTTGCTCAGCTCTTTCTTCAGGAGCACAGTCCAGCATGGAATGACTGTTCCACAGTGACAGTTAACACAATCAAGTTAACACAATCAGTTAACACAATCAAGCCATTTTCCACATGGGTGAGTGTACACACATTCACACACATAAACCACCCAACATGGGTGAGTGCACACACACACACACACACACACACACACACACACACAAACCACACAACTTCCAGATCTACTAAGCCACCAGACAATTCTAGATTTTTTCAGGTTGACAAGTTAGACTTGCCAGCACAAAGTACACATTTGCTCATGGACATTTGGAATGTTCATGTTCGCTCACCCTGAAATGTCAGTACTCCTAGTTCTCAGGCACTTGGACTCAGACTGAATTATGCCACTAACCTACAACGACAAACTGCGGGCTTCTTCTAACTTGTATATACACTCTTCTGGCTCTGCTGCTCTGGCTCTGCAATAGGTCAAGAACCAGCTCAGCTGATGGAAACAATTAGCAAAGATGTGGTTATGAGCTATAGATACAGACAGACAGACAACAGTATGACTAAGAACTGCAAGTTATTCAAGGTGGCTTGAGCCCAAGGCAAGGAGAAATGGTCATAGACAAAGCCATATCATGTTTGCTGGTGTCAGAAAATCCAGGCTACAAAAACATGGAAATATAATACAAAGCCTGCTAAGGATGACCTGTAAGCATCAGGGTTCAAGATTCAGCAGTCTTTGATAGTATAAAGCATGGCATCCTCTCAGAGTATTTGGATTAAGCAATGGATGGAGTTAATCCACAGTTGAAGTCCTAAATGCTCCTCAGAGGTCTATGTGTGAGAAACTTGGTCACCAGCCTGTGATATGGCCAGGGGTTGGTGGTGCTTGATGAAAGGAAGTTAGGTCCCGAGGGTATGCTCTTGAAGTAGATTGTGGGACCTCGATTCCTTCCTTTCTCTCATTGTTTCCTAGCTACAGCGATGGAAATAAACCTCCTCTGCCATACACTACTACCCTTACACCCTGTGCCACCAGAGGCTCAAAGCAAAGGACTGACAACCATGGACTGAAACCTCTGAATGATGAGTCCAAATAACTCCTTCCTCTGTTAGGTGGATTCTCTCGGGCATCTTGCTATAGCAATGCGGAGCAGACTCACAAAGCTATGCACTGCGGATCTCCCTCACACATGTGCTGAATTGGACAGGCTAATATACTAACACTGACAGTGATGTAACTCTGTTGGTCGAGCCCTTCCCTAAATCCCCGGGCTCAGTTCCTAGCACTGAATAGCCCAGGCAAATTGGTGCACACCTACAATCCCAGCACCCAGGAGGTAGAGGCAAGATGATCATAAGTTTCTAGTGAATTTGAGGTCAGCCTGGGCTACATAAGACCTGATAACCAAAAAAAGGAGGAAGAGGAAGAAGAAAAGACCTGCCAGACAGAGAAGACATATCCTGGAGGGGTTGTCAAATGGCAGGTTCAGATCCACACGCTAGTCTACAGAAACCAGTCCCAGACTAAGGGGAGGCCCTGGATTCCGATGTTTGTTCCTCAGGCAATAGCCCCTAACCTGACCTCAAGGCTTTTGCTCATTTCACCTGCTACCCAGCCCTGTCTTTCTCTGCGCCTTACTTTACTTGAGGTCTCCGGCCAGATTCTAACAGGGTTCCCAGGTCAACAGCCCCGCCCCCCCCCCCCCCCCCCGTCATCACCTGGGCTCAGCCTGTCTCATTCTTTGACCCTTAGGTCTGAGTTAAAGAAGGAAGAATGTCCCCCTGGGTCCGTGGTTTGGCTACTAAAGGTCAGCAACGGCCACACAGGAAGCCTGTGCAAACAGGCCACAGCCAAAAATAAAGAGGGAGGCACCGCCGCAAAAATCACTGAGTCAGTCTGGCCTCTGCCCCGGGAAACATTCCCTTGTTAAGTCACACCCTCCGCCCTCCCTCTGAGGCCACTCAGAAAGAAGGTGTTTTAAAAAGTTGGAATATGGGGAAATTTCCCAATGAAGTTGAGAGCTGGAGGTGGAAAGCCAGGCTAGGCGACAGTGAAAGTGATTGACTAGTTTCCGTTTGCTGCCACCTCCCGGGAGAGGTGCGAACTGCAGGCCTGCCGTAGGGGGTGAGGGAGGGGACGACAGACAGATAAGGTCACCCCAAAGGAGCACCCAAGGTAAAATGCACCTTTGTGAAGCCACTGTTGGAGGGAGAGTGACAGTCACAGGCCATTTTGATACAAAGGGAAGAAGGTTCTGGTTGGGAGCCCTCTGCCTCCAATGGGCTATCAATAAGACCTCCAACCGGTCCCCTGCCTTCCTCATTTTCCCAGTTTCCACTTCTCTCTGGCCTGATGGTCTCCCTCCCTCCTCCTTCCTACAGTGCTCCTTCCTCCCCCTCAATCCACCCTGCACACAACAGCCAGTCTAAAACCACTTAGTCGTTCATGGATGCCCTTGGGAGGCAGACTCCACAACCCTATCGTTCTCCCACCTCCTCAGACCCTCCCTCACACAGGCAGGCACTGGAGCTTTCTAGGACACCACAAACTCTTCCCTGCCTTCCACCTTCGGGAAGTCCCTCTTTCCAGTTCCGATCACCCTTTAGATAGCTTCTCAGCCCCTCTGCCTCTGCCCCTCTGCCCCTCTGCCCCTCTGCCCCTCTGCCCCTCTGCCCCTCTGCCCCTCTGCCCCTCTGCCCCTCTGCCCCTCTGCCCCTCTGCCCCTCTGCCCCTCTGCCTCTGCCTCTGCCTCCCAAGGGCTGGGATTACTTTCACTGTCACTACTCCAGGCTATTTGAACTTTTCTTTTTTCCTATGCAAAAATGGAAGGGAGAAGTCTGCCTTGTTCCGTGCGTTGGAAACTTTCCTCATTGCTGTGACAAAAACAACTGAAGGACCTGGAGGATTTATTTTGGCGCAGTTGGAGGGCACAGGAGTGCGAGAGGCCACTGTCACATTGAGTCTTCAGTGATGGAAGCGGAGAGACGTGAATGCCTCACTCTGCTTGTTTTTCTCTTTTTGTTCAGTCCGGGACCCAGCCTGTGGAATGGTGCCACCCACCACCTCGGTTAACCCACTCTACAAATGCCTTATACACATGCAGAGGATTCTAGGTCCTGCCAAGCTGACAATCAGTATTAACCATGGCAGAAGTGCATTGGTGGATAAAGGGGAAATGAAGTGTAGAATTTTTGCAGGGTATTTGACCACACTGTGACCCCCGAGACTGTGTTATTTACTGGAAGACCCTGTTTCTGGTTGTGGTGTGGCTCAGCCCTAGCACACACCTTTAATCCAAGAGCTTTCTGTTGAATATTGTAAACAGGATTCAGTAAAGTCAACCATAGGTCAAGGGCAGAACTGGCAACCAGGTGGCAGGAAATCAACATAGAATTATTTTAAAAATATAGAAAGTCAGAGGACGGATAGAGAGATACACAGGAAGTGGAAGGGAGGGACAGTGAGTTTGAGGAGGTGGGGTGGAGAGTGTGGAGAGAGGAAGGCTTCTGGTTCTGGGGCATTGGCAGAGGAAGAAGGTCAGCTGACTGTTCTCCCTGCCTCTCTGAGTTAGCGGGCTTTCACCCCAACATCTGACTCCCATGACTTTATTGGTAAAGCTGAATGATTGAGATTTTCAACATAGGATAAATGGAGCAGAACTGAGAAATGATGTAATGAGAGACCATGGAAGGAAGGAAGGCCACTGGATTGATGACTTCTAAAATCCTGATAGGGCCAAAGATGTAGCTCAGTGGTAAGGTACTTTGCTTGCATGTGTGAGGTCCTGGGTTCAATCCCTGGTACCACAGGAGAAAGATAATAATAAAAGAAAATATTGAAGCCCTCTGTTCTAACTTAGTTCATGTTGCTATGATAAAACATCTGGCCAAAAGCAGCTAAGGGGAAGAAAGGGTTTATTTGACTTATGACTCCACATCACAGTCCCCCACTGAGGGAAGTCAGGGCAGGAATTTAGGAACCTGGAGGCAGGGACTAGAGAAAGCCTGCTTGATGGCTCACCCTTTGGCTTCTACTCAGCTAGCTTTCTTGTATAGCCCAGCCCCACTTTCTTAGGGATGGTGCCACCCATAGTGGGCTGGACTCTTCCATGTCAATCATCAATCCTTCATAGACATGGTCAAAGGCCAATCTGACTGGGCTATCCCTCAATAGAGGCTCAGGTGACTCTAGACTGTGTCAAGCAGGTAGCTAAAACTAATGAGGGCATGTCCCCAGATTTTGGAATATGTGTTGCCATTTGTACAGCAGCAGGGAGTCAGACCTGAGTGCAGTATTATGAGGCCCAGGCAGGTGGGATTCCTCCAGTTAGCGACTCTTCTTTTGAGTTTTTCCCTAAGTAGTCGTGACTCCTCTTAGACACCAGAGGGCACTCTTGAGGCTTTTCTGGGCTGCTTGTCATGGACACAGGCACAGAATGTGATTGTAGCTGGAGTCCAAACCCTGACAACTATGCCGCAGGCTGGGTCAGGGGCTCTGGGAAGGTGCCCTTTCTGCAGGGCCAAGCAGGTGGCTCTACAGACATCTACAGTGGCCATTTGTTTTGATTGACTGCTGTGTTTTAATCCCCTTCCTTGGACAAAACGGAACCTTACTTTTTGGCTTTACAATTAATCTTTTTCCTTCTATTGTGGTGGGACAGTAAATTAAGAAACATTATACTGTAGCCAAGAGGTGGCAGACAGTCTAGCAAGGATACTCAGAGAAGCTCTGAGAGTGAATGTGTGTGTGCTATGTGCAAGTTCATCTGTTTGCACGTTCCTCTGTGTGCATGTTCATCATCTGTGTGCATGTTCCTCTGTGTGCATGTATGTTCAGATGTCTGCAGATGTATGCAGATTCTTCCTCAATAGTCCCCACCTTACATTTTCAGCTAGACTGGCTGCTCAGCGGGCGGCAAGGATCCTCATGTCCCTACTTACTCTCTGTTGGGCTTAGAGGTGGTAACGCTCAGCTTTTTATGAGTGCAGGGGATCCACACTCAGGCATACATGCTTGCATGTCATGACAAGCACTTTACCAACTGCTCTATCTCCTTCATTGTTTGTCTTCTATAGTACTGGGGATCAAAACTAGAACTTCACGCATCCTGAGATAGCATTCTACTATGTGAGCCACCAGCCCCCAAGACTGAATCACAGACAGAGCTATGCATCATCAGAAATGAGGGCTTGGAGCACCCCCATCCCCTCTTTAACTCCCAGATGAATAGCTGACCAGTTTCTGATGGCGCCTGCCCCATTTCAAGCCTGGCTTTCCAGCCTCCTGCTGGCTTTGAGCTACCTGATTGCTGTTCAGAAAACCCTCCTTTTGTTCGATTGGCTAAAGCTGGTTGTGTTTTATGCCCTCATGGAATCAAAAAAAAAAAAAGTATCTGGTTCATAACTTCTACTTAGTTAAATACAGATGGAGGTCACAGCTCAAAGCCTTGAATAGGAGCTACCAAGACAGGATATAGCTGGAGGCATCTGAAGTCCAGTCCATTGCAGCTTTGGGAAACTAAGCAAGGGGGTGTGTGATGTACATACATGCCCTTGGAGGCCAGAGGAGTGCGTCAGATCCCCTGAACCTGGAGCTACAGGCAATCATGAGACACCCAAAGTTGGTGCTAAGAACTGAACCCTGGGCCCTCTGGAAGGGCAATGAGCCCTTGACCACTGGCCCCTAACTGTGCTGTCTTTCTGAAACCCTCCTCACCACAGGAGGAAGCCAGGGTCTATAAGCAAGGAAGGTCAGAAACAGAGCTCAGAAAAATCACTATTCCTGGGATATTGGGAGATATGGCATTGCAAAGATCCTTAGCCTTCCTCAGGGGCAGATGACTGAGATGGTGCCACAATTCAGGATGTCATCAGGCACATGACTGAGGAAAAAAAAATGTTCCTTTTCATCCCTTTATACCTACCAGAGTCAGAAGGAGTTGCCCCTCCCCCTGTTAAGTCTTCTGTTTTCATTTTTTCCTTTACATTTTATATATGTGTTTGCAGGTGCCCATGGAGGCTTGAAGAGTACTGGGTTCCCTGAATCTGGATTGAGAATGACCATGAGTTACCCAGTGTGGGTGCTGGGAACTGAACTCCAGTCCTCTGCAAGAGCAGCAAGTGGTCTTAGCTGCTGAGCCTTCTCTCCAGCTAGACTAGGTCAAGGTTAGCAGGGCCATGGCAGAGGCAGTGCGTTCCTGGCGAAGATGGAAACTGGAATCTCAGAGTAGTCCCCTTGACACAGAGTTAGGCCAGGGAACAATGCCGCCAAGCTCTTGCCACACTCCTCCTAGAAGCTAGCTGAGAAAAGGGGCCCCTTCTTCAGAGGGCTCTGTTGGTCACATCAGCGTCCACCAGGGTGTCCTGGGTCAGGATGAAAACCTGCCCTAACAAGCGAGAGCTTGCTCATTAACCTCCCAAGCTTTGAAACCACAATGTTTTGCTGTAAAAGGGATCCCTCCCTGCAGCCACAGACTGGTAACAGGATCAGGAACTTTATGGCTGGCACCAGGCCCAGGCTATCCTGGAAAGACATTGAGTAATACACAGACTTGCTAGAAAGACGGAAGTATGGGAAGAGGCAAAAACAGAAACAAAGGTACAGACTACTGTGTGGCAAGAACACTGCTCATCAGGACAGCAGGCAACAAGGCCACCATTGCTAGTACTCGCTACACTGGAGGTAGTGTATTACCACCAAATCAGACCCTCTTCCTCTCCTCCTTCTCACTACTAATTGACTCTGTTTCTAGCGGTACCTCTAACTGGCTGAGTCTAAAAAGTCGTTGTACCACCAGGATGGCTTCCAGCTAACTCATTCTGCAGCCCAGGCTATCCCCAAATGAGCAACACTTGCAATCCTCTTCTTGACTAGCAGGGATACAAACATGTGCTCCATACCAACTCCCCTCTACCAAATTTAAGCTCATTCTTGTTTGTTTGATTGTTTTGTTTTGTTTTTCGAGACAGGGTTTCTCCGTATTGTTTTGGAGCCTGTCCTGGAACTAGCTCTAGACCAGGTTGGACTCAAATCACAGAAATCTGCCTGCCTCTGCCTCTGGAGTGCTGGGCTGGGATTAAAGGTGTGCACCACCAACGCCCAGCTTAAACTCTTTCTTTAATTGGATTTTTATCTTGTTTTGTATTGTTTTATTTGTTTTTCTAGTCAGGATTTCTCTGTGTAGCCCTGGATGCCCTGGAACTAGCTCTGTAGACCAGGCTGGCCTTGAACTCAAAGATCAACCTGCCCCTGTCTCCCAAGTGCTGAAATTAAAGATGTGCATCACCACTGCCCAGCTTCTATGTACTAAATACACACACACACACACACACACACACACACACACACACACACACACACACAGGTAGCTGGGACTTATGGGTGGTGTCACATCTCACCTTTTGTGATAACTCTGAGAAGCAAACCCAGGCCTTTGGTCATCGGCCTCATTAACTGCACGCCACCATGCATGATTTGAAAGAAAAGCTCTTAGCTGCCAACTCATAGCACCTTGTTAAATCCCTTCCCCAGCAGTGCAAATGTCTAGCTAACACATCACAGCTGCTCATCTTTACCTGCCCTCCTCAGGACCACCTTCCTTGGTGGATGTAAATGGCCCTGCTGGGAAGTTATGAATCCTTTCTATCCAGGAGAAGTGTCAGGGAAGGTAGGCCCAGCCACGAACTGAGAAATACAGGGATATATATTTTGTCTTTGCCTCGGGGTTGGCTGTGTTCCTGCCCTCCCCTGTAAGCCTCTAGAAGAGGTCACATTCTTGCTTGATTCCCAGTCCCAACCTACTTGCAGCTTTGCCTAAGATAGCCCTTCAGTGAACCCCCAAGCAACCACTACTCTGGCACAGGCCCCATCTCCAGAAAACAGAGACTTAATCACCTTCGCTGACATGATTGCCAGTCTTCTTCACACACACCCTGCTTCCCTTCTAGTCACAGCTTTGCAGTCTAACATGTCTCTGCTTTCCCAGGAGACAGAAGGATGCTGGAGCCTTCCTGACCAGTGACAGGGAGATGAGCATTTATCCATAGTCACACCAATGAAAGCAGGACTGAGTGTGACCAATGCCCTGTGAAGGAAAGGTAATTTACACTGCTGTGTAAGGGGAACTGCCCTAATTGGGAGGTCAGAGACAGTGTCTCTGAGGAAGCGAGGTTGAGCAGTCATGATAACTAATCTTGGTTGTCAACTTGTGTGGTATTCTGATTGCATTCTGACAATGAATTTTGTTTTGAATCAGAAGGCGAAGCTAGCCAGTAGCTGACCAAAATTAACCATAAAGGTTTTGGAGGACTGAGGACAGATAGAGAGACAGGAAGAAGTAAGGCAGGGGTTAAAGAGGATCTTATCTCTTTTGGATGGATGAACAGAAGAGCTCTATCACTTCTCTGATAATGGGTTTTTATCCCATTATGTGACTGTTGATTTTTATATTGATAAAAAATAACTAGATAAGTACTACATCAACTTAATAATTTCTCTATTCTAATTCAGCCAGAACTTGATTCCAGGAATAGTGCCATCCAAAGAGGGCTGGGTTTCTCACATTAATTAACATAATAAAGACAAGTCCCTACGGGCGTTCCTGCAGGCAAGACTAATCTAGACAACCCTCACCGAACCCATCCTCTCAGCAAATTTCAATTGTGTCAAGTTGACAAAAGATCCCATCATAGGTGTCTTATTTGTGGCCTTGGCTATTCAGGAGGATAAGGAAGGGGGATCTTTGACCCAAGAAGTCTAAGACCAGCCCAGGAAACATAGCAAACCTGCCTCAAAATCAAGTGAATGAATGAATGCACAAATAAACACCTTTAAATTGAAGTCTATCATTTATGACCCTGGTGTTAGAATACCTGTCTGGAGGAGCAACCAGTGTGACTTCACAGACTCATCACATTTGTCTCTCACTTTTTAAATTTCTTGTGTGTGTGTGTGTGTGTGTGTGTGTGTGTGTGTGTGTGTATGTGTATACATGAAGGTGCACATTTTTGTATGTGCAGTGAACATGCCTCAGGTGTGTATCTTCAAGAGTCATCTGCCTTGTTCTTTGAGAAGGGGTTCTCACTGGCACTAGGCAAACCCCCAGAGAGCCTTCTGCTTCTGCCTCCCTGGCACTGGGACTGAGCACACAGCACCACGCCAGGCTTTCAACACAGGTGCTAGAGATCAAACTCCAGTCTTCATACTAAGATCTCTCCCTAGTCTCCTAGTGAGCATAAGTATGTGTGGATCTGAAGTGGGGGATGTTGAGACAGAGTTTTGCTGTGTAGCCCTGGCTGTCCTGGAACTTGATTTGTAGCCCAGGCTAGCCTCAAACTAACAGAGATCCACCTTTCTTTGCCTCCCACCTTTAATTCTGCTGGGATTAAAATTGTGAGCCAGCTGAGTATGTGTGTTTGAGCAAATGGAATATATGTGTAGTCAAATGACAACTTGTGGGAGTCTATTTCTTCCTACCACAGTGTGTGAGTCCCAGGGATAGAACTCAAATCCTCAGACTTGGCAGCAAGGACCTTTGAACCTTTACTTACTGAGTCATCTTGCTGGTCACAGATTTACTTATTGAAATAGGTTCTCTTATGGCCTAGGCTGATCTCAAACTCATGAAGTATCTGAGCATAACTTTACATTTCTGATTCCCCTGCCTCCACCTCTCAAGTACTGGAACTACAGGCCTGTGCCATCATGACCAGCTTCATGTGTTGCTGGAGATGGAAGCCACAGTTTTGTGCATGCTAGGCAAGTACTCTACCAACTAAGCCACAACCCAGTCCACACTTGTGGTAGTTTGAATGAAATTGGCCCCCATAATCTTATAGGGAGTGGTACTACTAGGAGGTGTGGCTTTGTTGGAGTAGGTGTGGCCTTGTTGGAGGAAGTATGTCACTGTGGGGGCGGGCTTTGAGGTTTCCTATGCTCAGGATACTGCCTGGTGTCTTAGTCCACTTCCTGTTGCTTACCTATCAAACTGTGAGGACTCCCAGGTCCATGTCTGTGGCATGCCACCATGCTCCCTGCCTTGATAATGGACTGAACCCCTGAAACTGTAAGTGAGTCAGCCCAATCAAATGTTTTCCTTTAAGTTGCCATGGCCATGGTCTCTTCACAGCAATAGAAACCCTAACTAAGACCACACCACTAACATTTGTTTGATTATTGAATTGCTACAGGCAGAAATTAATCTTATTAACAGATGCCCGGAGTGTTCCTCTTTGGGTCAGTTCTCTTCATGGTTTCCCAGAATTCCAAGATATTTTACTGTATCAGTTGACAGGCCTTAGAGTCTCTCCCCTCATCCTATTCCATTCTCTTAAGAGAACCCAGAGGGGTCTGGTCAGATTACACCTCAGCTTAAAACCTTCTATGGCCGTGGTTCTCAGCCTTCCTAATGCTGCGACCCTTTAACACAGTTCCTCATACTGTGGTGACCCCAACCATAAAATTATTTTTGTTGCTACTTCATAACTGTAATTTTGCTACTACCCTCAACATTTAGTTAACTTTCAGTCTCCAGAATGGACTTTATTAATTATCCCATCCAAAATTTTGTTTGCCACTGACTACATACCACCCCCTCAATTATCTTCCTTATCCCCATCACTGAGACTCATCCACCTACTGCATGGTAATCAAAAGAAAAAAAAAGAATGAAAGGTATTTATTAAGAACCAAGCATATGCCAGAACATATGCTAAGTGCAAATGTCCTTGAGACATGAAAGCTACATTTTAAGAGGAGGAAACAGATGGTTTAAAAAGAAAGCAAATAAATAAGTAAAGAAAGAAACAAGTAACAAGGCCAAGCATGCTATGCTGGAGGCGGAGGCAGGCAGATCTTTGTGAGTTCAAGACTAGCCCAGATCTACATAGTGAGTTCCAGGACATCCAGGGCTTAGTGGAGAGATCCTGTCTCAAAATAAATAAATAGATAAATACCAACAATAATTATTTATCATGTTAAGCCATATAAAGTAAGTAATAAGTAGACAGTTGGGGGCTATAGAGTGCTTTAGAAAGAACTACGGAGCCTGGCAGTGGTGGCGCACACCTTTTATCCCAGCCCTTGTCTACAGATAAAGTTTCAGGACAGCCAGGACTGCTACGAAGAGAAACCCTGACTCAAAAAAGATAAAAAGAAAAAGACCGGAGTAGGGGCTGTGGCAGTGCGTGGGGATGCGGCTGCGCTGGCTGCGGGCTGGCTGGAAACTACTAAAGTTCCTGTGGGATCACATAGGATTTTGTAAGAACATAATGGATGGAGAAGAGAAAACCTATGGTGGCTGTGAAGGCCCTGATGCCATGTATGTCAAGTTACTATCTTCTGATGGCCATGAGTTTATTGTAAAAAGAGAACATGCTTTAACATCAGGAACAATGAAAGCCATGTTGAGTGGACCAGGGCAGTTTGCTGAGAATGAAACCAATGAGATCGATTTTAGAGAGATCCCTTCGCACGTGCTCTCGAAAGTGTGCATGTATTTTATTTACCTACAAGGTCTGGTCTGCTACACTAACAGCTTCACGGAGATTCCTGAATTCCCAATTGTACCAGAGATTGCACTGGAATTGCTGATGGCTGCCAACTTCCTAGATTGTTAAATAAAATAAATTATAATAAACTGTTAATTTTTCAGTATTTAATACCTGTAGTTCAGCTAGTAATTTTTTCACATAGCATGTTGCCTGTATGAAATTGAACTCTAAAGTTAATTGCTGAGCAGATTCCTTCTGTCATTTGCATAGCAGAGTTGAAATTTGTTTGCTACATCAACAAATTAAGGGCGCTCACAAGCCAAGAAATAAACAAATAATGCCAGTTCATAGGTGGTTTGTTGTCTCCTTTGGATGTGACCTTTAAAATTATATGTAATATAGCTGGGTAGTTGTGGTGGCACACGCCTTTAATCCTAGCACTGAGTTTGAGGCCAGCCTAGTCTATAGAGCAAGTTCCAGGATGCTACAGAGAAACCCTGTCTAGAAATAAAATTATAGCAAATCCTGGGATGTAAGCTTAAGTGAACATATTCTACAGATGAATACAGGGCTAAGTATTTTTATGTTTTCAATGTTTTTAAAGAACCAGTTCTGATCTTATAGCCATTGAGCATTACTAGAATTACTAGAGTTATGCAAATAATTACCTAGAAAACGTGTTTATAACTTAGCCAAACCTTCATTTTTGTAACTCAGAGTTGAAATGTCTTATGTGTTTTTTGATAAAGTGCAGTATTGTTTAATTGTAAAAAGAAGAAGACGAAGACGACGACGACGACGACGACGAAGAAGAAGAAGAAGAAGAAGAAGAAGAAGAAGAAGAAGAAGAAGAAGAAGAAGAAGAAGAAGAAGAAAGAAAGAAAGAAAGAAAGAAAGAAAGAAAAGAAAAAAGAAAAAGACCTGGCTGGGGAGTAGCTAGTTGGTAAAGTACTTGTTAAGCCTGAGTTCCATACCTAGTAACAAGTGTGTGTGTGCATGTAAGAGAGAGAGAGAGAGAGAGAGAGAGAGAGAGAGAGAGAGAGAGAGAGAGAGAGAGAGAGAGTGTCTGTGCGCGCATGCATGCATGCACGCGCGCGCGTAACACACACACACACACACACACACACAGAGTGAGGGGGAGCAGAGATAGACAGACACACAGAGAGAACACACTCAGGGATGCTGTGTCTGAGTGAGAGGCTTTTCATCATACCTAGTGATGAGTAGGAGGTCATGGAAGGCAAGAGTCCTGTTCTGAGAGAATGAGCCACATAAACCATTCCAGGCAGAGGGGAAAGTACCCAAAAGACAAGAAAAGGGCTTCTCTCAGAAGTAAAAAAAAATGAAAGTGGTGTGCCTTAAGAACCTGGACTGGAGACAGGAGTTGTGTGAGATGAGACAGATCACAAAGGCCTTTATATTGATCCAGGTACAGCTCTAATGATGTGTCAGGCCCTGGGCTCTATCAGCAGCACTGAGGGGTGGGACAGGAAGCTCATATGGTCTAATTATCATCATGGGGTTGCATGGAATACAGACCCACTGAAACTTCCCCAACTGTATTAGAATAATGAAGTTGTGCCTGGGTAAACAGGAGTCACCATGGAGTCAGGCTATGAGCTAAAAGCTTTCCTTGTTTTCAAATGTGCAACAGTTAATTTGAGTAAACACTTATCATCTGCAAGGGTCCGTGTAACAAGCAGTGGTTTTCTTGTTTGTGGTTTTAGTAAGAAGAGGCTCTATTTGAGAGGATAGTAACAAGCAGGAGTGGGTCTTGAATGCACTCTACCTGTCTCTTCTTCCATGTCCAGCTCTAGAGTCTGCTTTACTCCTGCAGGGACAGCTTCTGCTAACAGCTGCATCCAGTTTGTAGTTTTTCTAACATGCACTGAACCAGCCTCATCATGACCCATAGAAATGCAGTACCAGGGAGGGAGTCCCCTTCTCCAGAGACATCACTACCAGCCCAACAGCATTCCCACTGCACACACACACACACACACACACACACACACACACACACACACACACACACACACACACACAGTGTGTGAGCATGCACACTCAGCATAGTAAGAACGGTATCTGGCATCAGCTGTTCTTTGCCATGCCTGGGAGTTTCTTCCCACACATGTCCAGGTTAATGTTTTCCTCTTTAGTACTCTGCCTTAGGAATTTCCATCTGCCTCAAGGCCCTCCGGTCTCTGTGTCCTCAACTCTTCGGGTTCTGTGGTTGTTCCTGCCCCTCAGCTCAGGAATTCAAAATCTGCCTTCAGGCAAAAGCTGGGGTGATCATAGGGTGTCTTACTTGTTCCATCTCAGAGATCAAATTTGGCACTGACTATGGGTCCTTGTTTGAATATAGTTGTGTCCAGTTTTCTGGCTGTTTATGCCAGAAAGCCAAGTTCATTTCAATCTTTTTTTTTTTCCCACAGCCAAGATAGAAGTTTTTGGCTTGATTTTCTATCTGAATCAATATCAAACTTAAATAACTATATTAAAAGATGTATATTTGAATTGTTTGGGGAACAGCTCAATAATTTTACAAAGTCCTGGATTCAATCTCTGAGATAGAAAATATATAAAAATAAGAACCTGCCTTCTGTTGAGAGCTTTGAAAGCATAGAAACTGAATTATGGGATGTAGTGGTTAATCTTCACTGTCAACTTGTTGAGATTTATCTTTATGACAGGGTTTCACTGTGTATCCCTCCCTAGCTGTCCTGGAACTACCATGTAGACCACCAGGCTGGCCTCTAACATGCAGCAATCCTCCTGCCTCTGCCTCTGGGGTGTTGAGATTAAAGGTGTGTGCTACCATGCCGGGTACTTGCTGAGGTTTAGAACCACCATGGAAACTTGTCACTGGATGTGTCTGTAAGAGTGTTTCCAGGAAAGTTTAACTCAAGAGGGAGGGCCCATCCTCAATGTGGGCATCACCATACTCTGGGCTGGGGTCCTGGACTGACTAAAGAGGAAGAAATGAGCTGAGTATTGGTCTTCATTGCTCTCTGCTCTCTGACAGTGGATATGATGTGACCCACTGTCCTACACCCTTGCCATCAGGCCTTTCCTGCCACAATATACTGTACCCTTAAACTGTGAGTCAAAATAAAACCTCCTGTAGCTGGAAGTAATCTCATTAGCATCTCAAAGAAAGAACTGAGCAAGATGCAGAACAGCAACAATAGAAATACAGATTTAATTAAAGAGAGGGTAACAGCACACAGTATATTCCATAGGGTGGGGGTAGGCTCAAGCAATTGTATGGTTCTGTTATGGGGTATCTGAAGAACAACAATAACAACAACAAAAAAAAACCCTGAGATGCCTGAATAAATCACATGGAGTCTTTATTTATCACTAGTGGGGCTGTCCCAAGCACAGTAGCAGGAAGCTGTCTTGACCTCCAGTTTGAGTTTTTAAAGGCAAAACCTGCAATTGTGACGTATACAGGAAGGCAGCTCTGGACATCTGCAGCAAGCAAGCATTGTTTACAGAAGCAGAACAGCTGTTAACTGGTCAGGCAGTTCTCATGGCTGGGATACTTAAAGCTCTGGACATCTGCAGCAAGCAAGCATTGTTTACAGAAGCAGAACAGCTGTTAACTGGTCAGGCAGTTCTCATGGCTGGGATACTTAGGTCCTTCCCAGCCTAGGCTGTGTGGGGCAGTAGGGTAGGATACTGAGCCCAGGGACAGCAGCCATGAAGAAAGTAGCCACGCCTTTGCCTTTCATCCACCAGAAGGAGTAGGTTTATGAGAATCAAGTGGATCTGTCTGAAGCCAAAAGGATTACAAGTAGGACTAGCAACAGCTGCTAAGTAGATTTAGGAGAGTAAGTAGTAGACATTCTAGAAGGATCACTAAAAATCTACCTATAAAGGAGGAATGGAACTTGGAGCAATAGCTGTCCCTTTTATGGAGTGGAGGCAGTACTATAGCATAGCAATAATGGGGTTAGACTTTTAAATAATCACATTCATATACTTGAAAGCCTTTATTAAGCTCCTATATGCTTATGAAATGGTAGGTAGTGATACATGATTATCACATGAATGAATAAACAGACCATCATAGGCTAGTGCAGCTGGAGGTGGCTTTTGATATAATGAGGTGTTATGCCTATTTATAGGAATGGTATGTGTGTAAACTTTTAATCATGATGCTAGATGGCACTTGGAATTAAGCATGTACTCTTTGATTTTAAGAGTGGCTTTGAAATAGCCGGCTTTTTTGACCTTCAATTGACCCTTCTGTGAGTTTCAATGCATGAATCAAGTCAGGAAGTCCATAAACATTTAAAAAGTAATAAATGAGTCTCATTGTATTCTAGTTAATCCTAGCTACTTAGATGGCCAAAGATGGATGCCCAAATGTTGCAGAAGAATCTTGGGTGATTATCTAGGCAGCCAGATGTTTTTGTCATTTCTCTCATATTTTTTTGGAAGTCGCTTGCTCACACTTCCTGTTTACTTAGTTAATGCTAGTTCCTTCTCTGGTCTCTGGGGGAGCTGAAGACTAGATAGTATAGTTATAGTTTTCCTCATTTACCATACTCAGAAAGGAAACTGACTAAAGAGGTGTAAAATGTAAAAGGTTGAGAGGCATTAAAACATAATTTGATAATGCAAATTAGAATAGAAAATAAATTAGGTACAAGACTTTGGACTTACCAAGATAGAATAGTTAACAAACTATTTTCTCTGAATTAGTCAAATGTAAATGAACTAGATATTGCTGGTGCTTATTGCCTGTATATATATATATATATATATATATATATATATATATATACACATATATATATATACTTATTGTACTTATTGTATATAGTTTTTCTTATGTTAATTGTTGTTTTCTTCTTTTTGCATTGAGCAAAAAAGGGGAATTGTGGTGGTGTATTATTTATGATTTATTAAAGCTTGCCTGAGGGTTCAGAGTGCAAAGCTAGCCACAAGCCATAGTGCCAGGTAGTGGTGAAGCACACCTTTAATACCAATAGCCATACCTTAGCCACAGAGCCAGATGGTGTTGGCACACACGGTTAATCCTAGGACTCAAGAGACAAGCAGATGGATCTCTGTTAATTCAAGGCCACACTGAGCTACATGAACTTGATCCAGTCTAAAAGAGAAACAGCTCATACAAAGGTAATCTCAGCACTTGGGATCACACATCTTTAATCCCAGCACTTGAGGTATATAATATAGGAGCAGAAGCTGGGCTTTGGTGGCGCTCGCCTTTAGTCCCAGCACTCAGGAGGCAGAGGCAGGCAGATCTCTGTGAGTTCAAGGCCAGCCTAGTCTACAGAGCTAGTTCCAGGACAAGCTCCAAAGCAATACAGAGAAACCCTGTCTTGGAAAAGAAGAAGAAGAAAAGAAAAAAGATAGGAGCAGGAATAGATACTCAGTTGGGGGCATTTTGGTCTCCAGCAACATTGAGGGCAGAATTGCTTCAGCCTGGATAGAGGTAGGAGCTACTGGCTTGGCTGCTTTGCTTCTCTGATCTGTCTCTGGGTTTTTATTTTTTGTGTTACAATTCCCAATACCAACTTGTCTTTACTGTTCATATATGATAAATAGCATTGGAGAAAGCAGTGGATCACTACAAAAACCATTAAAACTATGTATATTGTACTATATTGTATATAGTTATATATGCATATAATTTTTCCCTGAAGGCCTATTCCCTGCTTAAGAGGGAAATTTTAGAGTGGCAATGTCAGTCTCTAAATGTTTTAGACACAGTTCCCTTTTTGCTGACATGTTTACAGTTTCTTTGAACAGAAAACAGGAAGTATTACAATCTGTTTCCTTACATGGCAAAACCTGACGGGAGAAACAAACAAGTCTACGTTAGTTATGAAACTCAGTTTCTTAAATCAGTAACAGACATGATTTAGTTTAATTTGCTATAAAAAAGTGGTTGCTTGCAGCACAGTTATCACATAATGTACCATGTTTTACCTTTCACAGCTGGACACTCACACCAAGCCAGGCACAGTGGTGTCATGGTTGTCATTTCAGCACTCAAGAGGCCAGTGGGGGAGGATTGTCTTGGACTTTGAAATTAGCCTGAACTACATATCAAGTACCAGGTCAACCTGAACTGCAAAGCAAGATTCCTGATCCTCAAGTGTGTGCCACTGTATTTTGGTTTTGGTTTTGAGAAAAGATATGTAGCCCAGGCTTGCCTAGAACTTATTATGAAACCCAGTCTGGCTTTGTCTTTTATGTTTGGGTGTCTTCATGTATGTCTGCACATCGTTGTAGTGAGAGATCCACTCAGCTGTACCTGTGGCACTGACCACATCCATTTGAGCATGGTCACAGGTGCGTAGGTGAGCGTGTGTTTGGTCTGGGGTCCGGGACAGGCTTGCTCTCTCTTGGTTCCCATCAGGTCACAGAGAGCAGCAGGGGTGTGGATCCTTGGAGTGGGAATTTGTGGATCATTGGTTTCTCGTGTAAGTGACTTCTCCCAGAATAAAATATATAACCCATATTTTATCCTCGTCCCATGTATCTTAATCTGTACATCATTACACCACTGCTAGGCCGTGGTGGTGCATGCCTTTAATCCCAGAACTTGGGAGGCAGAGGCAGGCAGATCTCTGTGAGTTTGTGGCCATCATGATCTACAAAGCAGGTTTCAGGAAAGCCTGGCTATTACACAGATAAGGCCTATCTAAAAACAAACAAACAAACAAAAACCTGAAACAAAAAAGCAAACAAAAGAAGAGTATATTGGGCGCTATGGGACGATAGTTAGTTATAGATGGTTAAGAGCATCAATGTGGGTGCTAGGAATTGAACTCAGAACCTCTGAAAGAGTATCCAGGATTCTTAACCACCGAGACATCTCTTCAGCCCCCAGGCTGGTTTTGAACTCACAATAATCCTCCTCCCTCAGCCTAACTAGTACTAGGACTATAAGCATGTACTACCAGGCTTAGCTCATATTCTAATCATTTAATAATGAGATAATATATTTATAATGAAATCTATTAAATATTTAAACATATAGGTTTTATGAGATAAATCTTTCAAGGAACCCATTATGACAGATTTTTACTTTCCAAAAATGGCTGCACTAATAAATTTGCTTCTCTATGCTTTTCTTTTTCCTTTAAAAAAAAAATGTTTTATAGGGGCCAGGGGTTAAAAGTACTTTTAAAAGTGTTTGCACAGAACCCAGATTCAGTACCCAGCACCCAGATGGCATTTCACAATGGTCTCTAACTCCAGTCCCAGGGTTTCTGATACCCTCTGCAGGCCTCTGTAAGCACTGCATGAACATGGGGCATTAACATGCAGGCAGGTAAACACCCATACACATAAAAAATAAGTCTAAAAAGTAAAACAGCAGGCTTGGTGGTAGAGTGGTTGCCTAGCATGCCTAGGTTTAATACTCTCTACTATAAAATGGGAAAAAAACAAAAAAACCTGTCATATTAAAACAGTAGAGGATTGAACCCCCCATTATCCTGACCCGTGACCCTCATCTTTCAGTGACACGGGCCTTCTTGATTGTCTTGTAAGAGCTGCAGTAACAATAAGGCCTGTGTTTCTGTGATTGGTAGTCTGGAAATGGAACTTCCCAGGAAGGTGGAGCAATATGGGCTGAACTTGGGTAAAACTGGCATGAAGTTTGGACTCTTTCCCTGGGACAGCTGGAGGCGCTGCCTGGCCTGGCTGAAGGCTGCTGGGCAAGGAGGCTGGGAACGCACGCCAAAGCGTGGGGTTCACGCTCCAGCTAAATGGTTCTTGGCGCTCTCAGCTCTCTGGGAGATTCAGTACAAGCTCCTCGTGTTACTGTTGGAAGATGGCCTGATTAGCATGCTCTGTCCAGCGGAGGAAAACAAGCCATTTGTCCATCCTTATGCTAGTGTCTTTGTACACAGGAACAGTTGTTTTAAGGAAGCAAACATGGATGATTTGACAATTTACAATACTAAGGGGAAATCTCCCAAAAATGCCTATGACCATATCAGAGTCCTGTGTGTATTACCAATCTTGCATTTTAAGTTTCTTTGCTTTTATTACTGAGCGTTTCTTATATGTTTTAAGTGTTCATTATTTGTTAAGGCAGTGTCTCCTGTAGCCCAGCCTGGCCTTGAACTCTCTATGTAGCTGAGAAGTATCTAGATTTCCTCCAGCAGTTTCTACCTCCTGGAGTGCTGGAATTACAGGTATAAGCAGTAGCAGCTATGGGTTGCAGGAGATCAAACCCAGGGCTTTGTGCAGGATAAACAAGCACTCTACCAACTGAGCTGTCTTCAGGCCTGTTTGTTTTTCAAACAAGGTCTCACATAGCCTAGCACTGGGTTTGGATTTTCCCGGTTTGACCTGTATACCACTTTAGTAGCGGAAGTGTTTGCAATGGAAGCAAGAAGTCCAGGACTAAGACACCCCCCCCCCCAGAACCTACATAAAGGTGAATACCCTGTTACTATAGTGGGCAGCTCACCTAAAAATCCAGCTTTTGAAGGAGGAGACAGGGAACCCCAGAACTGGCTATGGAGATTATCGTGTGAGCAAACTCTGAATTTGACTGGGAGACCTTGCCTCAAAAGAAGAACATGGGAGAGCAATCTAGGAAGATTCCCACTGTCAACCGTGTGTCTCTATGGGCACAAATACACACATGCTCTCATACTCGTGCAAACATGCATGTACATCCCCTGTGCACACACCCAAAATCAGATTTCCTTATGGTCTTTTGCAAACAAACAAACAAACAAACAAAAAACAGTCTGTGGCAGGCCCTTCTTCCCTCACAAGAACTCCTCCAAATCCATTTCCTCCTCAGGCTCTCCCTTGCTGTGCACTGCGCATGGGGCTGTCTGGAGCCTTCCTCCAGCCCATAACTGAGGAGCGGGGTTTTACAAGTTCCTCTAAAGACCCCTGTATGCTATTTATCTTTTTTCCTTTTTGAGACAGGATCTCATCATGTAACTCTAACTGGGTGGGAATTTCACTGGAGACCAGGCTAGTCTGGAACATAGAGCTCTGCCTGTCTCTGCCTCCTAAATTCCAGGATTAAAGGTATGTGCTACTTCCATATCCAGCCCCCTGTAAATTTTCTTAAGACAATCAACTTCAGGTCCAGATTAATTAGTTATTAATGTTTAGTGCTGGGGAATGAGTCCAGGGCCTCAAGTCGACAGGTAAGCGCTGTACCTGAGCTATGCCCCCCATCCCCTCACCTCCCCCACCCCCACACACACCCCACCCCCCCTCCCCAGTTTTAAGGATTTTACCATGGAGTATTTCAGATGGGCTCTTGCTTGGTAGCCCAGGCTGACTACAGTCCTAGTCCCCTGTCTTCTGTACTGTCTAGCAATCACCAATTTAACACTCTAACTAGTCACATAGACAGCAATGTATTTTGGAGCAAGGTCACATTCTGAAAGTCCCAGAGGTTAGGATTTCTAAATGTCCAGGAGGGGGGGGGGTAATCATTAAGCCTGTAGCAAAGAACAAGGACCCAGTCAGTTTTCCCTAATCAACTGGTTGGGGAGGGAGCAACTGAAGAATGGCCTGATGGTGTCTTGGTATGTCCATTCACAGCCAGCTTGCATGGCAATACTTTAATTGTGTGAGAAGCTCAATAGCAATTGTATCCACTCTATAGAGCTATAGACTGAGAGAAATTAGACCATGCTCTCCACTTCTTACTGTCTGAAGAAATAAGGCATACCTGGTTAATATGTTTCCATTTGGAGGGACTATATGAATACTTTTTTTCCAGTGCTAGGTACCAGGGCCTCATACACAAGGCAAGCATCCTATCAAAGAACAGCATGCCTGGCTCTACTAATTGCTTTTAAGCACTTGCAAGAAACCAAGTAGAATACATTTAATAAATGTCTGACACACAGTAGATCACTTAATTGTCAAAGTAATAAAGTTGTTACATCTTGCGTTCTTACAACGAGGAAACTGAGTCGGGAGTGGTTATGAGTAATTTTTCCAAAGCTGATCAAGGAGGAAGGCAAAGCCACAACAACAAGAAAATGTTGGTAAAAATCTAGCCAGGCCCAGTACACCAATAATCCCAGAACTCAGGAGGCTGAGGCAAGGGGATCAAGAATTTCAAGCTAGCCTACTAAAAAGCAAGACTCAGTGGAACAAACAAAATGTTGACTAGCTTTACAGTCCTTGTAAATCTTGTGTATTGGGTATTTTGTGGCTAGAAATTCAGGACCTAACATGTAAGAGCTCTACCACTGAGCTTTAACAATAGCTTTTGCTTTTTGTTTTTCTTTTTGAGACATGGTCTCATTGTGTAGCCCTGAATCTGGCCTGTAATTCACTCTGTATGCCAGGCTGGCCTGTAACTCACAGAGATCCACCTGCCTCTGCCTCCTGAGTGACTTTTTTTTTTAATTGAAAGAAAAATTTTTATACCAGCTACTCTATTCTGATCACAATTTTCTCCTCACCCAGTTCTTTCCAGATCTTCCCCACAGACCCAACTCCATGTTCTTTCTTTCTTTCTTTAGAAAACAGGCAAATAACTAACTAACAAACAAACAAAATTTAAAAAAAAAAAGAAACTTGAGACCGTTTCTCACTATCCTGGAGCTCACCAAATAAGCTAAGGAATCCTCCTGCCTCTACCTCCCTAGCACTGGGATTACAAATATGCACAATCATGCCTGGTTTTAGAAAGCAAAACAAAACAAAAACAAATTCTGTGACTGCACTCAGGTCCTATGTCTGTGTGGCAAGCACTTTACTGTGTGTTTGCTTTAGTTTTTTTGAGACAAGGTCTCATTATTCATAGTCCAGGCTAGACCGTAACTTGCAGTGATCTTCCTGTCTCCTCCTCCCAAGTGCTTAGATCATAGGCATGTTGGTATACTCAACTTATGTTTAAGCTCTTAATTGGTAAGCTAGCTCTCCTATTCTTTGCCATTGTTTTATAGCCTTTAAGCTATGTTAAGAGAATCGATAGCAATTAGAATTATTCTATTGGAATCGTGGAAGAACATGACATTAGCACTGGTCACTCCCGAAGTTGGAGGAAACTGATACATTGTGAATAGAAATTCACAAATGAAACCACAGAAGATTAAACAAACAGCATTACAGATATACTTGACCATCAGTGGGTGTCAATCAAGCTGCTGACTATGTGGGAGGCTGAAAAACATAACACCCATCACACTACTCACAGTGCCCTACAAACAGTCACAAGAACTGAACCTGGCTATAGTCCCATCAGGAAAACCCATCTGTGGTGATGTGCCACATCTCAGTAGCCTGGCACTCAGAATGGCTGAGGCAAACCTAGTATGGTACAGTAAGCCAGAGGCCTGGAGTTGGCTGTTCCCATAGCACAGCCTGTTCTTTGCTTAGAGGCAACTGTGAGTCATCTGCCTTCCCAGCCCGGAATGAAATCTCCCTCTAGAACAGCCCCCTTCACACTTAGATTTCGTGATTTCCGAGTAATCATTTACTTGGTTTGCTATGTGCTTTGGGGAGGGGGAAAAAAAGCCCTGGATTGAGTGAGCATATAGGGATCCTGGGAAGGTGAGAAATAGTTTGTTTTGTTTAGGATCTGATCTCACTATGTAATGCATGAACTTGGTCTCACAGTCCTGTGACCTCTACCTCCAGAGTGCTGGGGTTAGAATTTTTATGCATCAACTTCTAGGACTATGTCAACTACAAGACACTGTCCTTGAGAAAGGGGGCTCTGGCAAACCCTGAGCCGGAGTTCCAAGTGCAATGCATCTGGATTTCATACCTGGGGAGGTGGATCTCTATAAGGTCCAGCCCAGCCTAGCTGACATGAAGTGTAGATTAAAATATAGCTAACTCCTGCAGGCTCCAGTGGATATTTTTAATCCAATGGCCACACAGATGGCCCTGGTTAAACTAAATCAGTCACAGAAGAAAACCAAAAGGCATGAACTTAGGAAAGGATTAGGAGGGAGGAGGGAGGTTGGTATCGTGGGAAGGAAACAAGAGAGTATTGGGAGAGAGTGACTAGAATGTATTGCATACAGGTATGAATTTGGTAAAATCCTTAATTTTTTAAAACTTAAGAATAGCCAGGGACACTCAGGAGGCTGAGACAGGTGAATATTTGAGTTTGAGACCAGTCCTGGTCTACAAAGCTGCAGAGAAACCCTGTTTTGAAAAATGATGATGAAGGGGGAGGAGGAGGAATAGCCAGGTGTGATGGCACAGGCACACACATTTAAACTCAGCACTCTGGAGACAGAGGCAGGTGGGATCTCTGTGAGTTCCAGGATAACCTGGCCCACCTAGTTAATTCCATGGCAGCCAGGGATATGTAGAGAGACCCTGCCTCAAAACAAAACAAAATGAAGGAATAATGGTGCCAGGCTTCCTATTGTAGTCCTAGAACTTGAGAGACAACAGCAGGAAGATTAGTGTGAGTCGGAGTCCAGCTGGGTTACATACTGAGTACTGGACGGCCAGGAATACAGTAGAAAGAAAGGGAGAGAGAAAGAAAGAAAGGAGGGAGGGAGGAATGGAGAGAGGGATGGATGTTAGTATTCAGGCATCTGAACTGGCCGGTCCTTGGGGTTCTGACAGGATACACCCTCAGGTGCAGACACTAAGATCACCACCTTATGCTCTCACTATGTTTCCTTTTAAAAGAGTCCTCCCTGCCCACCTCCCATCCTTCTTTCTCTTTCTTTATCCCTCCTCTCTTTTCTCCCCCCCCCTTCCTCTCTCCTGCTACTCCCATTCCCGAGGCCAGTCTTCCCCCTCCCCTTTCCCTAATAAAAACCCCTCTGCTTGAACACTGTCTTATGGCATCTTTATCTCCATGGCTTCTTTTCTTAAATTACAACATTGGTTCCCTAATGGGGAATGGCTGTCATGGCCTCTTCTGCCCACAGGCAGTTTGAGGCATGTCTGGACCTTGGAACCTGGTTCACATACGACAGCCCGCTTCTCCAGATCGCTGGGTCCTTCCATCCAAAATCGTCATGACTGGTGAACCACCCCATAGTTCCCACCTTAGGCTTTTCCCACGAATGAGGACTCATTTCTCATCTCTCGAGTGTGGTTTATTGCCTTCTGGCTTCCTGAAGTTCTGGTACAAGGCAACCATGGCTCTCTCAGGATCTGAGCCTTTGGCCCCCACCTTTTGCGTGACAGACACCCCACCATCTCACCCCCACCCCCGCCCGTGGCCTGTGCCAGTCTAGGATCTTCTGGTCCTTCGGCTCTGCCCCTCTATTGATGACTCACCAAGGTGGCGTGTGCCTTTCTGGCTTACTCCTTGCTTGATAAAAGCCATGGGCTCTTGTCCTGCCTCACTCATGTGGAATAAGCACCCCCAAAATCCGCTTCCCAGCACTTTGTAATCACTTCATGCTAGGACGCTATCCAGCTGCTTCACCTTCAGTAGATCTGCTCTCTCCCACCTGCAACAAATCTGCTTTTTCATTCGCTGATGGCTTTGCCTTCCATTCAGTATCAACACTGGGTCTCTGCTGCTGTTCTGGCCATTTCCCTGGATGTGAGGCTTCCTTTCTGGAGCACAGTCCTTTCCTCGCTTCCTGGCTTTTCTCAAAGTCCTGGTACCACGTGGCTCAGAGCCCTTGGCCTCCACCCTTTGAGTGACGGCTCACTGGGTGGCCTGTACCTGTCTCAAAATCGACCCTCTCTGAATTCCTGGGATGTTAGGAACTGCAGACGCTTGGGTCTTACTTCTCTGCCTTACTCATGAGAGCATGTCACTATCTGCACCTCCTTGCTCCCATTGGGGTGTTTTTTGGAGACCCACTGACCATTCCTAACCAGATGCTTTTGCAGGACTACCCCTCTTGCCCACAGAGCTGGAGGTGCAAGGTCAGGTGATGCTGTGGTAACGGGAAAGGATCAGGTGCTTTAAGCACTCGGGAGTCGAATTGGATCCACGGAGACTGGCATTTTGTCAGGTCCTGGAGCACCTTGAAGGTTCCACAGAGCCTGGACAGTGAAGCGAAACAGCCAGCTACTCCAGGATGTGACTAGCACCCCAGCTTTCCCAGTTTCCCCAGAGATGAATGGCGCCCTCCAGGTCAGCAGGAACATGGTGTCCTCATTCCCACCTCACCTGCTACCCCTTTCTAATGCCTCATCTGTTTATGATAAATGAAAAGGGAAGGATGTTAGTATTCAGTCATCTGTACTGGCTTGCCTTTGGAGTGCTAACAGGATACTCCCTCAGCTGCTGCCACTAAGAGCACCACCTGGGCACATTCACTATGTTCCCTGTTAAAAAGGGCCATGCCCACCTCCCATCCTTCTGTTTCTTTCTCCCCCTGCTCCTCCTGCTCCGCCCTCCCCCACCATCTTTTCTCCCCCCCTTTCCTATCTCCTGCTGCTCCCATCCCCAGAGGGAGGCCGGTCTCCTCACTTTCTTTTCAGTTTTTTTATGATCCCTTTCCCTAATAAAAGTCCCCTCTGCTTGAACCATCACATAGCATCTTTCTCATGCTCTCATGCTGATTTTCTTAAATTTCAACAGGAGGAAGAAAGGAAGGAAGGAAGGAAGGAAGGAAGGAAGGAGAGGAGGGAGGGAGGAAGGAAGGGAGGAAAGGAAGGAAGAAGGAAGGGAGGGAGGGAGAAAGGAAGGAAGGAAGGGAGGGAGGAAGGAAGGAAGGAAGGAAGGAAGGAAGGAAGGAAGGAAGGAAGAAGGGAGGGAGGGAGGAAGGAAGGAAGGAAGGAAGGAGAGGGAGGGAGGAAGGAAGGAAGGAAGGAAGAAGGAAGGGAGGGAGGAAGGAAGGAAGGAAGGAAGAGGGAAGGGAGGGAGGGAGGAAGGAAGGAAGGAAGAAGGAAGGAAGGAGGGAGGAAGGAAGGGAGGGAGGGAGGAAGGAAGGAAGGAAGGAAGAGAAGGAAGGAAGGGAGGGAGGAAGGAAGGGAGGGAGGAAGGAAGGAATTGTGACAGATGTTCTACTTTGCCTTTGCCCCCTCTCCTATATCAGGGCAACAGTTTCTAGACAGGTGAGAATATCATTCCTTAACTACTCTTGGCCTGGAGTAACTCAGGCCAAGAGTAGTGCAGTGTAAAATATTTGTTTGGTTCCTTAAGCTGAAAATACATTGTTACCTTTTCACATTTTTGTTTCCAAATTATCCCTGTTTACATTTTAAAGTATGCAAGACAATACATTTTATTTATTTTGTTTGCATACATGATAGGAGTTATTTATTCTGCCCAGGCAGTGGTGGTAGTGTTGTACAACATTAATCCCAGAATTTGGGAGGCAGACACAGGAGGATATTTGTTTTGACTTCAAGACCAGCCTGGTCTCAAAGCGAGTTCCAAGACAGCTAGAGCTATACAAAGAAACCTTGTCTCAAATAAATAATAAATAAATAAATAAATAAATAAATAAAATTTCTTTTTTTTCAGTCTTTTTGATGTTGTTGGTGAACCAATGAATTTAATTAGAGTGATTTACAGGAGCATGGACGATTTACTAATGACTACACTCTCCCTTCTCCAGCAACCATGAGTAACTATGATCTTCAGGGAGAGGTGGAGCCTGGTGACCTGGTGATTAATTGACTGCCCATGGGTCTGATCTTGGGCAGGAGTCAGAGAGTTCAAGAGGGCAATGGCCACTTCATGACCAGAGAATAGCATTTCACAACACTCTACCCTTTCTCCTGTTCTTACATTCGTTCAGCCACTAATTAACTTTTTCTTTTTATATAAAACATTTTTTTTTTCTTTTTGAGACTGGTTTTCTTTCTGGCTGTCCTGGAACTCATTCTGTAGACCAGGCTATTCAGAGAGATCCACCTGTCTGTTTCCCGACTGCTGGGATTGAAGGTGTGCGACACTAGGTCTGGCTAAAAACTTTTTTTTTTTTTTTTTTTTTTTTCTAATTGTTTTTCTTCCTAGAGAACAAATGAGAGGATGGACCTTGGGACCTTGGTGATTGTCTAGGTTAGCACAAAATTACACACGATTTTGATGAAAACTTTTGTCATTAAAACAATTCTGATTAGGTGGCTCCTATGGGACTTTATGATTCCTCCAATCTATGACTTGTATATGAAGTTATGCATTAAATGAGTTAACCTTTTAAATCAATGGCTAAGCTGGGCACATTGATGCACACTGTGCAGCTGAGGCAGGAAACTCACTTGAGCCTAGGAATTCAAGGACAGCTTGAGCAACATAGTGTGACCTGTGTCCAAAAAGGATAACAGGGAGAAAGAGAAAAAGAGAAAGAGGAGGAGGAAAAGGAGACATAGAAAAGTAAATAGCAAAAATAACCACAGAAACCTCAGAAGAAGCAAGGGTTGGGGCTGTAGCTCCATAGTAAAAAGCTTGCCTGAGATGCACAGGTCCTGGGTTTAGGTCACTAGCACCACAAAATAAAATAAGTAAATGTGCAGATGATGTAGTGATGGAATATGGCCTCGAATTTATAAGAACAGTTAGCCAAACAGTAAATGTTCTATGTTGTTATAGTACATTTGTTTGCTGGGGGTAGAATCACGCTCTACCATTGACTGTATCCCCTTCTCCCTAGTCACCCCACCCCCTCCACACCTTCTCTATGTGTAAGGGTTTTGCTTTATAAACTAGACTGTTCTCTAATGGTGTCAGAACTGGGATTGAGAACTTTCACTTAAAACTTAACAAAAGCTTAAAAAATAGTTTTTAGAAACAAGGGAACAAAGACTAGCAAGACTTCTTGGTAGCAGCATTTTCTCGGTTGGATTTGTTTTGCTGTAGACAGAGATTTGCGCGGCTCCTTTAAGGGAGGTTTCCAAAATTAGCATAAGCGGCAAAAAACCGCCTTGCTTTTAAGAGCTCTGCTAACAATTCATTGGTGTGTATGAGAGCTGCAATGAAGGTTTACACTGTGTTTTAAAAAATACCCTGGCTTGGGAGAGAAAAAGAAACAGGATACAAAAAGAAAAAAGGAAGTAAAATGGATGGGTATGTTGGCGCACACCATTAATCCCAGCACTTGGGAGACAGAGACAAGCAGATCTCTATGATTTCAAAATAAAAAGCCACGTAAACATGGAAAGCACAGAAAAATTTTGGATACTATACTCGATTCTGTTGTCTTTAAATTATTTGATTGCTGAGAAAATAACAACGACTGATAAAAGAAATGCTGCTAGATTAATTCAATTTATATATTTTAAAAATGCTTTGACTCCAAAATTTAAGCCTAAGGACAAATTACTGGGGAAAAGAATTTCTATTTTTGTTTCCACAGAAAATGAAAAGCTATGGATTCTTTCCAGACTTATGTGGTTTGATCAAGCCACACCCCCTGAAACAATGTCCCAAGTGTTCCAACATTCAAAGCAGTTGAGACAAAGCCTTGCAAACTACAGCCAAGATTTCTGCATCTTCTTTGGACCCCCATGACAGTGCCCTCTACCAGTAGGAAGTAGTTTGGAAAGAACAACGCCCAAATTCCCAAATATTGTTTGTAAATGTTTGTTTTCTTTTGGATTGGCTTGGTTGTAAATGGCTAATGACCACAAGCAATCTTTTTAAAGGTAAAGAGGGAATTATGGTATAGATATGAATACTTTGCTTTGGAATGGATTTTCTTTTATTGATACAATTTAAGGTCAATTTTATGATATGTATATTTCTCCTCTTGTTTAGGTATTGTGTTTATATAGCTCATTCAGAATGTAATGTATACTTTAACACAGATTATAGATAATTATCTATGATAATGAGAATTTATAGTTAAGTTAGTTAGGATTTCTAGATATGCAGAGATGTATTTGAGATGAATAGGCATTCTTCAAACCTTTCAAAGACCTACAGAAAATGGCATTTAAAATGGTTTAGGGTTTTTCTTGACAGTGAGGCACAACTGCTCCTGGTAACACCACCTGCATTAGAAAGGAAGATGGACATCGAAGAAAAACATTATGGAGTTTACTTCTAATATGGCAAGACTAGGCATTTGAGCAAGGTACTTCTCTTGTCTAGACTGTTTGACTTTATGTTGTAGAAACTGGACATGCAGGACCCACAAAAAGGTGACTGCTGATTCAAGATGGACATTGCTACAGGATTCCTGCTTCATGGAAGAGGCTGCCAGGCAGCCAGACAGTCTATAGGACACAGAGAAAAGTGACTGACAAACTGCCATTATAGGTGGACAGTTTAAAGTTTCCTGCCTTGTTGAGGAGTCTGGACACACACTATGGCCTATGGGCTGAAGATGGAACATTACAGAAGAACTTCGGGTGACTGACCAGGCAATGCATTGTCTCTGTCATTTCTAGAGTTTATATATTATCCTTCTGTGGTCTTTGAAGGAGTTGAAGACAGATAGCTTTGGTTATAGTTTTCCTTAGTAAGGATTAAAGATAAGTTACATATAGGACTTTAAACTCACAAAGATAGGATAGATGACATTTTCTTTAAGTCTTACAAAATGTTAATGGACTAAATATTGTTAACTGTAATTCTTATTTGATAATTGTTGTGTGATCTATTTTACTATGTTAAGGTTTAAACCCTTCTTTTTATTTTAGACAGAAAAGATGAGATGATGGGAGATGTTATTCTGTATATATGTTTCTCATACTGGTTAATAAAGCACTTTGGCCAATAGGAAACAAGATAGGTGGGGCTAGGAGACCAGGAGGAGGAGAGAGGAAGTAGTTAGAGTCAAGATGTAGCCTGGGGAGGAAGGAAGACACCAGCCATGGCTCCCTGATAAGACGACCATGTGGAAATACTTAGATAAGTAGAAACGGGTTAATCATTAAGACAGAGCTAGCCCATAAACAATAAAGGTAACTGGCAACAGGATTGTATCAAATACAGAGTCTCTGAGTGTTATTTGGGGCACACGTGGCGGTGGGACCATGGCAGCAGGACCGGGAGGCCGGCAGGGGAAAAACCTGCTGTAACAGTTCTCTATATAGCCCAGGTCAGCTTTCTAAGGTCTTGACCACAAGTATGTGTCACCTTGCCTAGCCCCCTATGCTGATGTCTCTAATTAGTCACTCAATAACAAATAGATGATAGTGGCTTAGAGTTTACTTGATCTGTTAAACTAATCTTTCAACAGGTGAGGAGACCCAGCCTTGCAGGCCCCAGCCTAGATCTAAGTGCTTCTGCCTCTCAAGTGCCCAAGTGCTGGGATCAAAGGCGTGAGCCACTCAGCTTGGAGAATATATATTAATAAAATATATATATTAATTCCATACTATTTATATTAAACATATGACATATTCAACTTTTTCCTAACCACCCCCACCACCACCATCAAACGTGTATCTTCATCTCAACTGAGTGCTTTTTATGATGTTCATTTTCTGTTATTGCAGGAAGGGTTGAGTCTATTGCATTTGTGTTACAGACCTGATGTAGAGTATGACCTAACTCACTTTGGCTGGTCCTGACCCATGGGACTCTCATCATCTGGGGAGACAGGGGGCACATGAAGCTAGGAAATAAATACTGTTTAAGATCTACTCTCCACACGCAAACCAGGCCCTATTTCAGAGATAAGCTGGGCGACAAAGACTGGACTAAATGGGGAAAGAAAAATCTCAAAATTGAGTGAGAAAGAATGGGATGGTGGAGGGGGTGGTTAGGAAAAAGTTGAATATGTAATATGTTCAATATAAATAGTATGGAATTAATATATATATTATTAATATATATTCTCCAAGCTGAGTGGCTCACGCTTAGATCTCTGTGAGATTGAGGTCAGCCTTGTCTACAAGGTGAGTTTCAGGACAGCCAGGACCCAGAACTGTTACACAGAGAAACCCTGTCTTGAACCTCCTCCCCATAAAAAATCTGCTCTCCAGAAAATGGTTTGAGTGTGTCCAAAAGCTACCAAAGGGAAGGAGTGAGTCACTAAAAGCCACCAGAGGCCCTTGGTTCTTCAGGACTCTTCCCATAATGGTCATTGGATAGCTTAGTGAGGTTCAGTCTGCATAGCATAAGGTTTGTAAGCGGGTTGAACTTACACAAGAGTCTCGGAATTCCTTCCTTCACCTTATTTGCCTTTTAATGCTTCAGCAGCTTGTTCCCATTACTTAGTGGATCTGCATTTCACTCTTTGAAACCTTGGGAGTTTCAGACTGAAGGGTTCTTCTTTTTCAAACCCTTCAACCCTGGAACAAGAAGAGACAATTATTCCTTCCCCTGTGCTTCTGAATGTCTCTCCACCCTCCTTTTCTGAAGTTGCTCCCCACTATCTTCTCAGCCTCTTTACAAAATATTAAGTGGAGCTGAGGATGTAACTAATTGGTGGCATGGAACACCAGTGCAGTGTGAACAACAAAACCCAAACCTTTCCCACATGAAACAACTCTTTAAAAAAACCTCTGTGTGAGCCAGGAAGTGGTGGCACATGCCTTTAATCCCAGTTCAAGAGGTAAAAGAGGCTGAGACTCCATATATTACCTTTGGTCCTTGGTGCAAGGTAGTGTGTTTTAAAATGGATGACTGATTTCCTACGTGTGTATTATGCGGTTCTCATTTCCATCGTTTTCTTTCCTTTTGGGTTTCTCTGAGACTCAACTCTGTAGACCAGGCTGGCCTTGAACTCAGAGATCCACCTGCCTCTGCCTCCCAAGTGCTGGAATTAAAGGCATGCACCACCACTGCCTGGCTCCATCATTTTCTCATTGCATTTTTCCTTGCCTGGGTTTCCTTAGAGAAAGAGTTTTCAGGAAGTAAATGATTTATAATAAGTAAGCCAGACTTTTAATACCATTGTCTCAAAAAAGCGTGATTACCAGGTCTTTTGTGACCTGAGATCTAATGTGACTGTGATTTGAGGAAAGCATGAGTGTGAGGAGCTAGAGCTAAGTGCCAAGGGCTGGCATGATGGCTCAGTGGAGAGAACCTCAGCCTGAGTTTGATCCCAGAATCCCACATGGCAGTAGACAAGAACAGACTCCCAGAAGTTACCCTCTAAACTCCATACACTGGCATATGCCATACACACACCCCAGCACACACACACATTGTCCTAGTTAGGGCTACTATTGCTTTGATGAAACACCATGACTAAAAGCAACTTGGGGAGGAAAGGGTTTATTTGACCTACATTTCCACAGCACTGTTCATCATTAAAGGAAGTCAGGTTGGGAACAAGGTGGGAACCTAGAGGCAGGAGCTGATGGAGGAATGCTGCTGACAGGCTTGCCCTCATCATGGCTTGCTCAACCTGCTTCATTATAGAACCCAGGACAACCAGCCCAGAGTTAACACCACTCACCATTGGTTGGCCCCTGCCTCATCACTCAATAATTAAGACAATATTCCACAGACTTGCCTATTTTTTTTTCTTTAAGACAAGGTTTCTCTATGTAGCTTTGGAGCCTGTCCTGGAACTCACTCTGTAGACTAGATTGGCCTTGAACTACAGAGATCTACCTTTTTCTGCCTCCTGAGTGGGTCAAAGGTGTGACCACTGCCACCCAGCTCTACAGCCCAATATCAGGAGATACGTTCTCAATTGGGATTTCCTCTTAGGTGACTAGCTTGTGTCAAGTTTATATGAAACTAAACCAACATGCACATGCATACAAAATAAACTTTTAAAAATGTAAAAAGAGATAATGGTTAAAAAAAAATGGGCTGAGTATGGCTTCCATAGCAGACTGCATCTCTATCATCCGGGGTCTCCTCTTAAGCATTTATAAAAGCAATATTCGTGCAACCTACAGTTTATATTTATTAATTTTCAGGAGATTACGTCCTACTCTATTACCCTGGTGACCCCCAAACTCTGGGTCTCTAAGGGTCTTTTGGTCTCAGTGTCCTGAACAGTTAGGGCCACATTTATATAATACCAGAAAAAAAAAATGTTCAAAACTGGGAGATGATGGGAAAGAAAGGGACAGAGAGAACAAGGAACAATTTGAAGAATGAATTGGGCCAGGTGTAGTGGCACATGCCTTTAGTTCTAGCATTCCACAGGCAGAGGCAGGCGGATCACTGTGAGTTCCAGGCCAACTGGTCTATAAACTGAGTTCCAGGACAGCCAGGACTATTTTGAAGAGGAACCCTGTCTGGAAAAAACAAAAAGAATAAACTGGTTTTGGTACCATGTTGATGACAGGTTATTATCCATGTTTAGAAAAGGAAATAAAATTTACTTTTCTTTGCAGTTCTATTCATGCTAACAGTTTTTTCAAATACATAAAGCCTATATTTTGATGACAAAAATTACATTGTCTTCCTTAAAAATTGAATTAGGGGCTGACAAGATAGCAGGTGAAGGTGCTTGGAAATGACCCCTGGAGCCCACATGGCTAGAAGGAGAAAACTTGACTCCCATAAGTTATTCTCTGACTTACATACACACACACACACACACACACACACACACACACACACACACACACACACACTTAAAACAATCCTTTTAGGTTAAGGACTACTAATTTGGCTCAGTTGGTAGAGTGCTTGTCTAACACATATGAACACATGTGAAGCCTTCCTTGGCTTCCTTGGGTTTGGTCTTAAGCACCACAGAGGCTGGTGGTATACATCTTTTACCTCTCCTGCATGTCCTGCTTCCTCTGCCTCTATGGCAATGCCTCTGACTCTGCACGTCTTCCCAGCATTCTCTCTGCCTTGGAAATCCTGCCTAGCTATCAGCCAATCAGCTTTTATTAACAACAAGAACAACATATTATCACAGTGTACAGAAGGATTATTCCACAGCATGTGTGACAGCCAGTCATGGCACTGAATTACCTCCAATTGCAGCTGCATGAGGTGGTAAGCTGCCATGCGAGGGCACAGAACAAATCCAGGTCCCTCTGCAAGAGTAGTAAGTACTCTTAACCTCCAACCATCTCTCCAGCCCAGAAGAAACATTTTTGTCACTAGGGGTGGGAAGTCAAGGAATAGAAAAAGCTATATAAAGGGCTGGAGAGATGGCTTAGCGGTTAGCAGCACTGGCTGCTCATCCAGAGGTCCTGAATCCAATTGCCAGCAACTACATGGTAGCTCATGACCACCTGTAATGAGATCTGGTGTCCTCTTCTGGACTACAGGGTTGCATGCAGGCAGAACCCTGTACATATATAGTGAATATTTTAAAAAAGAAAAATCTATACAAAAAGACCACCTTCAGCCTTTGAGTGTTTTAGCTATTTTCCCACAATCACCTCTGTTTAGGCAACCCACAAGCATTTATTCTTCTGTTTTAGTTTTGTCCCTGTTAACCACTCACGTCAAATGAATTCACAGATCCACCTGGAAATCCCAAGAATGGAATGACAAAAATTTGGTTCCCCAATACTATCAGGTAATACTCAGTTGGTTGTTAGCCCTGCAAGCAAGAGGACCCTAAGACCTGAGTTTGATCCTAGCACCCACATAAAAGCTGTGTGCTAGAACTGGCAGGCACAGAAAGGAGGATCCTTGGGACGTGCTGGCCAGTCACTCGTGTGTGTGTGTGTGTGTGTGCATGTGTGTGCGTGTGTGTGAGTGTGTGTGCGCGTGTGCATGTGCGTGCACTCGTGTGTGTGCATGTGGGTATGTGTGTGCGTGTGTGTGCACGCGCGTGTGTGAGTGTGTGTGCGTGCACGCGTGTGCGTGCGCGTGTGCGTGTGTATACACGTGTGTGCGTGTGCGTGTGTGCTTCCAATCTATACCACTAGCGTTCCCATGTGTATACACGTGAGCCTGTGTATGTTTGTGTATAGCTATGAGTCTCCAGTTAATAAGGTTTCCAACATAAGGAACAGATTTACATAAGGAGACAAAAAGAAAAGAGCTAGAGAAAGTTCAGGAGCATATAGAAAACAAACAAAAAATTTAAAATACTGTGGTAAATCATTGACAACTCATTTTTTTTCTAGCTATAAAACAAGGTCTTTGACCTAGAATATCTCTAGATATTGAGACTCTCTAGATTATATGGATATAATATATATATATTATATGTATATAATATGTTTTCATTTTAAAGGCAAGAGTCTCACTATGTAGCTCTGACTGTACTGGAACTCACTATACATACATACATACATACATACATACATACATACATACATACATACCTGCCTGCCTCTGCTTCCCCAGTGCTAGGATTAAAGGTGTGTGCCTCTACACCTGGTCTCTTTTTTGTTTGTTTGTTTTAATTTTCAAGATAGGGTTTCTCTATGTAGCTTTGAAGCCTGTCCTGGCACTAGCTCTGTAGACCAGGCTGGCCTCAAACTCACAGAGATCCTACTGCCTCTGCCTCCTGAGTGCTGAGATTAAAGGCGTCCACCATCACCTCCCCGATTCCCTTTTTAATGAGTAGAAATTGGGTCCTCTGCACTAGGCTCTGAGTCTCCTATTATGTACTTTTTGTTCTGAATGATGAAATTGGTATTTGTTCATTCATGAAATAATTACTTTAGCTGGCCATTTCAACATTATGATGAATGGAACATGGAACAAGAGAAGAGGGAGCAATGGCTCACCCCGTGAATTGCTAATTGGCGAAATCCAGGGTGGGCTTTGTGACCCATATTCTCTACAAGAAAATGATGAAAATGTAATGGTTCAAATAAAGAATAAAGGCCATTAGAAGCATGTAGCTAGAAGCAGTGAGAAGCATTACAACTTAGTACAGCTCCACATCATCATACTTTTCTGTTTTTCTTTGTTCAGAATTGGGCACTGGGCCGAGGATGTCGACATGCCAGGCCAGCACTCCACTGCCAAGATACACTCAGCCCTTTGACCCTTTAAAAAATCATTCTATTTGTTTGTTTAGACAAGGTCTCAATATGTACTTCATGCCATCCTGGTACCCAGGCTGACCTCAAACCAACTGCAGTCCTCCTGCCTCAGCCGCCCAAGTGCTGGGGCTGTAGGCATTAGCTATCACTTCTGGCTTCCTAGCCCTTTTTGAACTTTAGAATTTTTAAAATCATGTCTCACTAAATTGTCCATTGGAACGAGTGAGTTCAAATTCAAGTACAACTTGAATTTTTTATCCTACTGCCTCAGCCTCCTGAGCAGCTGGAACTAAAGACAAACATCAATAGGCCTAGGGCTCATATTCTTACTTCCAAAAGGAGAACACTTTGCAGCTGTATTTATCCAAGTCTATTCTGTGGCCCACCAAAGAGACAAGGTCTACCCCAAGTAAAAGTGGACGTCACAGTCAAATAGTTTTGATAAATGCCACGCATGTCAAAGAGAGTGAAGTATTGTGTAAAAGAAATGCTTAACTTATTTAATCAGCCTTTTCTATAGTTGCTGATAACTACCGAGCCTACATTTTTCTCTTTACACTTGACATTTATTACTGTCTTTGGAAACTAATTAAAATAATCTGGTATTTGCTTAAATGAATGAAAGATGAAGAAAAGCTGGAGAGCTTTACATTGGAAATTAAGGTTACAAAATCATTATGTTTAAAAAGTAGCAAGGAAGCATTTTCAAAAGATTCAGTCTGTGCTCCTGTGGTAGTTGGGGGATGGGGTTGGTGGGTGGGTGGAGAGAGTCAGAGGCAAAAAGGGAAACAGGCATGAAATAATGCATCACATTTCCAATGCAAGTTTTTAGTTATGTGGGTTGAAATGACAGAGAGGATTTGCTTAGGAAGGAAAGCTTGAGCTGGCCACACAGGGATATTAAGGTTTAGATGCTAGGCTAGGTGCAATGACATATTCCTATAATAAGTGGACAGAGGCCAGGAGGATCCTAAGCTTAGGACCAGTTGGACAGTTAGCAAGAAGGTCTCAAAAAACCAAATAACTAAGTTCAGTGTTTGCCTAACATGTGCCAAGCCCTGAGTTCAGTCCCTGGCAGCACATAAAACCTCCTGCATATCTAAGCAATAGGGAGAGGATACCTTAAATGCCCTTCCCCTATAATGAGATTGATGACTATCTTATATGCCATCCTAGAGCCTTCATCCAGTAGCTGATGGAAGCAGAGATTCACAGGCAAGCACTGAGTTGAACTCCTGAAATCCTGTTATAGAGGGAGGAGGGATGAGCAAAGGAGTCAAGACTATGCTGGGGAAACCCACAGAAACAGATGACCTGAGCAAGCAGGAGCCCACAGACTCCAGTTGGACAGCTGGGAAACCAACATAGGACCAAACCAGGCTCCCTGAATGTGGGTTTCAGTTGGTGGGCTTGGTCAGTCTATGGGGTTGCTGGTAGTGGAACCAGTGTTTATCCCTAGTGCATAAATGGACTTTGGGAGCCCATTCCACATAAAGGGATACTCCCTCAGCCTAGATACAGGGTGGAGAGCCTAGGTACTGCCCCAAACATTGTGACAGACTTTTATGATCCCCCACAGAAGGCCTCTCACCCTCCCTGGGGAGTGGATGGAGGGGGGTGGGATTGGGAGTTGGTTGGGGGGGGATGGGAGGATGGTAGGGAAAGGGAAGTAGGATTAGTATATAAAATAAGATTGTTTTTAATTTAAATAAAAATTTATATTAAAAAAAAAAACCCTGCAGTGGTGCACACCAATAATTCCAGTTTGCAGGAGGTGGGGGAGGAGAGATCAGTAGCTTAAAGTCATCCCAGGCTACATTAGGAGATAGTCTGTATCAAAACAAACAGATGAAGTGTGGATGTAATAAGCAGTAGAAAATAAAATGGGGAGAGAAAAAAATGCAAAAAGGCAAAACACATTGGGGGAAGAGCAAAGAAATTATCAGGATGTTTGTAGGGAAATAGAACAAATATGGTTGATTCAGCTAATTGATTAGTCAATCACAGGAAAAACTCAGTCCATGAGTAATGGTAGCAGAGAAGACTAAGATCTGAAAGGCTGTGTATTGATCAGGGTATTAGGTATGATGGCACAGACTTTTGAATTTTATAGTCTAAAGGGGTTTTTAAAATTATTTTAATTTTTATATGTATAAGTATTTTGCCTACATGTATGTATGTGTACCACATGGGTACTTAGTGCCAGTGGAGGTCAGAAAAAAGTGCTGGATCCCTGGACCTGGAGTTACAGATGGTGAACCACCCTGTGGGTGCTAGAAATCCAATTCTGGTCTTAGAGAACAAAACAGTATTTTAACTGATGAGCCATCTCCAGCTACTTCCCCTACCCTGGGGACTTGATAATGTTTATGTTAATAAACAGTCAGCCTAAAGAAACAATCAGACCGCCAGGCGTTAGTAGTGCATGCCTTTTTTAATCTCAGCACTTGGGAGGCAGAGGCAGGCAGATCTCTGAGTTCAAGGCCAGCCTAATCTACAACTCTAGACAGTAAAACCCTGTTTAAAAAAAAAAAAAAAGAATCAGTTCTTTCAGTCCCCTTTTCTCTGCAGACATTTGACAGCTAAATCCCAGAAAGGTCATCTGATTGCCCTGTCACATAGCTTATTAGGCAGACTTCCTGGACTGAAAATCTTTGTCCTTACTATCAAGACCAACACTCAAGGAAATTAGTTCCAAAGGATAGAAATATGGACTGTGAACTGCAGAAGAAGGTAAGGACAGAAACCAACATGTATATAGGACAAATGGATGTTTTCTGTTTGAAGAGTCTACTTAATGGGGCTCAGGGGAAGTTGATATCCTAAGTTCAATCCCCAGCACCAAATGAAAAAATTACTTCATAAAAAAGCAGGCTGGGGTATGTGTGGCTCAGTTTTTAGAGTATTTGTTTAGTAGTCATGAAGGTCTGGATTTGATCCTCAGAACCCCCTAAAACTGGGAAGTGGGGGTACATTCCTGTAATTCCAGCACTGGGGTTAAGATCAGTGGGATACATGAGACACTCTTAACACAACCCATCACTGGTAAAACAAAACCAGACCACACAACTCCTATTGTGAAAAGTAGTCATCCTCTTTAACTTTGTCCTGCCACAATTTAGAATATTACCTTGTGCAAACAAGCACCACACCCTTGTAGTTTGCTTTGAATGAAGAAAATTCATAGAGATAAAAATATTACATGTCTAAGAGGCAGCTTTATCTCAAAAAGCATGTAGAGAGAAAGTAAAGAAGATGAGCTTTACTGATTAAAATAGCTCACTAATATCTTTTCCCTCTCTCTTCCTTCATCCCTCTTTTGTTTGTTTGAGACAAGGTCTCTCCATGTAACCCTGGAACTTGCTATATAGAACAGGCTGGCCTTGGGATCCTTCTGAGTTCTCTACCTCCTTATACTTCTTTATTTGCAGCTCAATATTAAAGATGCATTCCACACTTATTTGTTTGAAAAGTATTTGGTGCTAGGAGTATCTCTTCAAGGAGAGATGATGATAATCTATAGAAGAAATCCCTGAGATGAGCCCCTCAAACGATACAGCCTAAAAATGATACAGTCTAGGGATCTTGATCGAGTTGGTTTTCACTGACAGTTAAAGAATTAAAATGTGGCACAGACATTTAATCCCAGCACTCGGGAGGCAAAGTCAGACAGATCTCTGTGAGTTTGAGGTCAGCCTGGTCTACAAAGAGTTCCAAGACTGTCATTGCTATTACACAGAGTAACACTGTCTCGGAAAAGAAATAAACAAACAATTAAAAAGAAGGAAGATAATTAAAAGGCAAAGTGCAACAAATAGCAGAATTAGCAGTAAAGAAAGGCGTTTATGGATGGGGAACACACACATGCAGCAAACACACTGAGAAAAGACCCTCTGGGAAGCAAAATTTGGACTAGGGAAGCTAAAAAATCCAGTCTCGTCTTGAAGTGTGGGGGTTTAAAGTCTCTATTGAGTCTTGCTCCCTAGGGTTGGTCAGTTTGAAGACAGACATGATGGTTGATGTGTCCTGATCAGGCCTTGAACTTACTGAATCAGTCCATCAGCAGGGGCACTGCAGGTAGGAGACAAAACTGCCAGGCTTTTGTCTCAAGTCAGGTGGTTCAGAAGAAGCTGGCTATCTTGATAATTCGCTACAGCCCGCCTCCCTGTCTGTCTGCCTACCAGGGAGTTTGTCTAATTCCTGGTTTCTCAATACTAGCAAATCAAAAAGGTAACATAGGCTTGGCGTAATGGAACCCAGAGCTTCGTGCATGCCAAGCACGTGCTCCATCAGCAGAAAACACCCAGGTTCAGATGACAAAAGATTAGGCTAGGCGGCGTGAGCACACTTAAACGTTTCTCAAGTCTGGGGCACGCTTTTTCCTTGAAAAGATGGAGCACAGGACGGAAAACACGAAGGCAAGTGTTGCAATCAAAGAGGAAAGATTATCGCTTGACTGCCAGCAGGAACCGCCACCAGAATACCCGGACCCTGAGCTCCGCGAAGCCTGCCACTCCCACGCCTCGCCCAGCACGCAAAGCACTGTGGGACTTGTAGTCTTTCTCCCAATCCACTCCCAGGAGGCGGGGAGACCCTGCTTTACGTACACGAACCTTTCTTCCCAAAGCTGTTTCCCTATTCTCCCTTTCCGCAAGGCCTAGCAGGGAAAAGTTTGAAAATTCCCGCGGAGTAGGCCCCCGAGGCCGGAACCCTCGCGAGAAGTCCGGGCCCCGCAAGCGCGATCTGCGCTCGGCTCCCCGCCCTGGCCGCGATCCTTCTCTCGGCGGAAAGGCTGTGTGTGGGGTTCGGGCAGTGCGCCCGGGGTACTGCGCAGAGCGCGGCCCGCGCAGTGCCAGCCCAGTAAGTCGAGTCGCCGGCGGGGAGGACGCGGCGCGGGCAGCGGCCGAGTTCGGAGCCGGGATTGGGCGGCCGGGCGACGGCGCTCCCGGGGCCTGCGGGGGCCGGCGAGTGGCTGAGCGAGAAGCGGCTTCCGCGGGCGGGGGCGCGCGCCGTGCCGTGTCTCCCGGGAGATGCTGTGACGGACTGCACGGAAGCAGCAGGCGCCGCGGCACTCGGCGGCCTGGCCCGCGGGCTCAGGTAGCGTTGGGGAGCGGCAGGCCCGCGCGGCGAGGGCGGGGCGGGCGGGCGAGGCTGCGAGGCCCACGGCCTAGGCCGGGAGCTCCGCCGCGCGGGGAAGCGGCGTCCGCGAGCCGCGGCGACCGGTGCGGCTCGTTCCAGCGCTCGGGCGTTAGTTACATAACCCTGACGGCGAGCTCAGGCACATGGCGGCAGAGTCGCTCCTCCGCGCTCTTCTCCCGCGCCCGCGGGCGGGATCTCGGCCACCCGGGGCGGGCCTGACTCGAGACCCCGACCCGTCGTGGTGTAGCAGAGCGATGGAGACCTTTGTGGGGCGTTCCCCACGGGCAGTTGCGGGCTCTCTGAGCCTTTCCTACGTTGGCGTGTGCTCCACATGGTCCTGTGCTTGGCCAGGGTGAGTCCTGGGCGGGGAAGTAAGTTTGACTCTGAGTGGCGGGTCGTTAGTGCCACTGGAGTGAATGGATCTGGTGCGGAACATTTACGATAACCGTGTCAAGGGCTCATCTGCGAGGTTTAGAGGCGATTACTTTCAAAGCCTTTGGTTGACTTTTGGGGGGAGTCTGTTATATTTGCTTTTAGAGTTGATAGGGAGGTAGTCACGGTCTGTTTGACACAGGTATAGGTGGTTTTTGTTGAGAGTTCTGGGTGGGGAAGAAAGTTTGACTCTGAGTGGCGGGTTGTGCCGGCCACAAGAGTGAATGGATCTGGTGCGGGACATTTAAGATAACCGTGTCAAGGGCTCATCTGCGAGATGTAGGGGCGATTACTTTCAAAGCCTTTGGTTGACTTTTGGGGGGAGTCTGTTATATGTGCTTTTAGAGTTGATAGGGAGGTAGACATGGTCTGTTTGACACAGGTACAGGTGGTTTTTGTTGACTTTGTGGAAGGGTCCTTTTTGATACAGTGGAGGACCGCTTACAGGTTTTCTCACACATGCCAGGCAAGCGCGCTACCACTGAGTTGTGTCCCCAGCATGGGATCGGTTGGTTTTTGGTTCCCAAAACGAACGGTTTTCATTCGAGAGGTGTGTTATAGGAAAACGAGCGTTGTTATTTTTGTTTATTTTTGATGCCGGTGATCGAAGCTACCACCTCGCGAGTGTTAAGCACGCGCTCCACCGCTGAGCTCGAACTCTATTCCAAGCCGCTGTTTTTTTGTTTTGGGGATTTAAAAAAAAAAAAAGACAGTTGGAGACATATTTCTAAGAACGTAGTTTCTCTAGAACAAAACATAATTTGGTTCTTGATATCTCAAAGAATCCTTGGGCTTTAAGAACTGTCCTTGGTGAGCTTTAACTGTCAGCTTCTTGGAAGACAGAAGTTGTTGGGGTAAGTACCCCAACTTCATGTGGTGATGACAAATGTGACTTATTTTGTATTTTTGGTGGTTCTGAGGATTGAGTCGATAGCCTCACACTGCTAGGTGCGGGAACTACCATTGAGAGCTACTATCTTTACTTTTTTTCTCTTTTTAGAGACAGCACTACATACCCCAGTCAATCCTTGAATTTGCACGCCCCTGGCTTCAGCCCAGGGAATAGCTGGGGTTACAGAGGGAGGCATATAGTAACTTAGTATTTAAATGTTGCCAGTTTGTAAGGCAGCCTAATTATTTTGTAAACAAAGTTGGGGTGTAGATCTCTGCTTAAATAAAACATTGCCTTTTTAGATCTTAACGTTATAATTTTACAAGGACTCCGAAGAATGAAGTGTTCTTCAGGTTAGCTTGAAGATCTTAGTAGCATGTCTGTTGCATTCAGCTTTATCTCACAGATTTTCTATTTTGGCCATAGAATCAGTATCAGTCCTGGGCTCACATTCTTGAAAAAAGGTGCTTGGCATTTCGAGGCTCATCGTCAGTTTGGCATGCCAGCTTTTTAAAATTCTTACATTTCAAATCTTGTCCCTAACTACCACCTTTTATCTTTCTTTTTTTTTTTTTTTTTTTAAATCTCAGTTTGTTCCTTTCACAGCATATGTATCTCTATTGTAGCCTTTATTCTTGTGTCTGATAATATGTTTATGAATGTGCTCTTCTAGAATATAAACTTCTGGAGGTCAGAATGTAGGTCTCTGCCCTTGGATTTTATTTTTCCAAGCACAGTGTTTTAAAAGTAGAAGCTAGGGCTGGGTGTTGGTGGTGAACGCCTTTAGTCCCAGTACTCGGGAGGCAGAGGCAGGCGGATCTCTGAGTTCGAGGCTAGCCTGATCTACAGAGCTAGTTCCAGGACAGGTTCCAAAACAATACAGAGAAACCCATTCTCAAAAAAAAAAAAAATTAAAAGAAAAAAAAAAGTAGAAGCCAGAAATATTGGTACATGCCTGTAATCATAGAACTTGGGGAATGGAAGCACAAAATTTAGGGAGTTCAAGACCAGCCTGGGCTTCATGAAATCTTGTCTGAAAGTGAAAACTAAACAAAAAATAAAGCAATGGCTGATCAATATTTGGATTAAAATTGAAAGAATTGGCCCACTTGTTTTTAGATCAGATACTTATTGAATGGCTAGGTTTAAAGTTCTGCCTTTGGTGGTATAATTCAGTTATTTAGGAAATGTATATGTCACTTCAAAAACTGATTTATGGTATTTTGATTAAATGTCTTAGTTTTTTGGGTTAGGGGGAGCTTAAGACAGGTTTTCTCTATGTAACAGCCTTAGCTGTCCTGGAACTCACAGAGATCTGCCTGCCTCTGCCTCCTGAGTGCTGGAATTAAGTCATGTGTCACCACGGCCCAGCAGCCTTATACGATTTGTTCTTCATAATAAAATGGTGATACTTAAAAATAAAAGCTTTTATTGAGGAGTTTTAAAATTACATCTTAAAATTTGTTGTGGCAGTGTGTGATGGTACATACCTTTAATCCCAGTGCTTAGGAGAGTTTGAGGCCAGTTTGTTTTACAAAGTAATTTCTTTCTCCCCTTTTAGTCTAATTACACATAGTAGGCTGCTTCAGGTTGGATTCTAATCCAACCTACCCAGTCTTTTCCCTTCTTACTGCTTCCTGTTGTGAGTCTTGGAATTCATGAATCTTGACTGTATCCATCTGGTGTATTTTCTCCCTCTACATTAACTTAGTCTTACTGTCTCTTTCAAGTGATTTTTTTTTTGTTGTTGTTGTTTTGGTTTTTTTTTTCTGCTTCTATACCTTTTGGACATTGAGGCTTTTGCTGAAGCAACAACCTTGTATAGTAATTCAGACAGGCATAGGCTTGCATTAAACTATGTTAGCTCTGAGCTTTATTTTTAGCTAAGGTCTTGTAATTCATCCCTAGCTGTTCTAGAACTTACCATGTAGACCTGGCTGGCCTGGAAGTTGTGGTTATCTTTCTCCTTTTGCCTTCCAAAAATCAAGATTATAGGTCTGTGATACTATGTCTAGTTGCCTCTTTGGTACTTGGAGTGCATTAAACAAAATAATAGGGTCACTAGGACAAGATTTGATAGTTAATATTCAAGACCAGAGCCAGTCTGTCTTGCAGAATTCGTATTGTCCACCCTGCCCTCTCTGCTTTCCATCTCAACCATTCAGAAGGATGCTTTTATATTTAACCAGAATTTTTGGTTTATTTTATGTGTATTGGTGTTTTGCCTGTGTGTATGTGTGTGAACCACACATGTGCCATATGCCTGGTACCTGTGGAAGTCAGAAGAAGGCATTGAATTCCCTGGAACTGGAGTTATATTGGTGGTTGTGAACCACCACGTGGGTATTGAGAGCCAAACTTATGTCACTCCCCAAAGCAACAAGTGTTCTTAATCACTGAGCTACCTCTCAGCCCTATTTTTTGGTTATTTACAATAAAAGTTAGGAAAGGACTTCAGGTCTTACATAAGAAATTAAAAATTATTTTTTTCCTTTCTATCTAGTAAAAGATAGGTATCAGATTCAAGTTTAGAGGTTTCTAGGGAATCTGAATATTAATTACAGAGTTTCTCATTTTACTGAAAAATCAACTTTTTCATGTTTGAAAAATGTTAATTCAGAGATACTAGGTTCAATTCCCAGGAAAAGGAAAGAAGTGTGGAAAAGTGGTAACTCCTAAAATGGGATTGTTCCCTGTTTACCTGTGTCTGCTATCGCTCTCTGAAGATTGGGCAGTAAGGTGAATTACACTGAAGACTTTCACAGAATATGGGAATGAAGGATATCCTCAGGATATCCTCCTAAGGCTGCTTGAAAGAAATATTTTCTTAGGAAGTAGATTATGTTAAACCTATATGTAGATACTTATTTTACTTCATTTACTTTTGTATGTGGCTTGCTTTCCCTCACATTCACCTAATATACTGTTCAGTAGAACAAATAATGATACTAATTTTATTTTACTTAAAAATATTTACAGTGGAAGTATGCAAGACTTAACAGCTCAAGTGACTAGTGATCTCCTGCATTTCCCTGAAGTGACTGTTGAAGCTCTTGGAGAAGATGAGATAACCTTAGAGTCTGTGCTTCGTGGAAAGTTTGCTGCAGGTAAATAACCTTGCTGAAGAAACACGAATCTGGGACTAGAATTCAGTGGTAAAAAGTATTTGCTTCCTGGCCCTCTTTACAGTCCTTCCTAGATTGTTTCTATTACACCTCACGGACATGCACATCTACACACACACACACACACACACAAATGCAGAGTGGTCTCAATAGTTAAGAGCACTTGCTGCTTAATTATGAGGTCTGGGGCTGGGATTTGGGCCAATCTTAAACCAGTAATTTCAGCTTCAGGAGATCTAACACTCTCCACAGGTAATCTTATATTCTCACAGAGACAAACACACCCACACATAAGTACAATAAGGTTTTTTTTTTTTTTAATAAGTTTACCAATTTAATTTTTAAAGTAAATATATATTAGTTTGTAATATATTTGCATATATATTAGCTTCTATAAAAAACCAACTTAGAATATTCTTATATAAGACCTATAACTATGTATGTAAAACTATATGCTTTGGATCACATCAGTAAAATTATGGCACAGTGGATTCTAATTGTTTGCCTTATTTAAAACTCAGGTGAAATACACAAAAATACCCAAAGTTAACTAACCCCCGGTTTCCATGTGAGCAATTGCAACTATATACATGCCCAGTTATATATCTGTAACTCCAGTGCTGTGTGGGGTGGGGACAAAAAGATCACTGGGGCCTACTGTCTGCCATCCTAGTCCAAGTTCAAGTGAGAGACCTTGTCTCAAGGGAATGAAGCAGGACAGCCAGGGCTACTCAGAGAAAACCTGTCTCAAAACAAAAAGCCATTCTTGATAGTGTTCTCAGAAAATTTTGTCTTATTTCCTAAGGGGTGTCTAACTACACATAGTACTTAGTCACAATGTAAAGATTTAATTATGTTTTTGAGTGTTTTAGCTACATGTATGCATGTGTGCCATATGGAAAAAGAGCCCTCAGAGGTCATAATTTGGCAGGTGATTCTTCTGGTTAGAGTCTACTCAGCAGGAGGGGCCTCATAACTCTTACTAGTTTAAGCTCTTTCAACTGTGTACAGTTTGTTTCCTTTCTGGGTCTTACAAACCTCCCCTCCCCTAGAGGGGGGTAGGGTTTCCATTAGAAGAAAATTGTTACACAATGGGCATTTCCATGATAGTGGTAAAGTTCCCTTCATTCATCTAGTTGCTCGTGTGAAAATGTAGGATCATTTTGGTTTGGTTTTTGTTCTTTGTTGAGACAAGTCTCACTGTGGAACTCCTTTCTTATTCTGTCTCTTAAATGCTGGGATTATAAGCATGCACTACCATGCCCAGTTTAGGGGCTGTTCTTAATTCTTATATCTACCCCTCAGTAAGCAAATCCTATTCTCTCTGTTAGATGAAACTAGGTCTTCTATTGACAGTCACCAGCTAATTTTCCATTATATCTACTCTACTACCTTGTCCATCTTTTGCTTAGTGGCTGAGTAACATTAAACAAATTAGATTGTTATTTATCTGCTTTCGACTACCCAGTGACTTCAGAGACAGTAGAGTGCAATGATACTTTCTGTTGTTAAACTCTTACATCTTATCTCCTAAGCTTACAAACTCAAACACTACCACAGCTCTTATCTTGTTATTCTTACTGCCACTGAAGTGGTGGATTTTTAAGGGTGTGCCACAATACCTAGTGTTGGGATCTACTTGAATATACTGGTGTTAACTTTGTAACTGTGTGACTTTAGGTAAGTTAAAATGCATTAAGTGTTAGGTTATTTTATGTTCTACTGAGCTGTGCAAGAAATAACAGGATGAATTTGGGCATCTTTATGGTCTCTTTACTGCTGTAGTTACTCTTCATTTTATTTATTTATATGAGGATCACTGTGCTAGCCTATAAATGCTTTATTTTCAATTGAAGAGGGATTTATAATTACATAATTCATATGTAACTACCAGATTTGTTGTGTTGCAGTACTATTACAATAAGCAGTGATTTTGATTCTTTTTGTTTTTTTTCTCCTCCATAGGAAAAAATGGACTAGCATGCTTAGCTTGTGGGCCACAACTTGAAGTTGTAAACTCTTTAACTGGAGAGCGGTTGTCTGCATATAGATTCAGTGGAGTAAATGATCAGCCTCCTGTAGTTCTTGCAGTGAAAGAATTCTCTTGGCATAAGAGAACTGGATTGTTAATAGGACTGGAAGAAGCAGACGGGAGCGTCCTGTGTCTTTATGACCTTGGTATATCAAGAGTAGTAAAAGCTGTTGTTCTTCCTGGAAGGGTATGTACTATTGAAGGAAGATACCTTGATAGTTTTGCTTTCTAAGCTGAAAGCTTACAAGATACATTTACCTTAAAAACTCACAGAATTGTACACTTAACAATTAACGTGTTTTCATATGTTTATCACCTTCAATATAAAGTACAAAATGTATTTTTATTTAGGAATTGTATGTGCGTATACATGCATCACATGCTCATATGGAGGTCAGAGGACAACTTGTGGGACTCAACCATCTCCTTGTACCTTTATATGGATGGGTTCCAGGCATCAGATTCAGGTTGTCAGGCTTGTATCACTGGGCAGCAAGTAGCTTTACTACCTGAGCCATTTTAATTGCCCTTTCAGAAAATTTAATTTAAGATGACCAAGCATTTAAATCCTCACTTAGGAGGTAGAGACAGGTGGGTCTCTAGAGTTCATGGCAAGCCTCATTTGTATATACAGTAAGTTCCAGGTAAGCTAGGGCTACACAGTGAGACCCTGTTTGTTTTTTTTTTTTTTTTTTTTTTTAAACAGTTATTAAACAGTTTAAAATAGGTAATTATAACTCATTTAGAGAGTCTGTACTCCTCTCTTAAAAAATTTTGAAATTTAATGTATTACGGATGTTTTGCAAATGTGTGTCTGTGTACTATGTGCATTTAGTAACCATAGAGGCTAGAAGAGGACGTTGAATCTGCTGAACCTGAAGTTAAAGATGGCTGTTAGCCATCATTTGGGTACTGGGAATTGAACCTTGCACCTCTGGAATAGCAGCCATTGCTGTTAATCACTGAGCCATTTCTTCAGACCTGATTTTACTCCCTTTGGTAGAAAATACAACAAACATCTTGGCTGGGAAAGTGTGCACATTGATGTTATTTGGAAGGTGTCTTAGTTACTATCCTATTGCTATGAAGAAACTGACCAAGGCAACTCTTAGAAAAGAATATATTTAATTGAGGGCTTGCTTACTTAATCCATTATAATCATGACAAGGAACATGGTGGCAGAAAAGGTAGGCATGGTAGAGAAGTATCTGAGCCAGCAACTAGATAAATACATTCTGATCCACAAGCAAAGAGAGAGCTTCTAGTCCTTTAAAACATTACTATTCCCTGGTGACTAAGCATTCAAATAGAAGAGTCTATGGAAGCCATTCTTACTCAAACCACCCTAGAAGGATAAACTACAGTTTTCTGGAATGATTAGCTTACATTGGATAATTTTAAAGTGGCTGCTTAGGAGCTCTTAAAACTTTTATGACTTTTAAAATTTGTGTTCAAAGCTTCAACTTCATCTTTAAACAGATAATTGTATATAGTTCAATAAAAAGATTATATAAACATTAAACGAGCCAGTTAGCAATTGACTATCATAGATTAGGTTATCAATAAAAATCAGTTAATTTTCATTTTTTATTATGTTGAAATAGCATAATTTTGTAGTGTTTCTGAGAATTTCACTGTTTACTTGGACATATATATATACACACACACACACACACACACACACACACACATATATATATATATATATATATATATATATATAGTCATGCAGTTGTGATATCATATAATGTTTCAGTCTGTTCAAGTTACAAACTGCCTTAATGTCCAATCTTATTTGTTATACAGTTGGTTATATTTCCTCACTTTAGGAAAGCTAATCATATATCTTGGTTCCTAGGTAACAGCTATTGAGCCTATAATTAATCATGGAGGAGCCAGCGCAAGTACCCAGCATTTACATCCAAGTCTTCGATGGCTTTTTGGAGTGGCAGCTGTGGTAACTGACGTTGGACAGATCCTTCTTATTGACCTATGTTTGGATGACTTGTCATGCAGTCAAAATGAAGTAGAGGCATCAGGTAATGTATTCTTTACTGGGAAACAAAAACGAGCATTGCATTGTTGGGTAATGGTATTTTTGGTTTTGGTTTTTCCAGATTAGTGTTTCTCTTTGTAATCCTGGATGTTCTGGAACTCAATGTGTAGACCAGGCTGGCCTCAAACTCAGAGGTCTGCCTTTCTCTGCCTCCTAAGTGCTAGGATTAAAGGTAAAGGTGTTTGCCCTCACTATCGGACTATGGATTGTTTTTTTTTGTTGTTGTTGTTTTTGGTTTTTTTTTTATTGGCTTAATCTTTTTTTTTTTTTTTTTTTTTTAGACACACTAATCCCATATCCTTCCCTCTTCCCCCTCCCCCCTAGCCTTGTGTCTAGGCTGAGCAAGGTATCCCACAATAGGGAATGGGCCAGTTCATGCACTGAGGATAGAATTTCCTGGTCCTACTGCCAGTGGCCCCACAGACTGCCCCATCGATACACTGTCAACCTGCATTCAGGGTTCCTAGTTCAGGTCAATGTAAGTTCCCCTGCTGTTAGTCAGGAGTCAGTGAGCTCTGCTGGTTCAGGTCAGCTGTTTCTGTGGATTTCTCCATCATGGTCCTGATTCCTTTGCTCATATTATCACTCCTCCCTCTCTTGGATTAGACTCTGGGAGCTTAGCCCAGTGATTAGTTGTGGATTTCTGCATCTGCTTCTATCCGTTACTGGATGAAGATTCTGTGCTAACAATTACAGTTAGTCCTGGATCTTATTACTTATTACAGAAGGCCAGTTCACGCACCTTCTCCACTGTTGTTTAGAGTTTTATCTGGGGTCATCCTTGTGTATTCCTGGGAATTTCCCTAGTGCCATGTTTCTCCATAATCCCATAATGGCTCCCTCTATCAAGGTATTTGTTTTCTTACTCTTCCTCTCTGTCCTTCCCCCAACTCAACCATCCTGTTCCCTCATGTTCTCCCCACTCCCTTCCTCCTGTCTCCTCTTTCAAGCCCGCCCCCCCCCCAAACACTCCCAATTTACTCAGGAGATATTGTCTATTTCCCCTTTCTATGTGAATCCATGTATTGTTGCCTAGCTTCTCTGAGGTTGTGGACTGTAGGCTGGTTGTCCTTTGCTTTATGTTTAATATCCATGGATGGGTTTTTCCTAGTTCCATCCATTACCCACAGACTTCAAGATGTCATTATTAGTTACCAATGAGTAGTGCTCCGTTGTGTAAATATACCACATTTTCTTTATCCATTCTTTGGTTGTGGGGCATCTAGGTTGTTTTTTAGGAGTTGGTTCTCTCCTTCTACCATGTGGGTCCCAGGAATTGAACTCAGGTCATTAGTCTTAGTGTCAGGTATCTTTATCAGGTAAGCCATCTCCACAAACCCCTATGTACACCCTTACATGGAGTCTAGGAATTGAATTCTTCTGGGCCTTACATAGTTTCTTTCTTTTTCATTCTTCGAGACAGAGTTTCTCTGTGTAGCTCTGACTGCCCTGGAACTCAATTTGTAGACCAGGATGGCCTTAAACTCAGAGGTCTGCCTGCCTCTTCCTCCTGAGTGCTGGGATTAAAGGTGTGCACCATCACCATCCCGCTCTCACTTACTTTCTTAATATTACTTGTCTTTTTTATTTTAGACCTTGAAGTTATTACTGGTATCCCAGCTGAAGTACCACACATCAGAGAGAACGTGATGAGAGAAGGGCGCCACCTGTGTTTCCAGTTAGTAAGCCCATCAGGGATAGCCATTTCTTCTGTCAGTTACATTAACAGGACAAACCAACTTGCCGTGGGGTTTTCCGATGGCTACTTAGCACTTTGGAATATGAAAAGCATGAAAAGAGAGTAAGTATAATTCTTTTAGTTGATGACTGATTATTTTAAAATATAATGTGTTAATTATTTGAAAATTAGTATGAAAAAAATGACAAGTTTTAGTGAATCAAGTTGTGGTTTGATAAGGAAATTATCATGTGAATTTAGGTTGGTTCTTTCAGAGTTTATAGTGTTTCAGAGGATGAAGATTGGAGGCTAGTGTGAACAGCAAGGCCAGATCCAGGCAGCCCTGGATTTTATGTGTACCCTAGCTTCAAAGTGAAGCAAGAAAAGGGGCAATCGAGTATGGTTAAAATATGTATATAGTATGAATTCTTTGTGAGCCCTGGTTGCCTGTAATTTAATTTTTTATGCTTAAATATAATATAATTGAAACTTGTACAGGGATAAAAACAGCATGTAATACTGATGGAGTCAGCAAATTAAACACCAGATTTTAAGCCAGGCAGTGATGGCACATGCCTTTAATCCCAGCACTCAGGAATCAGAGGCAGGCTACCCTGGTTTACAAAGATACACAGAGAAACCCTGTCTTGAAAAAATAAAAAAATAAACATCCAGATTTTAGTTTTTAAGAGATATGTTGATTCTATCGGACATTTAGATTTTCAGTTTCTTTATCCCTTTTTTTTTAATCCCTAGGTGTTTTTTTTTATGCTTTCTTGGGTATTTTATCTTACAAGCTTTTCCTCTCTGTTATATTTTATTTTACCCTTTTATTAACTCTGCTTTTGAATTGCTCCTGAAACAACATCTGGAAATGTTTTATTTACAGTATTGTTTTTCTCTAACATTTATTTTGGGGCTTGTTATGCTTTTTAAGATGTTTATGCAAATTCTTCAGTTTCTTACTCATCACCTTTTTTTTTTTTTGTCTCTAATTTTAAGGTGTGTGTGTGTACGTGTGTGCGTGTGCACGCGCGTGTGTGTGTACATGTGCCACAATGTGCATATGACTGTTAGGACAACGTGTAGATCCCAGAGATTGAATTCAGGCCGTCAGGTTTGGTAGTATATGATTTATAGACTAAGACATCTTAAACCCTCATCTACTATTTTTATAGTAGGAAATTGACTTAAACCCAGAGAGTACTAGGCATGTGCCAACACATCTAGCGTTGAGGAGATGGAGGTGGATCAAGAGTTTCAGGCTAGCTTCAACTACCTAACAAATCTGAGAGCAACCTGGGTGACATGAGATTCTCTGAAGAAGCAAGTTTTTCTGTCTCTTTTACTGTATGGTGTGTACTCATGTGACTCTTAGAAGCTAGTTATTACATAAGTAAATGCGTGTGATCTAGCAGTTGTCATTCCTGTTCTGCCTGGGAGTGAGAGCTAGCATGGCTAAATGGTCTTATCGTCCCATGTGTGTTCTTGAAGATAAAATGACTTAGGTCCCCCAGATCACTGAATTTAGGGAAATGTATGAACAGTGTCTACTTAACTTGAATTTTTAAACAGAAGGCAATTTTTTTTAACCTCCTAAGATAAAATTTTAACTTGAAAGTAAGCAATATATTATTTTGTTTTAGGTATTATACACAGTTAGAAGGTGGAAGGGTTCCTGTCTATGCAGTTGTTTTTCAAGAACCCGAGAATGATCCTCGTAATTGCTGTTACTTATGGGCTGTTCAGTCCACACAAGATAGGTTAGTATGCCTGTGGTTTTTAAAAATACATGTCATTAAGGAAGGCTGAGTATATAGCATTAAAGGAGTACAACTGGAACAATTTGTTTCTTTTGAAAAGTTTGAATTATATTACCACTGCCAGATGTTGTAATGGTACCACACCTCATGCTATGTATGCATTGTACATGTTTCATTTGGTGCCTTGCTTCATGTCCTATTGTAAAGCCCCCTTGCTTATGTAGGGCTTGATCTTCATAGGTAAGACTGTGGAGGGAAAAAGGGCATGTCTCTGAAGGAATGCTCTGTGTAATTGCCATGGGATGATTCTGTTCATACTCTGTTGGCCGGGACTTAGTGTGGTGCAAAAGGAAGATAGGAAATGCAGTTGAAATTTTTAGGCAGCTATATATGTAAAACTAAAATACACTTATTGGAGGAGGAATATTTGAGAAAAAATACTGGGTTAAAAAAATGGTGGACTATGTTACATATTGCATTAATTACATTTTCTACAAACAAGAAAATAATCTGCTTTGTACAATTGAAGTTTATCATATGCAGTGTATTATGTGAAAAATTGGGAAGATAAGAGGTAAGCTCCATGTTTTAGTGTCTCGGTAATTTCTCTTTCCTTTCAGTGAAGGAGATGTTTTGAGTTTGCATCTGCTTCAGCTGGCCTTCGGTGATAGAAAATGCTTGGCCTCAGGGCAAATCTTATATGAGGTAAGTGGTTAATTAGAATATTACCATTTTGGGATTTTTGTTTTCTATTTTGCATTCTTTGCTTTATCATACTGAAGTTATTCTTACTCAAATTAAAATTGTCTTCATCATGTAGTGAGAAATATTAGGCTAATGAGCACAAATTTTTTAGTGTTCCCATCTGTATTGCCATTTCAGGGCTCTAGATTTTTCTGGGTATTTCCCCCACAATAGAGAGACTGGACTGGTTCGTGTGTGTGATCTAATGTAATGCCCAGGAGAAATAAATGCTCCCAGCTTTGTTCTAACATATCAAGCAGTATACACAGGCCATGGAGGAAACATCAGGGCATATGCATCAGTATCTGCTTATTTTCCTAAGCAAATTTCTAAAATTTAAAAGAGGAATGTTACTAATAGCTACATATCCTCAACTCTACAACAGGCTTTTAGAACTTAGTGTTGAGGTATCTGGTTGGGTTTTAGGGTTGGGTTTAGATTATGAGGGAATCTGATTAAGAAAGAATTCTAAGCCTTCAATCCCAGCACCAGACAGAGGTAGGCAGATCTCTGTGAACTCAAGGCCAGCCTTGTCTACATTGTAAGTTCCAGGGCAGACAGAGCTATTTAGTGATCTACTGTCTATTAAAAAAAAGGATGGGGGGGTGTTAAAAACTAATCTTGTTCATTGAGCAAAAGTTTCTTTTTTGATTAAGAATTAATATTCAGTCTTTTGACAAGGCAGACAGGGGCTGAATAAAGAGTCTTTGTAGGAAAAAACAAAAATGATTTTATTCCTATTCTTAATCTTACTCTTAAGAATTTACATGTGAACACAGAAATAAGTCTGCTGGCCTGTGGTGTTCCACTTTATACTCCAGCTACTAGTGCATGAGTGATCCCATGTTAATACAACTTTATAACAGTTATTGGTGATTATTTTTGAGAGTATAAATATAGCTTGATATTTGCATTTATAGTTATGTGTATATAGCTTTGTAGCCTTTGGAGTGATTAGTTCTCTTAAAGCCTTCTGTGTGGAAAACTTAGCATGGAAATGATTTTAGAACACTTACTTCTATAATGTTAAAATTTGTGCATATTTTATGTTGCAGGGATTAGAATATTGCGAAGAAAGATACACACTGGATCTAGCGGGTGGCATGTTCCCCTTAAGAGGACAGACTAGTAATACTAAATTGTTGGGATGCCAGAGTATAGAGAGATTCCCATCTCATGGTGACAGGGAAGAAAGTATGAGAGAAGGTTGGTTAAAAGTACTCTTAACTATTTTGTGTTGTGATGACTTAAGATTTATGACAGGTTTCTAGAACTAATAATTCTGACAATTGAAAATTAAGCTCCTGGTTATGTCACTTATTTAGGCTTTTAGCTTTTTCTTGATTTCAGGATTATTCTAAGGAACTGAAGAATGAGTGATCCTTGTGTTTGACTCCAAATACAAGGTGGTCTCTATTTTAATTAGTGTAACTTGTTTTGGATGATTTTCTTTTCTGTGTTTCTTGTTGTTTGTTATTTATTTATCTTTAGCTATTATTTATTTTTTAGCCATACTGTGTTTCCCTGGGAAGCCCTACTCTCCATTTTTTTTAGTCTTTCTTCTGGGTAAAGATCCTGTGGTAGATTTCTTTACATTCAGGGTTTATCCATTTTCCATTCTTTTCATCAGGTGTAGCCTTTGACTTTTGCATTTCTGAGTCCTGTTTTCTCCTTCTGTAGGTGAGATGATACTCTATGCTTTCTATAAGCATTAAAGGAGAGTGTCACGGCCCTTTCAATTCTGGAGATGCCTTCAAATGCACATGTATCTAGTTACTTTATTTTAGTGAGTTCTTTCATCTCACAGGTGCCCTGTGTCATAGTTCTAACATTGTAATTTGTGATCCTATTTTCCACATCCAATTGAACATGTCAAAAACTTAACATGCTATCTTTCCTTTTATTCCTTGTCCATGTCTTCCTTCCTTTTTCAGTTGTCATTAGTGTTATCTGAGGTTTTTACTTTTCTCTGCTGAGGCCCCTTTTCTGGTACCCTGACACTGCCACAGTCTAAGTATTTGTTTTGCTTTCAATCTTTGGCTAGCTCTGTCTTCTCTACTATGTTCCTTTAAAGAATTAAACCTCAGTACTTGGAGACACCCATTTTGGGTATTGAATAAACTTCTGTACTAGATGTGTATCCTTGGGGAAATGTTCTTTGAAATCACTTTGTATTTTCTACTTTGGTGTGTCAAAGTCACTGAAGTATTGACTGAAAACCAAGAGCTTTCTGATGGGAAGTTCCCAGTAGCAAAAGAACATCAAGAGTATAAGTGAGACTCATAGATAGATAGGTATTAAATATTACTGTGATTCTGTTGTCGTTGTACTTATAGGTTCTTTATTCTGTTCTTGAAAAATAGTTGGTTTTTTTGTTTGTTTGCAGCTTTATCCCCTGATACTAGTGTTTCTGTCTTCACTTGGCAAGTGAATATATATGGACAGGGAAAGCCTTCTGTGTACTTAGGACTTTTTGACATAAATCGTTGGTATCATGCACAGATGCCAGATTCATTAAGGTATGATTACTCTGTTTTCTCATCCCCTTCTCCACCAGATGTTGTTATGCATAGCTGAGCAGTGTCTCAGAACTTTTTAAATTTTCTTTTAGGTCAGGAGAATCTCTACATAATTGCTCTTATTTTGCATTGTGGTCATTGGATTCAGTTGTAAGTAGGACTTCTCCACATCACATCTTGGACATATTAGTACACGAGAGAAGTTTAAATCGTGGGGTTCCTCCTTCATATCCACCTCCAGAGCAGTTTTTTAATCCAAGTACTTTTAGTTTTGGTATGTATTTTCATAATATTTTAGAAAAATAGTGTATAATGTAGTATGTCAATTGTATATTGGTTCAGACTATATGTGTTATCTGTTCATATCTCACTGGCATTTAACTTAGATAACTTTGTTAATACATAGTTACATGTACATGAGAAATTTAGTATGTTTGTAAGTTAATACTATTTTGAATCTTTTAGAATATGTCAGTTAATATGTTAAATAATATGATAAAGTTTGTCACTGTCTCAGAAGAAAATATCTGAAGATGTTTCCTTAAGAATTTATTCTTGCTGGGTGTGGTGGCACATGCCTTTAATTCCAGCCTGGTTACATAGAGTTTTAGGCCAGCCAGGAGTATGCAGTGAGACCCTGTCTTTTTTTTTTTTTTTTTTTTTAAGAGGATGGTGATTTATTCTATATAATAATTTGGTTACCTTCAGTAAACATTTAATTTGAATTTTTAAATCTTTTTTTTTTTTTTACAGATGCCACTTGTTTGTTAAACTCTGGAGTTATTCATGTAACTTGTACTGGATTTCAGAAGGAGGTATGTATGAATAACAAGACGTAGTTCGTGGTAATCAAGCTGAAGTTGAATATTAATATACACATGATTTCATGGATTTAAACTTTACTCATGGTATTTGTAAACTAATTTATTTTAAATAGTAGTTTCTGCTAGGTTTATGAGTTTAGCATCTTGCTACCTCAGTTTTAATGACAGCTTGCTAGAAGAGGCATTGAAGTGTTTTAGCAGCTTTGTGTGGATGTTATCTACTTGAAAGCCAAGTAAGTCAGTGTCTTATCACATCTGGGTGGTTGCTGGGAAGACAGGGTCTCAGATGGCCAGCTGTTCTAGAACCATAGGTCCAACTATTCTGCCTTTTAAGTACTGGGGTTAATGACTGCACTGCAATGCAACTGTGAGTCATCCTTTGTGTGGTGGCCTGGGAAGGTCTTTGCCTTGGCTCTTCTCAGAAATAATACCAAGTTGATATGGTAATGATGCAAAAATAGTTTTCTGGCCTAACGTGATGTGCAGGTGTGGTAGTCAGCCACATATAAATAGTTGCTGTGACTTAGCTGTCTTAGTGATATATCGTTCATGATAAAGAAACATTTCTTGAGTTCAGGAACCTGTAAGCTCCATAACTTGATCCTGAAATTTCCATTATTTCCATAGTTATTTTTGTTTTACTCAAATTTTAAATATAAAGTGTTTCTTAAATTGGATTTGAATTGATTATTGGTTGATTTTTTTTGGGGGGGACTGATTTTCCCATTACAGACTTTGACATTTTTAAAGAAATCTGGACCATCTCTCAATGAAGTCATTCCTGATAGTTACAATCGGTGTCTTGTTGCTGGTCTTCTGTCACCAAGACTTATTGACATTCAGCCTTCCAGTTTAAGTCGAGTGAGATATTCTTTTTTTCTTTCGAATTGCATGTTACTATTTATTGCAATATTAATATAAATCTATTATATATTTTTTGCAAAAGTAGGTAATGTGGTACCGTGCTCATTCTATATCCTCATACTATCTATCATGCTTGGCTTCCAAGTCACCTGATTTGGCTAGAAAAATGGCTAGCAGTTAAGAACAATTGCTGCTCTTGCAGGAAACCCTGGTTCAGTTCCTGGGATCCATATGGGGACAAGCCGTCTGTAACTCCAGTTCCAGGGGACTCTTTTGACTGCTGCAGACACCATGCATACATACACATGGTGCACATACATACATTAGACAAAAACATCTTTTTTAAAAAAGTCACACATAGATGTGGGCTTAGTAATATAAGCATGTAATCCTAATTATTGAGGAAGCAAGAGCACAAGTTTAAAGTCAGGCTGGGCCAGAGTGAATTCAAGGCTTGCTTGTCCAATTTAGTAAGACTCTATCTTAAAATAAAATGAGAACTAAGGATATATAGGTCAGTGGTAGAGTGCTTGCCTAACATGCCCTGGGCTCTTGTTTCATTCCCCTGTACCACCAGTAAATGTAAAAATTGTGTGTGATTCCCTTAGCTGTCTAGTGGGTTTTGTCAAACATGCTATGTAAGTCTTCTGAGTGTTCAATTTTCCCACCTCCACTTCTCAACTGTTTTGCCCAGGTTGACCTCAAACTTATGATCCTCCTGTCTTAACCTCCCAATGCTGGAGTTCTAGTTTATGTGATTTATTGTCTCTCTGTCTTTAGCCAAAGTAAGGAGTCTTTTTTTTTTTTTTTTTCCTTTAAAATATGTTTTAGGAAGAACAATTAGAAGCTATATTGTCAGCAGCGATTCAGACAAGTTCCCTGGGACTTTTGACTGGTTACATTAGAACATGGATAACGGAAGGTAACAGTTTATTTAAATTTTTAAAAATTAAATATATATATACATGTATATATATATTTAAATTACAGTTTATGGTTTCACTTTTTAAACTTTTTTGTGAGATAATTATAAATTCACATAAACTTGTGTGGCACAATAGTGTGAATCTGTGTATGCGTTATAGCACTTTTCTCCCCCAAGTGAGTAATGTAATCCAGCAACCCCTTGTGCAATACTACATCCAAGATCCTGAGCCCTAATGTGCTCTCTACTGCTTCAGTGTCATTTCTCATATGATCATAAACTGAGTCATGCAGTGTATAACTTTTATATACATTTCCATCCAGCTAAATTCACTGGAGATACACTGTGTGTGTGTGTGTATCTTTTTTGCTCTTCGTGTGTGTCTGTGCACATATGCATACGTGCACTCTGCCCCTGTATTTTTCTGTTGTAAAACATTTGAAAGAAAGCATCCTATTCTTACTCCTTTCAATTTTATCTGAAAACAAATGATGCTCACCTATAAAAACTGTGATTACAAAATGAAGGGTAATACCAATTGAGAACTTGTCAGTGTTCCAGAAATGTTTTACAGCTAGAGGGGTTTGGAGGAATACAGCATCTTTTATGTTTTTGAGTTGTTTGGGAGATTTTTGTTTGTTTATTCTAGACAGGTTTCTCTGTAGCCCTGGCTGTGTAGACCAGGCTAACCCCATATTCAGATTTTAATATGTCTGCCTCCTGAGAACTGGAATTAAAGGCATGTGCCTTTAATCCATGCCTAATAAGTTTTCAGACTTTTAATATTCCGAAATTTCTAAAGTCAAACTTTAGACTTTAGGCCAGCTTTTTTGATTTTGGTTTATTTTATTGGTTTTAGTTTTGGGTTTTCCAGACAGGGTTTCTCTGTGTAGCTTTGCAGCCTGTCTTGGAACTCAAATTTGTTCTGTAGACCAGGCTGACCTCAAACTCACAGAGGTCCTTCTAGCTCTACCTGAACTGGAATTAAAGATTTGATCACCCTGCTTGTTTGTTTGTTTAAGACTGCTTTCTAGTTTCTATTTATTGATCTTCGTGATAACCACTCCCTACCCCTCCTCAGCTTCACTGGGTTTTGTACCTTGGGCAGCATGGTTTGTACGATAAGATGCACTAAGATACATTTGGTAAAAGTTGATTTTTAATTCCTGAACTTGGTTAAGGTTCTGCCTGCCTGGTTCCTCTTAAAAAAGAACTAATTTTCATTTTGGAGTTAGTAATCATCCTTTTTGTCTTTTTTTCTTTTATAAATACAAATAAGAACAACCAAATTCTGCTGCTAATCTACGTTTTGTTCTTGAATGGACATGGAATAAGGTGGTTCTCACAAAAGGAGAATTTGACAGGCTTTGTAAGTATTAAGTCTGGGTTCAGGACAACTTTAATAGTTAAAAGCTACTAATCTTGATGTTTTATTTACAGACAAGGTCTCAGTAACATAGGCTGACATGAACCTCACTATAGTCCATGCTTGCACTAACCTTGCATTGAGCCTCCTTTTAGCCTGTGTGCTTTGAATTACAGGCATGAGCTACCACATCTAGCTCCATAATAGTTTTAATATTTTGGGGATGTAAAATCTTAAGATTTATAGTAAAAACATTTAATTAAAGTGGTTAAAACAATATCTTTTTACTGGCAATACATTGATTAGCATATTGTCTTTGCTATGTACCAGAGATGATCCTGCCTTTATATCTCCCAAGTACTGGGATTATAGTTGTGTGCCTCTGAACCTGACTGTAAATCAGCTGTTGTGGAAGCTTTACATTTTATACTGGTTAATGAAGGGAGACTTTGTGGCTTTTTGTTGTTGTTGTTTGTTTTCTTAACCTTTTATGATATTCAAGTGTAGGAATAGTATTATCAATTTATTAGAAGAAAATTAGAACTTGATTTAAGGTGATTTAAAGGACTCAGAAATTAAAATAGTTGTTGGGCTTTTTTGTTTAGGGTTTTTTGTTTGTTTGTTTGTTTGTTTGTTTGTTTGTTTGTTTTTGAGACAGAGTTTCTCTAACTTTGGAGCTTGTCCTGGAACTTGCTCTGTAGACCAGGTTGGCCTCCAACTCACAAATTCACCTTCCTCTACCTCCTAAGCACTGGGATTAAAGTCATGCACCACCATCACCTGGCTAATTACTATTTAGATTAGTCACATGTTAAATGCATATTTTATGACACATAGTAGTTAGGAGGGTAAGCTGTAGACTTACATTGAATTTATAATCTTAGTTTGACTCTGAAAGCACTTTGTAAGTTCTTTGATATTTGCCAATATGAGCCTATATTTTTAAAGCCTGTTACCCTTTAGAGTAGTGGGACTTGAAGAAAATGTACGTTGATATTGATTCTAACCTTGTGTTTTATCCTTGGAAGGCGCACCATTATTTGATGGTTCATGTCGATTCATCGATCCGCAAACCATACAGTCTATCCAGCAGTGCCATTTACTCCTTAGCAACCTTAATACAGTCTTAAGCTGTTTTGCAATGGAGGCCCAGGGCATCACTGAAAGAGGTGTGTATGTTGCTAAATTTTACTTAATTCACTTAAAGTTCTTATTTACTTGGTGAGGCGTAGAGGAAGTTAGTTCTCCAAGATGAAAGGTTTCTCAGTAATTTGTGTGGTGTGTGTGGGTGTGCATGAACACATGTCATTGTGCAGCTGCCACCAGACTGTTCTGATTGGCTCTTTCTATCTGCTTTTATGTGTGTTCTAGGGAGTGAACCTAGGTCTTATGGCTTTTATTTATTTATTTTTGGCGGGTGTCTTTACTCACTGAGCCATCTTGCTGGCCTTAGAATTTACTACCGGTAGAATTTAAAATTTGAGGTTAACATGCATCTTTGTTGTTTTGGTTTTGCTTTATTTTGCCATTTCAACAAAGGAAAAAGTACGCTTTTATTTAAAGGCCTAATTTGAATAATTATTTTTAATCTATTTTAACTGCATTTTGCATGAAACACTTAATTGTAGTTTGAACAAAAGCCTATTTTAGTTAGTGAATTATCTTAACATTTTAGAGATTTCTTATCCTCGCTTTGGCTCATTGTATACTAAATATGCATGCTCATTTTGAATTGTCATTCGTGGTCAATACTTGAAAAATACTTGAAAGCCAATGCAACCAATGTTTATTCTTTTTTGTAGGACTGCTGGACTTGAGCAATAAGCATATGGTTACCCAACTTATCTGTCAATATGCACAAATGGTTCTGTGGTTTTCTCATTCTGGGCTTTTACCCGAAGGTTTAGGTAAAGTATTTAATAAACGAATATTGATTGAAACGTCCTAGCTCCATAATGTTCTTGTTCTGTTCTGAGCCTTCATAATGTGTTTCTAGTCTTCATTCTTCCTTACTGTGTCTGCATTGCCTCACAGAGACTCCATGTATGTTCATTGAATTAGCATGTAAAATAAGAGCAAGTTTGAGAAAACATTACTTATAAAATATCACTTACATCCATAGAAAGTATGGCTTATATAATCTAACTTACTGATGTCTTGTTTAGTTCTTTTGTTGTTGTATAGTTCCATTTTGAGAAAGGGTCTCACTATATATATCCCTGTCTGGCCTGAAACTCATGTAGACTGGGTTAATCTCAAAATCATAGGTTCAATTGCTTCTGCCTTCTAGATGCTCTAACTGTCCTAGAACTCAATATATAAACCAGGCTGGCCTTGAACTCACAAAGCGCCACCTGCCCCTACCTTCTGAATACTGGGATTAAAAGTGTATAGCCCATGCTGGCATTAATATGTTTATTAATACTTGCCATCAATTAAATGGTCCCTTTAATCCAATTAATTAGAGACTTCTTGAGAGTTTCTCAGTACTGGCTTCTATAGAGTTTGTTTACAACAAAGACCTGATTTACATTTCTAGAAGTACAGTTGATTCTACTTTTAAGTTGCTCTGCTTACTGTATGAGTAATTGTTGATCTTACTCTTTTACAATTTGTTTACATTCTAACTTGAATAAATGGTCAATATTATTTGTTTTCAAATTCTTTTTTGTGCCTCAGGAGTAAAAGTACTAGTACTTTCCACACTGTTAAGTCCCATCCAGCATTCTTATTACAAACTTCATGAGAGATTGTTTTCCTTATTTACCCATTTATTTGTTTGTTTGTTAGACGCAGGCAGATCTGTGAGTTAGGGTCACCCTGGTCTATAATCTGATCTGAATTCCAGGATAGCCAGGGTTACACAGAGAAATCCTGTCTTGAAAAACAAACATAAATTTTAGCAAGAGTAAAAAATTATTCTGCAATTAAAGAAAAATCAGTTTTATAACAACCTAAATTTTGAGATATTTTGGCAATATTACTAACTTTTCCCCCAACTTCAATAAACCCTCCAGATGATGCCCTGCAGCTATCAAGGGTGCGCTACAACTACCCTGTTATTCAAAACTTCTATACCAGTCGTCGGCAGAAGTGTGAGCACTCGCCCAGGTATGGTGCAGCCTCTCTACAGCGTTCACACTCAGACTGTAAAATGACTAAGTAAACCTCCCAGCCAAGTGTTGTCGTCATAACTCATACTGCTAGTTGGATTGATTGCTTTTAACATCATGTCTTTATCTTTTTATTGATAATAATTTTTTCATACAATATATTGATTCTGGCTCTCCTTCCCCCATCTCCTTCCAGATCCTCCTACCCACCCAAAATCAGATCCATTCTTGCTCTCATTATAAAGCATCTCATTATAAACAGGCATCTAAAAACAAAAATAAGGTAAAAGCAAACCTGATCAGGACAAAACAAACATGAACAAAAAACTTAAAGAGCCAAAGGAAAATCACAAGAACACACATTGGACAAGCACAGAAATCCCCTGAAAATACATAATCAGAAACTATAATATATAAGCAAAAGACAGTAGGGCAAGGATAAAATGCCCAGACAAAGCTTTATGGGAACAAAATAACACAGAGTTTGTGTTAGCCATCTACCTGCTGGTAATATGCAACTATTTGTATAGTACCAAAATCATAAAATTCTAGTAGGATCACTCTCAAATATCCAACCTAGTCTCATGAAATGTATTCTCCCCTCCTCCCCCAGTATGTATTCTTAAGTCAGGGTATTGGGCCTTGCAAGTGGTACAATAGTATACATAATGACCCTCAATTGCAACAAGAAAATTCTATAGCTGATTTAACATTTTGGCAAAAGTAGCAGGATACAAAATTAATACACAGAAATATGGCCTTTCTTTGAACAAAGGACAAACAGAAATCAGGGAAACAGCACTTTTCACGGTGGCTCAGAAAATATCTGAGCCAATCAAGCAAGCATAAGACTTGTATAATAAAAACTTTGTAAGACATTGTAGAAAGAAATTGAAGAAGATTCAGAAGCTAGAAAGGTCTCCCATGCTCATTTGTTGGTAGGATTAATATAGTACAAATGGAATCTGACCTAATGCCTGCACTTTAAACCAGAGCATACAACCATTATTTCCTAAATATAATGTTATTCATGAGTGACTTGTCACAGAGATTGTGGAATCACTCTTCCACTTCCCAGGAATTCTTATTTGGAAAAAAGACTGGAATCTTCTACTCATCAAAAACCTATAACTACATCATGAATTGGTTATTTTAGTGGGTTTCAAAACTTGGATTTTTTTTTCCTTTTCATATTTTATGTAGTTCTTTTTAAAAGTTAAATATATATATATATATATCCTTGTTGGTTGCTTTGTAATTTAAAAAATAAAGGGGGGGGTTATGATAGAAGTTAGAACCTGAATTCTATTCTGTCTCTGGAATTAGATAGTCGTCTTCTTCAGATTGACCAAGTAGCATTTTGGGGATGGCTTGTCAAGTACGGACTCCAGATTTCTTGGGTCAGATTCTCCTGGGAATGAGCTGTAATTTTAATGTGCTGTGAATTTTGGAAACCAGCCCTTTAGTGTAACTGTTCTAGGATAATGGATGTGAACTTGGGAAATTGGTTGAGCAGTGACTCGTAGAACTTAAAGGTAGCTGAGCATAATCTTGAACTTGACTCTCCTACCTCAGAAATTCTAGTGTAGTTCTCTACTCCTGTTATGACTAGGCATATTTTAAAGTTATTATTTTTAAATGTGTATCCTTTGGAAGCTTTGCTTTATTTGTAAGCTGCAATATAAATATAGAAGTCAAATGATCAGGGCACTAAATTTCAAGAAATAAATAAAACTGACAGTTTCAAGAAAGAAATAAGAGCTGCTGCTGCTGTTGATAGGTGAGGAGATAAGCAGGGCTAGAATCTGCTTACCACATTAGAAGTATTCAGTAATACAATTTTGAATGAATAAATCAGAATTCAGCTCAGTTGGAACAGAAATATTTTACTACCTGGGGCTGCTCATAATTATTAATTCAGAATGGTGAAAAATAAAATGGTCTCAGCTATTTTGCTGGTTAAACCCATTCTTTCCTAGTATTTAGTCTTCACTGGCTGCCTTGGTAATGATTGAACTTGAAGCAACTTAAGGATTTTTCTGACAAGTGCCACTCTATTTCTATAGTCTCATGATACTAAATGAAGTCTGTTTCCCACCTGTCTTCTGGTATAGTTTTTGAGCATTTAATGCTTACTGTTTTGATATCAATAGGTTACATTAATGCAGATAATCTTTAATGTTTCTTATGTTGCAGAGGGAAGTGGAACCATGACTGCTTGATGATTGATGGATTAGTTTCTCAACTAGGAGATCAAGTTGAGAAGTTGTGGAAGCGGGATGAAGGAGGCACGGGAAAATATCCTCCTGCTAGCATCCATGTATGTTACAGTAATGTGGGATCATAAAGAGTCTGGGTGGAGGAGAGAGTATTTGAAATTGAAGTTTTCATGCCTGACACAGGCTAGAGAAGTGAGACATGAAGAAAAGACTAAAAAGCACTGACATTTTATCTTTTCTTTTATAGGCACTACTTGACATATATTTATTAGACAACATTACTGAAACAAGCAAGCATACTATTGTATCCTTTAAACTTTTTTTAAGTGTTTGTATATTGCCTAAATCATAAAATTCCAGTAGCAGGACTCTCAAATATTTAACCCAGTCTCATGAAACATTTTCTTTCCCCCTCCCCCCAACCATCTCATCTAAGTATGTATTCTTAACTCAGAATCAGTTGCTAAGGCTTAGCTGGTGGGTGATAAATGTACAAGTATATATAAATGTCTTAGGCTGGCAGTTGAGATGAGAGGAGTCAGTAGATGAATGGTGGTTACCTAGCATGTGCTATTACATAGCATGTGTCATGCTATGGGCTTGATCTCCAGCACTTAAAAGGAGAAAAAAAAGTTTATGTGTTGTAGATGATTACACTAAAGGCTCACTCATAGGACTGGAGATAAGGCTCAGTGTTTAGGTAAAGTGCTTGTTAGCTATGCATGAGGACCTAAGTTCATGTCCCCAGTACCCACATAAAAGCCAGGAGTGGTGTGTGCCTGCAGTCTCAGTGTTAAGGAAGCAGAGACATGGATTTTAGGGCCTTGCTAGCCAGCCAGTCGAGTTAAATAATAAGATCTAGGTCCAGTATGAGAGACTTTATCAAAAAAATGAAAATAAGATGTGACCAATATCTGGTGAGTTATCTTTCTGTGTCTGACTTCTGGCCTCCAAATGTCCCTGAAAACACCCATAAGCACATGGGTGCATATGCCTACACACCATAACCCATACATAAACAGCTTTCTGAAGGTAGCTTGATACAGCCTTGGGCATTATTTGGATCTTAATGCTTTTTGTGGCAATGTTTTGTCCTAATGTCATTTTAGTAATATATTGCTTGTTCATAACATATACGGTACTTGATATATTTGTTTAAACTGCTAGCTTTTTCCAAATAAGAGTTTGACCCATATCTCTTTTTAAACTTACTAAACCGGTTACTTGGATTTACTGTTTGTTTTAATGAATGAGGTATATTTTTGTTCAGTCTTTTGTTGTAGCACTAAACTACAGAGAAAATAAGGTTGGCATGGGACTTCTTTTGACTATGTTTAATGAACTATATCCGTAACTGAATATCCCTAATGTCCTTACAAGCTTAAGTTTTTAAAAACCTCTTAATTCTATCTTCTACTCCCTATTCTAAGTATATATGTAGGATTTTCTATAAGTTTATTGTCCTTAACCCTTTTTTTAAAAGACCATTTATTTGCTACTTGATATCATGTATTCCTTTCCAAACAAAATGGATACTCCCATCGAATCTTTCCCAACTGCCTTTGCCATTTCTTGGGGCCAAGTTAAATTAGTTCAAGGATTTTGGCTTCTAGATCATAATGACTATGAGGTAAGTATTTCACTTGGAATATAGCTTTTGTAAGTTATAGCACACAGGAAAGATGTATAACTTTAGTGCTCTCACCCAAGCAGCAAGAATTCCAGTTGAATTCTCAGGTTACTTGTTTAAAGAAGGGGGCATATGTGGATGGTTGGGAATGGTTTAGCACTGACTATTAAGAGATGTGTTTGAGTTTTGGCATAAGCCAAAAAAGATTTGTTAATGAGGCATGAGATTGGTATAGAAAGAATTTTATATATGAGGCCTTAAAGGTATGACACTTCTTTGAACTCTACCATATACTTTTAATACTACTTGCCCTTTTAAGGGACACCTACTTTGTCTAAATACAAAGAATCATTTATATTTAATACTTTATCATTTTTCAGAATGGTTTAGACCTTCTGTTTCACCCAGTTACTGCAAAACCTGCGTCGTGGCAGCATTCAAAGATAATTGAAGCCTTTATGAGTCAGGGAGAGCACAAACAGGCTCTCCGATATCTTCAAACGATGAAGCCAACAGTGTCCAGTAGCAGTGATGTCATCCTTCACCTCACTGTTCTGCTTTTTAATAGGTATGTACATCTTAAAAAATAGAAATTCTTAGTCACATTTTAATAAATAGAATTGGTTAACAAATGAATGTATAGTAAAAATATATATAACCAGGTGAGGTGGCATATGTCTATAATACCAAGTCTTAGAAAATGGAGAATTATGTATTCTTGCCCAGCCCTAGATACGTGAGACCCCATCTCAAGAAAATGAAAATACATAATATTACATTGGTCACATTACCTAATATCCTTATAAGAAAGACATAGTGGCTTCCACCTAGAATGTGATAAATGACAAGTACTTTGAGTGTAAGAGTAAATCTCTGAAAGACAAATCTATCAGTGGGATCTGAGTGTTAAGTTACTTTTCTCTTGCTGTGATAAAGCACCATGACCAAGGCAACTTTTAGAAGAAAGTTTATTTGGACTTGGGTTTGCAGAGTTGCTGTGGCAGGGAAATGAGGTGGCTGGGGAGTGATGCTGAGAGCTTTCTGCCTTACCCTCAGCATGAAATGGAGAGTGATCACTGAGTGGTGGCTCAGGCTTTTAAATATCAAACCTTCTTTGTTAGACTCCTGTGTAAGAAGCAGTGCCTCGTTGAAATGGTGTCACAGCTCAGAGGAACAGCTCAGAGCTTCCACTTGCTGTTCAAGTTCACTCAAGTTTTCTAATTAGACCTTGGTATAGATCAGCCAAAGTCACCTACTACAGGTCTTCACACTTAAATTCCCATGCTCTGCTCATGCTAAGTATCACTACCATAATATCCTGATTTTTCTCTGTCATACCACACAAACCTTCAGATTTTGCCACCTTGTCAGTCAGCTTTGTTTGTCTACTACGTGACACTTAAATATTGCAAAGCTGCATAAAATTGAGGTTCCTAGTTGTAGCTGGGTATAGTGGCACACACCTTTAATTCCAGCACTGGGAATGCAGAGGCAGGCATCTCTCTCTGAGTTTAAGGCCAGCCTGGTCTACGTAGTGAATTTGAAGCTAGCCGAGGCTACATAGTAAGATTCTGTCTTGTGGGGGAGGAAGTGCCCAGTATTCAGTAAAGATTTCAAGTATTTTATACTTGCCAATGCAAATTATCTTTAAAATGTTATGGCGGGTACCTTTTCTGTGTTATATGGCTTTTTTAACCTTTGGTACTTATTTTAGGTGCATGGTTGAGGCCTGGAACTTACTGCGACACAATTCAAACAGAGTGAATATAGAGGAACTATTAAAGCATGCTTATGAAGTTTGTCAGGAAATGGGCTTAATGGAGGATTTACTGAAGCTACCCTTTACAGACACTGAGCAGGTAATTAATCAGCAATCAGTGTAGACTTAAAAGAAATTTGGGTAAATTTATAAGTTTACAAATCTCTCTTGTTCTCCCTAGGAATGTTTAGTGAAATTTTTACAATCCAGTACCAGTGTTCAGAATCATGAATTTCTTCTAGTTCACCATTTGCAGCGTGCAAATTATATTTCTGCCTTGAAACTAAACCAAACACTGAAGAATAATCTCACGGTATGATTAAAGTTGTCTCACTGTGTGAAAAACAAAAAGGAAAACTGAGACCCTTTTTTTTTTTTTTTTTTAAATTTTGTTACAAGAACGTAGTTTCATCGTGACCATTTGCTTTATGTTGTCTTGAGCTCGGAGAATCCTCATGGGTGTGGTTATCTGCGCATGCCACTGTGTTCTGATAGTGCAAACAAAAGGAGGACTCCTTGAGAGTAGGAGTTGTGTAATACAGTAAACAGTGAACTGTAGAAGTCACACTGACTCTTAGCTTGTTCTGTGCACACAGGACACCCTTTGAGCCTTAGTTTCTTGATCACTAAAATGACAATATTTGTGAACTTGTTTGCCTGGATGTCATATCCACCTTGGCTCCAGGGATGGACCTGACTGGACCATCGAGAAAGTGAAGAAATATAAACATAGAGACACAGAAAAGCTGGGATCCAGGGGATTGGGCTCTTTTAGGAAGAACGCCCAGCACCCTGGAAGTTCAGCTTGTTTATTATGTGCAGTTAAACAGATTATTATTATCTGTATTCTATACAGATAAATGAGGAGAAGGTAGGGTTTGTGGTGTGTATACAGCTGGATCAAGGAGACAGGTTTATTTAATCTTGGTAGAGGTGGTCTTCAGGCCAAAAGTATCCAGTGGAAGAAAGCTACATATTCTATATACACATATGAACCAGAGGAAGCTTTTGCTTTCTATGTATGTGTGGCCCATGGCCATGTCAACGACACACATTCACTCAGAACTTGACACAGGGCTTCCTCTGATCTCCACACATGAAGCTACATGTAAAGGAGAGTTACATTCATGTTACATTGTTTGTATTCATTATGAAGGATCAAGCCTTGGTAGTGGACATTTGGAATGTTTAGATGTGTGCACAATTTTAAGGAAGTATATGAAATCTGAGCTGGAAAAAGGTAGATAGAAGAAAGATACTATATTTATAATTTCAGGTATAAATATATAGTAGCATCTAACATAAAGATTAAATTTTTGTTATTTATAATGTATTCAATAGAGTGATCGTGACCCACGTTTGCGGGAAAGATCGGTGGCTCGAAATTCTATATTAGACCAATATGGGAAAATCCTACCTAGAGTCCAGAGAAAATTAGCTGTTGAGCGAGCTAAGCCTTACCATCTGTCAACATCATCAGTTTTTCGTGAAGGTAAAATTCCATTGTAGAATGTTTATACTCAGGCTGGGAAAGATACCGAGTGATTTCCTTCCTGGAGTCACCATCATTTCCTTGTGTTGTACAGTATGTTTGCTTTTTTTATTTTATAAAAACCTTGTTAGAGATGGAACTGAGTCCTGTATTCTTTATTTTTCAGTTTCTAGACCCAAACCATTATCAGCATTTCCAAAGAAAGCTGTAACTGGAACGGTGTTAACAAGATCTACTTTCATCAATAATGTATTATCTAAAATTGGAGAGGTGTGGGCAAGTCATGAACCTAAAAATGGCATCTCACTTTACAATAGGTATTGTTTCTAATTACTTTTAAATTTTACTTACTTTGTGTGTGTGGTGGAAGGTTAAGGCATGCAGCTCGTAGAGTCTGCAGTGGTTAGAGGCCTGTTTACAAGAGTTGGTTTTGCCCTTCCACTGCTCAGAGTATGAGGCAAGTCCTGCTATATGTACTCTTTCCAGAACAGCAGCAATGTTCATCATCAAGGCACCTCAGCGTTAGCAAGGTTATTATAGAATATAAAAAATGAAACTTCTTTAAGTTAGCTACTCATTAAAGGAATGTTTTGTCAGCATGTGTGCGTGCGTGCGTGCATGTGTGGGTAGATCAGAGGACAACTTGTGGGATTCAGTTCTCCTCACTGTGTGGGATCTGGAGATTGAACTAAGTCACGGGGACATGTTTCCCTGCTGATCCTTCTTTCTGGCCTTTTTTCAAAGTGCAAAATGGACATCCTTTCTTTATTTTCCATCTAATTCCCTAGCATTTTTGTCAGTAACCCATGTGGTATATAACTTACATTGAGTTTTTATTTCTCTGTAGCCCTAAAACTGAACAACCGTCTTCTATAGTACATCGTTTCTCACATCCAGAGCTTCCTGAGGCATTTGTTGGAACACCAATTTCAAAAACATCCCAGAGAATTTCTAGGTGAGACTTGTATTGAGAAAACTGTAATTAGGTTTTTCTTTTTTCTTTTTCTTTTCTTTTTTTTTTTTTTTTTTGGTATTTCGAGACAGGGTTCTTCTGTATTGTTTTGGAGGCTGTCCTGGAACTAGCTCTGTAGACCAGGCTGGCCTTGAACTCAGGACTGCCTCTGCCTCCCGAGTGCTGGGATCAAAGGCGTGCACCCGGCTCTAATTAGGTTTTAACAGGTACTATTTTAAGTTCTTAAGTAAAAATTTCAATACTTTCTATTAAAATTTGGATAAGAGTATAGTAATATTAGGAAATTATATGTCAGCTGTTAGTATACTTAACATTTCTGTTTACTTACCTCATGCAGCTTAGTGAAAATAAGCATACCATATGAAAATCTTTAGGAAAGTAACCTGTCAACTTTAGGTTTTGTTGATTGATCTCTAAAAGAATGTTGTTTCTGTTAATTAGTTACTAAATCTTGATTGACTTGGAGAAGATTTCACCTAGGCTTTACTGAAGTATCTTGCTGCTTACTTACAGTAATACTTTGGTCTTACCTAAATAATTATTAAAGTCTTATATAAAAAATGAAATTGTGATTAAATATACATTTAAGACATTGGCTAGCTGAAAAGTATTCATAGACATTACTAACAATATTTTTTATACTGAGTAATATCTCGGTATTTTAAATTTTTGGTTGTGTTATCAAAAATTACACTTATTTTATTAAAATTAAAGTTCAGTTTTTTACACTAATAGTAAGGTACTTGCCATAAATTTATAACAAATAGTTGAAACCAAAGATGTTTGTGGAACTTTCATAATTGGACATAGTTTGAAAGTTGGGAAGGACCTGCTTTTTAGACTAAATTTAGTTAGATGGTTTCCATTACCTCTTGATAATTAACTGTTATAAATGAAATTTTAACTGATTTCTCTGTCTTTTTTATTAGTTGTAATTATCTCCGACAAGTCACCATCTTGGTCCCTTTTTAACTTAGCAGCATAGAGTGTAACAGAAGGCAATAAGACCGTCGTGAAGACTCAGCCAAAGGGCTTCAGTGATCAAGTGTAATGAGAAGCTAATATTAAGTCAGATACAGATATCCTATTAACTCTGACTGTATGCCTTCTCAGAAAAAAATAATGCATTCCCCAGTTGTGTATTTTTATATTGGTGTACATTATTGGACAGGAGATAATATAATGAGTACCCTTTTGAAGAAGTAGAGTCCAATGGGTACTATCAGTCAGCTGGCATTTTCCTAAGGGCTACCTGCTGTTGTCTGTTGTTTGCTTTGTGTATATGCTAGAAAGTTTATTCTTAATTGGATCACACCAAAAAAACTTGAGGCAATCCCAAGACCTAAAGTATAATTTTAGTCATCTGTGTGAGGGGTGGGTACAGGAATGGCTTCTGCTATTATTTCCCCACTGAGTAACAGTTTGATGTCCCTCTAATAGTGAGAAGTTGAATCAAAAGACTGGGATTCTGAGGAAAACACCTCTTTCAGGGGTTCTTATTTCTGGCCTCAACAAAGCAGGTTACGCTTTCCTGAACATTGTCAGCTGAGGTCTTGCTTGCATTTTGGAGGAAGTACATGGTGCTGGGTTTTTTGTTATTGGTGTTTTTGTTTGTTGATGGGGGGGGGCTGTTTTCTAGACAGGGTTTCTCCACATGTAGGCCAGGCCGTTCTAGAACCCAATCTGTAGACTAGGCTGGCCTTCAACTAACAAAGTTCAACCTGCCTCTGCTTCCTGAGTGCTGGGATTAAAGACGTGCCCCACCACTGCTTGGTGATGGTGCTGATTTTATCACATTTTAGCCATTGAGCTGGGCATGATGGTATATGCAAGAGGTCCAACAGACACTGTGACCTGAAGATGTTTCCTGGAGGTTGAAATTGCATGTAAAGGGAGGGTGGGTAACTGAAGTTCTTTGTTTTGAAACTGTTAGCTATACTTCATAATTCCCTTTTGCTTTTGAGAGAACTTCAGACTTTTTAAACTAATGCTGTCATTTTTATTTTTGTTTACATGTATAGTAGTGAGCACACAAATATGAGTCTTTGTTTTGAACTTATTAAAGAAGTTACTAAGTTTTTTCTATTTAATTGCAGATTACTGGATTTGGTTGTTCATCCTATCCCCCAGCCTTCTCAGGGTTTAGAGTTTATTCAGCGAAGTCCCTCAAGACCTCCTCTGTGTCTGCTATCCAGTTCATTGCCATTAAGTTCACAACTAAAAAGGCCACATCAAAATACCTCCAGGCCTTCAGAATTACTTTTACTTGAAACTCCTCCTGTAGTTAAGGTTAGTATTATTTAATCTGTTTTCCTGGGGAATTAGCATGTTTCCTGGGGAAGTAGCATAGAGAAATTAAGCTGTTTATGGCATAACTGTGGGTAGTCAAATGCTTTACTTTTAGGGTTTTTTGAGGTATTGTTTCTCTTTGTAACCCTGGCTGTGCACGAACTCAGTCTCTAGATATGGCTAGCCTGAGACTCGGAGATTTATTTGCCTGCCTCTCCCTCCCGACTGCTGCGACTCAAGGCATGTGCCACCACCAATGCCTGGCTGTGCTTATATTTTCAAAGTACTCTATAGAGGATGTCCTTTATGAAATACTTTCAGACTTTATATACACTTTATTGCTGATAATCATCATATTTGTATTTTTTTTTCTTCCAAATACTTTGGTTTTAGGCTTATTTTTACTTGTTTTACTTTGAACTACTATTATCAGATGATCTTTATAATTAACCATCCTAGATAAATTACTAAGAGGAGAATAAATCCAAATTTGTGATTACTGTTAGTAATGGGCATACATATTTTTCATTTTTTCAAATATTTTTGCATATGTTTTTTTTTTATTAGTTAAAGAGGAAAAAGTCAGGGCCTTCATTATAGAAAGAATGTAAAAATAATTTTGTCTTAATAACTGAACAGAAAGTTCTAATTGAATTTTGTATTTTCCTACCAATCTGAAATAAAATATTCTACTTGTTCTTTTGAAAATAAGATTGTATATGTGCTTTGAAATTATTCTCTGCCCTTGTGTAAATCACAAACACTAATAATGTGATTCTTTTTGCTCTTCACCATAGAAAGCTAAATCGTTGGCTTTGTCAGCTACTTCTTCTGGATTTGCCGAGTTTACTCCTCCATCCATCCTTAGGTCTGGTCTTCGGACAACACCTTTAGCATCTCCCTCTCTATCACCTGGAAGATCACTCACTCCACCTTTCAGACTTAAAGAAACCAGGATTTCATTCATGGAAGAAGGCATGAACACACACTGGACTGATAGAGATAGAGTAAGTTTGCAGATTTTTTTTTTTTAAATGCAGTCTTGTCTTAAAACTACAAAATAGTCCTGCAAAAGCCTTTAGAACATGGGATAAGCCAGTATGTATTTTCTACAAGTAAAATAAAACAGGTAGGTGTGTGTGTGTGTGTGTGTGTGTGTGTGTGTGTGTGTGTGTGTGTGTGTGTGTGTGTGTTTATACTATTATGCTATTAAAAAAAGGAGCTAAGAAGCTACATCTTCAGTAACAGAAATAACAGGAGGATGTATACCTCCTTATGGTGGTTTGATTTTCATCCACTATCTTGTTGCTTTTCTTGCCTAATTGGTTTATACATAGAGTGTCTGAACACTTTAATTAATATTACTAGAAATCTACTCATTTGATAATTTTTCATGTCTGTTCTGTACATTGTCTTTTTAATGGATGATAAATTACTGATAGAGAAATGTTTAATGTTAATAGCAGTTCCCTTTTAGTTCTGCAACTAAAAAAAATTGATTTGAAACAAATGAATTGTAATTAAGAAAGTTCAAAAAAAATATGAAGTGTGGAAAGGGTCAGTGGGTGTGATTATGTTGGTTAGGTAGGGGCTCTGATGCTTTAATTTTCTTTTCATAAATCCCAGGCTACAGACGACCATAATTCAAAAGTGTTTGTTAGTACATCTTTCCATAAGTGTGGACTCCCAGCAGACAGTGAATGGATGAAGACTAGTGATAAAAATGCATGTTTTCCTCTGGATATCCCTACAAAGGGTCATGAAAAGGAGGTTGCAGGGTCGCTGGACACCCACTCACAGAGTCTGGAGAAACAGGATGTGAGCAAGGAAGATAGCATTGCTTCAACCAGATCAGACCAGACTTCCTTAGAATATCATGATGCACCCTCACCAGAAGACTTTGAAGATGGTGTTTTTGTGTCCCCCAAGCCAGCAAGTGCTTCCATTGAACTAACTACTAACTCGACTGTACCAACTGAGGAGGAGAATGATAAAGATTTGTTTAAGTCAGAAGGTACTCCTTCAGTTGTGGAGAAACAAATGGGTAGGAACTCTTTGTGTATACTCAAAATTTCATAATAGGATATTTTCTACTATAGGAAAGTGTTGAAGCTAAATAAATAGTGTTTTGTTTGTTTGTTTGTTTTTCTCACACAGTGTTTTCTACTATAGGAAAGTGTTGAAGCTAAATAAATAGTGTTTTGTTTGTTTGTTTTTCTCACACAGTGTACTAGGTCATAGACAAAGTAAATTTTATTTCAGCTTAGGAAAACGTGTGTGTTCTTTCATAAGTAGGTGTAAGACATTTGACGACAAGAGAACTTGTATGTGCTACCTTTTTATTTACCCATGACATTTGGAAAACACGCTGTAGTCTGCCTTGAAGATTTTCCAGTAACTATGAGAATAGTGCCAACTTTATAGACTGGGTGAATACTGTAATTTTAGACTTTACTAGTAGCCTTTTTGCTAGAAACCAAGAATTTGGTTCTGCTGTCTGCCCTCACCTCTGAAATAAGCACATAAAGGTCATAAATGTGCTCAGGCCCAGGATTCTACTGTCTTAATAATCATTTGTCTACTGAAACGTTTGTTGTTTTATTGGTGATGGGAGTTATTATTTGTTCATTTATTTAAAGTTTGTTATTGTTTTTATTTGTTTGTTTTTTTGAGCCCCTAAAGTGTGTGCTCTAGTAGAAAATCACCTTCTCCACCCCACAGTAAGTGCTGGCTGTTGTTAATCAGTAGTGTGCTAGATACACTGTTTACCTGAACATTATGTAGTGTGTAGTAGACTGTATTGGCAGACACTTAAAATTCACCTTGGTTAATACTGTCTTGGGATATAGGGCCAAGTGAACAAGGGAGACTTGACTTAGAATTAGTGGATCAAACACTATTATGTTTTTGAGCAACTTTATGAAAGGTATTTCTTTAGATGTATAAAACCAAATATGTACAATAAAAATCTGTCATTTGTATGGAGCTCAGTTGATGCCTAGCATGCATCAAAGCCCTGGGTTCAATTTCCAGCACCAAGTCAAGCAGGCATAGTAGAACTGTAATCCCACCCAAGAACTAGAGCAGGAAAACCAAGTTCCAGGTCCTCCTTGCCTGTACAGTATTTGAAACTAGCCTGGGATATATGAAGTTTTACCTCCTTAAAAAAAATCTGTGTCATAAGTAGATTGTATTTAATGTTTTTAGCCTAGAATGAAGGTTTTGTAACAGGTGAGCAAATCTATTTAGATTGTGGTGTCTTTAGCGAATAAATAGACATTAATTGTTTTAAGACCTTTAGGATTTGGTTTATAAATAGAAAATGTGTCTAGAATGTCATGCTGCTATATTTTTTTAATGTGCGGTAGTCCACTAAAATACTTAGATAAGGATACTAATATCAGTATCTTATTGTTTCTACTAAGCATTCTCAAGTAGAAGTCTTTTTTGGAGGGATAGCATATAACATAAACTCTAGAGTTTAATACATTAAGTTTGAAGCTCAGCTTAGCTTCTAAACATGGTCTGTGATATAGCTTTATGCTTTGAGTGTTTTGATTGTTCATTTTCTTTTCAATTATCTCTTTGGGTATTGAGGATTGAGTTATATTAGGGAGACACCAATTACATCAAAAAAAAAAAAAAAAAAAAAAAAAGAATGGACTCTTGAGCTGGGCCCAAACAATGAGAAGGAAATGCTAACAGCCTGTTGTTGCCAAGTAATTAGAACAAAAGTAGGACCAGCCGTTTCTTTAAAGTGATGGCAAGAAGTTCACCATGGCCTTGTCTGTCTGATTTACAGGCACTGTGGAAGCTGCAGTGGAGGCGTTTTCAGAATTCAGTTGCTCAAGACCTGTTCAAAGAGTTGAAGGTTCTCTTTGTGTGTCCTCCATCTCTGAAGGGTGAGTTTATGGAAATGAATGAGGGGGTTTAAGATAATAGCTTGTTGGTCAAGACTGTGCACTGCTCTTCCAGAGGACCTAGCTTCAATTCCAAGCACTTACACAAAACTGCCAATAATTCCAGCTCCAGGGATCAGAAGTCTCTTCTTACACTAGACACTCTCACATACCCACCCATAGACGTACACACATATTTAAAGTAAATGGGGGCTGGAGAGATGGCTTATCATTTAAGAATGCTTGCAGTTCTTCCATAGCACCCATGTTTTGTTTCCAGTGTCCTATATAAATTCATACTGTATGCTCTGTTCACACAAGAGGATCCTGGGGCCAGATGGTGGTGGGGCATGCCTTTATTTCCAGTACTTGGGAGGCAGAGGCCAGCCTGGTCTAAAGAGCAAGTTCCGGGACAGCCAAGACAGAGAAACCATGTCTGGAAACACTCCCACCCCATGTCCACCCCCGGCCCAAAAAAAGTTTAAAGAAAAAAAAGATGGAAATAATAGAGATCTGAGGTCAGCCTCCATGTGCATGTAGCTATACACATGTGTATACACTCACACCAAAAGGGAACATAAAGAAGGTGATTCAGACAGTTGGTTCCTGCCCTGCCCCTTCCAGTCTGTGTCATCACCTCCTAAGACAGTTTTATTCATTTGTTGAGTGTGATAGAAGACCCAAAAATGTGCCAGACATGGTACATGGTGGCACATGCCTTTAATCCCAGCACTTGAGAGTTAGAAGCAGGCAGATCTCTGTGAATTAAAGGCCAGACTGGTCTTGTCTGCATAGTGAATTCCAGGACAGCTAGAGCTACATAATGAGACCTTGTGTCAAAAAACAAAAGACCAAAATGTTGTAGAATATTATTTTCAGGTGTGTTACCTTTGTTTATGCTCTGGAACATTTGTTTAATGATGTAGATATGTTTGATTAAATAAAATTCACCTGAGGGCTAGCTGACAGGAAGTTGTAGGGAGGAGCCAGGTTTATAAGAAGGGATGAGGGGTGAGAATGAACATGAAGACTTCTTGGGAGACTCGAGCGGCTGAGTTAGGTGAGCTGCCTCTCTGGGAAGCAGGAGTCTACTTCAACCTTTGAACTGTAAGTTCTTTAGCAGAGAGAGATTTAAATAAATTTCCTTGGTAGCTTTTAAAGAGTTGGTGCCTGAGTCTGAATTCCCTCAGACTCTCAGCTCTTGCTGTCTAGCTAGCTGCTGCTGGTATCAGCAGAGTTGCAGTTGCTGAATAGGATGGCCATAGCTTAAAAGACAGAACGATTAAAAAAAAAAAGTACCAAAAGTCATGTTTCTAGTGGTCATTTGAAAATATGCTTCAAGTGCCAGCAAAGCCAAGCTGTACTAGATGATGTGTTTCAGCACTTGCTGTCTGAAACATGGTGTGTTAGGTATGGTAGCTAACAACTGTAATTTTAGCACTTGGGAGGCTGAGGGAGAAGGAACATGAGTTCGAGGTCAGTCTGGGTTATTACAGGGAAACTGTCTCCATTAGTGTGGAAGAAAGCCCAGTCTAGCAATTTAGTTCTCGTTCCAAAATTACAATCAGTTACATTAAAATACATACCAACCCACTGCTTGAGGGTCAGGTGAGCTAATCAATTGGTATGATCACCTTTGATTGAGTTCTGCACTTGGAGTAGCACTGTATATAAAACAGTGACAGTTTATCTTATTAGGAGTAATAAGATAAATTTAATAAAACTAGCCCACATAAAGCATGATTTTATAAGATACAAAAATAGTTCTTTATGAGCAAGTAATGGGTATGACATTACAAGCTATTCACAAAACATGGATTGCCATCTTTATCGAACTCAGTCACATTTTCTGCTGAGAATAAAAATTCAGTAACTGGAACCTTCCAGGACTTCAATTTTTAAAAAAAAGGTAGGAGAAATAAAGATTTTCTTGATTTTTTTTTTAATTGCTTATTTTGTTAATTTTTTATTTTAATAAAAATAAGTATTACTTATTTCAGTAAGTTTGATGGGCAGTTGGAAATAATCAAAAAGCAAATTATCAGTCATATCAGAAAAGTTTGTTTCAGTGAGAATCTAGATGAATATCAATATTTTTAAAATTCAGCATACTTTAGTTGTGACTTAGGGAAAAGCCAGTGATAGACGACGATAACTGCCAGGACATTTTACAACCTTATTCTCGTTGGTTATCTATTCTGAGTCAGTTAGCATTAAAGTGCCGATCTGAGCCTAGCAAATCAGAAAATCCTGACACCCGACAGACTTAATTTGAAAAATAGCTACTGATTTTTTTGTTTGTCGAGATTGAGTTTCTGTGTATTGCTTTGGAGGCTGTCCTGGAACTAGCTCTGTAGACCAAGTTGGTCTCGAACTCAAAGAGATCTGCCTACCTCTGCCTCCCGAGTGCTGGGAGTAAAGGCATGAGCCAACAATGCCCGGCTGCTACTGATTATTTTTAAATGCCTGAAATGTAAATTTATATCGTGACAGACACTCAGTAATCATTTTATTTGAACTTTGAAGGCCATACCATTATTACAAGAAAGTAGGAAAAACAACTGCAACAGTAATTTTCTTGTAAATTTTATGAAACCTGAATGTGCTTGATAGTGGTTTCTGTGTTTTGGATTTCATAACAGAGGAGAGGGCGGGACAGGTGGATCTCATACACTCAAATGTACATTTCTGTTTCTCAAGGAAAACCCCCACCTCAAGATCCAAGGCATCAGTTTTGGATGGAGTAATGTCTGTTGAAAGCCGAGCCTCCACAATCAGGGCAGACCATGATGAATGTATGTATTATTTAGTGTTTTGAATCATGTATTTAGAAGAATATTACTAGATTTTTCTCTTCTCTGTTGTTCTCTGGCCAGCTTCCTTGGCGTAAAAGAATTCTAAGGCTATCAAGCGAGTCTTAAGAATAGGAATCTCAGCTGGGCATGTAGAGCATGCCTTTAATCTCAGCACTCAGGAGGCAGAGGCACTCGGATCTCTGAGTTACCCTAGTCTATAGAGCAAGTTCTAGGACAGCCAGAAATGTTACCCAGAGAAACCCTGTCTCAAAAAGGATAGGAATCTCAGTGAATTTTGTGGACATACTTTGCTTTGGACAAGAAGGAATAGCAAAGTAAATTACTAGTTCATAGCATTTTATTCAGGGAAATCCATAAATATATATTAAATACTTCAAATTTTTGATATGGTTAGTTTTGTTTTATACAAAGGTGTTTTTTTTTGTTGTTGTTGTTTGTTTTGTTTTGTTTTGTTTTTAAAGCCTGTCCTGGAACTAGCTCTATAGACCAGGCTAGTCTTGAACTCACAGAGATCCACCTACTTCTGTGTCTCAAGTGCTGGGATTAAAGGTGTGTGCTACCACTGCCTGACTGAAGGTGGTATTTTTACTCTGGGTTCCAGTTAAATCAAGGATATCTTCTCCCAGACCTATCTCATATGTATTAGCTCATTCACTCTTCCTAACACTGTGCTTTGATGGGGTTATGCAGGCATAGACCACAAACCCTCTGCTATTACACCTTTTGGTCTATCATAGTTTTGGTAGTGTCCAGGGTAAGCTTGAGAATTTTGCCCCAAGATTAAGAATATGAAATGTTCTAGGCATGGTGATTTCATGTCTTTAATCCTAATGCTCTAAATTCTGGGCCATCCTGGTCTACATGGCAACTCCAATACAGCCAGGATTGTTTCATATAGAGACCCTGTCTCTAAAACAGACAGCAATAACAAAAGGAATATGAGATGTAATTATATGTTTATTGTAACATATAAAGTAGAAGCCAGATTACTCCTTTTAGGCTCTGTTGTTACCAGTTTAAGTTGTCCCCACATGTGGAAAGAGGAGATAGTACTATAACTGCAGAATGGGCAGATCTGATGGAGATCTGCTTTGGTTTTCTAACTCAGGTCTGTACTGACTGAGCTATTCCTGGGTATGTTTTATATGTGTGTAAAATGTTTAGTGTTTGGCACTCAGTAAAAATTAATGCATGCTACCTGCTGTTATAAATATCATTATATCATCACTACATTTAACTAAAGAAAAAAAAACTTTCAAAATATTTAAGATCTTTTTCATAGCAATAATACACACATCATCCTGTCCTTTAATATTATACCCTGTCATTGAATAAGGATTTCCTGTGATAAGCTATTGTTTCATTATTTCTTTAGTGGGTATCATATTTCTCTTCAGTAGACATAGCTTAGAGGGTTAAAGGTCGCTTGTAGACTTCTAATACTTTTTTTCCATTAAAGGTTGGTAGACTTCATGTATTGAGAGAGGGAGGTGGGTTATGGTGCCAAACTTGGCTGTAAATTATTTCCCATTGTATTAGTAATTACATTCTAGGAATGCGAACACCATTATGTGTTAAAAGTATAGGTATATATTAAATATAGACATCATTTCCCCGCTTTGAGGTTATTGTGTTTTGTGTCAGTCACAAATGTCAAGCCTCATAGTAATGTACAAAGCTTAAACAAAAAGAAAGAGGGATTTCCTTTTTAAGTGGGCCATAAACAGAAGACATCTGTACGCACTTGGATGCTCTCTGCCATCCATTTTGTAGCTACCTCGAAGTCCAGGTTGCAGGCCTCATGGAATTCTGTAAGACTCATTGAGGGTGACTGGTTTTCTAGAGTCTTGAGTCCCCTTAGAGTAGGGATCATCATAGTAAACTGTCACAATAATGGCAAGGATTGTATTCCAATTTGGGAAGGCCAATGTGGTTTTCTTTCAAGTGTGAAGTTTATCTTCCATGTTTGCCTTTGTGGGGAGCGGGTACATACTGTTTCAATTTGATACTATCCAAGAAAATAATGGGAGGCCATGGATAGGTCTTCTTCCTGAAGCCATCACAAACCTGGTGACAACATATCAGGTTTTGTGTTTTGGATTGTAAGAAGTTACTATGTTTTGTTTTGTTTTTCAGCTGTGGCCAACATAGTTGAAGATGGTGAAAGCTCTGGGCCTACCACATCCAAGTGCCCTGCTACCTCCGAACATAGCCTTGACCAGAAACTAACACTAAACCTACAAGAACATCATGAAGTAGAAGCTGATGTACTTGTTGGCTTACCAGAAGAAAAGCCTCAAATTTCTGTCAGCCCTCCTGATGCTCAAGAAATCCATGTAAAAATACTAATTTTTTAATGCTTTTTAAGTTTTTATTTAGCTGGGCTTTAAAGATAATCACTTAAATTTAGTGTATTCATTTGACAATATAAAGATCTGCTCAAAAAAATAAATATTTTATGGAATATTAAATAACATTTAAGAGATTGATTCTTATAAAAAACCAAATTATAAGCCAAAATTTAGCTTTTAGCTTTTTTTTTTTTTTTTTTTTTTTGGCTTATTTTAAATGGAAGTTTTTAGCTGTCAGTAAACATAGTGATTACTTCACATGAAGACTCCATCTGTGATAAATGAATATAGTGAAATAGGATCTCCCTCCATTTCTGTGGGAGAAAGACATTAGAGAAAAGAATTCTTTTAGTATTGATAGGACTTCCTGCTTTCCTAAAATCTTACCAAATCCCTTTCATTGTCAAGGGAACTTTCAGTAAATGAATTGAAGATTAAAAGCCAACTCTTCTAATCATCCTAATTACTCATAGGAATCTAATTGTATGGGATTGGGGAGAGGGGTATAAATTCATCCACATTCATCTTTATAAGTATTCTCTCCCTGAAGTAAATGGCACTAAATTTCCTATTTCTTCAGTTTGAGTGCTAACAAACATGTGGGTGTGGTGTAATGGGACTCCTCATTTCTAGCCTGTCCAGCCTGTTAGCTCACTATGGGGAGTGGGAAAATGTCTTTGTCTAGGTGGGTGATAATGTCTTCCTTCTTGGTCAGGAGATCTCTCTGTTACTTTCTACCTCCTCCTTTTTCTCCCCTTCCCTCTTACCAAAAGGTAAATGCAAGGACCATTCCTTCTTCCACCAAACCCTTGCAGGAGAGGTACTGAACTTGACAGCCTTAGGAATTTCATGGTTTGTGCAACCCCAGCAAAGGGAAGAAGATTGAGTCTAGCCCAAGGGAGCTTATGTAGGTGAATTGTTCTTCAACCTTACGGGGATCATGCTGTTTAGAAAAGTGTGGATAGTTAGGTAATTTGGGAATTATTTATTGTTTGGGGTTATTTCCTTTTCTCTAGTTAAGTTTTTTCTTAGATAATGAATTAAGTTTTTAATTTTAGAATTGTTAGCATAATGATTTATTAGTACTGTCTTTTTAGCTAAGGAAATGTGGAATTTCTAGTTTAATTCCAACCATAATCTCAATATCTTTTTCTGTATAGTTATTTTGACTGAGGTTTTGTTTAAGTGAATATTTCATGAAGTAAATCCATTAGCATATGCCAAAAGTATAGTTTGTATTGTAAAATGGACACACAAAGAGTGAGATGGTCATTAAAATTCTGTATGCTTTAAGTTAAAATGTATTTTATAGTTCATTAACTAGTTTCTTACCTTTACTTTATTTTAGCTGATTGAACATGAAAAACTTGAAGTTCAAAATTCAGAAGAGGGAGCCAAGAATCTTTCTTTTAATGAGCTGTATCCCTCAGGAACACTTAACCTTCAGTATAATTTTGATGCTATTGAGCAACAGTTTTGTGACTCACCTGATGATAAAGACTCTGCTGAATGTGATATCGCAGAAGTCGATGGGGAACTTTTTGTGGCACAGAGCAACTTTACCTTGATTTTGGAAGGTGAAGAAGGAGAAGTTGAGGCAAGTGACTCAGCGGCAACGAATATGTCATCGAAAGCAACTAACTTAGCAGCCAAGGAAAAATCTGTATCTTCAGTGGAACCTGATAGTCAAGAACATGTTACAGATTTGCCTTCTGATGTAACTGGTGACCAGGAATCCCACAAGGTAGAGACTTTACCATATGTGCCTGAACCAATTAAAGTGGCAATTGCAGAAAATTTGTTGGATGTAATTAAAGACACAAGAAGTAAAGAAGCGGCTTCAGCAGTCACGGAACAGGTTGTTGATGAAGATGTAGCCTTAATAAGCCCAAAGGTTACACGGTCCTCCAAGTTCACAAAGTCTACATTGAAGACTCTTCAGGAAACAAGTGCTGAGACTGTAGACACCAGCCAGGCTGATGACATGATTTCTACTAGAACCCGCACAAGAAGGCAGCGTGCCCAAAATCTGAATGTCACATCAGAACAACAGGAGTCCTCAGCAATTGCTACTCCTAAGAGGAAAACTAGAAAAGTAAAAGAATTTCCTGGGTCTTTTGACAGTACCCGTTCTGATATAAACATAGCATCTGAGACCCAGCTAGCCCCTCCGGATTCTCTCACTCCTAGGAGAGGGAGGAAGAAAAGGGAAGTTAGCCAAGACACACTAGCAACCCCTGGTGCTGTGGAGCAGGAGCCACAGGATCCACCACAAAAACTGAGACCACAGCCACTGGAGCCAGCCACTGAGGAAATGCCTTCCAGAACAGGAGACAAGCTCCCATCTGTTAGAAAAGGGACTCCTAGAAGGCTTAAGAAATCTGTAGAAAACGGGCAAAGTGCTAACACTGTAAGAGATCTAGACATCAGTACAGCAGCAAATCAGAGCGGGACCAACAAAAAGAGGAGGAATGCTAACTTAGAAGATTCTCAACATGTAGACTATAAACAGGAGGGACCCAGTGACCAACAACTGCCTCTTAAACGAAGAAGGGTCAGAGAGAGAGAAGTTAGTATGCTGGGTGTGATAGAAGAGCCTATGCTTGATTCATCCCAGTTGCCAATTCAAACAGAATTTGATGTGCCGGCCACACCTAGGAAACGTGGTAGACCAAGGAAAGTAGTGTCATTAGAAGATGGTGGCTCCACGGCTGTTGAGGGACAGACAAGCCCCCGGAAGAGAGAAACTCTGAGTGTCCGAAGATCTACTAGGAACACCCCAGCTAGAAATGTGAGTGTGTCAGCAAATTCCATTTTAGTGCCAAATGAGGAAGTTGCTATAGTGATGACCTCTAATAAAAAACCTACGAAGAAGTCTGCAAACGAAAGCCAAACAATTCCATTACCAGCAATATCAGACTTCAAGGCTGAAACAACCCACAAAGAGCCAGCTGACCAGGAAGAAAGATTGCTTGCTGCTGTGGCTTTGACTGAATCTTCCCGGAGCACAAGGACTAGGTCTAGAAAGACCATGTTGTTGACAGACTTTTCAGAACCCAAAGCTGAGCCTTTACTTTCTCCTCCTTCAGTGAAGGTTCCAAAGAAAGCAAAAGGTATTTAATTTTAATTTTTATTTTTATCTTATTTAGAATGCACAGCCTGATATTTGGTTGTTAAAAAGCACTATTTGAGTTCATTAATTTGAAGCACTAAATGTTTTCCTTTAAAAAAAAATTGTAATTGAGAGACAGCACACCCACCCCCCCCCAAAAAAAAATCCTGATAAAGGTTTGTTTACTAGTTGATTTTCAGGTTCAAGATTATCCAGAGATTGTGTATGGCTTTCTATATCCCACAGTCTGTTGACATAGGTTTTATTGTTTCCCTTCAAATACAACTCTTTTTGAGCTGGGTGATGGTGGATCATGCTTTAATTCCAGTCAGTCTCCATGAGTTCAAGGCCAGTCTGGTCTTACAGAGCAAGTTCCTTGTCAGCTAAGGCTAGACAGAGACACCCTGTTTAGGGGGACAAAAAAGAAAAGCACAGCAGGGAAAGGTCTTTTGTAGCCCAGACTGGCCTTGTGAAAAGCTGGCATGGTACACACACCCAACAATGGCGAGATGCTCATGTGCCAGGTAGCCTGGTCTAGTTTCAGTGAGAGACCTGCATCAAAAGGTGGAAGATACCTGAGGACCAGCATCCAGAAATGCACACCTACATACACACATGTGTACACACAGACTGTCCTCTGGCGTCCATAGATGCACACCTACATCCACACCTGAGTGCACAGAGTTGGCGTTTGGTTTTGTTGTTGGTTTGGTGAGTAGTGGTGGCATTTGCTTTGTTTGAGGTAAGATAGGCCAGTTGGGCCGCAACCTTTGTCACTTTCTTGCTTCTACCTCCTGCTGAATCTATTCAGGTATGAACCTTCATGCCAGCAACAGTCATAATAGCAGGATTTGAAATCTGATGTTGGTCAGCCAGTCTATTATGTCTGTCTGTGTCTCTGTGTGCATGCCTATCATACAAACATCTGTTTATAAAGAACTGACATGTAACCTCTGGCACAAAACACTGTTGCTTCCTTGTTACAGGGACATTATTTAAAGGGTTCAAGGTAGAGTCTACATGACACATACTTTATCATATTTTCACATATGTACATGAATTATGATCATATTCAGCCTCTCTCCCTTACCCTATCTTCCCCTTCCTCTCCTCAGCTGGTTCCCCTGTTGGTTTTACTTCTTCTTCTTCTTCTTTTTTTTTTTTTTTTTTTTAATTTTATTTTGTATGATTCAGTTAGGGAGTAGTTTACAAGAGCATGTCCACCTTACCAATGACTATTCCATTGGGTAAAAATCATCTCTACCTCCTTCATCAACTATTTAAAACCTCAGGAAGGGGTAGAGTCCCATGAGCCCCTCCTCCAAATCAATTCTTAAACTAATCTGTGTTATAGCCTCCTATTTTCTTTTTTAACTTTTTGCTTTTACGACTTGAACTTCTCTGTTTCCCCTCTGCCCTTGACTAGAACGGGTAGCTCAGAATAAGATAGTTTGAAGAAGGGTTTTAAAGTGAGTCACTTCTTTGCAAATAAAATTAACTGGGTAAAAGGGGCTCATCTAGAAATTGAGACTGATACTGCCTTCTGGAGATTGATGCTTTCCTGAGAGGGGCTAAGGAACATGGAGGATCAAACTGATGGGTGATAGTTGTACTTCCTAGATACTGTTTTGATGTAGTAGCAGTCATTTGATTTACTTAAATGATAATGGCTTTTTTTTTTTTTTTTTTAATTCTATATCCTGACATGGGTAATTAATTTATATGCTGAATTCCTTGAATGGGGATGTTATTGTCTTTCTAATGTGTTTCATTTATTCCAGGCTTTTTGATGCAGTATATATAATTGCCTTTATGTTGATTTTTTTTTTTTTTTTTAAACCACACATAGTTAGAGCTAAGTATTTTGTTTCCCATTTGCCTTTAGCTGAAAAAATGGAGGCCACTGCCCAGCTGAAAAATTTGGTATCAGATTTATCATCTCAGTTTATTGTTTCCCCTCCTGCTTTGAGAACCAGGAGGAAAAATGTATCCAGTACCTCCAAGCTTCTAGATGAACTGGTAAGGAATGCATGAATATATATTCATTTAAACATCCTCTGTGAATACTGTTTTTCTGTTTTTAGTAGACTCTTTACACCCCAGGGTTGTCTTGATGTTGAGATCTTACCTCAGGGTCCTCAGTGCTGGGATTATAAAGATTTTAAAGTGAATTTCTCCTAAGTAAATTTGTTGAAAAATAAGTTTATTTAAAGATAGCATGTGAGCCAGAGAGATGGCTTAGCAGTTAAGCATACTAGCTGTCTTGCAGAGGACTCAGGTACAGTGCTCTCTTCTGGCTTCCAGGGACACCATACATAGTTGTGGTATACATGTAGGCAAAATACTCAAGACCATAAAATAAAAATAATATTTTTAAGGTAATTTTCTCCTGGTGATAATGAGTACCTTTAATCTCAGCACTTGGAAGGTAGAAGCAGGGGGGTGTCTGACTTTGAGAACAGCCAAGGCTACCCAGAACAACCCCATCTCAAAAAAAAGAAAGAAAAAAGAATGACAGATCTGTGGTGTGTTGCTTATTTATAACAGCAGCAATTTTCCAGTTACCGGTTAGAATGATAGTTTTAAAATTAAAGTAGTTGCCAGGATGGTGACTTGCATCCCTAATCCTAGGTCTCCAGGCAGAGTTCAGCACCTGCTCTACATGCTAGGTCCTAAACCAGCCACAGTGCAACAGTTTAAGGAATTCATAAGCGTGGAAGGGTGGTGGCTACTGAGTAGACGTGTAGGTTTCGGGTAGTTTCTGTGGAAAGTATTCTGGGAAGGAGGAAACCCATCTTTGATGACCCAGTGCCTTCAAGATGGCGAGAAAGTGGACTCAAGCTGAAGCTGTATTAACTTAGGGTAGTGGCCAGAAGCATTCAAAGAGAAATTGTGACAAGACTTGGAGAATGGGTGCCTTGTGGAAGTGAGAAAGAGAACAGTTCTTGCCTAGATCATCATATTTTCTAAAGAGCTAGAGGGGCCTATCTAGGACCTAGTGTTTTTAGTGATGCTTGACTCCTTAACTGAGCAGGATACTTTGTTTCTTGGTTTTTTCGAGAGGAGGTTTCCCTGTAGCTCTGGCTGTCCTTGAACTGGCTCTGTATACCAGACTGGCCTCAAACTCGGTGATTTGCCTGCCTCTGCCTCCCAAGTGCTGGGATTAAAGGTGTGGGTCACCACCATCCAGCCCAGCAGGATACTTTTAAAATTAGACTTTGGGTGGTACACATCTTTAATCCAATCACTTGAGAGACAGTTACCTGAGTTTGAGGACAGCCTGGTCTACAGAGCAAGTTCCAGGACAGCCAGGGTTATACAAAGAAACCAACAGAGAAATTTTGTCTTGAAAAGCAAAAACAGGAAAATATTAATTGCGTAGGGATTTTATATTTTTTTAATTTTTAACCCATAGGAGAGTGACCCTAAACCACTAGAAATCATAGAAGAACAAAAACCAAAAAGAAGCAGGACTGTGAAGACTAAGGAGAGCAGGTAAGCCTCTCCATTCATTCTCTGGAGTTAAGATGTCGGTAGGAAAGGAAACCTCTCACACATGCCTAGCACTGCCTCCTTTTTATTGGTAGAGAGATCCCAGTGTTGCAGGTAGCTAGCATTCGCCAGAGTGGAGACTAAAGGTGGCCTAAAGGTGGATGTGATTGGGAGAGAAGATGGTTTGCCTTTTCACTAAAGTCCTCAGTTGTTTCACTGCTAGCAATATTACTGCATTTGTGGTAAAATTAGTCCATTTGAGATCATTTTTGTTTCACAGTATTCTGTTCATGCTGTACTAAGGCATGGCTAAATTTAATAAAAACACGATGCAGTTGACTAATGATGGCAATGCTCACATGAGAATTGTCTGTGTTTATTATTTACCTGCTTACCAGTTGCTGCCCTTGTTGAGTATTGCCCTACCCCACCCCATGCCTTTTGTGGCACACCTAAAGCTGAGCCCTGAATTGCTTTTTTTTTTTTTAAACCCCCTTATGCTAAGTCTTTAGACATGTAGCCTTGGCTTTGCTGGAACTTGCTAATTAAACCAGGTCAACCTCAAACTCAACAGCTATCCGCCTGCCTCTCTTAACTGAGTAATGGAATTTTGTTTTGTTTTTTGAGATAGGGTTTCTCTTGTAGCTTTGGAGCCTGTCCTGGGCTCTAGAACAGGCTAGCCTTGAGCTCACAGAGATCCATCTGCCTCTGCCTCCTGAGTGCTGGGATTAGAGGCATTTGCCACCAGCCCTTGGATAGAATTGGAATTTTAAAAGTTCCATTGGCCTGCTGGCTCTTATCCCATGAACTAACCATAGGTGTTTGGCCCATAGTTGTAACCCAGCAGTATTTTATATGTTTATGAAGCTAAGTATATCAGCACACTTGGGGGTGGGTTGGGGGGTGGACTTTAATCCTGCCTGCCATCAGCCCACAGCTGTGCTTTGGCTCCCTTTGCCCTTTACCTGTCTGCCAAGTGAAGCACTTGGCAACACATTGTGCTGTTCCTACTTGAGTGTATCTCTCTTGCAGAAACACAGAAAAAGAAAGTTCTTGGTCACCTCCTCCTGTAGAAATTAAGCTGCTTTCTCCCTTGGCAAGCCCGATTGATGAAATAAAGATCAGCAAACCAAGAAGAACTACAGAAGCAGCAGGAAAAACTCTTGGAAGGGGCAGAAAGAAGCTATCTTCCTTTCCAAAGCAAATTTTACGCAGGAAGATGCTGTAATTTTTAGCTCAAGATTTTAACATGCATCGTTTGTAAAGTCATCAGTATTTGTGTGAATTATTAAAAGTCACCTGATTTGGAAGGAAATAATTTATATAGATTGTACAATTTTGTAAACAAGTAAATAAGTAAAGTAGCTCCATATGGAGTGGGGCTCTTCTAGTCCAGGCGTTTTATAAAACTTCATACGTTTATATAATATGTAAATATGGCTTATTATTGGGATGTTAAATAAACTACTGTAAAGTATATGCTGTGTGTCTGTTAGATTTTTGAGAGGGGATTTCTGTCTTAGTCGTGGTTTTATATGCTACTAGACATTTGTTCATTTTAGAACCAGTCCTAAAATGAGGGTGGACTGTTGATTATTTTTTAAAGTTGCTGTTTTATAATTTATGCACTTTGAGTCTGTTATTCAGATTTCCTTGGGCTTTGCCTGATAGTGTGTTGAATTTGGATTGTGGGCATGTGATATTGCCTTTTTGTAGTTTTACAAATTTTGTGTAATCTACCTCAAAAGAGTAATTTTCCAGTAATGCATTGGTTAACTATAATTCTGGCATTTCTTGTTCAGTAACTTAAAGACTATCATGTCTCTCAGTTCAGAGACTTAATTATCCAGGTTAGATTGACCGGTTCACTGCTTCTTAGCAACCTCATGAAAGGGTTTGAGAAAGAAATGTGAATAAATCTGCTACAGATAACTCAGTACACCTGGTGTGTGCCTGATGTTGAGAAGAGGGGTCCGGACCAATTTCAGACTGACTACCCATGCTGCAAAAGCTACTGAATCACAGAAGCCTCTTAGTATTCAGGTTAAAACTGCAATTACCACAGGACCTCAGGCACAGATTATCCAGAATGGAAGAATGTTGTTGAGTAGATGTGGGAAGGAGAAACAAAACGCCCTGTTCTGCAGTATGAGTGTGCACACCGAATGCCGCTTGATGGAGGCTATGAAACTCATGAATAAATAAGTGTTGTCAAATAATTTATGACAGGTAATTGATAGTGTGTAATGAATGGACTCTTAATAATTGATTCCTAGGAACAGACTGCCTTTGTCAGCTAAGCTTTGGATGTTTTCGTGTGAAGTGTAGCAGTGTGCTTTGTATGTTATTTTTCTACCAAATAGCATTATGGATAATGAGAAAATGGGGGAAATGCCTGTGCCAAGCACAGACAGTGTGAGAGTGGCGGTTCGGGTCCGGCCTTTCAGCCAGGTCAGTCCATGTTCATTGCCTTGTTGACAATTACTGCCTGATTTTACTTGTTTTTTAAAATAGTTACTGAATTTGTATTTAAGCTGCTTGTCATTTATGAAATATTAAACTTATTTAAATGAATTTGTCAAATGAATAACAAAGGTCTAAGCATAATTTAGTAAACAACTTCATTCCTTGGTACAAGTAGCACAATAAAATACTGACAAGAGAAATATTGTCAAGTTAATAATTATTCAAACCAGTGCAGTTTTGTACATAAAAATGTGTGGTATCTGCTTTTAATACATGTATGGGGGCAGAGGTGTAGCTCAGTTCATAGTGTTCACCACGCATGAATCCCTAGTGTGGCTCACCAGCACTCGGTAAAACTAGGCATGGTGACATGTGGAGTTCAGCATGAGAGAGAAGCAGCTGGCAACTAGAAGCTGTCATCCTTGGCTGTGTTGTGCATTCAAGGTCAGCTTGGGCTACATGAAACCCTGTCTCAAAAACACCCAAAACAGTTTGTTTTCTTAAAAGTAGGTCTTGCCGTATGTGGACACACACCAGTGATCTCAACACCCAATGCAGAAGTGGGAGAATCAAGTTTGCAGGCCACACTTGAATGTTAATGGGTTTTGTGCAAAGCTATAGCCTTTATGGAAACACTGCTGCTCCTATCTCGTGTACACAAAGGTCCCCTTTTCCTTTGGCTGTGTCCCATTTTACTTTAGCACTTGTAGGAACACTGTCCATACCACACAGGTCAAGCCCTGCACCTAAGCCCCTCTGCAGGAGTGGAGAACTTGAAAAGGATACTGTGTTGTATGGGTTTGCCAGGTAGAGAGCTACACTGTACCCGTTGTTACCACCAGAACCTGCCTTCCACCTTTTTCCTTATCATAGACTTGTATTTGCCCATTGTGACCAGTGAAGTATTGCCATACAACTGCCAGGAAATGCTACTTTTAAAGGTTAGTGTCCAGGGGCCTGGAGAGAGATGTTTCAGTGGTTAAGAGCACTGGCTGCTGTTGCAGAGGACCCAGGTTCAGTTTCTAGCACCTATATGGGAGCTAACAACTGTCCATGACTCCAGTTTCAGGGCAGCTGATGCCCTCTCCCATCCTCCACAGGCACCAGGCACGCACATATTACATGCAGGCAAAACACAAAAGTCTAAGAACTTTTAAATAAAGGCTAAGTATCCAGTTGGTTTTCTGCACTTTTCCTAAGCTGGGACCAAAAACTTAGAGGTACCTTTTCTGTTCTTGCCTGGGAGCCCATCTCTTGAATCCACAAATGGCAGCTAACTTCACTGATAACCCTGATAAGAGGTTAGTTACCTCCTGAGGCCTGGAATGTCCGTATGCTTCCCTTGGATACCATCCCAGTCCCAAATGGCTCTTTTCATTAGCTCGTACTGTGGGCATAGACCTCACACTACATGAGGAAGGGGAATTTTCTGTAAACCCTGTACATCTTTTCCATACAGGAGATGAACAGTGTGTACCTTTTACACCCACCCCCAAACACAAACATGCATCCTGTGTCACAAAAGGATTTTTCTCACCAGTCACCCCTAAAAATGTCTCAGATATTGAGGGTCCTGAATCTTGACACTACCAGCTCATACCCTCGTGGGTAGGTAGATGAGTGCATAGTCCCTACTGTGTCCTCTAAAGGGTTATAACCTCCTCTGATTAGCGTAGAGCCACTATAGTAGAGTCAGGTCTTACCAGCAGGAAAAGGAACCAGGTTCCCGGCCACTCTGCTTTGTGATACCTGGCCTGTAACTACTCCTGGGCAGGACCTAGACTGTCCAGCTCAATGGATCTAATTATAAGGGATACTCAAAATGCTATCACCTAATGCTTGGGTGGTGTGCACAGAACCAAGAAAGGTCCTGTTTCCTCCAGCACTGTTCATAGACAGGATGGGAGGTATATTACTGGGCTTCTGCAAGTCAAGTCCCATCTGGCTTTCTCACAGTGAGCTGCTCAAAATCCCACCAAAATCTATTCCACAGCGTTTCCAATCCCATCAGGTTCATTGGCAGTGTATGTTAACTGTGTTTACTGCAATTCCCCCCTGCCTCCACCCCCGTGGTATATTAAATGTTTTGAACATGAAATGGCTCCCACCCTGCACATCAGAATGTTGGCTTCCCAGCCAGGGGCACTGTATTGGGAGATTGTGGAATGGCCTTTGGGATGGCCTCACAGGCATAGGAAAGCTACCAAGGCCTTTAGCTTGAACTTGCTTAGAATTCCATCGTTGCATCCTGAGATGCTAAGCTATGAACAAACTGCTAAAAGTTCCTGTCACCAATCCCCCAACCATCCCCACCCTCGTGCCTAGCCCTGGAACATCCCAAACAAGCCCTTCCCTCCCATTGCTTTGCTCAAGTACTTTGTCATGGGCATGAGAAAAGTAACTACTTACAGATGAGGAAGTCAAGGGTCCCATTGCACCCTCGATACTGCCTTTACAACCTGAGTTTTGAATTGTTCCTTTCCCAGGTCTCTAATGTCTCTCCTAATAGAGTATCTAACCCCCAGAATATTCTCGGGGATCAGGGGTATTAGTACAAAATAGAATGGAAGTGTTCTAATTCCCGGCACAGAACACTTGTTTTTCTCTGATGGTCTTAGCCCCCTTTACCAGTTACTGTACATGGCCCCGGAAAGCATCCTCAGTTGCCATGAGCCCATGTGCCTACAGCACCTGTATCCACCAGAGCAGTAGGCCCAGTGACATAGTGAGCTCCTTGGGAGGACTGTATCACCCTCTAAAGCCTATTCTGAGACTCTAGCTTCCACTTCTTATAACATGGACTTGGGGACCCATTCCTCTGCCCTACAAGAAGCCTCATCCTCTATGGGGTAGCAGAAAGGTGAGAACTATGGTTGGGGCCTACTTCTCATCAGCTAGGCTACCAAGATCACGCTGGGTTATCTTTTTTCTGTAGTTCAGGAATGGAGCAAATCACATCACACCATTCCTGTTGTCTAACCCAAGTGCCACCCACCCTAACTCCCTTTCCCCTTTCATTTTTGCCTGTTCTTTCATCAGGTTTTACGATAATGTGTGCACATTTTCTCAAAGACCATCAATAGTCTTGTTCATATCATAAACTCTGGGCTGAGTTACTTTTCTTACTGTGACAAAACCCATGACCAAGGAACTTACAAAAAGAAATGTTTAATTTGGGGACTCATAGTTCCAAGGTTTAGTGGCATCTATGACCATCATGTCAGGGAGCATGCAGCAGACAGGCAGGTGTGGCACTGGAACAGTAGCTGAGGGACATGTTGAGACAACCACAGGCAGAGCAAGAGCCAACTGGAATGATGGGGACTTCTGAAACATCAAAGCCCACTCCAAGTGACAGCTTGTAATCCCAAGCAGGTCAACCAACTGGGGACAAAGCATTCAAATGTGAGCATGTAGAGGCCATTCTCATCACATGAACAGAGGATGGGGAATGGGATGGGGTCTCTCCATTCTCAAGAGGTAGTTGGTAAGTTCTTCATTCTAACCGTAAAAATGGCTTTCTTGGGCTGCTGAGATGGCACAAGCCTAGTGGCATGTTTGACCCCTAGAACCCACAGTGGAAGGAGAGAAATGATTCCCAAAAGTTGTTCTCTGATCTCCACATGCACCATGGTGAGGGTTCATGCACGCACACATGCATGCAGTCTTTTGAGTGCTCACCACCACCACCACCCATACCCTAGGCATAAAGGGGCTTCTCCCATCCGTGCACAGTTCCCACAAAATACCCAAGACTTCCTCGATGCTTGCACTGAGCACACTCCTCTCATTTGGCCATGCCTCTTTTATGCCCACAATGATCGATTCTACCATGGGCCAAGTTCCTTGGATCTGGCAGGCAGTCTGGATGCTCTTCCTTAGGCCAGATGATGGGTAGTGTTACTCTGCTCTCAGCTCCATTTCCTCTCACAGAAATGCCATTCTCATATCCCAGAGTGTACTCACTCATGAAGGCAAGATTCTCAGGAATACTTGTTGAAAAGATTTTGTTAGCCGGGCGGTAGTGTTGCACAACTTCAATCCCAGCGCTTGGGAGGCAGAGGCATGCGACTCTCTGTGAGTTGGAGGCCAGCCTGGTCTACAGAGCTTCCAGGACATCCAGGGTTATACAGAGAAACCCTGTCTCGAAAAACCAAAGCAAAAAGATTTTGCCAGCTGTCTAGGAATCCTGCAGTCTTGAACAGTCCCGATTTCTGTCTCTATTGGTGCATTCTACACCTTTGTGTTAATAGTCACAGAAAAGCAAGGGTCAAGAGAAAGTGGGGTCTCAGTCCTCATTTCCTTCAATGTGATGATGAGGTGGTGGTTCCCCTACTCCTCCCATTTTTACCTCCTGCACAAAGCTGGTCTCTGGGACTCTTTCCTTGTGTTCCAGGGTTCCATTTCCCCAGCATTGTACAGGCTATAACTCCTCTGAATTTTTAGCTCCGTCACCCATAGCCATCTGGACATGGGTGGCCACCCAGTCCACAGAAGCAACCCCACTACAGTAGTGAGATACTGTCCTTCTTTTGACAGAGGTGCAATTGGCATTTGGCAAATAGTTCTTCAAAAACCAGCAAGGCCTTTGGGGTGCATTCAAACTCATTAGGACGGTCACAAGCATTACTATACAGAGGATCCCGTTCCCATACAAAATTATGTCACTTCCTTGTGTGTCCTCTTGCTCAAGCTTCTGTTCTCTTGTCCAGTTCCTGGGTTTTCTGCTTGGCTTGCCAATTGTTCTAGAAAAACTCCAGTCCCAAAATATAAGAAACAGCCACGAGGTGCCATGAGACAAAGGGAAGCAGCAGAAATTGGGGTTGCAGAGTGAGCCTTTTCTAGCAGAAGCATGGGGCTGGGCATGGTCCTACAACTCTGGCCAGAGAATAAGGCTTGTAAGTCAGGCTTTCTCACCATTCTATTGCTGCAAGGAGACGCAATGGCCAAGAAAACACATAAAACATATTTAATTGGGGGATGCTTATAGTCTCAGGGGGTTGAGTCCATGACATCATGTCAGGGAACATGGCAGCAGTCAGACAGGCATGGCTCTGGAGTAGTAGCTCCTCCTGAGTTCTGGGATTAACGGTGTACGCCACCACCATCACCACCACCACCACTACAACCACCATCAACACCATCACCATCACCATCAACACCATCACCATCACCATCACCACCAACACCACCACCATCACCATCAACACCATCACCATCACCATCACCACCACCACCACCATTATCACCACTACTATTACCACCACCATCACCATCACCACCACCACCACCACCATCAACACCACCACCACCACCACCACCATCATTACCACTACTATTACCATCACCATCACCACCACCACAATCATCAGCACCATCACCTTCACCACCATCACCACCACCACCACCACCACCACCACCGGTTGAGAGTTTACATCTCATCAGCAAATTAGAGACAAAGAAATGGAAACTGGAATGGGTGTGGCCTTATTGAAGGAGGTGTGTCACTTCAGGTGGGCTTTGAGGTTTCAAAAGCCCATGCCACACCATCTGGAAACCACTCAAACACAAGCCTACAGGAGCCATTCTCATTCAAACCACACGTGTTCAGGGCAAGTAACTTCTAGGCAGACTGTACCGTGATTCTGAATGTATAACCTGACTACAGAGAGAGAAGAACTCTGGAAGCCAATGCGTGATTTCCATGCATTCCCAAAGCACCACCATTCGAGACCCTAAAAACAAAGGACATTTGAAGACCTTCACCTTTGACCTGGCATATTGGTCTCATGACGGATTTCAAAAGGACGAAGATGGCGTACTTATTCCATCTAATGCAACTAGTAAATTTGCAGGCCAGGTAAGTCGCTTAGAGACTTTAGTGATAGACTGGGTTTTGTGTTTTCTGATGCACCATGTGGCTTCAGCACTATCCATGCCAGAGCCTGCAGATGGCTCAGTTGGTTAGACCCCTGCTGTGGCAGCATGGGGACCTGAGTTTAGATCTGTGTGAACACCAAGCACTGCTCCTCAGCCTACGATGCTTATGAGAGGCGGGACCTAGTGGGAGGAACTCTGCGTACTAGCATGTCTTTGAAGGAGTGTGGGGACCCCTATTCCTCCTCTCTCTTACTCTGCTTTCTAGCTTCAGGAGACAAGTCTCTGTCATATGCTCCTGCCATGATACATTGTACCACCGCAAACACACAGCAATGGAGCCAACTGAGCATGCAGTTTTCTATTATTTACTATGAAAAACAAAATAGTATTTTTTGTTGTTGCTCCTGTTTTTCAAGGCAGGGTTTCTCTATATAGCCCAGGCTGTCCTGGAACTCGATTTATAGACCAGACTGGCCTCAAACTCACAGATCTGCCTGCCTCTCCCTCCTGAGTACTGGGATCAAAGGCATGTAATACCACTGCCTGGCTAGCTAGAAACAAATAGTATTTAAATTGGTTATTTAAAAATTTCCCTCTGTAGATCATACTATGTGTGTGTGTCTTTCTCAGAAATAAAAATTACATAAATTCCACAAATGTATATATTGTGACAAATGGATTCCATAATTCTCCCTGTTTTATTATTTGATAACTTTTGTGATCAGAAAAAAGGGGGAGCGGGGAGCCAGGCCACACCCTGCCTTTTGAACAATTGTAGTAGAAGCATCTTTTGATTCCATTTTACAAAATGTTTCCTTTCCTTTCTGCTTCTGTCTCCCAAAGTACTGTCCCAGCACCATCATGCCTGGTTGTTATTGTTATTGTAATGTGTTTTTAGGGCTGGAGACAGTGGTTTAAGTGCTCTGGCTGCTCTTCCACAGGATCTGGGTTCAATCCCAGCACATACATGATGACTCACAAAAGACTGTAACTCCAGTTCTAGGAGATCTGATGGTCCCTTCTGGTCTCCAAGGACACCAGACACACATGTGGTACATAAAACAGATTTTTAAACATTTGTATTAATTCTTTTAGAATTTCATGCATGGGTACATTGCATTTTTATGGTATTCACTCCTTGCTCTTCCCCCTAAACTCTTCCTAGATCCACCTCCAATCTCCCACCTCCTCCCACTCTCTTATCCTTTTTCTCCCTCTCTCTTTCTTTTGCAATAGAAACCAGTTTTAGCTGTCCATATATGGAGGAGTGTGGGGCCATTGACGGTAGCCTCTCAACTTGCCAGGGGCCACACCCGGAAAGAAACTTATCTTCCCTAGAAGCCATCAACTGTCAGGATCTGGTGGGCAGGAGTGGGGCTCACAAGCCGTTCCCCACTTGTGCTGCAGTGGTGACTGGCTTGCTGTTGTGCAGCCTTGAGAGTTCATGAGTGCAGCTTCCTGTCATGTCCCAAAAGCACTGTTGGGCTCTGGTGCTCCCTGACCTCTGGCTTGTACTCCCTTTCTTCAGTGGTCACTGAGCACTGGGGGAAGGTTTGCTTTTTAAGAGTGTATGCATTAGGCAACTTTCTGTTAGCATAAAGAAATTCCCTCGATAATGCACGTTGAAGAGTCCAGGCTTACTCGGTTCATTCTGGAGGTACTAGCCCATTACTCTTTCAGCCTGTGGTGAAAGTGATGATTACAGCAGGCAGTTCTGGGGAAGGGGGAGGCAAAACTACAGACCTCATGGCAGGAAATAAAGACAGAAAGAGACTGGGGTGTTTCCACAGCCTCCCAGTGCTACCAACATGGGGGCTAAAGCTTTGACACATGGCCCTTTGGGTGGCACCCTGGACACAAACAGCAGTTCTGTGGAGGGGCTGTGTTGTGTGAGTGTGTGCACACATTCATATATTGGTTGACAAAAAGCTTTAGAGGCACGTGGTGACTGATGACACAATTTTCTTTGTAGATCCATGTGTTCCATGACATCGGAAGGGGAATTCTAGACAGTGCCTGGCGAGGCTACAATGCTACTCTCCTGGCCTATGGCCAGACTGGCTCTGGGAAAAGCTACTCCATGGTTGGCTTTGGAACAAACAAGGGTATTATTCCAAGAGTGTGTGAAGAGCTCTTCCAAGCTATGAAGACGCAGAAGAAAAACATGGAACCCCAGGTGTGCATTCGTATTCTAGAATCCTTTTTTCTTGGGAACTGCCTGCCCCTTTCCTTTTCCACAAGGCACAAGGCACCAGCATCTGAATTTTCAGGTGTGTGTGTGTGTGTGTGTGTGTGTGTGTGTGTGTGTGTTCATCACACTGTGAATCCTGAGTTTTCATTTGTGTTAATTAAATAAAATTAACCTTGGGTCCGGAAGCTGAGTTAGCAACTAGCTGATAGAAAGTAACCTAGAGCCTCAGAGGGCATCCAGGAGGGACAGAGAGCACGGGAAGTAGTAGGGTGGGGTTTGGAGTAGCACAGGTTTTTCCCTTTGTCAAAGCAGAAGCATGGGCCTTCCATGGATGTCAGCAAGGTGAGAGGGTTAGCTAGTTGCTACCCAGCCTCTCTGAGCTCACAGGTTTTCACCCCAACCTTTAACTCGTCTTATTCATAATTGAATGATAAAGATTTGGTTAAAGCTACCTTTAGTGGCAGTGACAGTGCCCTTGGGAGCTGAATTCTCACCAGGCTGCATGCAGCCTGAGTGGCCAAGCCACTGTTAATTAAATAGGCTGGTAACTACAGAGTTACAATTGCTGGCTGATGTAGCAGTAGGTTAAGGCTGGAGTTAAAACAACTGTGTTGAAGTTTAAAAAAAAAAAATGCTGTCCAATATTTGTCCCAAATTTCCACATAGGGCCTGAGAAAGCTAGGGGGAAAAAAACAAAAAAAGATACTGCTCCTTTAAGAGGCACTGTTGCACACTTTAAATAGAAAGGAGGTAAGTGAAAAATGCCTGCCACAGTGGGGAACCAACTTCCTAGAGCTGAGGTGGTTAAATACAGGTCTCAGTTAAACACGGGTCCTAGGAAGATGCAGCTCTTGGTCAGGCCCAGGTTTGGTTCTCACTGTCCCGAGGGAGTGGGTGGGGCCTACCGCCAGAGCAACATGGTGGGGGGTGGGGTTAACTTCTGCTCAGCAGTTTAAGGTTTGGCTCATGTGGTCAGAGAATGCTACACGTGCACAGTAAAACAGGTGCAGACTGTAAAATACTTTTAAACACATTACAGCGTGTGTAGGTGCTTTAGAAAGAGAAGAAAATGCCAACTACACATGTGTCCTAAAATAGGTACATATTTATATGTCATATATGGTGATAGGACTTGAACCCAGCCTGACGTAAGCATAAGCATGAGTTCTGCATGGGAACTACACCCCTGAATTACACCCATGCACCAACGGTGGTCATTTTGTCCCCAACACAGAAGATTCCAGAGTAAACTTTGGATCCATTGAATGTTGGTGGCAGTCATTGATGTGACTAGCTCTGAAATATGACAGCTGGTTGTCAGTAAAAACCTGGAGGCACAGTGCTTGTCTCTGCTTGTTCTAGATGGCAGGGACCAGACTACAGAGAAGGGCTGTTTAGTAGACAGTGCCGGTCATTTCTGTAAAGCCCATCCTAAAGCTGTCCAATGGCACCACATGGTTGAAACCACCTCTTCCCTTCCCGCCCACGGTCTAGTCTTCCTGCTTTAGCTTCTGTGTACACGTGAGTACATGACTGATGGAAAAGTGCAAGCACATACATCCATACAGTAGGTATACATGCTTCCGGCACATGTGTGAAGGCCGGAGGGGGACATCACTCTCCACCTTGTTCCCTCGACAAAGGGTCTCTACCGAACCTGGAGTTCAATGGTTTTTAGGTAGACTGGCAGGCAGAGAGCCCAGAGCTCCTCCTGTCTGTGTCCCCACAGTTACAGGGGAGCACAGTCACACCTGGCTCTGTGGGGATCCAAACTCGGGTGCTTGAACAGCCAGGGTTCTTACCCACTGAGCAGATCCCCCGCCTGTTCTGTCTTTTAAAAAAATTATATTGAGAGAATCTCCGTTGCTGTTAAATTCCGTGAGAACCTGGCGGTTTGAAACAGTTTATTATAATGTTAGTTAGCATTTACCTTTGTTGAATATGTATGTCCTTGTTACATCACTCCTGGACTCAGGGCAACATTGACACTGCTCTCCCTACAGGTCATGTTCAGCATGCTGGAGATCTACAATGAACAGGTAACATTCTCTCTGCCTCTATCTCACTCTGTCTCTCTGTGTGTCTGTCTGCCTCTCTGTCTTTGTCTCTTTCTGTCTGTGTGTGTCTGTGTGTGTTTGTCTCTCTGTCTGTCTGTCTGAGTCTGTCTGTCTCTGCTGAGAATCAAACCCAGGTCCTGGAACAACCTAAACACAGGTTCTATCACTGAGCCTCGCCCACCCCAAGAGCCTGCGCTAACAGCACACACGCCTGAGCGTGGATTGCTAGCACCACGGGCTCCGGTCACCGGTCACCCTGTGTTGAATGTAGCCCACCTGCTTCTTCAGTACCATCTCAAATCCCTTGCTCTTCACTGTAGAGAAGCCTCAGAGTTGGCTCAACACACCCCAACACCAAGTTCTCAGCACAGGGAGATTTGTTTGCCCCAGAGGGACAAAGGGCAGTAGATAAGAGACAAAGACAGGAGACAGAGGGCAGGGAGAAGGGGGAGAGAACAAGGGACAGGAAAGGAGTATTCGTCCTGGAGGGTCAAAGAACTGTCTCTGGATAGAGAGGAGACAGATGTGACCCATAGGCAAATGGCAGTTTATAAAGGTACAAGGGGAGACCCCATGTCAGGATGAGGTGTCTGATTTTCACGGGGCATGTTAACTAGGGCAGCCAAAGGGGGCTTTTGATTGCTGGACTTCAATACTTTGATACTGGGACCTTGTCAGGAGGAGGAAGTGGCCAAATAAAGGAACAGGCCTAGGTGGCCAGCTTTAGGGATGTGATCTGATGGTTTGTAGCAATGCAGAGGATCTGGGGGTGAAGGACAAGGCCTGCCAGAGCCATGGCCACCAGGCCCGGCTGGCTAGAGTCCCTTCACTCACACTGTATGCTTTAGCCACACAGCCCTGTCTTGGTGACTTTTCCTTTGCTGTGATAAAATGCCATGGCCAGGCAATTTACAGAAGGAAAGGGTTACTTGGGGATTACAGTGATAAGGAAGGAAGGGACTACATGTCACTTCTTCCTTGTCCTCCTACAGATAAGAGATTTGCTGTCCAGAACCAAGACTCCTGGAGGGTTAAAAGTCAGGGAAGACCAACAGCTGGGGTTCTTTGTGGAAGGTCTGAAGTGGGTGCCTTGCGAGAATTACGCTCAAATTGAAAAGCTCATGGAGCAGGGATCCAAAATCAGGATGACAGCGTCAACCAACATGAATGCCAGCAGCAGCCGGTCACACATGGTCATCACCATCCAGTTGAAGCAGGTAGGAGTCCTTGTCTATGGGACAGGCTCCCAGTGACAGAGTAGGGGTGGAACCATGGAATTTGTCCAAAGTGGAAAAGTGGGCTAAGGTAACTGCTTCCAACCATAAAGCACGGGGCCTGGGTGGGAAGAGCTGAGGGCCTTGCTCTCCCTCAACTAAGTAGCTCCTTGCTTATGGCAGAGGGGTCTTACTGTCATCTGATCCTTGGAGCACCCACAGGACATGGCTGGTTGTTTTTCCTCAAGTAAATTCTACACTCCGAAGAATGAATTTTGAGGCCAAGTTGCTAAAGGAGTTCATGGTAAAGACATTGATTATGGTCTAGCATGGAGAATTAAGACCAGCAGGACATGGTTATCATCTGAGAGGCTCAGCCATGAGCCAAGGGCACGGCCAGGTGCTAATACACCTTTCTGAGGCAAAGCCTGATTAGCCATGATTAGTTCCATTAACTACAGCCTTTGATAGACCAGAGAGGACCTCTCTTTTCCACCCCCTCCGTAGGTGTCAGGATGTCTTTGAGCAGCAGCTCCAGTTTGTTCTAGAAACAGTTGCTCCCAAGTCCTGGGTGAATGCCACAGCCAGCTGTGATTATATGACCCTTGTCCTCTCAGAGCTGAATCAGCAATGGCAGAAAACCATCATGTTCACAGGAACAGTGGACACATCAGTGACTGTTAGGTACCGGTGCTGAGACTTTGAGGAGACCATCTTCCCAACCCCCAGTTCCGTCTTCTGCAAAATGGAGTGAAAGCACATTGGGAGGCTGAGATGAGGCAGTCTAAAGAATTCTCTAGAGATGAAAAGGTGGCTCAGCAGTAAAGCATGTGCTGTGCAAGCATGTGGACAAGAGTTCAAATCCCTAGCACCCATGTAAAAGAGCCAGGCATGACAGCATGCTTCTATAATCCTGACTGGGGAAGCAGGGACTGGGGAATTACAAGGACTCGCCTGCCAGGAGTCTGACAAATCAGTGAGCTTCAGTGAGAAACTGCCTCAAAAATCATGTGTAGAACAGTTAAGGAAGGCATGTGATAGCAACCTCTGTCCTATACATGTGCACCTGCACACACACACACACACACACACACACACACACACACACACACACCTAAACATATACACACAGATATGAAGAATTGTAGTCAGACTTCCTTTTAGGATCACCAGCTCCCAATAATGACATAGAGACTTATTATTAATTATGAAACTTGGCCTTTAACTTAGACTTTTTCCCAACTAGCTCTTATAACTTAAATTAACCTGTTCTTATGAATCTATGTTCTGCCACATGACTTTTGACCTCTCCGCCATTTTGCATATCTGCTCCCCTCTGTGTCTTGCTGGCATCTCTCCCAAGCCAAATTCTAACCCTTCTGAGTACTCTCTCTGTCTGGAAGTCCTGCCTAACTATTGGCCAATTGGCTTTTTCTTAAACCACTCACAGTGATGCATCTTCACACAGTATAAACAAATATCTCACATCAGAGAATTTTGTACATTGTAAGTGCTGTTCCCTGGAAGAATTTTACTGTGTTAGTAAAATTCATATACTGTATATGTGGATCACCCCATTATTTGAACTTTTTATCTAGGCACAAGAGAAATTGGATTAAGGTAAATAAATGGAAACTCTTTTTTAATTACTTATTTTTATTTCATGTGCATTGATGTTTTGCTATGGGTGTTGGGTCCCTTGGAGCTGAAATTACAGACAGTTGTGAGCTGTCATGTTTGCTGCTGGGAATCAAACCCAGTCCTCTGGAAGAGCAGCCAGTGCTCTTCACCACTTAACCATCTCTCCAGCCCCCTCTTCTTTTTTTTTAAGTGACAAAACTAAAATGTTAAAAGAAAAAAGAAGTTCGTGTAGCCAGCAGGAATCCCTGTGTGTTCACTTGGCAGCAGGGCCGCAGTACTGAACAGTTCTGGATGTTCATGATGCTACAGGATTCACAGCATCTGATGTGCTGAAAGTTTACTGAAATGCCTGTAATGGCTGCCACCTAATATGTCCCTCAAAAGAGCTTTGCAAAACTAGAGAGAGGCAAGCAGGTCACTTGAACCCAGGAACACGGTATTGTCACTGTCAACTGTCTCTGCTTTAATATTTTTGGAGTCTGTGATATACCTTGAAGAGCCATGTAAGCTCGTGGAACAGTCTGTCTCCGAGGTATCAGTCTCACAGCCTGAGGTATGTCTTTACAGGTATTCCTGGATATGGCCCTCACTAAAAAATCCAGCATCAACATGGTGGACTTGGCAGGGAGTGAGAGGCAGAAGTCATCAGGGTCTGAAGGAGACCGGCTGAGGGAAGGATCCAGGGTCAACTTAAGCCTAACCAGCTTAGGAAATGTCATCAGGTATGTGACCAGCACACAGATATTCATGAGCCTTAGTTACCTTTCTGGAGCACGAGTTCTAATAGGTCTTGATAATAAAAGCCTGGAGTCAGATGTGGGGGAAAATGCTGAGAGATCAGAAAGACAAAAGAGCAAAACCACAGCCATCTTTACCCCTCTAACTTCCCAGCCAAAAAGAGACTGAGCTCCTGTCTCCTCCTGCTTTATCACTTCCTGTCTGTCTGCACAGTCCTCCAGACCTCTATGGTTAACTAGTAGCTAGCATCACCCTTTGATCTTCAGGCAAGCTTTATTTGTTAGAGTATAAACAAGATATTAATACACTTTTCTTTTTTTTCCATAAACAAGGCAACTCATAGAAGAAATAGTTTATTGGGGGTTTACAGTTTCTGAGGGTTAGAGTCTGTGTCCTTCATGGTGGGGAACAAGGTAGCAGGCAGGCAGGCATGGTACTGGAGCCATAGCTGAGAGCTCACATCTTGATCCAGAAATAGGAGACACAAAGAGCTAACCAGAATGCTGTGGGCTTTTGAAACCTCAAAGCCCACCCCTAGGGACACACATCCTCCATCAAGGCCACACCTCCTCATCCTTTCCAAACAGTTCCACCAAGAATTCAAACATATGAGCCTGTGGGGGCAGGTAGCACACTTTCTTGGACCACCAGCCCCCAAATCATGACATAGAGACTTATTAATTATGAAAACTCAGCCTTTAGCTTGTGGCTGCCTCACTGGCTCTTTTAACATAATTTACCCTGTTTCTATTCATCTAAGTTTTGCCTTGGAGCTTTTTACCTTTCTTTCATTATGCATGTCTTGCTTTTCCTGTTTCCTCCATGTCTGTCTGGCTGGCCTCAGACATCTCTCTCTCTCTCCTCCTCCTCGTTCTCTTCTCCCTCTTCTTTTTCAGTCTAAATTCCTCCTCCTACTTGTTCTCTCTGCCGACAGCACCGCCTATCCTTTCTCTGCCTAGTTATTGGCTGTTGAGATTTATATTAGACCAATCAGGTGCCTTAGGCAGGCAAAGTAACATATCTTTGCAACATATCTTTGCCAAATTAAGCAAATTCAGCATAAACAAATGTAACACCCCTTTACATAGTTAAAGCAATCCGCTGCATATGGGCCATTTTCATTCAAACCACTACACCATGACATGAAACAATGACAGATAAGAGAGCAGAGGGTGGTGTCCTAGTTCCCTGGTGAGCCCAAGACCTGGATCCCACCCCTAGCTCCAAACCTACCAAGCAAAGTGGTTGGTACAGAATTCTGTCCCTGTGCCTTCTTCCTCTTGGAGGTAAGTACCATGTAAGTACTATCCCTCCCCATTATTGGTCTTCCTTGTTTCCCTTTCTTTTTTGTTTTTCTTTTTGCCAGGGAGGTGTTGTATGTGTGTGGGCACATGTGGGTGGGTGTGTGGGCTTATATCTACACATATGTGCAGAGACCAGAGATGTCTTCCTCATGTAGGATGTCTTCTTCAGTTCTCTCCACTGTATTTACTGAGGTGAGATTTCTTGATGAAGATGGAACCTGCTGGTTCAGCTAGTCTAGCCAGCCAGATTGCCCAGGGAGATCTCTGGTTTCCACCTTCCAGGTTCTGGTGGGTTGCCTCACCTGCCTGGCTTATATGTGGGTGCCTGGAACCCCATTCTTCACACTCCATCCAATGAGCCCCCTCCAATCGTGTTTTAGCATGTGAATATTAGTGCATATATGGGACACATCTTCTAAAATTCATGTAAAGGTAATAGGTTTTGTGTCTCCCCAATAAGTTTCTCCACTGATGCAGTAAGCCAGACCAAGCTGAACTGAAAAAGTATAGCAATGAGCTCACCAGTCTCAGAGATCGAGGCCAGAGAAGTCCTGCTCCTGAACTAAAACCGGGACACGTTATAGATTGTAGGGAGGGGTGATTGAAAGGATTTTTTTAAAGGTGAAGTTGGTATCTTTTGTCAGGCCCTGCAAACATGGCAGGTGCAACAGAGTTCGTGCAAGAGGTTTATTGGGGGAGAGGAGAGGGGCAGTGTGAGAGAGCTAAAGAGGGACATGAAGGCAGGCAGACAGGAAGAACAAGCAAGAAGAGAGGTCACAGACAAGACAGGCAGGAGAGATGAGAGAGGGAGGGAACTGTGTCTGGTGGGCACTCTTAGCCTGTGTGTTGCACAGCTAACAGTGGAAAGGTGCCCGGTGCAAAGGATGATGTAACCACTTCGGCAGCAGTGGCAGGCTGCTGCTACGACAGTGATGATGTGTCGTCCACAAGCTGGGGTTGTGCCCAGGTGTGGTCAAAAGCTGAGTGCTCAGGCAGGGCCTTGGGCAGCTGGTGGCATCAGGGGAAGATGTTGCAGTAGCCTCCTAGAATGCTACTGGGGTTTTTTTTGGCATCTTTCCTGTGTTCATAGACCCTGTGAGCAGGCGGGGTACAACACACACACACACACACACACACACACACACACACACACACACACACACTGTAATTTGCACCCAGGTCAAATAGAACATCTTCAGAAGCCACAAGTCCCCATCACACCCCTCCCCACTGGGGCACACCCCTCTCTGTTGGAACAGACATACAAACACACACCCCCATTGGAACACAGCCCCTCCCTGTTGGAACACCAACAAAACAAGCTGATCTTTGCCATCAGATTCATCTTCGCTTAATTGTCTTGGGTTTTATAATTAAAAATATTAACTATGTGTATGAGTATGGGTATACCCTCATCAGTGCAGGTGCCCCAGGAGGCCAGAAGAGGGCATCAGATCCCGTGGAGCTGGAGTTACAGTGGTTGTGAACAGAGTCAAACTTGAGTTCTCTGCGCGAGTGGTACAGGCCCTTAAGCTCAGTGCATCTCTCCAGTCCCTGTCTATTGTGTAACTGAGGCTTTGTGCACAAGGTCTTTAGCTTGTATTCTGTCTTGCTCGGGCACCTTTGCACAGGTGTCTGCTAGTCTATTATTATTATCACTTTACAGGTGGATTAGTCGCTTCTCTGACCTGAAGCCACTTCAGGGAGGAGGGCTTTATCTTCAGGGAGGAAAAGCATGGCGGCTCCTTGGGAGGATCACCCTCAAGGCTGACCTTCAGACCACAGCACAGGCCACGGCAGGGGTGTGTGAGCCATCTCTCGTTACTCCCGGAGTAACTCTTATCCCCTCCACTGTTTTATGTTTTCTCCTTCACGCAGTGCTCTGGCTGACTCGGCCATGGGGAAGAAAGTCCTGCACATTCCCTACAGAGATTCTGTTCTAACCAAACTGCTGCAGTCGGCTCTGGGCGGGAACAGCCGGACCACACTGGTAAGAGAGCCTCTTTCTTAATGGTGCTGGCTCAGGTTTGGAGTTCTGTGGCTGAACTCACGCTCACACACCAGGACTCAGTGCTGGCCCTCTGCATCATCTCACAGTCCCCGATACCTGCCCACTGCGGTGTGCCACACGGTTCCACAACATTAGATACTTTATTCTTTGTTGCAGCTCCCAGGGCAGCTACTGGAATATATATTGCTTTCCATTTGGACTGTTTTGTGACGCAGATGGAAACCAGGGCCTGGCACACACCAGGCAAGCCCTCTACCGTTGAGCCATGCCTCCAGCCTGGAATATTATATGTCCTTACTTTTTGTTTCTGTTTTTCAAGGCACGGTTTCTTTATGTAGGTTTTGAGCCTATCCTTGCACTCGCTCTGTAGACCAGTCTGGCCTCGAACTCACAGAAATCCACCTGCCTCTGCCTCCCGAGTGTTGGGATTAAGAGTGTATGCTACCACTGCCTGATGTGTACATAATTACTTTTGCTATAAGGACAGAATTAACAATAATGCTACCTCACTCTGTGGTAAGGCAGTTAGTTGCCAGGCAGATGTACAATCTGCAGGGTGACTGAGTTTCAGCCTTAGAACTGAGATTCAGCTATGTGGGTGCAACATTCTAAGCCAGAGCCTTCTCTTTCCAGTTGCAGAATGGGACAAAACAGACTAAAGGACACCTCTCCCCAATCTCACAGTAAAACACAACCGTGCTTAAATACTTGCCTAAGTACTTCCATTGTTGGTGGATCCCAGTGGTACATTCACCAAGACCTTGAAATAGAATGGCAGCACTCCTCTGAGCTGGGAAGCTCGGGGTACAGTGTTACCACGTATTAGATTCTGGGTTCCATTCCCAGTACTGGAAAAGCAGAGACAAAAGCAGTACACCCAAGACACCTACTGAGTGTCCAACCCAGCAATCTCTCTGGAGTATAGCCACCTGAGACAGTGAGGCTAGGACACCTCCCAGATCTGCAAGATTGCATGAGTTTTGAGACAGGGTCTCACTGTATAGCTTAGCCTGGCCTGAAAAATCACAAGTGCTGGAAATACAAAAGGGTTCCATTCTAGGCATTTCTTCTAGGCAGCCCCTAGCCCCTATTGTAGTGGTTTTTACTGTTGTTGTTTTGTTGCTTTTTGAGTCAGGGTTTCTCCGTGTAACAGTCCTGGATGTCCTGGAACTCCTTTTGTAGTCCAGGCTAGCCTCACACTCACTTGAGATCTGCCTGCCTCTGCTTCCCAAGTGCTGGGATTATTGGAGAAAAGGAGGTAAGCGATGAATATTGAGAGTTCCAAGACTCAAATAAAAAACAGAATGGCCACAGTCAACCTCCTCCAAGCTCTATAGACACCTGTCCTGATTTCAGCAAAAATCTCTCTCTTAATTTTTTTTTTTTTTTTGGTATGAGTGTTCTGCCTGCATGTATGCCTGCAGGCCGGAAGAAGGTATGAGATCTCACTATAGATGATTGTGAGACACCATGTGGTTGCTGGGAATTGAACTCAGGACCTCTGAAAGAGCAGGCAGTGCTCTTAACTGCTTGGCCATCTCTCCAGCCCTCTTTTATTTTTTTTAATTTTAATTGTTTATTTATTTTATATCCTGACAAGTTTCCCCTCCCTCTTCTCCCATTCCCTCCTCCCACCTCCCTTCTTCCCTCCTCCATCCATTCCTCCTTCCCTTTCTGTTTAGAAAAAATGGCAAGCCTCCTATGGATATCAACAAAACATTCTCTTAAAAGGGATTAGTCACCAGACAGCAGACAGTACTCCAGACATCAGTGTTTATCAGCCAATATCCATACCACTTTCAAACTTTAGGGTAGATGTTAGGAAGCTGCCTCCAACTTCTGTATTTGCTCAGCAAATGATACACGTACATTGTTCTTAGTCAGGGGCATGAAGAGTACACGACCTGAGCTCACAGCCAGGCTAAGTTATCTTAGGTTGTAAATGTTGGTTACATGGGAAATCCAAGGAAAGTAAGGTTGTTAACCTTAAAGGCAGGTTAACTGAACTGGCTGAGCACACAGCAGGACAACAGTCATAAGTCTTAATGACCTCAAGGTGTGTTATTAACTCTGGCTGCAAGGTCTGGCTGAAGTTCCATTCTCATAGAATATAAGAGAGGTTTGACAGCATTTAATACCACAGATAGGAGATTACTGAAGCATACCTCAGCCCGAGTCTGTGAGAGTGTTTCCAGAGAGGATTCAGCAAAGACAGACAGGTCTGCCCTGGCCCTGACGTGGTGGTAACCTTCCTGAGGCTGCAGTCTGGGCTGGATAAGAGGGAGGAAAAGGAAGGAAACCCACAGAATAGTCTTTCTCCCCCCCACAATCCACTTGTGGGATGTGATGCTCTGTCTTCACTACCTTCTGGGATGACTGAATCCTCTAGAAGTCTGAGCCCAAGGGAATCCTTCTTGTGGTTGATTTTCCAGGGTGTTTTTCCTCAGGGACGGGAAGGTCACATGGCAACATGGCCCTGCTCTTGACAGGACCTGAAATGAGCAAAGCTTTTTTTCTCCCCACCCTGAGAACACCAAGCAATCTCCTGAGGAGCCTGCCGAGGGCCTAGCACACAGCCTGTGGCAGTCAGCAGGACAGGGACAGATTTCAGAGTTAGCCAGAGGCCAGCAGCTCAAATTCAGTTCTGGCCAATTACCATCTGGGCTACCTTGGCTGTATTACTATTCTCTAAGCAGAGTTTTCTAGTTAAATAGAGCAGTGAAATAGATCAGCAGGAAAAGGTGCTTGCTGCCAAACCTGATGACCTGAGTTCTATTCCTGGAACAGGACAGAGGGGGAAGGAGAGAACCAGCTCCTGCAAGTTGTCCTCTGACTGCCACATGTATACCATGGTGCTGAAGTGTCGCACACATGTGCATACACACATACACACACACACACACACACACACACACACACACATGCACGCACGCATGAATAAATGTAAAAATAAATTTACTTTTGTGACAGTTTAAAGGTCAGAAGTGTAGAGAGCTGGCTCAGTGGTTAAGACTACTTGATGCTGTTATGGAGGACCAAGTTTTGATTCCCAGCACCCACATGGTGGCTCACAACAACCTATAACTCCAGGTCCAGGGAATCTGATGCCTTCTTCTGACACACACATGGTACACATGCACACACACATAGGCAAAACAGCCATACACATAAGATAATTAAGTAAATCTAAAAAAGTCAATGAGGGGCCTGGAGAGATGGCTCAGAGGTTAAGAGCATTGGCTGCTCTTCCAGAGGACCCGGATTTGATCCCCTGCACGCATGTGGCAGCTCACAACTGTCTGTAACTCCAGTTCCAGGGAATCCAACACCCTCACATAGACACACATGCAGATTAAACACCAATAAACATAAGATGAAAATAAATTAAAATTTTTTTAATTTTAAATTTAAAATTAAAAAAGTAAATGATTTAAAGTTCAAATAGTACTGAAAATTAAATGATACAAGCTGCTTTGTGAACAGTTTTATTAGCATGTGCATGCATGAGATGTATTGTGTGTGTGTGTGTGTGTGTGTGTGTGTGAAGGCCAGACAGACCACAATCTTGAATGTCCTCCTCAGGAGTGCCATCCACTTCCTTTGAGACAGGGCCTCTCATTGTCCTGGAGCTCACAAGTTAGACTAGATTACTAGCTGGTGAGCCCCAAGGAGCCTCCTGTCTCTGCCTCCCAGTGCTGAGAGTATGAGTATCAGCATACATGGCATTTTTATTTGGGTTCTGGTATCAAACTCAGCTCTTCTTGCTTGTGAAGCAAGTACACAATTGTCAGTGTCATCTCCCCAACCCCAAGAGTAGCTATTTTAGTTGCTTGCATGGTAATAAATGCTTGGATGACAAAAGTCTGTTTGGATGGTTCCAGATTGCAGCCATAAGCCCAGCCGATATCTGCTATGAGGAAACCCTGTCGACACTGAGATACGCTGAGAGGTAAGTGGTCTATGAGCAGCAACCAGACTTAGGTCCCACATCCTAAGTCACAACTCCTTTCAGCCCTCTGCCACTAGATGGCTTGTGTTTGGGGTGTGAATCCAGGAGCAGGAGAATAAAGAGACTAGTGGGAGAGGAATGGAAAAATAAAACAGACGGAGTAGAAGGAGGGTCTGGAGAGGCGGCTCAGCAGCAAGACGTTCACTGCTCTCTCGGGGATGCTCAAAAGCTACTCCGGGTCTTAGTGTGGTGGCACAAGCCGTTAGTTCCGGCACGTGAGAGGCAGATGCAGGTGGATCTCTGTGAGATCCTCCAGCCAGGTGAGATCCTGTCTCAGGGAAACAAAACCCAGATTTTTCAGATTTTGCCTCCAGCAAACTGCCTCTCCTGATCTGCCCTCCAGACACTTCCCGGCAAGGGAGCCCTTTACTGCGAGTGAACTTCTGCTCCCTCATTTTTCACTGCTCAGACACAGGACCGCTGCATGCCATGCCATTCTTTCCCAGAACGTTAGCAGTGTCTGGAATGTTCCTTTTCTCCTGCCTATCCGTGCAGTTTTGCTGACAGTGGATCTCTGGGAGGGTGCGCAGCGGCACTGGGTTCTCTGTACTCTGTTCCTGACTTTGTGCTTGGAGCAGGGATCATTGTAATCTTTACATTTCTTTTGTGAAATGAAAGGGTAAAACATAAAACACCTGTGAGTTAAGCCCTAGCATTTAATCCCCGTCATCAAGGTAATAATAGTATAAGATACCCTTGTAAAATTTGAATTTCAGACAGAAAATAAGTCATGTGATCATATGCCTGTGCTTTCTGTGGCAACAATGGGAGTAGGGACAGGAACAGAAACCTCTGTGTTGACCGTAGCCTGTTGTAGAATATTATTTTAAGATGTGTCACATTTGTTTATGCTGTGGAACATTTGTATAATGATGCAAACGTGTGTTTGCATTCTTCTATTTGCATTTGTTTAACTCTGTGAAGCTGTGTTACTTTGCCTGTACAAAACACCTGATTGGTATAGTAAAGAGCTGAACAGCCAATAGCAAGGTGGGGCTGGCAGGCAAAGCATAAAAATAGGAGAAATCTGGGAAGAGAAGATCGAAGAGCAGGAAAAGGAGATGGAGAGGAAGCCATCAGGGGCCAGCCACCAAGCTACGCAGCAAGCCACGGAGTAAGAAGTAAAGAAAGAAATACAGAAACAGAGGAGGGTAAAAGCCCAGAGGCAAAAGATAAATGGGATAATTTAAGTTAAGAAAAGCAGGCAAGAAATAAGACAAGCTAAGGCCAGGCATTTATAAGAATAATCCTCTGTGTATTTATTTGGGAGCTGGGTGGTAGCTTTCCCCCCACCCCCCAGGGTTTTGATTGTTGACAAGTTACATTCTTGAATTAGCGAAGTGTGGTCAAGACCCAGGACATTCAGAGGCCTAGCATAGGACTCAGCTGAGCTTTGTGAGTTTGTGAACCATGTTGGTTACTTAGGTCAATTTTGTTCCTAATGGTTGCAGGTATGTCTAGCCTGTAGCCCACAGGCCCACAATGCATCCTAAGCTGGCTGTGAATGTGGCCCAAGAAACTTGTAGATGGTGAAAGACCTGGAGAGCGTGGTCCCTCACGCTCCCACTCAGGAAAGACCCCCCCCCAAAATCACTCACAAGAAGCGGTCTTGATGCAAAAGCATGAGGTCTTTTATATTCCTAGTGCACTGGGGTCCACAGCCATACTCCACGTGGGGGTAGAGGACTGGGACACTGGGTACAGGCTTGAGACAGCTTGACAAAGCCCATGCATTGTAAACCAATCACCTCATAGCATCCAGTGCTGACCAATTGATTTAAACTATACAAGCCCGCACCTAGCCCAGGAAGTCTGCTTTTGCATGGGCTTCTGGGTGGGGTGACAAGGTTCATATCCTGTGTTCACTCACTCACAGGTGCTGTCGTAAATAGTCAAGAAGGTGACCTTTAGCCTGGGATTTAGACTCCCAGCTTCCTGAGGTCAGTGGAGAGCTAGCCTAATTTTTCCATCCTTACATTCCCCACTTCTTCTCTTGTTAATATTTCTATTCTTAGAACTGGGAGGACTACAAGCGACCTTCTCTTTGCCCGGGAGGCTCTTGTACCGTTGTCTGGGTACCATAATCTGGACCACACTCACTCGCTCCCGAACAAAAGTAACGATTCTATTAATCATACAAGGTCTACCAGTAAGCAACAAGAGCAAAGTCATTGAGGGTCCCATCAGAGCAGGAAGTGGGGTGGTTATCCAAGGGGACTTGTTGAAACATCCCTTATCCCAAAGGGCAGCAGAGGCCCCCTGCTGTAAAAATAATAGATCTAACCCCCTACAGTTCTGGGGGTCGACTTCTGCCAGGGAACTCAAGAGTCCTGCAAATGGGTGATGGAACCCGCTTCAAGTTTGAGTCTAGACTTGTTTGTGGGGGGGAGTAGGCCTGCTGCTGTTGTATGAGAGCTGTATGCCCCTGCGGCAATTCCCACTCCCAAGGGGAGAATAGGAGTCAGTGTGGTTAGTGGTTCCCTCTTCTGTTGAATTGACCTGCCTCTGTAAACTGGATGGAGTCACCTGGTTGAAGAATCCCGGCCCATACGATAAAGTTTGAGCTTAAGGGGGTTCTCAGATTTTTTGGCTCTCCATTCAGGATTGGGGGGTGGCGCTGGTTTGACATGGAGCCATGGATCCAGGTGGGGGTTCCTTTGACCTTCACTGCTGTTGGTGTGGTCAGGAGCACAAGATATGGGCCTTTCCACTGAGTCTCAGGTTTCCTGCGCGGTGACACCTTATATATACCAAATCTCCAACCTGGAAGTGATGTGGGACTTGCAGGTCTCCTTCCGCCGAGTAAGCCTCCCGGAGCTGCTTCCATGCTCGCTGTCTCACCCACTGTAGCGCCTAGAGCCTAGCAAACAGGGGCTGGGAGGACATTGCATCAGCACCATGTGCAGAGACAGATCCCACCAGTGGAGGGGGCCCCCCATAAAGTCATTCATAGGGGGTCAGCCCAAACCGTCCAGGGGTGTTTCTAACCCTGAAAAGCACGAAGGGTAGGAGAGCTATCCAGTCATTAATGCCAATCTCTGCGGTCAATTTAGTGAGGGTCTCTTTTATGGTTCTATTCATCCTTTCTACCTGCCCTGAGCTTTGGGGTCTGTAAGCACAATGCAATTTCCAATCAACCCCCAACGTCTTGGCCAGTCCCTGACTTACCTGGGCAACAAAAGCTGGACCATTGTCTGATCCTAGTACCTTATGTATTCCAAATCTAGGGACTATTTCCTCCAGTGTTTTCTTAGCCACCATGGTTGAGGTCTCCTTCTTGGTAGGGTAAGCCTCTACTCATCCTGAAAAGGTGTCTATAAAAATTAATAAGTATTTGTTACCATATTTGGCAGGCTTTACCTCCGTGAAGTCCATTTCCCAGTGAGCTCCTGGATGGCTTCCCCTTAGTCTCTTCCCCCGAGGCATTCTTGCAGGATTGGCATTAACCAGCTGACAAGGCACACAATGTTTTACTACTGAGCCAGTCACCCCCAATAGTCTCAGAACAAGATTAGGGGATGTTCTAACCAGTTTCTGCAGTTGTTTAGCCCCTAGTGGGTTAGACGATGTATCTGCTGGACATATTCTAACCCTTCTGAGTAGAGAAAAATCTCCTTTCCATCTGAGGTATAGCAAGTTCCCTCTGGGGTCTCAGTGAACCCATCTAATTCCTTTATTTCCTGCCAGTCTTCCAGAGTATACTGTCGTCCACGTTCTGGGGTTTTGGACCTCTCTACTACAGGCAACAGGTTGACACCCTGGGCTGCCTGCTTGGCTACCTGGTCAACCATCTGATTCCCTTTTGAGATGAAATCTTTGGCCTTTGGTGTCCAAGGCAATGTATGATGGCCATCCTTTTTAGCAAATGCAAGGCTTCTAGCAAGCTTAGAATTTCTTCTTTGTTTTCTACTTCTTTCCCTGCTGAAGTAAGCAGCCCCCTTTGCTTATAGATAGCTCCGTGCACATGTACACTTGCAAAAGCATACCTGCTGTCCATGTAGATATTTAAGGACTTCCCTTTGGCCAGCTGCAATCCCAGGAAGTCTGCTTTTGCACGAGCTTCTGGGTGGGGTGACAAGGTTCATTTCCTGTGTTCACTCACTCACAGGTGCTGTCATAAACAGTCAAGAAGGTGACCTTTAGCCTGGGATTTAGACTCCCAGCTTCCTGGGGTCAGTGGAGAGTTAGGCTAAATTTTTCCATCCTTAAAAATAGCACGATGTCAAAAGGCTGACCTTCCTGGTAGTGAAAACTAACATGGTTCTGCCTGGGATCTAAGTTTGCCCACTGCTGCCCCAGGGCTGGTAGTACAGGCTTACAAAGGGGCCTGAGACAGTGTTTGTCATTGTATGACAGAGCTAAAAAGGTCCAGAACAGAGCTACAATCAACACCTGTACACTGGTCAGAGCAGCCAGGGCAGAGAACCAGCGGCTGCTAGGATTCGGGGGCACGGGAGCAGCAGGTAAATCAAGTCAGCACACTATGCACACCACTCCTGACAGCGGTTGGAAGGACTGAGGGGTGGCCTGGCAGCAGCTGGGCTGGGGAGGGAGGACTGGCCGGGTAGAGTGGGTGGGAGGGAGTGCACACACTTCCAGCTTTGACTTCAGTGTGGGTCTCCTTCACCGCTGACATGAAACAGCCTCGTGCTTTCCCACGCTGCTCACACACAGGGCAGGCACACCCACGAGAACACGTGACCAGGCTTCCTATGCTGACCTGACTTCGGGCACCCACTGCAACAATGCGCTGCCTCAGAGCAGACACATCTGGTGGTCCACACCTGGCTCTGCTGGTCACACAGTTCTGGGTGACCAGAAGCATCTAAGTCTTTCTGAACCTCTGGTTGGATGGGAATTCCCTGAACACATGGTCACATGCCTGCACAGGTGAAAAAGGGAAAAGGGGACCTGTGAGCTTCGTGCTTCCCCGCGAACCACCCTTTGTGTTCTGGTATCTGAGTCGCCCCAGGGTTAAGGCAGCAGGACTGAGCCCATTGAGTCTTCACACAGACGCAGCTCCCCACTCCTCAGCTACAGTCAACCTGCATCTCACTTTCTATGATGCTTAAAGGCCCTCCCTCTCTCTAGAGCACTCAGCTTGTTTCCTGGCAGAATGGCAGCTGGGGACTCGGGGAACCTGGGCCTGCCTGCTTGAGCAGGCGAGGAAGGAGTGGGAGGAACAGTACGCGGCTCTCTCCCAGGTAAGGCTCACTCTGTCTACTCTCCCTATACACAGCTGACAGCCTCATCTGCTGTCAGGCTCCAGACTGTGGTGAGGACGGAGTTGGGGCCTGAAGGGATCAAGGAGATCATGGCACTCTGATGAGTGAAGACATGTTAGGGCTGTTTGTGTGAGTGTCCTCTGGGGACAATAGATTGGCTTGAGCTATTGCATCCCTCCTGGCTGGCATTCACTTCCACGGTCAGATCCTAACAGGGCATGCTGTGAGTATGAAAACCATCATTGCTTTGGGTGCTGGGGTGAAATCCAGGCCTTGCAAATGCTAGGCAAGCCTCTGTGCAGCACCCAGTCACAGCCCAGCTTCTGAGCTGGCTGTGAATGTCACCCGTGGGTGAAGAGGACACCTGCCCTCCCTGCCTCCCTTTACTACCCCGACTCTCACTCGAATCTTATTCTTAGCCATGAGGCTCTGAGCAAATGCCCAAGACTTGGACCAGACTCAGAACTCTTGGCGGGGGGAGGGACCCAACTTGACTTCAGTAAGGTTCATGAAGCTCAGAATAAATCCTCAGGTGGTGGAAGTAGAGTAGGGTGTGGTCTGTGGTGTCAGCAGCCCAGATCAAGTTAGGTGTCAAGGATTATGAAGGTCTAGGCAAAGCTCGGTGATAGCAGGCGCCCCATTAAATAGCATCCTGCAGGGGGGTGGCCCTGTGTGATTCCAGGTTTAAGTGGAATTTAGGGTACAGGTCTACAAAACTATTTCAATGAACAACAACCACCAGGACTTTCATGTTCTCTGCTCTTAATCAGAACTTCAGGATTTAAAAATCACCCTAAGCCACGGCATTTGCTCTGTTTGTCCATCCTCTATAAGTACAATAAGGTCCTAGCCTGTGCAGAAGACTTGAACGCACTTGGGTGTCACTGAGGGGGAAGGCACTGTGTCACTCTTAGTCAGCTAGCAGCAAGTTAAAGAAGACCCAGGGAGGGTTCATGGGGTGCTGGGGAGAGGAGGACAAGGAGCCCCAGGATGCCAGGGGCCTGAAGAAAGCACGTGGGGCAGGATGAAGGAGGGGGGCAATAGAAGATGGCAAAGGGGGGGCCCTGGGCTTTGGAACAGGCCTTCTGGGACAGCTCCCCTTCCTCAGGTCCCCGGGACAGGCTCGGGTCTCTATCTACAGGCTTCTCTGTCTATCTTTTCAGGAGCAGCAGATGGTGAAGACTCTCCCACACCTTCTCAATGTGAATGAGGACCCACAGCTCACGGGGGTCCTCAAGTACTTCATCCACAATGGTACCTGCTCCCCCTGCTCCCCTTACCCCCCCCAGGCCAGCTCTGATTCCATACCCTTCCTCTCTTCTTCCCCTTCTCCCTCCTCCCTTCTGCCCACTCCCTCCCTTCCTCTTCCTTTCCTCTTTTTTTTTTTTGATATTTTTAATTTTGTATTAAAACCATACAACATAAAGTTCACTTCTTCAACCACTCTTGAGTACAGTACTCTTAACCATCACCACATCTATTTCCAGAACTTTCCTCCATCTCCTCAAACTGAAACTCTGTACCCATTATAAGCCACCTCCCTACTCCCCTCCCTGAGCTCTGGGTCACCACCATTCTTTTTGTATCTGGATTTCTCCATACATAGTGCCTCATAGCAGCAAGATCTTTTGTGTCTGTCTCAGTTCACTGAGTATCATTAACTCATTTAAGCTTTAGCATGGCTTGGCATTTCTTTCCTTGCTAAGGCGAATGGTCCCTATCATACAACTACACTGCATGTTATTTATCCATTACCTCACATGGCCACATCACATTTGCCTGGTGGTTTCTGAGGAGATGGCAGCCTTTGGAATGTCTCTCCAATGTGTGACATTCAATCCCTGTCCTCCCCTCCCTGGCCACTGTGCACATCTAACTAAGCCATGTGCAGGATGGTGGCAGGACAGCCAGGAGCTGCAGGGTATACAGTGCACTCCGAGGGGTCAGTCACCACAGAAACAGAGCTTCCAGGAGCCTTTGCTGCCTAGTTTCACTGGGTCACTGAGCACTAAGGCCCACGAAGAAGGTGGCATTTGCACTAAGTTGGGGATCCTAAGACAAAGCAAGCAGAAAGTAAAACAATTATCCATAAAGCAAGCTCATGTCCAGGTGATGTTACAACGGCAGCTACAATTGGGAAACAAACCAAACTCTGTGCATGCTCTTACTGAAGAAAAAATAAATGCCACCTTCAAATTACCAAGAACATTACTTCATCACGGTCAAATGTTGACAATTTGAAGATAAACTGTCCCAACTCTTCACAGGCTCCTGTGACGTTGGTCGAGCTGCTTCAAATGCTATCCATCTTCAAGGCCTGGGGTAAGAACAGCACCTGGGTCCCAAACCAGAGGACCCCGACTTCTCAGCCCAGAGATCTGTCTTGTTGTGTTTTAGGTGTTTTGAGACAGGATCTCACTATGTAGCCCAGATTGGCCTCAAACACGAACCCCCTGCCTCCCCTTCTGAGTGCTGGGTTGTCGAGGTTTCCCCTTTCCTCCTCCTCTGAGCAGCACTGTCAGGCTTGTAACATGCTTCACTAGAGAAGATTCTGGAAAGCCATCCATCTGGTCATAGGTAAGCCAAGCTGTTAAGTCCTGCTGGATGGGCAATATTAAAAAGTTGCCAGACCTCCCTCAGCAATTCCTCCACTGCTCATGAAGAGTGCTTGCTCAAGTCCAGTGTGCGGTACACATCGCCTGTGTCCTTCAGCTCGTCTTGGGAGAAAGGGGATGCCAGTGGCTAAAGCCTGTAAGACGGAACCCCACAAGCAGAAGTAAGGAGACCCTGCAAAAGCTAGGGGAGATGAAAGGCCAAGCACGTCATGGAGGGCCTTTCACGACTGTATTTCATGTGATTGTATCCACAACTATTTGAAACCTGGACTGAAGCAGCTTTTCAAATTAATTTTAAATTAATATTTTAATTGGCACCATAGTTATGTGTATGTGTGTCCTGTAGAGTGATTTTCAGAACGCTCATGCAATAGTTAGCGATCAGATGTACTAGGGGGTTTGAAACATTCAGCTAATTACTTAGAGCATCATAAGCTTATAATGTAGAACACCAGATTCTCTCTTCCTATCAAGCTCCACTCTGTGGCCGTTAACCCCCTCCCCCAATTCCCCAGTCCGGCTATGGCAACCACTCTTCTATTCTTTACCTCATTCTTTACCTCTTTGACGCCAGTGTTTGGCCTCATGAGGTTGAGAACATGTGGTTATTTGTCTTTCTGTGCCTGCTTGATTTCATAATGTCCTCTAGCGGCATCTATGTTGCTGACGTCATGGAAATCTATTCCTTCTTTCTGGATAAATAGTTTCCCCTGGTATACATACAGCACATCTCTTTACTACCTTTTGATGGACATGGGTTTATTTTATATCTTGGCTATGAAACCTGTTTTCATTTCTCCATTGCCAGCTTGTAGCTTTCAAGGACTTGTGATTGTTTCAGTAGCTGGTGGTTCCTGGCAGCTGTGGGCCCTCAGCTAGGGTTTGTTCTGTGAATAGAATAGCATCTTCCTTGACTTTCAACTCCCTGCACTCGCCAGGGCCGGCCCTGTAGCCTCCAATGCCTCTGAACCACAGTACTGTGTGGAGTGAGGGACGGTGGGAGATTGCCCATTGATCACAGCTGAGGATCTCACTATGCAACTGGGCCAGCCATGAAATCATAACCTACTGGGTGACCCAAACTCTTGTCTTCTTAGAATTTCAGATAAACATGCTTCCTTCATGAATTTGAATGGTAAAGTGACAGTCATGCCACATGACAAGTGCAAGGTTGTTGTTAATGGGATACCTGTCACCAACAAGACAAAGCTGCAGCATTTGGTATGTTCCTTGCCCAGCCACAGAAGTGCCTCAGTGCTACCTCAAGATGGTAGCAGGGCTGGGAGGCGGAGGGGACAGGACTCTTGTGAAATGTCTCCTGTCACACTGAGAAGGACTGGCCGGGCCTGGGGCTGCCTCTCTCTGCCAGACTGCATAGGCTGGGGTGACAGACCTGCTCCCATCACACACTGTGTCTCAGGAACATCCAGGAACATCATCCATCACTCAAGAGGGGTGGAAATGGATCTTCAGGGCCCTCTCAGGGTTCTTCTGAGGTCCTAGTCTGAATTAGACCTAGCATCCCATACCTGTGCTTTCTTCATCCTGGAAGAGGGCTGAGCCTGGCTGGTCATGGAGACAAGAGCATTCTCAGCCCTTTTCCACTCAGCTTGAGTAGAAGCCTGGGTCCCCAGAGCAGGCCAGGCCTCTCCTCCCTAAGATCTCCCTCCCAGGACCGCATCATCTTGGGATCCAACAGTGCCTTCCTCTACATCGGGTTTCCCTCAGAGCGACATGGTGAAGATTTGAGCAGATTCGACTATGACTTTTTCCAGCTGGAGCGGGCAGCCGCTGAGGGAGTGAGTGAGGACATGCTTGGTAAGTGGTCCTGGACCCGCCTTCAGGCACCTCCCTGTGAACTCACGGAGTCAGAATACAGTATGCAGGAAGTTAGATGTGAGCATGCTTTCTCTATCCCTCCCCCTTTCTCCCTCTCCCTCTCTATTCCTCACTCTCTCCCTCTCTCTCCCCCCTCTTCCTCCCCCTCTCCATCCCCCTCTCTCTCTGCATGTTGGCCAAAAAACCCAAGGATTTGTGTGTTCTTGCATGCTAGACAAGTACTCCACCGAGCCCCAATCTCAGCCCCCAAATCTGTTTTCATAGAAACAGAGAAAACTGAATACCTGTCAAAGATGTGTTGAACTCACTAAGCCTTCCCTAGGGATGAGGGTGAAGGTAGTCCACCACGTGAAGCTTGGTATGGGAGAGAGTTACATGCAGCAAGTGGAGGCGAGAATGTTGACACGAGATCAATGGGTCAGATGCAGGCCTTCAGACAATGGAAGGCTCAACAGCAGGCACTAAGAGCCTGCTGTGGGCTGGAGAGATGGTGAGGAGCAAGGTCCAGGCCCTGGTCTGAAAGAAGAAGTTGGAGCTCTAGGTTTCTGAGTGAAAGATACCCTCCACCCCTGCACTATCTAGGATTCCTCACAGGTTCTTAGAGGGTCTACCTTGTGCCTGTCCACCTCAGGTGGGGAGTTCTAATACTTTCCCACACCTCTTCCCCAGCCCCAAGTTACCGGCACAGGGTTGGCTGGACCCCACTGAGGTCTTTGTAATGTGCTGGCTTCTCAGTGGAGGAACCTATACTCTGTTTACCTAATAAAGCCACAGGTGAGGGGCATTTGGGTGCTGAGATTACAGGTATGAGCTCCCATATCTAGCTTTGCTTTGGTTTTTCAGATCTCACTAGGTATCCAAGACTATCTTGAAACTCACTATATAGCCCAAGCTGGTATCAACTTGACCTGCCCCAGCCTGCTGAGTATTGGGATTACAGATGTAAGCTACCACATCTACATTCTTAAGTTCTTGATATAAATCCAAGGTCAGGGTTAGCAAGATGGCTCAGTGGCTCAGAATGCTAGCTTCACATGAGGTCATGTGGTTATACCATCATCCATGTAAAGAGCTGAGTGTCGTCTCATGGGGTGTCTGTGCAGCTTGGTGGCTGCTTATCTAAGTTCATGGAGAGATGCTGCTTCAGGGAAATAAGGTAGAAAGTGATAGAAGACGCTTGACACCCTTCTTTTTTCTCTGCATGTACATGTGTATGTACACGCACACACAATGGTAAGCAAGATTATCCACAAATAACCCACCTTACATTGAGTTCTTCATAACTGACCATATAGAATGCCTTCCCAGATTAGGGACAGTTGTAATGCATGGGCAGGGAGTCTCTAAAGAGAAGACAGACCCTAACACAAGGCCGTACTCCTCCAAGTCTGGATAGGGGATCGGGGCCTCCCATAGTCGCTGTGGCCCTTAATCCATTGCACCCACAACTGGAATAAGAACAGATTATTCACTGGGCCACTGAGGATTCAGCTCCTCCTCTGGCTTCTACTCACTTTAACCCTCCTTTCTGGACTGTCCAGAGCTACACTGGGGCTTGAAATCAAGGACAAGGATAGCCACGGTTTCAAGGTAGCAATGAACAACTCTAACAGCTGAGTGTGTGTGTTTTGTGACAGCTGAAAAATATCACAGAACAAGCAACAGACTCACTTTCTCTGTGACTCTCGCTAGGTATCATGAGCCCCGGAGATGGCCGAGCTGACCCCAGCATCTTAGCTGTGTTCCAGGACTACATCAAACTCATGCCACTGGTTGTGGAAGCAAATCAGATGAGTGAGGAGCTAGAGAAGGTGACCTTCCACCCCCTGATGATGGCACAACATCAGGTTCCAAAAGGCCTAGGGAAGGATGAAGCTTTTCCCGTGATGGTGCTGAGAGCTAGTGACAGAACTAGACTAACCCAAACCCCCAGGCTTCCCAGCAAGCTGAGCACCTGCCCCAGCATACCAGACCAACACTTACTGGGGACACCTCTGATGTCCCCAGTGCCTCTCCAACATCTCAGGGGCTGCTGGTATGCCACAAAGGGGACCTGGGCTGGGGTTAGCTCCTGGTGACACATGACCACAATCGGTAGAAACCTTGGGAGGGAATTAACCAACTTAGGAAGCACAAGTGTTAGTTCCTTCCAGGGTACCACTAGGAAATGCTGGTGCTCTGCTGTTGGGTAGGCAGGAACTCCATGGAACAAGAAGAGATGGGCCATGTTCTTTTACAAACCCAAGGATGGGAAGAATGGGGAAGAGACCTGCCAAAAGAATAGGAACTAGGGGATTGTCCAGCGAGATGTCTCTTTACCAGGGTCTGAAAATGGAATTGAAAGTGAAGAATTTAGCGGCATTGGATTCCAGGGGCTATGACCTCCAAAAAGAGGTCATGGTGAAGGTGACCAAACCAAGGACTCACGAGGTAGGACCCCATCAGTGGGAAGGTATGCATCTCCTTGGGAGGCTTCCAAAGTACACAGGGCTTTTTTTGCCAGCTGCATCCAGGAGACCTAGACAAAATCCCAGATGTTCTCTGAGTGGAAGCTGAGGACCACTTTGCTGGTCTGGGGACCCTTTGCCTTGTGTCCTTTTCTCATACTGCCAGCTTCCAGGATCCTTTCTGGTGACATTTTACTTAGTCAGGGTTACTACAGCTGTGACAAAACATGCTAACTAAAAGCAGCTTGGGGAGAAAAGGGCTTATTTCATTCACACTCCCACGTAACAGTTATCACAAAAGCAGTGAGGGCAGGAACTCAAGCAGGGCAGGAACCTGGAGGCTATGCAGGGGTGCCGCTTGCTGGCTCCTCATGGTTCACTCAGCCTGCTTTTTTGTAGAACCCAGGACCACCAACCCCATGGTGGTTCAAACCATGTGCTCCATCCTCCTATATAAATCATCAATTAAGAAATGCTCTACAGACCGGCATACAGCCTGCTTTTGTTGTTTTTGTTTTGTTTTGAGGCAGAGTTTTTCTGCCCGTAGACCAGGCTGACCTCCAACTCAGAGATCCAAGGTGGTGGTGCAAACCCTTTAACCTCAGCACTTGGGAGTCAGAGGAAGGTGGATCTCGGAGGCTAGCCTGGTGTACATACTGAGTTCCAGGACAGCCAGGAATTCAGAGACCTTGCCTGGACATTAAAAAAAAAAAAAAAAAAAAAAAAAAAAGGAGAGGGCTGGAAGTTTACCCAGATGGCAAAGGTGGCCATGTCTGTGCATGAGAGAAAAATATAGTCTCTGCTTTGGCCAGAGAGACAGAAAAAACTGTGTTTATTGTGCAACTGTCCCATCAAAGGGGATGTTCACGGAGACAAGGCCTTGTCCATTGGCTTTTGTTCTTATTCTGGTTGCCCAGAGAAGGGGTTGTTGGTTTTACTTCATGACACCTCTGGTGGAACATTTTCAGTCAAGAAAATCTGGATTTCTGTATATTGCAGCGTAAGCTTCTCTCCATAGCTGGAAATTCAGAGGCCTTGTCGTTGCCCAGTGAGAGGAGAGCAACCCCTGTCCTGGACTTGTTGCTCACTGGTGAACCCCTGAACAGGAATGGAACCCCTTTGGGGGCATCCGAGAAAAGGAGCTAACATACATGTGTGCTTAGCTACAAGGAAGGCAGAAGGGGTTGTCCCCCAGCTCAGGGCTGTGCATCTGCTATGCTGCCATTTGGCTTTTCTGCAGACAAGTTTCCTGTATTTATCATCTATTGTCTATAACAAACTCTCACTCACTAATGACTCAAGGTTATAACCTTAACTCTCTGGAGGCTGCCAGTCCAACATAGGTCTTGCTGAGCTATTGCGATTAATAAGATCAGGATAAACAATTAGGCCGAACAGATGTTTATTAAGGGAGAAATAACTCACAACATAGGCAGATGAACGCGGCGGGTTCCACCGGATCCTAAACCTTCCAGCGTCCACCACCAAAAGGGGCGGCCCGACCCTTTCCCAGCCTTTTCTCCCAGCTCCCATCCGGCCCTGTCTCCGCCCCAATGGGCATGGCCTAAGCCACAGGTGCAGACAAGGTGAATATCTCGCTACAATTCCCCTTTTAGTCTAAAGAAAAGATTTGGGTTTGATACAAAACTATATACAAAACAGTGAATAACAAGTGTGCTCTAAGAAAAGGAAAACTGAGAACAAAATGACCTACAAATCTAGTCCTAGGGTGAAGACATAATGGAATTTACAATAGAGTTATCCTAAGCTAGAAAGCTTAAGCCTAGTACCTAATCTATCTAACTAGGAAGAGAGAATAATAGTTATGATAGTTTAATCTACAACCTCATCAAGACCTGAGAAGGAAAATAGCAATACTAGGGTAGACAGGAAGTGCGGATGGGCAACTTCCAAAAGATGCCTCGAAGACAGAAACAGCAAGCTCCCTGGACAGTCACCCAAGGTCTCAGAGCAATGTTGGTACAGCCAGTTTTGGCTGAGGCCAAGAGTACCTGACAGATCACAACAAAAGCAGGGAGGAAGAAAGGCTGTCTTACCCTGACTTGGCAAGGTTCAGCAGTCTTCTGTTTGTCTCCTGCAAGCACATAGGACCGCGTGTCCAGATCAGTTGTCAAGGTAGGGGCAGTTCCTTGCCCAAGAGGCCATGGCCGAAGTGAGGGTGAACTCCAGAAGGAGCAACAACAGTGTCCAACATACTTTCGGGAAAGTGCTGTCAGGAGCAACAGTGTCTCATGTCAACGGAGTATTAATATTAAAACATTTAAATGCCGTGTTCTGCAGGTCTATGAAGTGATTGGAGATTAAGCATCTATTTCTGACTAATCTCATAGGCAAAGGAAACACGGGTGAGGGTAATCTGTAATACTCAGGAACTTAGCTAAAAACCTGATTAAAACTTCCTTGAGTAAAGCAAGGATACACACCTAAACAATATAATTATGCACATGTAAATTCCTAAAGTAGAGGTAGAGTAGAAATGTCTAGACAAGAGGGCAGCAAGATAAATATCCTAAATTGTATCAATATACAAAATGTCTTGAACGCAAACAAAGTATACATACATAGAATATAGCGAGAATAATGTGCATAAAACATAAATGGAAAGATTTCACACAATATGACAAAATATAATATACAATTCTTCCAGTACATAGGATACCACGGATAAGAATAAATAACAATGTAAGCTGAAATACTAATATCTCACTCTTACTAAACAATTCACGGGAAGGTAGGCCAATCTACCTATATCATTCTGAACCATACCTTTCCCAACCATACCCTATTCCTGTCTAAAAGAGATAACCGAGTCTAAATATCACCTTCCATACCCAACCCCAAGTAACTAAAACCAACCCTATGAAGATGAATATTATCCCTAAATTCCAAGAGTTGGGAGAGGGGCGTCGTTATCTTAAGATTACTTCCTGATGAAATGGGACGATGATTGCTCCATGGGATCCTGTAGGAAGAAAATGTTTAGCAACCAAATTTCTCAACAGAACTGGCTGTGACATATGTAGGTATTCATAGTGTGGCAGAAAATGCTTGACTGGAGTTCTATTTGGAACTCTGGCCAGGTTGTAATAAGAAGGTGCACCATTACAGCTAGCTAGTCAGGAGTTGTCTTGAGCAAAGCAGTCCCAAACAGGTTAAAGGGTGAAGTTTGTAGCTCAGATGCATCAGGATGAGTAGAATGGAAATGTCCATTTGGGGCCCCATCTTCCTTCCAGAGTGTTCAAGGATTGCTGTTAGGAACTGTTATTATTCCTTGTGGAAAACTTAAATATCAATATGAAAGTAAAATTTTCAAGTTTTATGGTATGCATTGGGGGAAAGGCAACAATAAGCATTAACATGTATAAGAGAAAATGAGGATTTCAGAGAGAAAAGTGCATATAAACACATGAGTCCCTAGATTTTGTTTTCTTCTGCCTTACATCAATTGGCTTCTTGATATAAGGCAGAAACTGTGAATTCAATCTTAACAACATGCTTGAATTTAGAGAAGGAAAGCCAAATTCAACTCCAAAGCCAGCATTGATTTATATGAATCGGGACTACAGGAATACCAAATAGTAAAGAGAAATAGATTTCAGTATAGAAACAGTTTACTAGACTTAAATATTTTTACCATAAATCATTAAATGATTCTTTCTGGAGAGCTGTCTTCTGTTGGTGCCTACATGTTCCTTGTCTCTTGGTTGTTTGAAGATAGGTGTTCTCTGTTTTACTGTAAAGACAAGAAGAGAACACTTTGAGAAGTCTCCACACATTTTGTGGGACCCAATTTGTTGAATGACTTGTCACTTCTCTTCATTAAGATGTTTCTCTTGTTCAACTTGGATCTTGATCAACTTAGACGGTATCCATAGCTTTTCTTCTCCTGTAGATACAAATGCGAAACCCCTACCCCAACGTAACACATATCCTGGTTTCCATTCTGAGGTCAATACATCCTTGAAGTACACCGGCTGATTTAGTTCAGAAGTTTTTTCTATTGTCCAGTGCCTTTCAGCAGCTGTTTGTCCTTTTTCATTAGCATTAAGAAAGTTTAATGTTAATAAAGCATTATGTAATCTGTGTTTGGGTGTCTTGGTTACTCCTGCCTGTCTATGGAGCATTTCCTTTAAGGTACGATTGGATATCTCAATTACTGCTTGTCCTGTAGGATTGTGTGGTATACCAGTTATGTACTTTATGTTATAATACTCAAAAAACTGTTTCAATTTGTTGGAAACATATGCCGGAGCATTGTCCGTTTTTATTTGTGCAGGTATGCCCATAATGGCCATTACCTCTAATAGGTGTGTGATAACAGAATCAGCCTTTTCAGAGCTCAGAGCAGTAGCCCATTGCACCGAGCCATGTTGTTCTGGAAAAAACCCGCAGTTAAGTCTATTTCCTTGCTTTTTCCAACTTCTAGACACTACCAATATACCTCGGCTCATGACCTTTCTATCTTTAATGAGCCACACATTACCTCTCTGTCTCCTTTTCCATCACATTAGATATGGTGTTCTGGAAGGGCCTCAAAAAGTAGTGTGATGAGAGTAGTATGTGACCTTCCCAAAACTCCACCCGTTAGGAGGAGCAGAACGGAAAAAAAGAGAGATAGGTTGTTTAAGCAGCAAAAGAAACAACACACGTGGCCTGGCGATTTGAATAATAAGGGCACCCATAAGCTCATATATTTGAATGTTTAGATTCCAGTTAATGGAACTGTTGTGGGATTAGGTGTCTCCTTGTTGGAGGAGGTATGTCATGGAAGTTCATGGAGTTCATGGAAGGCCCAGTCTGTCTCTGTCTCTTAGTCTCTGTGTGTGTGTGTGTGTGTCTGTCTCTCTCTCTCTGCCTCCAACTTGGATCACCATGTAAAGCTGGCAGCTATGGCTCCAGGGCCATGCCTACCTACCTCTGCCATCATGATGATCACGTACTAACCCTCTGAAACTGTAAGCAAGCCCCAGTTGAGTATGTTCTTTTGCAAGTTGCCTTGATTGTGGTGTCTCTTCACAGAAAAAAGAAAGTAATTAGGATGTTGGGTGACGCCCTTTGCATTCCCAGGTATGGATTTGGTCAAAAGCCAAGTTTATCAATAGGAAATCCCTGATGGGAGAACTTTACCAGCGCTTCCTAGAGAGTGAAGACAGCCGGGTGGCTCAGGAAGATGACCCTTTCTGGGACCCTGTGGAGGTTGTCCACTTGGGCTCAGCACACATCTGGCTGCAGTCCCTGGCTTACTGCATGATGCTGGAGGAGCAGGTGGAGTTTCTGAACTGTGATGGCCTGGAGGAGGCGGTGCTGCATATCCAAATCACCCCCTGCTCTCCTGAGGGACGGTGAGTCTCGGTCCCCTCCCAGAATGTTCAGAAAGGGCCCGGGTTCCCATGAAGGGAAGGGAAGTCAACTTGGCCCCTTAAGGGGTTACCAATGAGACAAGTGAATGAGCTCATTTATGACTCGGCCTTGTTGAATCAGATTCTTGCCAAATGTCCAGCCATCAGAGATGGCTCATCCCTGCCCTGGGGAACCCAGGAATGAGGAGGACAGTCCCACAAAGCAGAAGATGGAGTGAGGAACACTGAACCCAAAGACCTGGGTTGGTTCCATGAGGGGACACCCGGGAAAGAAGCCTATGTTGTGGACATGCTTACTCACGCCTGCTCCTGGCGCCTTGGAGGTCTGGCATCCACTCCACACGATGCTTTGTCATACTTAGCAGGCATCAGAGCCAGAATCAGAAAGTTGGTTTTGCTCACCTCTCTCCATTCTTGGCTGAGGCCAGAACTTTTCTCCTTGGTTTGAGGGGAGTGTTAGGTGTCTGGACTCCATCTGTGCTGTCCCTCAACTCCTGTTTTAGTGTTTACTTTTGTTTTAGGACATAGAACATTTATATAAAAGCATTTTAGCAATCCTAAGCACAGAGGTGGCATGAGTCCTGGGCTGGGTACAAACAGCCAGTGTGACTTTTTGTCTTGATGAGAGGACACCCACATGAGGAGGGGGTAGGAGAGCCTCAATGTGCTTGGTCTAAAAGGCCAGTGTCTAAAAGACAACCTCAGTGTCTATAGGGGCTTCAGGTCATGGGCTAGTCACCTGTCTACGCTGGCTACCTCAGCTGCCCAGTGGTCACATTGAAAATGAACATGACATTCTTCTGTGTTGTGTAAGTTTTAGATTTACACATGGTTGACATAAGAGAGGTCCCTGGATAGAAAGCTGTCCCAATCAGTTTCCGAGGATAGAGGGATGATGTCGACTCTGGACTATGAATGACTTACCAAGGTAGATGACAAATTAGGCTACAGCATCTGAACAGGCAGCTGGCCTTTCCCCTGCCCCAGTGGGACCAACCTCCGTCTTCAGTGTGGGTTCAGCACCATAGCCACACACATTCATTGTGTGAAGATGTTTGGACTCTTCTCTGGGCTTCTAGCTGTTGGAGAGGGGATGGTACCTTGTCCAGAAGCACCACGAAGAACCTGCTCTTCAGTGAATGGATTCTACAGAAGATCGTCTATCTCTGTCTGTCTCTTAAGGACTCTCTTTCCTGAGCTATTTGAGTACTAACTATCCTGGGTCCAGCCTAATCCAGAGACTGAGGTTCAACTCTTGTCTATAGGGCCCGTGGTGAGGAAGACATGGTTATTGACCCTCTGGAGCTACTGGGCAAGAGGATTGACTTCCAGATTCACATTGTTGGGTGCCTTGATGTCAAATGGCTAAAGGAAGATGCAACCCGGGGCATTCAGATGGGGTACGGGTCTGCTCCCCACCTGTGTGGGTCCTGGTGGGAGGGCCCTTATTTCTTTTACAAGATGAGTTTATCATAAAATTTTAAGTGTTTCAGTTTTCTCAATTGCAGAATGGCTACTTTCTCCACCAGGTAGAGAAGCCACATGGCCCTCCCCATTACTAGGATGGCTCCTAAGTTTCTTACATGGTTAAAGTAGCAGGGTCAGATGTTTTAATTGTCATTAAAAAAAAAATTGCCCAAACTCTGTTGTTTAAGTAAAATGTCTTACAATGGTTCAGACACAACGAGAAAGGGTTAAATTCATTAGGTTCAAATGCCCCTTCTGGTATTCAATTATGTTTTCTATTCTTGCTTCAGGTACAAAATTTATGATCTCCCAGACACTCTGTATACCAAGCCCGTGTGGAAAAGTGTGAATCCCCGAATTGAAGAGACTGTCCATGTTGTAGCCTTGAGTGCATCCAGAGAGTTTCTGGATTACTTACTGACACATGCCCTTATTGTTGATTTGTGGGGCCTCCAAGGTACGTTTTCACCCATTTCTCTCCTACAGTGTGTGCTGTTCAACCGGATCTAACGCTGGAGGGGTGGGGTGGGGTGGAGGAGGGGAAGTGTCTGTGGAGCAGTGGGTAAGTGCCATGTTTGGCGTTCACCTCAGCTCACTGGGGTCTGGGCAACTCTGACTTTTTCTAGCTTCTCTTCCACACTGCAGAGGGCTGTGCCGAGCTAGGGTTCTCTCATCTGGACACCCTGTTCCCAGGCAAGAGCCACATCATGGTAGACAGCAAGAACGTTTCCAGGGTGAAGACTGTGATCCAGGTGTGTACACATGGCAGATCACAAGGGCCCAGAAGAACCTGCTGACAGCCCCTTAAAGAGTTGTCCCTTCAGTGGAAGCAGCGTCAGTGCCTTTCTGTGCATCCCTGCCTTCCCATTCATCCTTGTTTACACGAGGTGTATGAACCACTGTTCTGGAAGGCTACACAGGTAATCCCCACAAAAGCTGATCTGACATATCTTCTGTAGATCGTGTCAAACCAGGTGCCAGAAATGTATCAGAAGCTGCTCAAGTTAGAGCAGGAGACTGAACTGCTCAGAGACGTTAACCGAGCCCTCAGGGAAGAAAACCGGTTTCTCAAGGCCTCCCTGGAAAAAACTGGTTCTGCTCCACAGGGTGAGAAATGGTATTGTTCGAGTGGTTCATCTCATCCCCAGTGCCCATGTTTGGAATGTGCTATTTGTCTAGGATAGGAATTAGTTAAAACAACAACAACAACATTTTTATGAGTATGTATGTATGCCTCAGTGTATGTATGTCCACAGAGGCCAGTAGAGGACGTCAGATGGATCCTCTAAGACTGGAGCTACAGAGGGTTGTGAGCCACCATGTGGACACTTAGAATTGAACCTAGATCCTCTGGAAGAGCAGCCATTGCTCTTAACTGTTGAGTCATGCCTCCAGCTCCAGAAGAATAGGAAATCTTAATGAGTTGATTTATATCTAAGACCATAAATGAAAAAAAAAAAAAAACAGAACTTTTTTCTTTTGCCCTTAAAAGCTGGTTTAATCCTAGCACTCAGAAGGCAAAGGCAGTTAGATCTTCAAGTTTGATGCCAATCTGGTCTACAGGGTGAGTTTCAGGACAGCTAGAGCTGCACAGAGAAACCATGTCTCAAAAAAAAAAAAAAAAGAAAGAAAGAAAAAAGAAAAAAGGCACAGAAATGTTTGAATACAGATGAAAATACTTTTTGTGCCCTAGCTTGGAAGCAAGATGATCCAGAGAGAGATGGGTTGGCGGCACAGCTGCCGACAGCCAGAGAGGCTAAGCTAATGTGTGCTCAGCAAGCCAGCAGCGATGCCCAAGTGGCCAGAGCTCTGAAGGTGTTCTATGGATGCATGAGCATGGCCAGAGGACAGCTGCTCAGACTGAGGCAAGGCAGACCTCCTGTGAGTACCCAGTCTCTCGGCAACACTCCATTAGGCCTGCAGATCTGTGTGTGAGCGGATGAGTACATTGGTGCCTTAAAAGTGTGGGTCCTAGCTGAGTGTTGGTGGCACAAGCCTTTAATCCCAGCATTTGGGAGGCAGAGGCACATGGATCTCTGAGTTTGAGGCCAGCTGGTCTACAGAGTTTTGGGACAGCCAGGGCTATACAGAGAAACCCCGTCTTAGAACACAACAAACAACAAAAGATTCTCGGTGAACTAGCAATCAAATGGGCAGTCCTCGTTCTCATCAGGGAAATATTAGGCAGATGGAGCGCCCCATGGCTAACAACTGACAGCATTCCTTTCAAACAAGGAAAGTCTAGCATTCTGGCTAATCTACTCCTGCAATTTCAGGTTTTAGTTAGCACAGTGAGGCAGAAAATACCAGTTGTTGTGGTCATGGTGTCTCTTCACAACAACAGAAATTCCTTTTTTTTTTTTTTTTTTTTTTTTATGGAAAGTATCACTTTTTTCCCCAGCATGCAAGAGAAACTCAGCAAACATGAGTTCTTGTCATCAATGCCCAACTGTGACAGGCTGGCTTGCTCAGCATTGAGAATAAATACCCTTTTTTATTTTATTTAAATAACTTTTTTTTTCTTTTTTAGTTTTGCAAGACAGGGTTTCTCTGTCAGGGCTGTCCTGAAATTCAGTCTGTAGACCAGGCTGGCCTCCAACTCACAGAGATTCACCTGCCTCCCCAGAGTTGGGATTAAAGGCATGAGCCACCACCTACTGGCTTAAATAACTTTTTCCCCCCATTTATTTTACATACTGACTGCAATTTCCTCATCTTCCTCTCTTCCCAGGCATCCCCCCCCCCACTGCCGCCCATTTCCCATCTCTCTCTCTCCCCTTCCACTCCTCCTCCATTTCCATTCAGAAAGGGGCAGACCTCCCATGGGCTTTAACATAGCATGAAGCATGACACATCAAGTTGAGGCAGAACCTAGTTCCTTCCCCTGCATCAATGCTAGGTGAGAACAGGCTTCCAAAACCCAGCCAAGCACCAGGGACAGGTCCCAGTCTTACTACTAGAAGCCTTACAAAGACCCCAAGCTATACAACGGTCACACACACGCAGAGGGCCTAGGTCAGTCCCATGATGGCTCCCTAACTGTTGGTCCATGAGCTCCCACATGCTCAGGTCTGCTGTCTCTGTGGGTTCCCTGTCATGACTCCCCTGGCTCAAATAATCCCTCCTCCCTTCAGCAAAACTCCTGGATCTTAGCCCAGTGCCTGGCTGTGGATCTCTGCATCTGCTTCCATCAGTTACTGGATAACGTATCTCTGAAGACAATTAGGGGTAGTCAATAATCTGGCTACAGGAGATGGTCCCACTGTCAGAAGTCTCTTAGACTGCCCAGACCTTCTAATTGACACTCTGGGGTTCTGAGTTGGTCCAATGCTGGATTCCCAGCTATCAGTCTGGGGGCCATTAGCTCCTCCTTGTTCAGGTCAGCTGTCTCTGTGTGTTTCTGTAGCCTGGTCTTGTCCTCCCTCTCTGTATCTGGATTCCAGTTTGGCTCAGTGTTTAGCTGTGAGTGTCTGCTTCTATTTCCATCAGCTACTAGATAAGGGCTCTATGATGGTGGATAAGTTAGTCATCAATCTCACTATCAGGGAAGGGCATTTATGGTAGCCTTTCCACTGTTGCTCAAATTGTTAGTTGGAGTCAGACTTGTAGGTTTCTGGACATTTCTCTAGGTTCAGTTTTCTCTTCAAACCTATAATGGCTCCCTCTTCTATGGTCTCTCTCTCTCTCTCTCTCTCTCTCTCTCTCTCTCTCTCTCTCTCTCTCTCTCTCTCTCTCTCTCTCACACACACACACACACACACACACACACACACACATTCCTTCTCTCTCTCTTCTATTCCTCCCCTGATTCAATCTTCCTAGTCCCAAGAGCTTTCCTTTCTCCCCTTCTCTTTCTCCTAGTTCCCTCTCCACTCACTGCCCCACCCACTCCCAATGTGCTCAGGAGATCTTGTCCATTTCCCCTTCTGTGAGGGACCTTGTATGAATCTCTTAGAATCCTCCTTGTATCCTAGTTTCTCTGGCGTTGTGAATTATAGGCTGGTGATCCTTTGCTCTATGTCTAAAATCCATATATGAGTGAGTACATACCATGTTCCTCTTTTTGTGACTGGGTTACCTCATTCAGGATGGTTTAAGTTCCATCCATTTGCTTGAGAATTTCAAGATTCCATTGTTTTTTCTGCAGAGTAGTACTCCATTGTGCAAATGTGCCACATCTTCTTTATCCATTCTTCAGTTGAGGGGCATCTAGGTTTCTTCCAGGTTCTTGCTATTACAAATAATGCTGCTACGAACATAGTTGAACAGATGTCCTTGTTGCATGGATATAGATCATTTGGGTATATGCCAAAGAGGGGATTGCTGGGTCCTGTGGTAAACTGATTCTTATTTTCCTGAGTAACCACCATACTGATCTCTAAAAGGCTGTACAAGTTTGTACTCTCACCAGCAGTGGAGGAGTGTTCCCCTTTCTCCACATCCTCTCCAGAATAAGCTGTCATTAGTGTTTCTAATTTTAGCCATTCTGGCAGGAGTAAGATGATATCTCAAAGTCATTTTGATTTGTATTTCCCTGATGGCTAAGGATGTTGAGCACTTTCTTAAGTGTCTTTTTGGCCATTTGAGATTCTTCTGTCGAGAATTCTCTGTTTAGATCTGTACCCCACTTCTAATTGGATTATTTGGTATTTTGATGTCTAGTTTCTTGAGTTCTTTATATATTTTGGAGCTGAATCCTCTGTCAGATGTGGGGTTGGTGAATATCTTCCATTTTGGAGGCTGCCATTTTTTCTTGTTGACTGTGTCCTTTGCCTTACAGAAGCTTCTCCATTTCAGGAGGTCCCATTTATTGTTGATCTCAGTGTCTGTGCTATTGGTGTTATAGTCAGGAAGTGGTCTCTTGCACCAGTTTAAGACTTTATGCCAGCACCATTGGCTGAAGATGCTTTCGTTTTTCCATTGTATAATTTTGGCTTCTTTCTCAAAGATCCAGTGTTCATAGGTGTGTGGATTTATGTCAGGGTCTTCAATTCAATTCCATTGATCTATGTATCTGTTTTTATGCCAATATTAAGGTTTTTTTTAATGACTATAGCTCTATAGTAGAGCTTGAAGTCAGGGATAGTGATAACCTCCAGAAGTTCCTTTATGGAACAGGATTGTTTTAGCTATACTGGAGTTTTTGTTTTTCCATATGAAGTTAAGTATTGTTCTTTCAAGATCTGTGAAGAATTGTGTTTGGATTTTGATGGGGAAGCAATAGAAATACCAACTCAGACAGGCCCCATAAATAAATGTAAGAATTAGCACCGGGGGCTGGGAAGATGGCTTAGCTGGTAGAATGCCTGCAGCATAAGCATGAGGGCCTGAGTATAACCAAAGAATCACATACAAAAAGCCAAGCATGGTAGCAAGTGTGTAAAATTCCAGTCCTAGGGAGAGACAGGCAGAGGATCCCTAGAGCTCACTGGCTAGTCAGCCTCAAAAGCCAAGGTGCACTGCTCCTTATGAACAACTGAAGCTGATCCCAGGTCCCTGCATGCACACCCTCCTTCCCACTCTACATACAAAAATAAATACACACCAATTTGTATCATAGGTCAACTATCCCTTATCTAAAATATTTCAGGTTTTTTTGTTTTGTTTTTTGATTTGGGGATGTTTTCATGGACTTTAACTGGATGAACATCTCTTACTCAAAAAGCCAAAATGCTCTAAAACCTGAAACTTCCTGACTGCTAGCCCATAAATACCAAGTATTAATGTTATATAAATGATGAGCTTGAAATAGAAAGAACATAGAAAATTCATTGGGGGAAATAATGGGCAAAGGATCCAAAGGGGCAGGAATCTATTGACAATCCAGGAAACAAACTGGAGCCCAGTGCTATGTCACCTGTCTGCCCCACCCTCCTCTCTGCTGATGCTCCCTAGACTCTGGAAAACCTATGCAGGGGTACTTGGCTTCCACAAGTCAAGGGAGATATCAGCAAATGCCTACCTCTGGGAATTCTTGTGCAAGTTTCAGAATGTCTACAGTACTGACACAACACAGCATTCCAATGTGAAATTGTGGTCTATCTATCTCATCTACTCTTGGTAGATTCAAATGGCCTTCCTGAAGTGCCTGCTCTAGGCCCCTACTGCACAAAATGGTCCAGTGCAGCTCTTCAGCCTCATGGGAACATTTACTGGATACCTCGTTCACATACACCAAGTATTTTTACCTTAGTCATATGAAGTCTACTGTCGTTTTTTTTTCCTTCATTGATTTTTTAGGAAGACGAGCAAATGCTTCACCATTTTGTGCACCAACAGTCACAGATGCTGAAGGATTTGGACGACCTGCTTGAATCTAGCTTCCAGAAGCTGAAAAATGACATTGCCTTCATAGTGAAGAAGAAGAAAGAGGATGCACTGCATATCCAACAGTGAGGATGAGCAAATGGCAAACATGCTCTGAGTTAATGAGGGTCATTGACTCACGTAATTGCATCTACCAGTTTTAGGTAAGATGCCGCCTCCACTTGCTTTTTTTTCTGATAAGGACTTGCTATGGGAACCAGATTGGCCTTATCTTGCCTCTATACCCCCAGGCCCAATATGGGGATCACAGACCTATGCCTCCACCACACTGGGCCTTAACTGGATTTAAAAATCCTATAAAAATTAACACATTATACAGATGGGGGAGGAGATGTCTGTGGTAAAAGTTCAGAACCTGGAGCTTTGTATTTGATTGCCACAGTTCAGTCCTGGTTAAATCCATCATACACAGCACTTACTCACCGTCCCTCTCTCTCCCCATCAGTTATCTGGGGTGGTTAATGATTATCAACCTCCTGGCAGACAGCACGCTCAGTAAGCATTTACCATTAGTGCTTTCCTGGAAAGTAGTTCACCTTTCTTTCTTTTAAAGAAGGTTTTATGATGTGTCTATGTATGTCTGTGTCTATATACATGTGTGGTACCATTTTAGGCTAAAAGAGGGAGCTAGAAGAACTACTGACAGCTCTCAGCTACACCTTGGGTGCTGGGCACTGATCTTGGATCTTCTGTGAGAATAGTACATGCTTTCTAGTATGAAATAGCACTGAGCCATTTCTCCAGTATAGGTTTTTTTGTTTGTTTTGTTGTTTTTGTTTTTGAGATTTTTTTTTTTGAAACAGGGTCCTTTGCTTCATATCCCTAGTGCTATTATTGCAGATGTGAGCTGACAAGCCTGGCTTTCCATTCCATACTTTAAATAAAGCCTGTCTGATTAGTTTTGTTTTTGTTGTCAGAAACAGACAATGAGCTGGGTGTGGGTGGCACATACCTTTAATCCCAGAACTCGGGAGGCAGAGGCAGAGGCAGGCAGATCTCTATGAGTTCAAGACCAGCCTGGAATACAGCGCAAGCTCCAGGACAGTCTCCAAAGCCACAGAAAAATCCTGTCTCGAAAAACCAAAAACAAAACACACACACACAGACAATGGTTATTTAACATTTCTTATTTTGTTCTCTTGATCTGAACACATTTGCAAGCTGCCTCTTCTTGTTTTCTACTCCTGTTTATCTGAAATACATTCAATTGGCTCAGCAGCAGCCATGCCACACTGTAGCATCCCCGTGGTGCAGAGTTAACTGTTAGCAAACTGCTTTCAGGAGACAGTCCATCCTGCAGTGGACATCGACTCCACCAGTGGCCGGTGAGTCCTAAGAGATGGTCAGACACTGTGTACTCTAGGAAGGGTCTATAGAGAAATCTTTCAATGCCAGGGGATCCTCTACTAACAGAAACAGTGAACCTTGGGGCTGGAGAGGTGGCTCAGAGGTTTAGAACACTGGTTGCTCTTCCAATAGACCCAGGTTCAATTCTCAGCACCCACATGGCAGCTCACAACTGTCTGTAACTCAAGGATCTGTAACTGTCTGAAAGAGAGGATCTAAGAAGTTCACACAGACATACATGCAGGTGGAACACCAATGAATGTAAAATTTTAAAAAGTTTAAAAATAATAGCCTTAATACACATTTACCAGGTGCCAGACTCTAATTATAATTCCAAACATTTGTTAACTCATTCAATTCTCAGAATAATTTAATCATTTAATGTTTGCAGTATTTCCATGAAGTTTCCTCGAAACAACAGATCAAGCAATCCCATTATATACTCAAAATAACTGAAATTAGCATGTTGAAAGCTAGCCATACTCCATGTTCACTGCAGCATTATTCTCAAGCTGAGATAGGACTTAAGTTTTCACTAGTGCATGGCCAGATTTTTAAATATGGCATATAATATATGAATGCTCCTCCAACTTAAGAAAAACAGGTTTAACTAAATTAATATGATACCAAACTACCTTCTAAATATTCATACTTATACCTTTATGCAAATGACACTCATAATCAGAGACGCTTCTTTTAGCAATGAATGGCTGTGAATGCAGAGAACCATGGCTGGTCAAGGTGCTGGTGATAAATGAGGATTAAATGTGCATCCTTATACAGGACATTTATACCACCTCCCTCTAAAGCTCAGGGAACATAGTAGAAGAGGGGGCTGAAAGATTGTAAGAGTTGGAAGAGAGGAAAAATGACAGTAGAACGCTTTGTGCTAGGCATGACACAGCCATTGCAACCATGATCACAACAGCTGGGGCTGCTTGCACTGGGCCTGTCGGCTATCTATCAGATTGGGTAGGGGCTCATTGGAGCTCCCTGCTACTCCCCGCTGAAGTATTGACTACTGACAGAATTGGGGCCCAGTCACTGTCTTCAGTGGTGTACTCACTGCTAAGCCCACTAGGCTCCAATGGAAACTCCAAAACCATGGGTACCCAGAAAGCCATGGTTAAACTCCGTGGGTTACAGAACAAAAATGATCTGAGTGTGGGAAAGCAACAAGTAGGGCTGACAGGGCTTAAAGGGTGATGAAAGAGGGTGGGGTGAGAGAAACCAGAACATATTACATATGTGTATGAAATAGTCAAACATAAGTTTTCTTTAAAAGCAGTAAATTCTAATATGTGACAATGCCGATAAGCCTAGAGGATATTGTGGTATGGGAATAATGGCATCTCCCTGGAGCCTGAGGGAGGTGGTGAATTGGGAAAAGTAGTCCTTTGTCAATGATACAAATCAAGAGTAAGTCTGTGTGTTCTGCCCCAGGCTAACTGACCACAGTTAACAGTGGCTAAGGAAGGAGATTGTTAAGTATTCTCATCACAAAGAAATTGTAAGTCTGAGGTGATGGATGCTATTACTTTTATTTATTCTATAATGTGTACATGTATTTAAATGCATCTTTTTTTTTCTTCTTCTTCTTTAGACAGGGTCTAATTATGTAGCCCTGGCTGTCCTGGAACTCACTCTGTAGACTCTGCTAGCCTTGAATTCACAGATACCCCCAATTGTTTTTGGGGGGTTTTGAAGTTTTTGTGTTTTTTTTTTTTTTTGTAAAGACAGGGTTTCATTCTTTGGTAGTTCAGGCTGGCCTTGAACTCAGATGTGCCTGCCTCTGCCTTCTGAGTGATGGGATTAAAGGCATGCATCACTACCACCCAACTATCATCCCCAGCCTTTGAGTATATGTATGTCATGTGATTATTAGAAGAGGAAGTGTTGTTTTCCTTATTTTGGTATTTCAATGCCAAATGTGGCTGAAATGTAAAAAGAAATTTTGAGAAAAATTCTGTTGAAGTTGTCAAGATCAATAGAAAGTCAAAAGCCATTTGCTTAAGACTAATCACAGTTATGAATGAAATCAAGGACAAACAGAAGCAGTAGCCCTATAGGTCAGGTCACTTTAAAGTCGTGCTGATGCATAAAAAAAAGCATGGAAGTCCAAATCAAAAAAAAAATCCATCATTCAATTAACAGCCCTTTATTATTCAACTTAGGTAAACAATCCAAAATCAGTCCATGTAGATGGATGAGAAAATAGACTAAAATAGAAAAAGTACAGTTTTACTTAGCAAATGCTCACACACTATGCAGAGGAGCTCCCAGGAGGGTGAGGTTCCATAACACCATGGCAAGGAAGGCGGAAGTTATTGCCATAGCCTAATACAAGTCGAGCCCCATCACTAAGGAATGAATGCTGTTAGTACACAAACAAGGGACCTGTCACTATCTGACCTTCCAGTTCATTTGTCAATAAAAAGGTAAGGAGAATATCTGTTTTCTCACAAACAATAAAATCATAAAAGCAGATGAGGTGTGAAGGTTAGGATAAGCTAGTATAAGTTCCTGCTTTTAATGTACAGATAGTGTAGACTTGACAGTCTCCCACATACAGTCAGATAGGTTTATAGAAGATTTCACACAATAGCAAATACAGAAGCTGTTCGTGCAGTTTATGATTCAGTTAATCTTCAAATGTTTAGACTTCGGAGCTGCTAATGACACTAAATTCAATGCCATGTTGGTTGAGTCTGTCAATCAACTTTGTTCTGGAGAAAGCAGCTCCAGGTGTAAAGACACCACCCCTGTAAAACAGTAATAAGAGAACACAGTGAGGCTCCTCTCCAGCCCTCTCTGTAGGACTAGGCACTGAATGGCTGTCTAACTCCTGAAAATCGGGTCTTCCCTGCCATAGCTACTTGTGGCTCCATCCCTAAAACCAGCCAAATGAGCACACGGCTTTTACTTCAAAGAAATCAGTGTGCAGCTAGGTTCAGTTCCTTATGAGCCTCCACACTGCAGGGGCTTAGGGGGCTCTGAGCACCATACAACTGAGTCTTCACACTCAGGAGGACTAAATAAAAACATGGATGGATTCACTCAGCACTTAACGTTGATGAAAAAGAAACTTCTTTAACTATAATGGCCAATACTTGCAAAGATGCCAAATGAGTACTGAAAATTTCCGTTAGGTTTTACAACACTCAACTTCTTCTATGTGTATTACTTAATACAGTCTGAGGCTGTGCCTGACTTGCTTTTCAGCCATGGGCTTCTGAGCCCTGATGAGACTGGCTCAGTTCCCAGGGCACGGGCTAAACGCTGGTAAGAGAGCACACTCCATAAACGCCTCTGCAGCACCCACGGCTCAGTTCCAGTTGCTCAGCCAGGGCAACATTGCTACATAAACAACAGAAGGCAGCTTACATGGCGCTCACTCACCTTCACAGTACACCCTAAGGCAGATAAGGAATTGTCCTTGGCATTGCTTTAACATAATCTTTGCGCAAAAGAACACGAAAACCTGTGTGTAGACTTAAGACTAAAGCCAACTCAAAAGTAGCTAAAATGTCACCAGGTTGAAAACACTTTCACCAGGAGAAATCCAAACTTACCCTTTAGGGAGGTCAGAGGAATCATTCAGAAGAGTCATAGCAGCCTGAACCATGGCTATGGGAGTAGCCACATAGCCAGCCTCTGCAGAGAAGGGTTGGGCAAAGAAAAATGTTCTCAAAGTGAGCATCACCTCAAAATCAATGGCGAGCATACAGAGATTTTTTTTTCCCCCAATAAACATTCTGGTCTCTTAATAACAAAAATAATTAACATTTATTTAGTTAATCATGTAGTTAAATAACTTTACAAATTGCTAGAGACTTCTGTGCTTTAGGTTTCGTGTGTTTTTTCTTTTTAGTATATATTGGAATATGTACACACACTGAAATTATTACCCTGGAGGTAATTTTTTTTTTTTTGAGACAGGGTCTCGTTATGTAGGGCAGCCTGGAACTCATATAGAGTTATGCCTGCCTCTGCTGAGATTAAAGGTGTGTACCACTCTGCCTGGCCTTGGAGATAATCTTGGAGATAAAATATTTTGAGCACACTTGCAATTTGATATTATCAGTACCATGAGGTCAGGTGCAAAATCTACTGCTTGTGTAATTGTTGATGTTCAAAATGGTCTGATTTTGGAGGCTTTCAAATTTTGGATGTTCAGATTACAGCTCCACATCTATACTTTAGGAACAGCCTGTGTTAGGTGTTAGAGAACTAAACTCAGTTTGCACCACAGTTGTATGTGAGCAACACCATTCCATCTGACTTCACAGATGAGGGCAATGACCATGGGACACTTCACTTGGTCTCAGAAAGCTAAAGCCAAGCTGCAGCTGAGCCAGTCACCCTCATCCAGGGCTCCTGGGTCTTAGCAACCACCACACTGCTTCCTAACAACACTGGATGCTGAAGATTCATCTCAGCTTCTGTTAGTCCTATAAACTGATCCTTCCACACTTAACAAAAACAACTCTCAGTATCTTAAAAGAAAAACATGGGGGCCGGAGAGAGATGGGTTGGCAGTTAAGAGCACTGGCTGCTCTTCCAGAGAACCAGGGTTCAATTGCCAGCACCCATGTGGTGGCTCACAACTGTCTAACTCCAGTTACAGGGGACCCAGCACCCTCACACAGACATACATGCAGGTAAGACAACAATGCACATAAAATGAAAAGAAATTTTATAAAAGAAGAAAAACAACTGACTGCATCTAGTAACTGCAAGTCTAATAGTGAATCATTAGCAGTTCTAGTACTGTCAAATAATTGAAACATGTCAAATTACCTTTAAAAGCCAAGTTGTAAAATCAAAAAGGTGAGATGCAAAAACCTGTCACCTGGCTTAATTCATCCTGACCTACATCAGACTGTGGTAATTACACTTCTCCAGTGGCTCATATGAGGGCATGTGTCTGCACAGTGCTCTAGAAAGTTCTTCAGTCTTTTGGGAAATGGATCCTTTTAACAACCTATCAGAAGATATTATGCTCCCTTACAAAATGTGTAAATCTATATATTTCACAAAATTGGAAACTGTGGGCAACATATTTGATTCAATAAAAATCATATTACTTAAGAGACTAAAGCAGGTAAAAGTCAGCTTTCTTATTGATAATTAAAAATCTGCCATTCTCAAACTTGAATTATTAAATTATGAAAACGGCTAGATGTGTTAACAAAATTGGCTAATAACAACAATATCAACTTGGCTATAGACAGAATAATTTCAAAATACTTCATCCACCCATGCAAATGGATTATAAAACAAACACCACACTTTACAGTCTAAGGTAGTGTAAAACTCAAACATCCTTATGCCACACACAAGGTACCTGGTCCTTTCACTTGGGTACAGATTCTGATATTTGGTTTGTTCTTCTCAGTACTAACACCATGGCTGTATCCTTGACCAAATAATGTCATTGTAAATGATGAACTATCCATCTATGAAAGGAAAAGCAAACGGTATGCTTAGTGATATTTCCTTCTAACATAAACTCCCTGCTGTCCTACTTCACGTGAGACATTTTTTCCTCACTAAATGTTTTAATGGGTCTCAAAGTCCTGTGATAGATTTTTAGCTGTTTCCATTATAAAGTACTGATTTTGAACACTAATAACTCTAAACTAACTCTCTCTCTCTCTCTCTCTCTCTCTCTCTCTCTCTCTCTCTCTCTCTCTCTCTCTCTCTCTCTCTCACACACACACACACACACACATACACACACACAAAGTCTTCCAAAGGCTTTGATGTACTGTATCATTGACCAGACTTTCTGTACTAACTTTAAATTCCAGTTGTGACAAACAGTTCTGAGACATTCTTCCACCACTGATTGATTGAGCCTGGGGCGGCAGGCATTAGGGCTGATGTACACTTAGCCTTCTGAGCTTTCTGGGCAGACTTGGTGACTTTGCCAGTTCTGGCAGCCTTACTGCCCACAGCATTGATGACAGCCATGTTTAATGGAAACAGCCATGGCAACTGCCTCATGTTATGAAAATCAAAATGACCCAGTGGAGGCTAGTCAGAGAAGTTCTCAACACACATGGGCTTGTCTGGAACCACACAAGGTATGTTTTTTAAGTCAGGGTTCCCTGGAACTAGTTAGTCCACTATGAACCACCACATGGGCGCTGGGAACTGAACCTAATTCTTTTGCAAAAGTAGCAGTTTTCTTCCTGGCCTCAGATCTTATTTTTGTGTATTTGAAATAGGGTCTCATTATGTTGCCCAAGGTAGACTTGAATTCATGGTCATGCTACCTCAGCCTCCCATATGCTGGGATGTTAAATGTGTTACAGTATAGCTAGGATCAGGGCTCTGTGATTCCCATTAGGGAGTCATTTTTCTGTCCTCGATGGAGAGCTAATGTTCCAAGCTACACAAAGCAGAGTTAATCCAGTTGGAACTGTCCATTGACTGGCCAAGAGACCACATCTCAGGAAGGTGGGTTCACCTTAAACCATGTAAAAGACAGGAGAAAGAATTAACTCTTTAATGATCTAGCATACTTTTCCTCCCAGAATCCCCTCAGGGTAGTTGATTATGCTGCCACCATGCAGTTTCCATCAAATCTGCCCACTTTTGTGAATTACTCAAAACTTTCTTTACCTGTGCCCCTGTGGTAGTTTGAATGTAAGGTTACAGGGAATGGCACTATTAGGCGGCATGGCTCTGTTGGAGGAAGTGTGTCACTGAGGGAGCAGGCTTTGAGGTCTCCTTTACTCAAACTCTGCTCCGTGTGACAGACAATCCACTTCTTGTTGCCTTTTGATCAAGATGCTGCCAGTACCATGCCTGCCTACAAGCTGCCATGCTCCCAGACATAATGGACTGAACCTCTAATTCCAATGAAATGTTTTCTTACAAGAGTGGCTGCTGTGGTCATGGTGTCTCTTCACAGCAATAGAAACCCTTCTGTTTCTCCTCAAAACATTCTTTTCCTAACATTTTGGGCTTCGTTATTTCTCCAAAAGTCTTCCTGCCATGTGGTGGTACCTCCATGCCAACTTAAAAGGCAGGACTTTCCCCCCACTTTTTAATCTAGCTTTCTCCTCAGGATGGTGGCTGTGATTTCAGCTTGCTGCCCTGAAGTTTTAGTTTTAAGCTCTAACAAAACCATCCTTGAATAAGTCTGGAGAGATTGCAATGCAAGACAGGACAGCCAACAGAGGAGGAAAGCAGTGCACCCCTCAATCCTCATAAGAGAGGTTCCTTCTCTCAGTGGACGGGAGTTAAGAGTGACCCACACTGGACAATGCAGAGGAAGATGTAGAGTGCTCAGTTCTACATGGGTATCTTCATAAGACATCTCCCCTCAAGGCTCAGGGATCCTTGTGGAAGAAGTGGTGGAAAGATTATAGGAGCCAGAGGTAGTGGATTATTCCAAGGAAACTCTTCCAGAGACAACAGGACTGACAGAACACTGGACTTACACAGGTTCACACCAGACAAAGTGCCAGCACTGAGAAGGTAGACATGAAGTTCCAACCTTAAGAACCCAACTACCTAAAAAGTTATTTGATATTGATACATATTGGGAAAGGGAAAACAAAGGCAGGCCAAGGAGCAATTGGCCACTACAAAACTGACTCCATTGGCTGCTAAGCCTAACTACATGAATTTATTCTCCAGGACTCACATGGTAGAAGGAGAGAGCCAACTCCAGGAGATAGGGTCTGAACCAAGGCATGTGAAATACATGCAGAGGAAAATCTATAATGATGCCTGTTTATGGGTGGAGAAATTGGTAGTGCCATCAAACAAAATGGACAATACAGAAGAGTTTTGGGAGAAAGAATGCCAGATTTCAGCACACTGAATGTTCACAGGCAGACTTGTCAATCTGGATATGTGTGCCTGCTCAGAGCTCTGCCAGAAGTGAGTGAGTGCCATGGTTCCTAGGGGTCTTCAACTAGAAGAGAGATGAGACTATAGCACAGCAGGCAGAAAGACAAGGAGGGAAACCTGAGCAACATTTATCTCAGAAATCCCTCACCCCACAACACAACATAAGAAAGTTTAAACGTGTATTATGTTGGAGAGCTAGACATAAACAACTATTACCTGTTTTTGTGTTGGGCCTTGTTTTGAAAAATAACCAAAGGAAAAGAGCCATGGGAACTAAAAGAAAAATAACACAGAAAACAAACTTAGTGATACTTTCAAATTTCATGATAAATATCTCTGAAGATCTTGTTTCATAAAAAAGCTTGCTTACTTTTATGAGAAGGTGTCTTCCAATGCTAAACTTCACAAAGAATAAAAAGAAAAGTCCTGCAAACATCAGCTTAATAACAGAGGTGATGCCTCCCACCGTTACGTAAGCAGCATACTGAACCTAGGTACACAAAGTCAGGTATTAGTCTAGTTCAAAGAATGGTGGCTACACTACCCTTGCTCTTTACAAACACTGAACAAAGAAGTTTCCATTTAATGACTGTGTTATGTTCTGAAAGCTTACTTAGACAACACTGGGTGCCTATGTTTTTAAAGGAATTATTACAAATGGCAATTAGCTTGTTCTTCTTGAATACCGAAGTCCATATCATCTACAATTATCTGCGACTAGTAATAATACATCATTGCTCCCCCTAGAAGACAATACATTTTACCCTTTATTTCTTCCTTCCCTTTTCTCCTCCCCTCCTCTCTTAAGGCAGGGTCTTAATCTAAAACCCAGGCTGCTGCTCTTAATCTCACTATGGAGGCCCTGGATTTACTACATAGCCCAGGCTGGCCTTGAACTCATAGAAATTCTCATGCTTCAGCTTCCTGAATGCTGAGATTAGGGGCATAAGATACTATATCTAGTTTACCCTCTATCTTTTAACCTGAGGTAGTTTCTTCTTGATGTCTTCGTATAAATGACTATTTCCTTCTCCAAAAAGAGTGTGCTGGTATTCTAGGGGGAGGAAGGAGGCCAAAGGATGGGGGTGCTAAGACACCTTCAAAACTCCCTAGAGATAGAATTCTAGCAGCTGAAACACTAAGCAGGGACAGTTGGTTTTTGTTGACTCAGAAGCAGGCTAGATTTCAATCATACATAAAGCTCATGATCTAACTTTATACACATTATTTACTAACTTTATTTATAAACATGGGCATCAAAATTTTAAGATATTAAACATACTGAGAAACTAAAACGTGTGCTTGCTCTGTTTGTTTGTTTGTTTGTTTTTTCAAGACAAGGTTTCTTTGAAGCCTGTCCTAGAACTAGTTCTATAGACCAGGCTGGCCTCGAACTCAGATCTGCCTGCCTCTGCCTCCTGAGTGATGGGACTAAAGGCTAAAGGCATGCACCACCAATGCCTGGCAGGCTTACTCTTATTAATAAATAGGCCATGTCGGGCTGGAAAGATGGTTCAGTCATTAAAGGCTAGGCTCACAAGCAAAAATAGGCCATGTTTACTTACTGGGGAGTCCTGTAAATTTTCATGTAAGTAACGCTGAGTCCTCTTCACAACAGACATATCAGATCCCAAAAAAGGAATGGAATATGAGTTCAGTTCTCTACAATAGGTAACTGGCCACCTGCAAGACAGAGCCAGGAAAATGTTGCATTTCCTCCAATTACTATAGTGATCACAATAGATTTCCAAATTAAAAAAAAAATCAGAAACCTTTCTTGGAGTGACTAAATAAGGCAAAGAGTGTGCCTTTAGATCAATCTGTTTCTAATAGTTCTTCCTTTATTCTCCATACCTACACCCATAGAAGTAACATTGATACTTGTTATTCTTCATACTACTGACATGTACATGCAGTGTTTGATCCCATCAGCTTCTCTAGAGACTTACAGACCAATCAATACCCCAACTCTCATGCCTTAGCTGCTGAAGTTCTCACATTGACTATGTTAAAGTTATTTACATTGATTATGTTAAATGATCACTTTTAGGGGTAGGTTAGAGACAGGGTTTTTCTGTGTAGCCCTGGCTGTCCTGGTACACTGTAGACCAGACTGGCCTCAAACTCAGAGACCCATCTACTTTTGCCTCCTGAGTGCTGGGATTAAAGGTGTGCACCAACCCCACCCAGCTAAGATGGGTGAACTGAAACTGAACTGAAATTTAATTTTAATGGTGATAGTGAGGTATCATAAAATTCATAAAAGGTATTATGTATGTGAAGTAATAAAGTACTTAAACTTAGTATAATATGCTAATTACATTTTAACTTTGAAAATAATTTGGAATTTAACAAAAACATCTCCAAGCTTTTCCAACCAATAGCAATGCAATATATACAATAAAAATAGTAACAGATTTTAAATTAATATACCTTCTTTTCAACTTTGAACCAACAATTGGGACAGGTTTCAGACATGTTGCACTCCGTAGTTTTCTTAAACTACCCTTATCTCCAAAACCATAAATTGCTGACTTCCAGGTACCATCATGAATACACAACCCCTAAGAAAACATTTCACAAGTTAAACATGTCTTATTGTTAATTACTGAAAGGTAAGCTCAAGTAACTTAAGAGTTATAACATTTCATCTTCATTTGTGTTATTAATCTTGATAGGAATTTCCATGGCCAACTTGGCAGCAATATTACCTACTGGCTTGGTTTTATTCACTATTTACCCTAACACAAGTTCTTTCTTCTTTCCCCTGTTTATTCATGCTGACTGGCACTAATGTGACAGTTTTCTGGACTGATTTTTTATTATAGATGGACATCTCAACAGTGGGATCACAGTAATTCAGTCTAATGTATCAGAGAAATTCACTATTTTAACTTTCTAAAATTAAACATAGTGACTCTCACACTAATGGACAAATGCATATAAAATTTAGTCTGAATCTTTTTTAAGAGCCATGTATCATTTGTAAAATCTCTTTTAGTACTAGCTTAAAAAGACAGCTAAGCAGGAAACCGACCTCTGGTCCTGAGTGGATAGTTAGGAAGCTTTCCACGGCAGTCAAAGTACCTAGAGGAGTAAGAGACAGTAAAGATCAGATCAATAAAACCTAAATTATTCACCCAGGACAAGTAATAAACTATGTCAGTTCAGGTGGGGACATCAGAAAACCTGCACAGACAGCAGTTTTATTATGTTACTATCCACAGATCAAAACACAGTTAAGGGCAGGAGAACTCCCAGAAAGAAGAGTTCAGCATGACTCTAACTGGTAGTGTTGACAAACTCTTCTGTAGTATTTAAATTAACAACGCTAAGAATTTTCTCCAGGAAGAAAACAGCTTAACCTGCTCATCCCAAAGGCTCCTCACAGCACTCAGTGGGAATGATTCTGACTTAAACATCACTTTCAAGGGCTTTTCAGGATTAACTGAATTTCACTGCAAATGTTCAGAAAAAAACACTCAATATTCCTCGTGGTAGCTTCTAAAATACTTAAAACATGGGCTGGGAATATGGTTCAGTGGTAGAGCTCTTGTCTACCACCTACCATGGTAAGGCCCTCAAGTTCACTTCCCAGTGCCACCAAAAAAAAAAAACCAACAAAAACAAAACCACCTTAAAGTTGTAAAGATACAAAAACATACACAACAGAGCTAGGGATGGAGCTACTGATGGAGAGAGTGCTGGCCAAGTCATCATGGATACAGACACAAAGCTCTTCTGTTGTGAGATTTAAGTACCCCTACTGACCAGTAATTACCGTTCATTTGATTTCTGGTATACAACACTCCTAGGTCTGCTGGGATGGAGTCAAAGCCACTGCTTCCAATGATATAAACCCCTTTCTCTGCAGCTTTCTCATGGTACTTCGCATGTATTAGTTCCAGAAACTAAAAATCCAGGACAAAAAATGTGAATCAGAGCTTATAGAAACACCTAGGCCAATATTAAATGACTTCTTTTAAGACTAAGCCATTGAACTGGAAATGCCAACATGTGGTCTGCTACACAGTATTAACTGTCTGATGGTTTTCACACATTCTGCAAATACTAACCCCAAGCTACAATGTGACAGAAAGCACAGGGAATGTACTCATCTAACTAAAAAATATTATTTTAGGATGTGTTTTAACTATGAAGTAATACCTGCCATATTTTTTTTTAAATCAAATGACTTATCCCAGACTGTATTACCCAGAAGAACTTTCCAGACATTATCTATACATAGGGGGTAGGAAAGGACATGATAGAAGGAACAGAATGCCCTTCCAAATCCCTGTCTAAATTGTGTAGGTTTTGTTTTGTTTTGTTGAGTGCTAGGATGGAACACAGGGATTGCTATGTTAGGCAAGGGCTCTATCACTGGACTATAGCTTTAGCTAAACCAAATTTCAGAACAGACTTAGACTGATAGAGAAAAAAAGAAAGAGCATCCATGCTAATTGAAACCCAGCTTCTCCCATTATTAACATGTTTTGTGCCAGCATTTGTTAGAAATAATGAACCAACACTGATATATTAGTAACTAAATCCTCTCCTTTAAAAAATATTACTTTCACCAGGCATTGGTGGCACATGCCTTTAGTCCCAGTACTCGGGAGGCAGAGGCAGGCAGATCTCTGTGAGTTCAAAGCCAGCCTGGTCTACAGAACTAGTTCCAGGACAGGCTCCAAATCAATACAGAAAAACCCTGTCTCGAAAAACCAAAATGAATAAATAAATAAATAAATTTCATTTGGGATGTATGGATGTTTCGCCTGCATGCATGTCTATGTACGTGTGTGCAGTACCCTAGAGGACAGACGAAGGCATTGGATACCCTTGGAACTGGAATTACAGAGGTTATGAGCCACATGCCAGTGCTGGAAATTGAACCCAGGTTTCTGAAACAGGAACTAGTGCTAACCATTGAGCAATCTCTTCAGCACCCCAGACATACACACATATATATACATATACATATATGTATAGTGTGTGTGTGTGTGTGTGTGTGTGTGTGTGTGTGCATGGTGGGGTGTTATGTCTGCGTGTATGTCTGTGTACCATGAACATCAGAAGAGGACATCAGATAACCAGGAACTGAAGTTACAGTTGTTAGGCACCATTTGGGTGCTGAGAATCAAATCCAGGTCCTCTGAAAGAAGACCTTTTAACCCCCGAGGCATCTCTCCAGTCTCTCCCTCCCCCACCTCTTTGTGAATGGTAGTATTAAGGATCACACTCAAGGCAAGTGCCCTACCACTGGGCTATCCCTACCCCTTTTTACTGTTTATTTTGGTGCAGGGTCTCACTAAGTTGCCCAGGCTGGCCCTGAGCTCACCCTCTCTGAGGCAGGTCTTCAACTTTTGATATTCCTGCCTCAATGTATTGAGTAGCTGGGATAACAGGCCTGGCTTAAAGTCCATTCCTGATTTGTTCCTGTAGATTTTACCCAATGCTCTTTTTCTGACCGAGATCCTGTCCTAAATACCACAACACATGTAGATGGCTAAGTTTCCTTGGACTCCTTTAGGCAGGAACATATTGTCATATGTTCCTTGATTCTGACAACCTTGTTTTGAGGAACAAAGATCAGTAATTTTGTAGATTACCCATCTACTAAAATTACCTAATGTTTTTCCTAAGATTAAACTAGCTTAGGTAGAAGGATACACCCTATCAATATAACATATTAACTTACAATTTTTAAATTTATTGTCCTGTGTATACGTGCATGATGATGGGAAGGACATGTCTCAATGCATGTGCACAGTCAGTTCTTCTCATCCAGCTTTACATGAGATCCAGAGATCAAATGAGGTAACTTTGCATGCCCACTGACCCATCTTTTCAGCTGGGCTTACTCGATGGGAGATGTTATTCTGTAAATATGTTTCTCATACTGGTTAATGAATAAAGCACTGTTGGCCAATAAGAAAGGAAGATAGGTGGGGCTAGGAGAAAAGGAGGAAAGAGGAAGTAGGAAAGAGGAGTCAACATGGAGAGACCAGGGACGTAGTACACTGACCCGCTCTGGCCAGTAAGATGAGCCATGTGGAAATACTTAGATTAATAGACATGGGTTAATATTTAAGACAGAGCTAGCCGATAAGAAATGATAGTAACTGGCCAACAGCATTGTATCAAATACAGGGTGTCTGTGTGTTACTTGGGGGCTGGCAAGGCAGCAGGACAGACTGGCAGGAAAAAACCTGCTCGTAACACTTACTTGTGCTCACTTCACTGTTAGACACTGGGCTGGGGGCAATGTTTGTCAGGCTTCTGAGCTGTAAAGTTTTGTACTCTTCCTGAGGGCAGGGCAGCTGCCTATCCTGGATTCTTGATTTCCTCTATTTTTCTTACTCAGATTTGTGCTTGCTTACCACTGAGCTAAATTCTCAACCCTTTCTTTATCTTCTCACCATTAGTTTTAAACTGGGTTGTTTGTATTTCCCTTGTTGATATATAATAGTTATCTGGGGCTGGAAAGAGGGCTCAGCAGTTAAGAGTATTGGCTGCTTTCCCAGAAGACCCAGTTTCAATTCCCAGCACCGACATAGCAACTCACAATCACTTGTAACTTCAGTTCCAGAATATCTGATGGCATCTTCTGGCCTCTACAGATATCAGGCACAGCACACATGTAGTACACAGGCATACATGTATGCAAAATACTCATATACAAAGTAAAATAATCTTTACAAATAGTGTTCTGTATATTCTGGACCTTTATTGGGGCTCGGAGGAGTGTGTGTGTGTGTGTGTGTGTGTGTCTGTTCTGGTCTCTTCTCAATATATCTGGAACCCCAAGAATGCTACATACCTCTTGCACACACTTTATTTCCAAATGCAAAGTCTCAATAAATGCATCACAGTTAGGAAAGAGGAGTGAAAACAGTTTTGATTATCAGGCTAATTCCTGATTCTGGACTTGTTTTTCACAGGTAAATAAACAGCCAAGAACAAAGGGACAAAGGGAACAAGAGTGAGGAGGGGACAAAGTACAGCTCTGTTACACTTTTGGTAGGTTATAAAATAACCCACAAGCTTTTCACCATTTTCTACACTCTGGATTATTTTCAACAATACGGAATTGTTTTTTGTTTAAGCCATGTTCCTTTCTGCCCTGGTCAGTTTTGGTAATTCATACTTTCCTAGTTTTTTCCAATCTATAACACCAACTGATAATCTCTAAGCATAGACTATACAGAATGCTGGTGATGGTTAGTAGATACTACAGAGACATATGAATTTACACAGTGAAGGTGGTGGGGGAGTTTAGTTTTAGTGCCTGCTAACACAGGACACCCACAGTCAAGTGCCCTACTTCCTTTCACTAGGTGTGTGGCTATTAGTAAAAAAAAAAAAGCCTTAATTTTCTGAGCTTCAATTTCTTCACTGATAAAACGGGAGAAGAAAGGTACAGATATGTTTCCAAAGAGTTATATAATGTACTCAGCACAGAGTTTGGAAAGTGACAATCATTAAATATAACGAGACCATTTAAATTCAATTACATAATATATACATTATATAATACACACATATATTTTGCTTGGGATTGAACCCAGGGCCTCAAACATGCTAAGTACATGGTCTACCACTGAGCTGACCACCTAACCCATCAAGCCTCATTGAAAACTTTGAAGTTGATAGGATCTTCCTCTTTTTGAAATAGGGGTTTCACTGTGTAGCCCTGGCTGGCCTGGAATTTGTTGTGTAGACAAGGCTGGCCTTGGACTTGAAGGGATCCTCCTGCTGCCTTTGTTTTGTGTTTTTTTAGAGTCAGGGTCTTTTATAGTCCATGTTGGGCTTGAATAGGATATCACTGAACATCTGATCCTCCTGCCTCCATACCCAGAAAGCTACAATTCTAGGCATGTGCCACCAGCCCAAGTTGATGCACTACTGTGAAGGGAACGAACCCATGGTCTTGTGAATGCTAATCGAACAGTCTATCAACTAAGCTAAATCCCAGCCCAAGTTGAGGGACTTTACAATTATTTTTCTGTAATGTTGTAAAGATACCTGTTTTAGAAAGGGAAATCATAATGAAAAAGTTATTAAAAGACACAGTGAGAATTATGACATACTGCCTTAATAATTCATTTTACAGCATTCAGTAACTATAAAAAAAAAACCAGGACATCCACACACAAAGGAAATAACTACAACATAAAATGAACAATGAAGCTAAGATCTCATCAGTGCTCTTTCTCTAGCCAGGAACTGAACACCATGAGAATACCAACTCTAAAAACTAGAAATGCAGCTGTCAGCTTCCAAATGTCTACAAAAACAGTACTAAATCTGCTTGCTCTTCACAGAAAAATCATGGATGGCTAGTTGTGTTTTCTCCTTTTTGATTTACATACCTGAGGTTCCCCACAGATGTCAATACAACTTGTTCCATTTTCAATACATGCTTTTACTACAGGTTCTCCATAAAATCGATACTGGGGAAATAAAAAACAAAACAAAAAAACAAAACAAAACAAAAAAAAACAGTGAGTTATTCTTACTTCACAAGCTTAACTGAAACAAGGCCATTTTTACAGCTAGGAAAAAGGCTCAGTGTGTAAGCACCTGCCAAACATGCATGAAAACTTGAGTTTAGATACCTAGACCCTTGTAAAGAACCGGAGATGGTATTGCCTGTCTGTAATTCAAAACCTATGTGTATAATCTCAATGTTCTTATGGAGGATGTCTGGAAGCTCATGGGCCAGCTAGCCTGGTATATGCAGTGACAAAAGAGACCCTGTCACAAGCTAAATACCTGGGGACTCATGGTAGGACAAAATAGTAACACACTGATAAACTGGAAAAATAAGGTAACTGTACTGAACCAACCGCCTCTCACTATATGCAAAGGGACAATGGAATCAGAGGCATGCAGGCCGGAAAGATTGCTCAGAGGTTGAGAGCACTGACTGCTGTGTGATATTTTCTTTATGATCTAGTAAAGCTTCCATGAAGATCAGAGTGCAAAGCTAGCCACAGCCACAGAGGCCAGGCAGTGGTGGCACACACCTTTAATCCCAGCACTGGGGAGACAAAGGCAGAAGGGTCTCTGGACTTCAAGGCCACCCTGGGCTATAAGAGAGTGAATCAGTCCAAAAGAGAAATAGAGCTCACACCTTTAATCCCAGCACTAGGGAGGTGGGGACAGGAGTGATATGGCTGGGTAGAGAGAGGAATACAAGGAGGGAAGAGACAGAAACTCATTGCAGTCTAGGCAGTCTGAGGAGCAGTGCAGTTTGAAGATGCAATCAGAGGACACTATCATCCTTTTTGGTCTAAGCATTGGTAGAAGTGAGAGCTCTCTAGTGGCTGGCCACTTTGTTTCTCTGGTCTTCAGCTTTAATCCCAATATCTGTCACTGGGTTTTTATTATTTGTGCTACAGACTGCTCTTCCAGAGGACCTGGGTTCAATTCTCACACCCATATGGCAGCCCACAACTGTCTGTAAGTCCAAGATCTGACACTGTCACACAAATATACATACATTCAGGCAATGTACATAAAAAAAAATTATTGAAAAAAGAAAAAGGAATCAGAGGCATGCATGTTAATCTCCAACTAAAGACAAAATGTAACGTTTTATAGAAGAAATATTTACTTGAGTTAGATCCAAAAGAACAAGGATTTGTATGGAAAAAGTAAATAAATAAAAGCAAAAATAGAAAGCTATTATTGCCAAAAGCACAAGCTTGCTGAGTCTAAAGTAGTAAGAAGTAAGTTTACAAAGAAATGCTGAGGCCAGATGAGGAAGGACCAGGAGTGTCACCTAACAGTTTGAACTTTGTCTTTACTAGGTCACTCAGATGTCCTGGAAGATTTTAAAGAGGGCACACGCATGTACAGAAAACTTAGGACAACAGCACTTCCTTCACAGGGCTGCTTGGATGAGCCAGCAATGTAGGCACACAGCAGTCACATTTGTCATCTTTTCTGTTATTAACAGCATCACTCTACAAACAATTCTCAGGTTTGAAAACTGGATACTTTCTTTCAACCAACCTCCCAAAGTCAGCAAGTTTGTCAAATCTGTCTCCTAAAAATGTCAGGTCTATATTATATTACCTCTCACCTAATTTTCTACACAAACCCCCAGTCACTTCACAGTAACCAGTCTAGCCAATTTCCAAAGAAATATCCCATTATTTTAAAATAATACTTGGATACAACCTTTCCTTCTTTCCCAATTATATTAGTTTATCTACTGAGAATCTTTTACCAGCTTTCTAATGCCTACATTATAAAGTCTAAACTTACCTTGTCACAAATTCTTAACCATCATTCTCATGTTCCAGCCATTCTAAAGATGATGCAATGTCACACCCAGTGGCATTTGCGTCTGCCACCTGGAACTACCTCCTTCTACTGTGCATCTGCTGGGCTAGTTCTTAACACTATAGCCTCAGGCTCACTTTGTATGTCTCAGCTGGTGAGACATTGCTCTTAGTAAAAGAAATACAAAGATTTTCTTTATTCGACCCCCGAGTTTGTACAAGGTAATCAGACAGACTCAGAGTAATAATCTTTGACTGCTAATCAGTACTCAACACTCTATGTTCTAAGCCAGATAGGTGTACCTTCACCAGAAGTATACGAATTGATCCAAAATGACAGTAAATATAAGAACATTTATTCATGCTAATTTGGGGTATGAAAAAAATCATGCTGTTAGTAGTTGTTCAGTGTTATACCACTGATTACAGCAATGTACTTGATAGAATCTCCTTCAGATCAGTAAATACCATCAACAGTCATCTTCTAAAGGTCAAAAGTTTAGAAGTGATGTTTTTCTTTCCCTTTTTTTTTTTTTTTTTTTGGAGACAGGGTTTCTCTATTTATCCTTGGCTGTCCTGGAACTCTCTGTAGATCAAGCTGGCCTCCAACTCAGAGATCGGCCTGCTTCTGCCTCCTGAGTGCTGGGAGTAAAGGCGTGCACCCCCATGCTAACATTGCCCAGCTTAGAAATAACCTTTTTCATACCCAATATCCACTATAAGGGCAAGACCTGTTTTCCTTTTAAAATACTAAAATACACTTTGAACTCAACAGCCTTTTTTTTTTTTTTTTAAGACCAGGTCTTGCTAGTCTGAGAAAGAGGCAACGTTGGCCTCCAAAGTGCTGGATTACAAGCATACACCACCACACCCAGATTACCCAACCACTTTCAACCACCTCTGCTGCTATCTCCTCCATGTCTGCCTGGCACGGACCATCCCACTGTTGGTTCCTTCACTAATTTTCATCTCAGAAGCTGAAAAACTTAAAAATGAAATCAGGTTTCCAATGACTCTTGGTCACCTTTAAAAGAAAATCCGATTTCTTTTTTCTTTTTTTGGTCAACAATACAGACAACTTTAATTCTCTACCATTTTACCAAGAACCCAGGTATGAGTCTGACCCAGTGCTCTATACCAGACTATATTGCTATGAGGCCAGTTTTGGCATGCTCTCCCTCCCATGACCACTAAGATCACCATCAAGATCTGATGGGAAAGGGAGAAAATCCAATTCCTAACCACAGCCTGTACAAGCCCACAGGACCTAGTTCCTGAGTATTTCCACATACACTCTATCTCTGCCTGACTCCCACACTTAGCCATACCATCTTCTCTCACTTTCTTCAGTCTGGCCAAGCACAGGCTCGTCTGGGACCTTTGTACCTACTCTCCACAGAACAGGGTGTTTCTCAAATAACCATCCAGTTTACTCTCTCCTTTCATTCTAATCTCTGTTCAAATGTCAATTCCTTAGAAACATGGCTTGAGAGACTATGAGAATTGGTGGCTCACACCTTTATTAAATCCAGAACGCAGAGGCAGAGGCAGATCTCTGAGTTCGAAGTTAGGCTGGTCTACAGGGTGACTTCTAGGTCAACCAGGGATACACAGAGAAAAACTCTGTCTGCAGGGGGTAGAAAAGGATAGAATATAAGAAACTATTGTGCCAATACCTGTCTCTGATTGTTGTGCTTCATTTGACTTACCACTCTACTCTCCAATATATTCCTTATAGTCCTCTCTAACCCACAAAAATGTAAACTCCACACAGAATTTTTGTTTACAATTATGTCCTAGTTGCTAGAATAACATACTATATAGGGCAAGCATTCAATAGATTAATATGCTTTTAGTTTCTACCTGTTCTGTCTTTTAACATACTATAGTCTAGTACAAGAATTTAAAAATTTTAAATTACATTATTTGTGTAGAGTGTATATGAGTGTTTGTGCCCTCATGCATACACATGCATGTCCACATGCTATGTGGACCAGGGATCAGTACTCTCCTTCCACTGTGTAGGTCTTGGAAACTAAGCTCATCTTCCTGGCTCATCAAACTTTTTTTTTTTTTTAACATTAAAAGGAGGAGGGTAGGGAGATACAATCAGCACATTCTCCAAAAACAGTGTCACAAAAAGCCTGACACTATTTTGGAAGACTTTGGTCTTATCAATCGAAAGACTCCCTATGGAATTAAGGCCTTCAAACAAGTCATCTGTCTTCTGCCCTTATGTTCCTCTACTTTTGCTAAAGATGAAAGGATTGTTTGTTCTGACACAAAAAAGGGCTGATTACTTACAGGTCCTACACAGTTGAGGACAAGCACTGCCTTTTTAGCCATTTCATCAAGCGAGGCTGGATTGCTGATATCACATATTATTATTCCAACTTCAGATGACAGCGATGGTCTTCCTAAAGTTAAAAAAAAAATAAATTCAAGCAAGTCTACATCAATATGAGACCTAGATCACCTATTTATAGTAGCCCGTGACTCTAAGTTTACTAAATGTACTAACTCACTGAAAACTTCCAACCATGAAAACTTTACAGTCTAGTTTAGGTGCTGAGTAGAGGACTGCTCTGTCTTTCTCTCCAAGATTATTTCTATCACAGAACTAGCTACTAAACAGTTAAAAATGATCCAATTATAGGGCTGTCAAGAGCCATCGCCATGAAAACTAAAGAGGCCTCAGGCCAATTCACTTTTTAGCATTTCACATTTTTGGTTTGTTTTGTTTTGTTGAGAAAGAGTTTCTCCATGTAACAGCTCTGGCTGTCCTGAAACTCTGTAGACCAGGCTATCCTGAAAGTCACAGAAATTCACTTGCCTGGGATTAAAGGCATGAATTACTTCTGCCCCTCACTCCTGCCCCAGCTATTATTTTTCTAGTGTGTGTATGTGTGTGTGTGTGTGTGTGAGTGTATGTATGTATGTACATGTCAGTGCAGGTACCCAAGGAAACCAGAGGTCTTTCCTGAAGCTGGAGTTACGGGAGATTTTGAGTCACCCAACCAGGTTGCTAAGAACTGAGCATGGATCCCTGGCAAGAGAAGTACAAGCTCTTAACTGCTGAGATATCACTCCAGCCCTGTGAATTCATTTTTATGTAGTCCAGCCTACATTAAATCATTCAGGCGTATGTGACAATAACTGGAAGTAACTGACTCAATAGAGCAATGCAAGTCTCCACTGGTTAAGGCACACTCTCCAAAGACACCTATTTTTGGCAATGTAGATGGTAAATAAGTAACTAGGCTATAACTATAAGGCAATGGTTCTCAATCTTTCTAATGCTGTAACCCTTTAATACAGTTTCTCATGTTGTGGTGACCCCAAACATAAAATTACTCTTATTGCTACTTCATAACTGTAATTTTGCTACTGTTATGAATCATTATATAAATATTTGTATTTCCCCATGGTCTCAGACAACCCCTGTGAAAGGGTCGTTTGATTCCCAAAGGGGTCTCAATCCACAGGTTTAGAATCACTGCTATAGAGTCTCACTAAAGGAAAATAAAAGGAAGAATGTATTTTAATAATGACATCTTTTCCAGAAAACAAAAAATGTCCATAAACTCTTTGTCAAAGTTCTGTGTGTTAGCAGTGGCAGTAGTAAGAGTTGTAGGAAGCCTGTGGTGGTGGTGGTGGTGGTGGTGGTGGTGGTGGTGAAGCTTTTAATCCCAGCACTCGGGAGGCTGAGGCAGGCAGATGTTTGTGAGTTCGAGACCAACCTGGTCTACAAGAGCTAGTTTCAAGACAGGCTTCAAAGCCACAAAGAAACCCTTCCTGGGGGGGGGGAGTTGTAGGAAAATCTAGCTTGCATGCTATCTTCTACCTATAACCACAGAACAAAAGAATGTATTCTGTATTCTCACTCTAGGCAAGGCTCTGTGTGCAACTGTAAGACTGAATGGAAAGAATGTAGAACAAGTGTGACTTGTCTTAGGTAGAGATTTAGTTGCCAGACTCCAAGGCTACTGGGTTCTAAGTCAAGTGCTTCCCCCAACTAGAAAGTAGGACGTGGGTGGGGGGAGGGGGTACCTTCTCACTCCCATGTGTGCATTACAACACTTAAGACAAGGCCTAGCAAGGAAAATACTGTTCAATAAGTATATGTTGAAAGAATAATATCCAAAACATACAAATCTGGGGAGGGGGTAGTAAAGAGGAGGTGAGGGGGTAGTAAAGAGGAGGTGGGGGAGTCCCCATTTTTACAAATAAGATGAATCGAGGGGGTGTGGCAGTGCTAATGTCAGCATTTGGGAAGATGAAGCAAGGGGACCACTATGTCCTGGCCAGCCTACATTGCCTCAAACAAAACAGAACTGATGGGAATATTTCTACATGCAAAAACACAAACTAAGAACCAGAAGCATAACAAACGCTCCTGGAATAACTCCAGCCGCACAGTGTATGCTTACTTAGCACGTTCGGAATCCTTATCACCAAAATAGATAAATAAGCGCACTATAATGTTATTAGCACAACTCAAGCTTTCTTTCTTGTTCCCAATGGACCTTTGAGAAATCAGGAACTTATTTCCTTTTCCGACCGAAAGTACCAAGAACCCTCCAAACCCATAAGAACCACAGAGATGAGCCGAGGAGCTATCAGAGTTCTTATTTCGACAGCGGGGCTCCCCAAACTGGGGAAAGGAAGGCCTTTTCATTTTTTCACCCCCCTTCTTTCATTTAGGGGCGGAACAGGGCCAGGCGCGGCCGGGTGGCAGGTCCTCGGGCAGGGTTCGCCGCTGTCGCACACGGGAGACGCCCCTCGGCGACCCGTGCCGCGCACTGCCCAGCCCAGCCCAGCCCCGCCGCCGCGTTACCCAGCTTCAGGGCCGCTTTCTCCAGCACTTGCTGCAGCTTCTCCTTGGAGCGGCCCGCCACGGCCCAGGGCAGGCGGGAGCTCTGCTCCGTGGCCACCTGTTCCCGGGCCACCTCCTCCGTCACGAACTGGCCGGTGAAGCCAGAGGCGCCGAACACCACCAGCTGGAAAGGCCTCTGCTCCGTCGCCATGACGAGCCCACAGCGAGCCGCACCCCGGGGCGGGCTGAGTCCACCGCGCCTGCGCCTCTGGCCGCGACCCCAGTACCGGGCGCAGCAACCGCCGCTGTCCTGGCCGCCGTCGCCGTCGCCGCGGCTAGAGCGCCCCGCTCCCTTCAGCCCGCGCGCGGGCCACGCCCACGGCCACGCCCACGCCGCCTCGAGCCCCCGCGGCTGCGCGGCCTCCCCCCGGGCGGGCGGCTCGTGCCGCGGGGCCTCGCGGGACTCGGGCTCGGGCTGCACATCCGCGTCGCTGGCGGACAGGAGCGGCCGGCGACCCATGCTGCCCGCGGCCCGGCGACCCGCACGGCTCTGGCCTCCCGAGGGCGTCGCGTCCTCTCGGCTTCCCTGAGGCTGGACCGAGCCGGGCCGGTTATTCCTGCTCACCCCCCAACCCTCCGCCCCGGGGGATTGCGAAGAGTCCGCCGAGGGGTCGCCCACTCTGAGCGCTCGCTGGAGCTTTGGAAGCCTGTGTGCCCAACACAGGGAAGCCCGGGTGGAGGCGGAGGTGAAGCATATTAGCAATAAACGCTGGTGATGCCCTGGACTGTCACCCAGCCTTTCTTTTGGTGAATTGGTTAGAGATAATTGCTTTGGACTAGGTTTCCTTTAAAAAAAATTCAAATTAAATTACTTGTTTATTTTATGTCTGTGTGGACATGTGTTGAAGCTGAAGGAGAACTTTGTGGTGGCAGGGATCAAACTCGCTTGTCAGTAAGTGCCTGAACCTACCACCGAGCTATTCTGGGAGCTATCACACATCAAACCGATTCCTACTAATTGAGACACGTTATACAGATAGTAAGATGTCCCTGGGGTTCAAAAGCTGGGCCAGTTTATTTAAATGCCCTATACCCAACGAAGTCACTCATTTTGATCAGTTGGTAGTTTTGCTCTACAATCTCGTTTGGATTTTAATACCGTCTGGATTTCTTAGAACCAGTTCTGGTTTTGAGGACTGCCCAAATTAACGGATTATTATTGAGTGGGGTTTGTTTGTTTTGTCTTAAACTTGCTTAAATTTTTGTTGTTGAATTTGTTTTGAGGCAGGTTCTCTATGTAGTCCCAAATGGCCTCGGGCTCCGGTCCTCCAGCATCAGCCTGGAAGTCCTGGGATTACAAGCATGTGACCCTTAGGCCCCCTTCAATCTCCCTCTAGTTAGTTTACTCAAACTATCAAGAAATACTTGAGGGCTAGAAAGACGACTCAGCAATTAAACACACAGTGAAGCCAGCAGCACCCACTTACATGCTGCACAGACATATACACACAGGCAAAACAGCATACACAATAATAATAATAGTAATAATAATAATAATAATAATAATAATAATAATAATAATAATAAATACCTGACAGATTAGCTTATGACAAGGCAAAGCTTGTTTGGTTTGCAGTTTGTGTGTTCCCAGCCTTTGATCGGATGTGCCTATTGCTGGTCTTCCTTCTGGATAGCAATGACTGGAGTTCAAAGCAGAGTAAATTGTTCACTTCCTGATCAAGAAACAAAGGTAAAAGGGGAGCTTGTGTCATGGGGAAAATTTAAATTAATTGAAAAAGAGAATCCAGAGGAGAAGCCAATATTGGCCAGGATTAGCAGGGTTAAATATGGAAGAGTCAAGAGAATAATTGAGATAGTAACTATTTTAAGTAAACTTTTTAAATCACAGTGAACAAAAAAATAAATAAATAAAAAATTTAAATAAAGTCAGTGATTCTGAGCAAAGTTTCTCTACCCAGTGAGCACAGAAATCAGTAACAGCACTGGATATGCACAAAGAGCTACATGGTAGGTCAAGGGAGGAGAAGCAAGCTCATTGGCTTCAGGGAGAAATGTCTGTGACCACAGGCAAGGAGAAACACACATGTAGTTAGGTTTTTTGTTTTTGTTTTTGTTTTTCTCGTTTGGGGCCTGCTGCCCAGCTCCCAAATAAATACATTTCTTATGAGATTCTGGCTTTAGCTTGGCTTATCTCTAGCCAGGTTTTCTTAAATTATCCTACCTTTTGCCTCTGGGTTTTACTTTTCTCTATTCTATATACCTTTCTTTCCTTCTTAGTAAGCTTGCTGAGAGGCTGCTGGTGTCCTCCTCTTTTTCTTGCTCCTCTTCCTTTGCTATTTCTCCTATTTATTTTCTTTGCCTGGAAGCCCCACCTATCCTTTCTTCTGCCTAGATATTGTCTGTTTAGCTCTTTATTAGACCAATCAGGTGTTTTAGGTAAGGAAAGTAACACAACTTCTTAGAGTTAAACAAATGTGGCATGAAAGAATGCAACACATCTTTGCATCATTAAACAAATGTTACACAGCACAATTAAACGTAATACATTTTTAACTAATATTCCACAACACAGACACCAGGGTGGTTATTGTCTGATTATAATAAGGAGTAAAAATAGGGGAAGAAAAAACTGTTAGCATGGTTAGCATCAGCCAGCTGCACCAGATGAAAACTGCAGACCCTGGGGAGATGTCTCTGTCTGTAAAATGCTTGTTGTATAAGCTTGAGAACCTGAGTTAGATCCCAACACCGATTTTAGGTCTGCTGGCCCCTGTTGAGGGAAGGTGGAGCCAGGAGGATAATTAGGGCTTGCTAGCCAGCCACTCTGGCTGAGTCAGAGAGCTCTAGATTCATTGAGAGATGCTGCCATTAAGCCTGGACCCTAATTCAATCCCAGTGACACATATGGTAGATAGAGCCAACTTTTGTAAGCTGTCCTCTGAAACACACACACACACACACACACACACTAATAAGTGTAACAAATAAAGGTGCCAGAATTGAGAGATGTCTGCCAAGAGAGCTGCAGACCAGGAGTGGAACCAGACCAAGAGAGAGGTGTGTTACAGGGAGCAAAGCTCAAAGGACCGGGCCATCCAGGTCCTTTGACATTAGGCAAGGAACTATAGCTACAGGATGTGGAGTTTGCTCTGCTGGGTTTTGATCTTGCATTGGTCCAGTATTTCCTCACTGTGCCTCAATTCCTCCTTTGGAACGGCAATGTATGCTGGATGTGTGTAATTTGCTTTTTGATTTTACATGGAATTGTAATGAAGACATTTCTTGAGTCTCAGAAGAGACTTGGGCTTTGAACGTGAGAACAGTGTTGAGACTGTGAAAGAGGACAGGGACTTTTGAAGTTGGACTGAATACATTTGTATTATGATATGGCCAGGAGCTATGGGAGCCAAGAAGTGAAATGTGGTGGTTTGCATGATAATGGCCCCCATAGGCCCTGTGTGATAGAATATTCTGTCACTAGTTGGCAGCTATTGGGGGAGAATTAGGAAATGTGACCTTGTTGGAGGAAGTATGTCAATCAAGGTGGGCTTTGAGGTTTCAAAAGACTATTACCATTTTGCGTGTTAGTTCTGTCTCTACTTGTCAATCAACATAGGAGCTTTCAGCTGTTCCTGGCGGTATCTCTAGTTGCTCCACTGTCATGGACCCTAGCCCTTTAAAACTACAGGACCAATCAAATGCTTTCTTTCATAAGAAGCCTTGGTCATGTGTTTGTTTTGTTTTTGTTTAATTTTTTTTTCAGCAATAGAAAAGTAACTAAGGCAGCTGTTTCCTATTGCTATGATAAATGACTAAAGCTAAGAACTTTAAAAACAAACGAAATTTCCTTAGCTTAGTGTTAAAAACCAGAAGTTTGCTAGTCAGTAGTGGTACACACATTTAATCCCAACTCTCAGGAGGCAGAGACAGGAGTTCAAGGCCAGCCTGGACTACAGAGTGAGTTCCAGGACAGCCAAGACTACACAGAGAAACCCTGTATTGAAAAAAACAACAACAACAACAACAACAAAACAAATAAACAAAGACAAAAAGTTCAAGTGTAGGCAGCCAAACTGTTTAGGCTCTGGTCGGGTTAGCCAGCTGTTTATGGAACATGGGGAAATGGTGAGCTAAGAGTTTACCTCTGTGTCAGAGTGCTTGCTCACTCAGTGTGCTTGAGGCACTCAGAGCTGAAAATAGGAATAAAAGGAAAACAAAAGAGCACAGAAGAGAGAAAGAAAGGCTGACTTTGTTTCATCCTGCCACTCTGATGAGAACTAACAGGGCCCCCATGAACTGCATGGATCTGTCCGAGAGCAATGCTGGGAACCTTGCTCCTTTTGGCCTGCTTTTCAATGATTTCAACACTTTTCTTATCACTGTACTTGGACCAAGTCTCAGCACATAAACACTTGGGAAACATGCCCAAACCACATGTAAGCCATAACACAGATAGTGTCTGGGTCTGCTTCAGAGTAATTCCCGACACATATTGGCATCAAAAGTTAGAAATATCCCTTATCCCAGGTATGACAGTTATTTGCTGTTATAAGGATGATATTTAAATGAAAAATTTAAATATTCCTAAGATGATTGATTGTAATAATATTTACTGTGCTGGCTGATTTTATGTCCAGTTGGCACAAACTAGAATCATTTTGAAAGAGGGAAACTCAGTTGAGAAAATGTCCCCACCAGAATGGCCTGGTGGTGCATTTTCTTGATTGATGGCTGATGTGGGAAGGCCCAGCTGGCTGAGATAGATGCTAGCCCTGGACTGGTTGGTGTTTCCACATGCTATAGAAGAAGGCAGGCTGAGCAAGTCATGAGGAACAGGCCAGTAATTGGCACTCCTCATGGCCTCTGCCTCAGTTTCTGCCTCCAGGTTCCTCCTGCCCTGCTTGAGTTCCTGCCCTGACTTTCCTCAGCAAGGGACTATAATGTGCATGCATAAGCAAAATAAACCCTTTCCCCCCTAAGTTGCATATGATCTTGGTGTTTTATCATAGCAATAGAAACCCTTACTAAGACACATACTTATTTTTATTGCATGTTGACTTCAGTTAATTAGCCACCCACACACACCTAGCTGTCAGACATGCTATTTCTATAGTTGCCATCCATCTGTTGCCTCCACACAGGAGTTGCCAAATTCCGTGTGTGATATAACTCACAGTCCTCAGGGAAGATTGTATTTTGTTTGTCTGTCACTGACACCCATCTCTGTCTTCCAGGAACGTATTCGAACAGGCTCTAGCCCCAGGTTCTGTTATCCCTAGGCTGTTAACTCTAGGCTGCCTAGCATTGGTGATGTGAGTGCTGAATTCCACTAGCTTTGGCCCTTCCTTTGTCCCTTTCCCTTCTTCACTCTTGTTTTCTCATGCTCACAAGTGAATGCTTTATCCCCCAAATAGTTTTTTATTAATCTTTCCCTATGTGTTACATGAACCCAATAACACAAATGCACGCAGAGCCCTAAATGCTTGTAAGAAGGAAAAACAAATATTGTAAAGACCGTTTCAAATGATGGACAGACTATGATCATCAGAGTGATACAGCCTACAAAAAGTGATAACACCAAAACAGGTATCATGTGATGGGGCTGCTGTTCCTGAATTAATGAAAAATGTTTATTTGCCAATATACTTTTATGAACATAAGACTTTTTACATAAAATATTTTAATTATTCATATATGAGCACTTGGGTTTACATGTGTTGGAGGTCCCATGTGGAGTGGTTTGGGAATTTGTGTTTTATCTGCACAGTTTCTTTTTCATTTCTCATCTATGAGGATGTCTTGCTTTCTTCCTACCGATTTTCTCATGAGAACTCAGTAAGGCACTAGATGGAGCTCTTTGGTTCTTCTTGTCCAAAGGCTGTGCAGGTTTTTCCTTGGCACACTCACTTCGTAAAAACAAAGACCCCTAGGCACTCTCTGATAACCCCTCCCACCTTGTTGATTAGACCTAGTGACTCTGTGCCCCACAGGCACCTTGGAAACTCTTCTGTTTCAGGACACAGATGACACTCTGGTTCACTCTTGGAGAGATCAGCTTCATAAGCTAACCTTTTCTTTTTCCTCCTCCTCTCCTCCTTCTTCTCTTCTTCCTTCTGTACCTTTCTTTTCTGCTTTTACCCCTCCTCTTCAAGACCTTTCTAACCATGTAGCTCAGAGTGGCCTAAAATTCTCCCCCGTTTTTTCTCTCAGCCTACTGAATGCTGCGATCACAGGTGTACACCACCACTTCTAACGAAGCACTGTTTAGACAGGCAGAAGCATTCGACAAACACCAAAGTCCAGTTTTGCCTTTTTGCTGCTTTGCCTATGGTACAGGAGATGTGCAAGCACCCCATGGAAGACATGGTAAAGCACTCGCTAATACCTAGCAATCAATATTTATGTGAACTTTTAAAAAAATCTATTTACAGCTCCTCTTTGAGGCACCTGAGCATCTCTGTTAGTCAAGGTTCTCTAGAGGAACAGAACTGCTAAAAGGAGGGGCGACAGGGCTCAAAGTTCAGTACAGATGCTCCTGTTTCCTCCCAGCAGTAGGCAAGGAGCACATGCCTACAGGGCTAGCATTAACGTTCCATTTTTTTCACATATGTCCCCTCTGTCCAACACACATTGAGTGCTACCAAGAGCCAAGAAATAGAAACTGGTAAGAGTGTAGCCTGGTTTCCTGACCCCTCACTTGGAGCTGCCAGTCTGGGTGGAGCTGGAGGTGGGAAGCTCGGGGCTCCAGGACAGGAATGTTGTATAGTGAGACAGAACCTGGAGTGGCTTCTGTAGGTCAGGAACAGCCAAACCAAGGTAAAGGGTGGCCTCTGTTTCTCAGTCTGCACCAGGAGGGGCAGCTCTGAAAGGACCTCAGAAGTAAGCAGCTGTCCCATCTGCTCCTCCACGGAAAGTGACAGTCATGGTGTCACTTCAATGGGCAGTGCCACTGGTGATGGCCATCATCTGACATAAGGAAAGTGTGAGAACAGGCTGTAACGAGCTGAAGAGACATGGAGAGAATGGGATGGACAGACCTACCTTTAGTACTAGCTCAACCTGTGGCCATTTTGGTGACCTTGAACGTAGCACTCAGACTCTGACCTGTTGTTTCTGGAAGGCAGAGTTAACTCTTGTCCTTTCAGGGAGGTATATTTTGATGGATTTAGGGCACAAGAATCTGAGTTCGCTTTCTGACTCAGCCACTCTCTGAGTGTGGGCCCGTGGGATATCTCGAATCTCACTGAATTACTTCAGGTCTTATGTGAGGATGTACAACCTCATAGACTGACATGAACTGAGTCAGGTAACAGGCAGTGCTGGAACATAGTAGGACTCAGCTAGTGTTGCTTTTTCCCTGCCTCACTCAAGCAGTCCTTGCTACCAAGAGACAGCACAAGCATGTAGCCTGCTTGTACTCCTCAGGAATAGTGTTTGTTGGCCTTGTTGCAACAAAATTTTAAATATCAGGTCATGGACCGTGTTGCCTACCAACGAGTTCAGCACACAGAAAGCACAGAATAAACAAATCTTTGCCAAACACAGACAAAAACACACAGGCCTTGACACACCCACCCATCCATCAGGCCAATACTGGAGAAACTATTATCTCTAGGCCTATAAATTCTGGAATTTTCCTTTCCTGAGATACTCCTGGGAATAGAGTGTAATACTAATAATTCTGGGTAGGGAGAGTATGGAGAAGCAAGTGTAGACTGACAGTCACTTGCACACAGAGTAGGAAAACCTTTCTCCAGTGTGCTAGCAACTTGCTGTTGCTGTGACAAAATGCTGCAGCCCAGAGCAAGTTATAGAGGAAAGAGAGTTGCTGTTGTTTTCTTTTTGGCTTATGGTTTCAGAGGATTGGTTGTTGTTATGGCAGCAGGAAGATGAGAGAGGTAGAGATGACTGGAAGTGGAATGTGGCTACAAACTCTGATGTTCCCCCTCCCCCCCTGGCGAGGCTCTACATCCTGAAAGTTTCACAATTTTCCCAAACAGCTACCAACTTGGGATCGAGTGTTAAAATATGTGAGTCTATGAGGGACACTTTATCAAACCATCACATCCTGATCTCCGGTGTTACAGCTGGGTTTTGGGGGTGGAGTTTGTTTGTTTTCCCAGACAGGGTCTCCTTTAACCCAGGCTGGCTTTGAACTCACCAAGAATGACCTTGAACTTCTGATCCTCCTGCCCTCCCTCACCTGCTGGGGTAGTTCTGTGTCACCATGCCCAGAAATGTGCATGTGCATTAACCCAGGGCTTCGCAAATGCTAGGCAATCTCTCTCTCTGTGAACTTGAGCCACATCCTTCCAGTCCTGAGTTCTTAAGTCTCAGCTCAGCATTCTGGAAGCTGCGGTCCTTTATCAAGGCTGAGCCTTGTGCCAGGTGTCATCACAAGGTGAGACATTTCTGAGAGATTGGCTCTCGAGGGGAGGACATTAGGAGGCAAGGTGACAGACAGAAACCTCTGTGTCCCTGTCTCAAACCTGCAGCTTGAAAGTGAGCCCTCATTCCATGCCTGGCTTTTGGAATCAACTTCTTTGTGGGAAAGCAACCTGTGCCTGCCACTGAGCACAAGTACACAGGGCTATTTTGAGCCACCATCCTCTGGAATCATGACAGCCTAACTTGTGGAACTGGAAGTAGGTCACCTACTAATCTCTTCCAAGTGACCAAAAAAAAAAAAAAAAAAAAAAAAAAAAAGCATCTGCAGAATCCATGAAGACAAGAGGGAAGCCTGGGCTTTGCCTTTTGCTAACCCACCCACACTCCCCTGGAAACTGGAGACACAGCAGAAGTTAGTTACCTAGACTATGCATTTGCCTTCAGAATACACCAGCTACAGATCTGGCTGCAAATATATACACACAAAGTGGTAAAAAGACCAAGACCCCTAGTTCTTTTACTGGCCTTATCATAGCTGTTGATGGTTGTCATAGAAACCAGCAAAGGTGTCAAGGCTTCTCTCTCCCAGCCAGAGGAAGACCTGAAGTTATTCTGATCTGAGCCTTTTAAAAATAGAAACTGCCTTAAACTAGATAAACAGACTCAGAGTTCTGTCTGCTTTGAAAATGTTTGGCCACATAGTTTTTATTTGTAACTTGTCATAATTTTTAATTAAAAAAATAGAAAGAAAAAATGTTTGGGGACTGGAGAGATGGCTCAGCCAGTAGGTATTTGCCTTGTACACACAAGGACCGGAATTTGTTCCTCAGAACCCACGTTTAAAATCCTGTATTGTGACATGCTTTTCTAATCCTAGCACTGGGGAGGCCGAGACAGGCAGATCCACGGTACTCACTGGTCAGGCAACCTAGTTTATTTGGTGGGTCTTAGGCCAGAGAGAGACCCTGGCTGAAAAGATAAGTATATTGCTCCTGAGTAACAACAGCTTAGGTTGTTTTCTGGCTCCACATACATGCACACACATAAACACCTGAACACATGAGTATAACTACAGAAAAAAAAATCAAAGAAAATGTTTTTTGTTTCTTTTCAGTTACCCAGGATGTAATAATTCACCCAAAACTTGTTTAAGCCAGGTATAGTAGTGACACACTTACAATTGGGAGACAGAAGCAGGAGGATTAGAAGTTCAAGGCCTACCTTGCCTACACAGAGAGTTTGAAACTAGTCTGGGTTGTACATGCCACTCATCTCAAAAACAAAACAAAAACCCAAACAATTGGTTCTAGGGGCATCCATTAAATGGCACATTAGGTCTCTTCAGTTGATAGAGGCAGACACCTAAATCAGTCTGAATTAGAGATGAACTCACAGGCTTCTCTAGGGAAAAGGACTGACCTTGACCTGAAATTCTTAGGTGTTTTCTATAGTGTGGACCTCAAATGTTCCCAGAGGCTACTTGTTAAGATCTTGGTCCCAGCTTTGAGGTCCTGGGCAATGACAAAGCCTGGAAGAGGTGCAGCCTACTGAGAGGTCTGCATTGGGAGTGTGCCCTTGAAAGAGGCTGTGGGAAGGCTGGCCAGGGGTGGAGACCAGCAGGTGAAGCCCAGTGACTAGAGTTTAACCCTGGAACCCAAGGTGGAAGGAAAGAATAACCCCTGAAAGTTGTCTTCATCTGGCTTTGTGAGGGTGTGCCCGTGCTCACAGACACAGATAAAAGTACATGGAAAGAAAGAAAGAGGCAAGGCAGTGTAGTACAGCCTCCAAAACCACAGAGAAAACCTGTCTCAAAAAACAAAACAAGAAGAAAAAAAAAAAAGAAAGAAAGAAATAGGCAAGGCAAGTCAGGTGGGAATGAAAAGATGAACAGTGGGACCCCACCCTTTCCTCTTTGATTTTTCTTCATACTTGACCATGAAGTAAAGAGGCCTCTGCTGCCATGTGCTCCCACCAGGATCTACTGTTCCATCCCATGTCCAAGCTCCAGCAAACTGATCATGAACTGAACCTCAAAATCACAAGCCAAGGGCTGGAGAGTTGGCTCAGAAGTTAAGAGCACTGGCTGCTCTTCCAGAGGTCTGATTTAAATTCCTAGCAAGCATATGGTGGTGATTCACAGCCATCTATAATGGGATCTGATGCCCTCTTCTGGTCTGAAGACATATATGCAAACAGAATACTGAGTACATAATAAAATAAATCTCTCTCACTCTCTCTTTTTAAAGAAACTAGGAAAATTGCAAGCATTAAAAAAAAAAAATCACGAGCCTAATAAAGCTTTCTTCTTCCAAGATGATTTGTCTCAGACGTTTGTTACAATAATGGATAGCTGATGGACAGACTCAGAGATGACATCGCTGAGTATCATTTTGGCCCTTGTCACCTGCAGGACCCTTTGGCATGAGATGTCTGTAGTTCTCAAACCGCACGTTCATTCAGGGTTAGTTAGAGGCTGGGGTGAGACAGGTTGGGTGCCTCAGGGCAGTATCTTTGCCAGCATTGAGCCTGCTGCCAGGAGGGCAGGGCTACAGCGGGAGAGGAGCAGAACTGCAGTCATCGAGTGGGATGGGCATGGGCCACATCTACGTACTCTGCCTAGAGCTCATCTATCCTATTGAGATTACCCTCAGATAACTAGGTATTGTAAAGGAGATTAAAAAGAATGGATTCTGTCTCTGATGTGTTTACACGAGCTAGACAAATCTGTTTTTTTCTTTCTTTCTTTCTTTCTTTCTTTCTTTCTTTCTTTCTTTCTTTTTATCTTTTCCAGGGCTCGAATATCTGTACCCGCCGGGAGAAAGGAACCACACGTTTATACAAAGTTTAATGTGAGGAATCACTGTGACAGGGGATGACAGCTGTGGGGAAGGATTGGCTAGAAAACCACTGAAAGCCCTAATGAACACAAGAAAAGCAGCTGTGAAAACCAACCAGAAGGCCCAGAGAGCACAGGCTCCCGACCCACACCCCAGGGTGGAGGTCTAAACCTGAGCAGATACGATTCACTGAAACTTCTGGAACCCTGCTCCTGAAGGTGCCCCTCGTAGTTGTGGGGCTGGGGTGAATGGGTTCCCACGTTCAGGCTGTGCTGCCCTGCCCTGTTCTCTAAGCAGGAGGAAGCTGGTGCCACGGAACTGACCCGGACCCTGGTTACTTCTACTCCCCTGCTGGAACTATGAGTGTTCTGATTGCCTCACCAAAAAGCTTATGGCTTCGCGTAGTCAGTCAGGAGGCTCTCACCAGTGTTTTACATTAAGCTCGCCCTCTAGCGGTGAGAGAGATTAATCACCTGCATTCCGGCCAGTGAGGCATCCAGAGCTGACACTGGAGGCCAGGAAAGGCCTCAAAGAGTCACTCAACCCCAAGAGGGGCCGTCATGATCACTAATAAACTTCGGAAAACTTCTAATTAGAGACATAGAAACTTAAGTTCAGTGCAAGATGCCAAGCCTATATATTTATTGAATTAATAATTAATTCAACTAACATGTGTTGGAATATTGCGAGCCAGAGCTGGGGGTAAACAATCTGTTACGTGCTAGAATGATGAGGGTTCACGTGGTCTGCATTAGTCAGCTTCCCACTAATGCAACAAATACCCGAGGCAAATCAACTTTAAAGAAGGAAGGTTTGTTTTGGTTCACAGTTTTTGGGTAACCCACGTCGCTCTGGACCTGTGGCAGCATGGTGTATTATGGTGGAAACATGCTATTTTCCTTAAAGGCATCAGGAAAACTCCAAGAGACGAAGAGCCGGGCTAGGGTCTTAAATCTTCCTTCCTCTACTGACTGAAGACCTCCCATGAAGTCTACCTTCTCTGTGTAGCCCAGGCTGCCCTGGAACTCACTCTGTAGACTAGGCTGGACTCCATCTCAGAGATCTGCCTGCCTGTGCCTCCCGAGTGCTAGGCATAAAGGCACACACTACCACCACTCTTTAAAATTTTTAAATTAAAAAGATTTTTTCCAAGCCGGGTGTTGGTGGCCCATACCTTTATTCCCAGCACTTGGGAGGCAGAGGCAGGCGGATCTCTGTGAGTTTGAGGCCAGCCTGGTCTACAGAGCGAGTTCCAGGACAGTCTCCAAAGTAATACACAGAAACCCTGTCTCGAAAAACAAAAACAAAAACAAACAAAAAAAACCAAAGAAACAAAAAAGATTATTTTTATTTACGTGTTTTGGCGGTACATATGTGCATCACATGCGTGCAGTGCACGAGGTGAGCTCTGGGTCCCCTGGAACTGGGGGTGAACTACAGATGGTATGAGCTATCGTGTACAAACCAAACAGGGTCCTCTGAAATAGCCACATGTGTTTTTAACTGCTGAGCTGTGTCTCCAGGCCAAGACCCCTCCTTTTAAAGATCTACCACCACTCCAGAGTTGAAAAGAGAAGTCATGTTTCCACTGTACTCCTGATATCTGAGACTGGCCGATGGAGCAGTGAGCTGCCTGATGGGCCCTGTAGTAATCTGGCTTTATGGGAACAAAAAGCCATATTTCCAAAGAGGTAGGAATTTTAACTTGACTGGAATCAAGCCAAACACTCCCCAACAGCACTAGTCCAAAGGGCCTGAAGGATGAAATAGGATTAGGAAATATTGCCGATGTGGCCCAAAGGGCAGCAAGCCTGCAAAGAAGCCTTACTTTCCATGGCGTCCACTCCCCTCAGGCAGCAGACAAGGCTCTGGAGTTGGCTTGCCAATGTCTTGTTAAAGTCCAGCTCCAGGATACTCACCTTGTGCCCAGTTTCAGAGCCCAGCCATTGGCTCTTGGGGGTCAGTGCCGGCCTATCCAGGGCAACTCACAAACTTGGGAAAGACGGCAGACATTAAATGGCTTGTTAGTAATTCTGCTGGCAATTTACTAGGGATTACGAAAATATAACTGTAGAGCTAAGAAACATTACTGAGGGAGAAAAAAAATATTCCTTCGCTCTGTGCCTCCCTTCCCATGGCCTTAACTGTCATTTCAAAAGTGCAGTAGTTGTGTACCTCCCAGCCTTGGGTGGAACTTTCCATCTAGTGCTGGGCTTCCCTGGTTCAGATTGGAAAGTCTCTGGACTCACGAGGCAAGAACACAGAATGAACGCCAGCTCTCCCTCTGGAGCTCTTAAGGCATGAATTCTGACCAGCCTGTTTGTCCTTGCTGAAGTCAGAACACTTTTTCTTTTCTTTTTTTTTTTTTTTCATTTTACCACAGCATTTCACAGAAGAACCGAATATATTATTAACAAAAATAGCATTAGAGACAGGGCCTGGAACAGGCAAGCAGGGACGGAAGAGGAGGCACGTGGTTCCTAAGTCGCTGCACACTGCCCCCTCTGGAAATGTGAGCCGGCATATTTCCCAAGATATCTGCCTCTGGGCAGTTGGGGAAGGCACAGCCTGTTCAAGGCTGTTTAGAAAGGGAGCTCACCTCTCTGTCAGACATCTGGAATTTTTGTTTTTCTAGTTTCAACATTTTCCATTTCTGTTTCCATTTATCGATGGCTTAAATGTTTATGCCCAACCATACTATACCAGCAAAAGAAAGAAAATCAGTCATATGTGCTCACTCACAAGCATGGTTCTAAAATCCTACTGTCTCCCAGGCTTTTCCATCAACTGTATGTATGTATGTATGTATGTATGTATGTATGTATGTATGTATGTATGTATATAATTTATTATTATTTATGTGCATTGACATTTTGCTTATGTATGTGTGTGTGATGGTATCAGATCCCACGGAGACACTACTGAGTGCTGGGACTTGAACCTGGGTCCTCTGGAAGAGCACCCAGTATCTCTCCAGCCCCTTCTTTCAATTCTTCTTTTGATAATTTCAGGGGGCTTTGTGGATGAGTAGGCAGATGTGACAGGGACTGTACCCCTCATTAGTATCTGCTGAGAGGTGCAGGCAGTGAGACTGTTAGTGGATAAAAGTCCTTGCCACCAAGCCTGAACCTGAATTCTATCTTAGGGACACACATGGTAGAGGGAGCAAACCAACTTCTGAAAGACATTCTCTGACCTCCATATGCAAACCACATCTAAATACACAGCAGTGAATAAATGCAATAAAGTGACAAAACAAAGCAAATCAACAAGCCCTTGCTTTTACTCCCCACGGTGTAGTGGCATCTTGCCTTGCCAGTGAACTTGTAGTTCTGGTGAACTCATTTAAAGCCTGCCTTCATCATGGTGCCCAAGGAGCTCCAGGAAGGGGATCTCTCTGATCATAGCTCATTCTGTCTGGGAGCCCTGTCACCAGAGGCTGTGGCTCTGTAGTGACCTCATTGCCTGCCCTGTCCCTTCTTTTCCCACTCTTTTGCCATTTTATCAGTCTGTGAAGAAGAGAGGAGACCAGCTGGGACTTAGCTAGCACTAATGCACTTCTCTTTATGAGCAATGATTTTAAACCTAAAATGGGATTAATCTCCAACAAAGAGATCAGGGAAGAGCAAGTCTCTTAACAAGAGGGACTTTGTATTTCCCAGTGAAAACACAAGGGCACTGGGAATAGGTGGGATAGGAAGCACATCCTTGCCTTCCCATCATCCCAGCAAATAATCGAGTGTTGGATCCAGGTGCAGCCAGAATGCCAACAAGCAGACCTGAGTGCTATAACACAATGGGTCTCCATGGCCTATCTCACATCTGGGTGTTTAGCTGATGTTGCCTGAAAACTGAGAGCACATAAACTGAGAGCTCCTGAAAACTAGGAGCGTATCACACAGGCCTGTGTCCAGAGCCACAGGACGCACAGGGGACACATTTGCCAGATTGGCTTTTTTTTTGTTATTGTTGTTTTAAATTTCAGGTATATACTTTTTCATTCTGCGGTGTGTGTGTGTGTGTGTGTGTGTGTGTGTGTGTGTGTGTGTGTGTGTGTGCTTGCATGCACGTGTACATGTAGGCTGATGGCAGTCTCAGAGGTCATTGCTCAGGAGCTGACTCATCAGACTCTATGGTACCTTTACTCTCTCTGGCCCGACTATATTTTTGGTATCAGGCAGGTAGGTAGTCATTGGCCTTCAGCATGCTAAGCGGCTAAGCAGCTAAGCACACGATCTCCCACTGCGCTATAATCTCAGCTTCCTGGGGCTGTTTCAATTTCCCAACCAGAAGTGGAAAATCTCCCATTTTTCTGTTGCTTCTGATCTTAAGTAGGTAACGGACATTCCTCAGATCACAGCTTTGTTCTGGACACAACAGAGCCAACTGTGGACAGTGTTTGTGCTGCCCAGCATCTGTAAAATAATATGATTCTAAAGAGCCAGGCAATGTTTACACAAGAAACTGCTGAGCAACTTGGCTTCAGTTTTCAGGGAAAACAGACTCTTTCTCAGGGTACCGCATATGAGGAACATGTGCAGTGAAAAGTTATCTCGCTCCAGCCTTCTGGAATTAGAATGCAGTTTGGTTACACCTTGGTGACCCTTTTCATTCTTTTAAAAATCGTGTTGGGGATGGGATGATGGTAAAAGCACTTGCTGGTCCTCTAGAAGATTCAGGTTCAATTCCCAGCACCCACATGGATCTGACGCCCTCTTCTGGCCTGTTCTGACATGTAGTGGAAGTTGCATGCATTGATGCACTGACACACATGCAGGCAAAACACTCACACAAATAACATAAAAACAAATAAATCTCAAGAAAGACTTAGCTGGGCAGTGACACATGCCTTTAGTTCCAGCACTCAGGAGGCAGAGGCAGGCGGGTCTCTGTGAGTTCGAGACCAGCCTGGTCTACAAGAGCTAGTTCCAGGACTGGCTCCAAAGCCACAGAGAAACCCTGTCTCAAAAACAAAAACAAACAAAACCCAAAACAAACAAAACTGAAAACAACCCGTGTTTATCATTTGTATGTGTGCACGGGACAGGCCCCGCATGTGGAGGCTGGAGGGCGACTACGTGGAATCCTCTCACATTTCAGGACTGAACTCGGGTTCCCAGGCTTGTGCAACCAGCGGCTTTACCATCTTTGTGTGACCTTAGAGGTAAGACCTTGAGGAGGTCTACCCTGGCAGCTCTGCTGTACCTGGGTCCTTTGGCTCTGTGCTCTTTACTGCCAAGGTGCCTGCTCCTTCCATGGCCTGAGCTAGACGAAGAGCCTGTGCATTGGGCTCACGTGATTAGATTCCCTTTTTGAAACACCCTCCCAAACGCTTCTTAACCCAGGTCACCTGGCTCCCTAGTATGTAAGCTCAAGGACTGCATCACCCTCAGGCACCCTCCAATCTAACCAATTATAGCTAGGGTTGCAGGATTGGTTTGCACAAAGCCCCCAAGCTTTCCAGAAAATGAACCATTTGCAGCAGGCTCTTGAAAGTGGCCTATGGGTGCAGTGGATGATTTGAAAATCTATGGATCGATTTTCAGCTTCTACTTCTCACCTCCATGTGTCTTTAGAAAATTCCCATCCGATACTCCACCCAGAAAATGCAGCCACCCAAGATGTTCCTTCTCAGTGAAGGAAAACAGGTTACATTAGATGGTCAGAAAATCGAGATGGTTTCAACTCTGAAGTTGAGTTAGAAATCCTATAGAAATCATTCGTTATCGAGATTCCAGCCTGAGGCTGCTTCCTTTCTTCAGGGTTTATGCTTTACCAAATTAGCTTACAGCAGACAGCCTCTTCTCTGGGGCTGGCTAAACTGCTATTTCTAGAGCAATTTTCATTTAAGCAATAACACACCGAAAGGCAGGTGCAAGCAAGCAAACAAGCAGAGCATACAATTCCTTGGTAAACTGAGACAGGATTCTGAGTTTGAGGCCAATCTGGGCTACGCAGCATTCCAAGTCACCCAGAAATATGTAGAGGCATTGTTTTACAAGAAAGGAAAAAGATTACCTTCATGCATAGTCAGTTGTGGGCCTATTCTAGCCTTGGAAGCTTGGGGTGTTTTTCTTACTTGGTCTATAGATTGTCAACCCCAGGTCAAGCACTTGGGAAGTGAGAGCCAGCATTTGGGCTCCGTCATTCTGATGGGTGAGCAGATGACAAAGCACTTGGCTCTGTAAGTGCACATCTCCTTCCCGACTTTTGACCCTAATTAATTAAGCAATGAAATGATGAAACCTCACTTTTGATCAATAACCTTCCATCCAGAGGGACACCGTGCTGTCCTTACAGACTATTATTAGATTGGGTTTGGAATGTGAACTGCTGCCTCATGTAAGGAAGAAAAAAAAAAAAAACTTAAAAAGCAAAAGGCAGGGTCTTGCCCAGACCTTGCCATCCTCCTGCTCAAGCTAAGGCTGGGTTACAACAGAGACCCTGAGTTAGGACTAGGATGGGTCTTTGGAGCTAATGAGTTTATCAAAACATCCTGTTAGCAGCTAGTGGTGGGTATCGAGGTCTTGCACATTTGAGGTATATGGAATTCAGCAAAGCTTTTGTTTTTTTCTAATTAAGCCACGGCGGTGGGGCAGAGTAAGTCACCTGAAGGGCAGTGGCATTTTCCTCGGCTCATGTATCCTCATAACCCTTCAGGAACCCGCCCACTCTTCCCAGTCTCCATTTAATCTGAATTCTAGTCACAAAAGGATGCTTAGTACTTTTCTACACCCAGTAAGGGTGTCCCTCTCTTTGTTCTACTACTGATACACTGGATTCCTTATGTTAAACTACCTTTGTGCTGTCCATCCATGCACTTCTAAGTGTGCAGAGGTGGCTCATCCATTTGCAGTTTTCGGTGACTAATGACACTCAGCATCTTTTCATGTACTCATTGGCCATTCATAGATTCTCTCTTATGAAGGCACTTCAAAGCTGTCGTAATCCTGAATTATATGAGCCTTTTAACATACTTTAAATTTACAAGGTCTTTGACAAATTCATGGTGTGGCCCTTTGCTGCCAAGCATGATGACCTGAGTTTGGTCCCTAGGACTCACATGGTAGAAGGAAAGGACTCCCAAAAATTGTCCTCTGGCCTCTACACACACACCAGAAGGGACATACTGCCCAGACCACAAAACATTTAAAAAAAATTGTGAATATTTTCTTCCATTTGAATACTTGCGTCTAATTTTCCCAACCACAATAAATGAAAAGCACAACTTAAAAAGTCCAATTATGAGTTTTCCTTTTATAGTTTGTACACTCTGCTCTGGGGAGTATCTTTTTATGTAAAAGTGACAACACTGTTCCTGGCTTCTTCTAGTTACCCTGTAGTTTTAGGTTTTAGACTTAAAACTTATTCACTTCAGATTTTGGTTGCTTACGTTAATTTCCTGCAATTGTACATGCAATTGTGCCAGCATTATTTGTGGAATGGGTTCCTCTTTGCTGGCCAGATGACCAGGCTCTCTCGTGGATCACTTGAACATGCACATGTGGCTCTTTGTATAGGTCTCCCTGGATACAAGTTTGATAACTGTAGGCTGAAGCCTTGAAAACAGGAGCAAGGGTCCTCCAACTCTGTTCTGACAACCCCGTTGATTACCTTCTAGGCCATTTGCATCTCACACATTTTAAACGGTTAATTTGTAAAAACTGCTGCAATTTCGATCTGAACTGTGTCTGTCACATCTAGGGTAGGCCTGGGATTTGAACTCTTGACCTTGTGAATGGCAAGCACTCTATTACTGAGCTGTATATACTCAGCTGTCTGTCTTGAGATAGGGTCTCACCTCTAACCCAGTCTGTGTTGTCACCTTCAGGAACACAGACTACTTTGAGACAGAGTCTCTAAACAGTCTGGAAATCACCAATTAGGCTGCCTGGCCAGGAAACCTAGGGATTCTCCTGTGTCCACTCCCCTAGAGCTGGGATTACAAGGGTGCATTTTTTGAGAGTTCTGGAGATCAAATTGAGCTCCTTGTACTTGCCAGGCAAGCGCTTCAGCAGCTGAACTCTCCCTGCTTCCTGTATCTTCTCCCATCAGGTATTTCCAAACAAGATTTTGGCATCTAAGTTCACTAGTGTCCTTAGATTCCTGTCTTTAATTTTGTTTTGCTACCAGAGTGATACTGGTCTCATAAAAGGGACCAGCAGCACTTTCTTTTTAAACGAGCTTTTGTGGAACGGCATTTCTTTCTTACATGATTGACAGATTGACTGGCCAACAACCTCTGGCACTGGCTTTCCTTGTGAGGTGGTTATTAATTCAGGGCCATTAAGACTTTTTTCTTTTGTGACACTGAATGCTGATCTTGTTCCCAAGAGGTAAACAACTCTACTTTTGAGCTACACCCAGCCCCAGAGCTTCAGTTTTGAACAGAAAGTTTTTGCTGCAGATTTTCGCTGCTGGACGTATGCCTGCTAACCTCCCAAGTGCAAGCTGCAAGCACAAAGCAGTAACACCTGGGTAGTAACCACCAGACCTTTGGCTGGCAGTAAAGATTGCTGTTGACTTTCCTATCGGCTGCTGTGCATTTCCCTTATTCCTACCAGTTCATAACACATGACGGGAAAAAATGAACTTAAGTTCCCACCTGTCTAGGTAGCCCGTTGTTATCTAGTTTCTTGTCTTCGTTCCTTCTTTGCAAATTACATTCCCCTACCAGACACAAGTTCTTTAAGCTGGGTGGGCCACTGACATAGTGCTGACATTGCAGGCAATTTGGATGTGTGTCAGGGTACATAGGGCAGTCAACAGCACCGTGCAAAGTTCTGTACAGGGCTCCACACAAAGCTATGTCCAGCTTACCAGGTAGCTATTAGAGGGCCAATGCATAAAGTTCACAGGCCCCAGAATCACTCTTTCTGTCTCTGAAGGTGCAGGTCAGGTGGCAGAAACAGAAAGTGTGGTGGATTTGGGCATCAGGACCTGTGGCTGAGACTTATATGTGTACTAATCTAAGTATGGAATGAATACATGTTAAAGTACTACAAACATCACATAAAGTACTACATGAGACTAAGTTCAGATCAACGGTGCCCATAGAAATGAGAGGGCTACCCAGGGTTACTGCTAGCAGCAGGATGAAAGCCCAGCCTCGTGACGGAGGTCAGCGGGGGAACACCAGTGTACCAGGAAGTGAAGATGCTCAAAGCACACTACCTACTTGTATGAAAATGTCACAATGAAACTCATTATGCATAATTAATATATGCTAATAAAGAAAAGTAAAAACCTGCCCGTGGATGGGGAACACAGGCCACAAAGGCCAGTGTAAGGACAAGAGGTCAGCAGCCAAAGGACTTCTTTGTCCTCTATGCTCCCTTGGCTCAACTCCTCTTGGTCTTTTCAGGCCATGTCGTCCTGTCTTTCAGAAGACCCAAATCACATCTGCCCTTGCAAAATAAGCTTGACCTTCAGACTTCAGATCCTCACCACATCTCATACCCCAATTCACAGCTGGATAAATGAGAGTGGAGTTTGGTTTACCATGTCAGGCAGGTGCAAGAGGTATTTTAGAAGCAGAGAAACTGTTATCAGGAACTTAGTAAGACATCCTCACAATAGGGCCAATAAGATGTGTGGAAAGGTGCTGGCCATCAAGTGGATGGCCTGACTACCAATCTCTGGACCCTGATGACGGAAGGAGAGAGCAACTCCTGGAAGTCACAGTGTGGCACTCATGTGGCCACTTCCCAAAGTAAATACATAAATGCAATTAAAAAAAAAATTCCCCCAAATAGATGGCATCTCCTCCAGGGGATAGACAAACTCTGACTTTATATTCTGTTTTCAAGCAGTTCCCTTAACACCAAGGGTTCAAATAAATCCTCTGAGACATTTTGTTGGTATAGACTTTAAATTACAAGCTTGATTTAACACCCTCAGACATAGTTATAAATAGTTGTCATTACTTTCAAATGAGAGGAGAGATACATTTCAGTACAATGGATGAATTCTTTATGCCTGGGGTAAGACCCTCTCATCTTCAGGTGGGACACTCTAGTTCATGCAGTAAATGGCTATTACATTTTAAAATGAGCCCTGGGTTTTCTAGGTGAGAGTTCATGCCCACTTTAAGTCAAGAGGTCAGCCTACACCCTCCCTCCACCCCCCATCACTCTGTGGTCCCTGCAGTGGTGAGCACCGGGCTCCTCTGACACACAACTGGGCCCCTGGTTAGCAAGGTGTCAGCTCAGGCCTTTCCTTCATTGAAGGCCCCCAGGAAACCTGAGGTTTTTAGAAGAGTGGCCAAGGTGGCCGAGAGGTGAATATAACACCAGAGATCACACAAGACTCTGAGTGACCAAAGAGAGGTAAATGGGGAATTTGACTTTTCTTGATGTAAAATTGGCAGAAACAGGGGTCACCAAATGCCAGCAACTAGAAATCACGAGGGTGAAACAAGTTGGTGTATCATGAGGATATAGACAACCTCACTAGTGGCTTTTACTAAACCGCTGGTAGAAGTACCCGGATGATGGGACCTATTTTACACATGTTGTGATTAAAAGGTCTCAAAATTTATAATAGGACATTAAAATAATTTCCTAATAAAATCAGCCTTAGGTATAAGGAATCTACCTTTCAGTATTCTGTATACTTCTAAATAAATAACTCTGATCTATAACCATTTAAAATATTACAGTTTACGGTGACATGGTAAGAGATAAGCCACACAGTGTTGTAAGTGAAAATAAAATGTCAATTTGAAAATAAGCCTAAACATATGGAGCTGAAATAATACAAAATCAAAACACTAAGTATCTAATTAAATAGGCAGCGGTGGGTTGACCAAATCATGCTTAACAACACTCAACTCATACAAAAGCCCTTTAAATTCATAAGTCCCAAATAAATAAGCAGAAACACAAAGAAAGGTACTGTGCCAGCCAGTAACAACTACAAAGCAATTTCTCTCATTTCCTTCCACATGATTCTAACAAAAAAACAGAACATAAAGATCACTTGCTAAAAAACTATAATTCATGATTTTTTTTTTAAAAAAAAACATTGCCTAGAATATAAAAAGTCAAAACAAGGCTTCCTAAACATTAGATCACTGTACCGTAAATAAGGAAAAGGCCACCTAATGAGAGATTTAAACAAAACTAGGTATTTAAACTTGTCTATTTAAGGTATGATTGAGTATCTGCTTCCTGACCCCATGCTGGGTCCAAAATGAGGCCATAATAGGAACATACAGGCCACACACCCAGGTGTGTGACCAGTGACAACTCAGTTACATATGGTGGTCTGTTTCATTCAACAAAGTAAGGCTTCAGCCATACAGTAGGAGCTACTCCTTATGTGGGTTCCTAGTCGTAGGTTCAAGAATGAAACAGAGGCTCCCTACGCCTCTCTTGAGCTGTGGAACCAGGACTCAGTGCTCCAGGCAGCCCAGAAGCCTCAGGAAAAGCTCTTCTGAGACTTGGGAGTTCTGTCATAGTGCCTGCCTTCAGGCCTGTCAAATTCATTGCCACAGATCTGTTCGTCTCTCAATTCAAGGCCAACATTCCTACAGTTTATCTAGTTCACAGATAAGCCTTCTCCAGAGATTTGTGCCTGCACATTGTAGTCAAGTTAAAAGAATAAAGGTCATCTTTGTACTCTATATCCACTTGTGGTTACTGCTTCAGACATACACACACCCATACAACCATTTCACAAATGGAGAAAAGAATCTAGAGTAATGCCCAAAGCTTAAATTATACAGCTCCCAAGATTAACAAAAGAAAAAAAAAAAAAGCATTGAAACCATAAGGTAACTCTCTGATTACAAAGAAACTTATTGCGTGATAGCAGGAAGCGATGCCTATGGACAATGACTGTAAACCAGGACTGTCCTCTAACCCTCAGTGGGAGCCCGGTGTGACTCTGCTCAGTGTGTTTCACTACAAGCAAGCAGCAAAGAGAGGGGCGTGGTCTCCGTGGCTCCCTCCCGCTGTCCTCAGTGCCTACATCGGTATTGCCCTTCTGTGGGTTACCCTAACAGAGGTCTCTGGGCTGTTTCTAATGTCCGTCCTTGGGTCCTCGCCGCTAGAGAGGGGGAATGTTCCATGACTCCAGAAATAAAAGCTGTTTGGGAGGCTTGCATCTTTGTCTGTCTGCCAGCACGCCTGTCCCACTCACTGCTAGGAGAGGTAGACCCAGTGTTTAAGTCCTGCCACCCCCTGCAGCAGCTTAGTGTAATAGAAGTCCATGTTGTCGGCAAAGTCTGTACAAACGGGTGACTCTAGGTTTCCCAGAGTGCAGTAGAGTGCAGTTCCTCCAACACTGAGGAAGACTGTGGCTATGCACAGCAAGATGAGCAGGATGCAGGAGCCGCTGCCCACTTCATCTGCAAACAAGAGAACAGTGGTCAGACATCGCACGGCTGTCATCGGTTCAGTCTCCTCACCTACTCTTCCTTTAGTTGCAACTCTCTTTGCCTGTTCATCTATGCTGCAACCTAGTTTATGTATCTCCATGTTTCTTCATATCGTGTACCTGTGGGCCAAATAGTCTGAAGAATTTTTCTGTACTAAGTATGCCCTCTTTTCTTATTATATTCCCTTAAATGACACTGTGCAACAATTACTTATAAATTATTTAAACTCATGAGATAGTGTATGTAATGTGGATGACTTCAACTGCTGAGCCAACTCTCTGACCCAAGACACTCTTTAACAAAGAATAAATGGCTGGGCATGGTGGCTCACGCCTTTAGTCCCAGCACTCAGGAGGCAGAGGCAGGCGGATTTCTGTGAGTTTGAGGCCAGACTGGTCTACAGAGTGAGTTCTCCAGGACAGCTTACCTCAATAAAGACAGAAGCAAACAAACAAAAAGAATAAACATAGTGTGCAGGAAGGATTGGTGGGATGGCTTAGTTGATGTAGGCACTTGGCTTTGCAAGCCTGACAGCCTGAGTTCAATCCCTACAATTAATTAATTAACGGTAGAAGAAGGGAATTAACTCCCAGAAGTTGTCCTCTGACCTCCACACATATACTGTGGCACAGATGTGAAATGAACAGTTATAATAATAATAATAATAATCATCATCATCATCATCACCATCATCATCATCATCATCATCATCATCATCATCACCATCCAAGTACACAGGAGGGTGTGAACAGAGTCTATGAAAACAATATGCTGTCTCATATAAGGATCTTGAGCATCTGCAGAGTATTATTTTGGAATCTTGGGTCCTATGGCACATAGAGAGATGACATTTTAACACCATTTAGGTATTTGAAAGTATCTATTTTCTTTAAATACATTATTAGCTGTGGTAGGAACAAGCCATGAGTTGCTGCTGAGTATCTAGCAAGTGACAAGAAAGATGCAATGTGAGCATGAAACAGATTCCAGCTTTGGAGGACAGAGTGTGGAAAAGATTGAAATATCTCACCAGTAATTTTCTCACACTGATGGATCACAGGTCACAATATTTTTGATATGCTAAGTTGAATGAAATATATTACAAAATGAGATATACTACTAAAGCACATTTCGTATATTTTGTGTTTGTTATGTGGCTATCATAAAATTTAAAACCATCCGTGAGGGGCTGGAGAGATGACTCCGTGTTTAAGAGCACTGATTGCTCTTCCAGAAGACCCAGGTTTGAGTTCCAGGCACCATGTGATGGTTCACAACCCTAACTCCAGGTCAGGGGATCCGATGCCCTCCTCTAGCTTCCTCAGACATACATGAGGCAAGACACCCATGCACATAAGAAAAGAAATCGCCTACGAGCGTGCACGTTACAGTTCAGGACACAGTACCAACTAGAGGGAGCACTCTTCGGGACTTCCAGGCAGGAGGTGAGGTTTGCACCTGTACACGTGGTGTAAGTTTCACATAAAAGTTTCATGACTGTTAGGACCGGTCCATGTACTTTATCTACAAGGTTTTCATTGTCCTCAATGGCCGAGCAGTGACTGTTAGTTTGTAGGAGGATGAAACTGAGGAACTTGGTGATGGTGAGGTGGCCTGAGAGTTCCAAACCCTGGTGCACGCCTGTGCGGTCAGGATAGTGGACTCCAAGGGATGGGGGTGGGGTGTGGAGGCTGTGCTGGTTACGAGATGCCTGGATAAAAATAAAGCATTTCCAAGGTCTTCCACCTTCACAGCTGAAAGCCCAGGCAGCTCTCCCGCTGTCTTAGGAACGCAGCGTAGTGTTTACACCGTTCACTCAGTACACAGAGACACACACTGGCAGGCTCTGAGCTAGTCTCCACTTCCCTTACGAACTCCTGCCTCAGATGACTCTATCTGCAACCACACAAGACAGCTGTGCTGTGACAGCATGGCCTCAGTGCTGGCCTGGGACAGATGCTCAACCACACTGTGCTGAGCACACGCTCGAGGGAGGCACTCAGTTTCCATGCAGGGTAGAGAATGCTTCAGGATAAAAAAGAGCATTGATGTGTCATTAAAAACAAAACTGAAAGAGGGGCATTAATTTGTCACTAAAAACAACAACAAGCTTACTAGAGAGGAAGAAAAGAAAGGAAAATACTAAAAAAAAAAAAAAATACTGAGGTGAGTTTTTGACTTTGACCATTTCTGGACTGGGGAGAGCCCAAGGTCAATTTTGCAACTTGATCATTTATTTCAGCAAAAAAAAAAAAAAAAAAGCTTCAAAGGTTACAAAGATATAACTTGATTTCTTTTTGTTTCTCTGCTAGGAGACAGAGCAAGGCCACATAGTCCTTACAAATCCTGCTAGCAAGCATCATGTTGCATGACTATCTAGCACTCTGATGGTGAACCCTCCAGACCCAGGCTGAGCGCACCTTCATCCAGGTTATCCTCTATTTCCTGGAATCGCACTCTCCGCTTAGCTGGCTTCTGCTGCATTTGGGCAGGATGGTCCCCTACTGTGTCATTCCTCTTCTTTAATATGGACACTAGCCCTTCTGCAGGAACGGCCTGTCAGAGATGGGAGAACCATTTGTTACACATGCAACCACAGAACACCGTTTCAGTGATTTATTCCCATCTCTCTTCACAATAGGTTGACGTTCCACGCCCTCCACCCCCACCACATGATAGGGTCTTACCCAGGCTAGTCTTGAATCTGTGCAATTTTTCTGTCTTAGCAGGAATGCTGGAAATACATGCATGAGCAATGATGTCTAGTTAAGTGACAGTGACAGTATTTAAGCCATAAAGACACAAGGCCTAAAATATATGTGGTGGTAAACTTAACATCATATGAGTTACCCCAGTTCCTTGGAGAAAGTACACATTACTAATCTATATTCAAAATCTTTTGGGGACTTTTCTTCTAGGTTTTCCTCTCAGTTTTCTGTGACTCATTACTTGGTAGCAGAGGTTAAAAACTCTTTAGCCGGCAGCCCCCTGGTTCTTCCTTTCCCCCCTAGATAAGGGTCTCCTTTACTTTATAGCCCAGAAGAACTTGCTATAGCCCAGGCTGGCCTTGAACTTGAGATCTTCTCTGAGCTTCCCGGGTACTATCACACCTAGCTTTACTTCACTGCCTGTTTTTGTAAGTTTAATTGGAAACTGCCCTAATTCTGCATAGCTTTGGGCGTGGAGTGGGGTGGGTAAAGCTGAACTGGGAAGCGATGAGAGACCACAAAGCCTCCTAAAGTCTTTATAGTCTGGAGCTTCACGGGAAAACTCTGCATCAGGTACCTTCAGCCCCACCGTCAATGTTATGCATCCTCCTGATTCTCCCCCTCCTCCACCCCATCTCTTATTTCAAACTGGAAGCACTTGCTTGCTATTTAGGAGTGAAGGCCTCCAAAGTATGGGGTTTAGGGGAGAAAAGGGTCAGTTTGGAGAGGCAGGAGGGACAGTAGCCGCCATTTCTACCCATCCCAGCCAACTGGGAGGAGGTGTCTGCTGTATACAATGACATGGGTGGGCATTGTGGACTCAACACTGTGGATGGATGTCAGTGGCTGTAAGCTAGGATTGCCTGTAATGTCATTTATCCGATCAATGGCATAAAGTGCTTAATATGATTTCCAGTTCCAGGCAGCAATCTTGGATAATTACAGATTCCATTAGTTCTTTTTATAATTCAGAGCTTTTAGGAGCAACCGGGTCTAGACAAATAGTCTTCTACTGGGGTTCTCTGAACATGGGTCTATAGAAACCATTATCTTGAAAAAAAAATCAATAATCAGCAATTTATTCTTTTTATAGGAACTACGTATTTCAGATATCCTTATTCTGAGAAAACTAAAGTACTTTAGTGACATTAAAATGCTAAGTACAGGGCTGGCAAGATGGCTCAGTGGGTAAGAGTGCTTGCCACCAAGCTTGAAAATGTACCCGAGTTTGATCCTTCGAACCCACATAGTGGAAAGAGAAAACCGAATCTCTCTAGTTGTCCTCTGACCTTCACAGACATGCTGTGGCAAAAGCACACCCCTCTCAACACATAAATAAATATAATAGTTTTAAAAGTACAAGCATGTGTAGGAATATTTAATTTTTTTTCTTTAGAAAGCATTAAAGAATTCCTTCATAAAACAATGGAAAATGATTTTGCAAGTACCTTGCTTAAAGTAAGAGACAAAGATATACTGCCAGGTTTTTAATGAGCGAGGACTGGAGCCCGTGAGATGGCTAAGCAGGTACGGGCATTTGCTGTGTGAGCCTCACAAGCTGGGTTTGATTTCCAGATTCCACCCCAGGAGGAGAGAATGGACTTTCAGGAGGTATGCTCTGACTTTGGCACACCCTGTGTGTGGCATGTGTATGTGTCACACACGTGCAAAGTAAGTAAATCAACTCCAAAAAAACATAAAAAGCAGGGGTCAGAAAACAGAAAGTCGTTTTAATGACATACATAACCGGCAATCTTTTTATCTCTAGAAAATGTAAAACTAAAGGGAACGACCCTCATGGAACCTTTGTCGTTATTATCTTTTTCAATGATTCCAGTTTAGCTGAAAAACAGCAAGGTTTGGGTCCAGTGAGAGACTGTTTCAAGGAAGATAAAGGCAGCATCTGATAGAGGGACAGAAGACACCTAACATAGCTTCTGGTGTGTGCAGGCCGTCCCCTCCGTCCAATCCCACCGTCACAAGCGAAGGAGGGTGATCTTTCATGGTAGGTTCTCTTAGCCTCTCTTTAGGTATCTTCTCAAGGTTTCTACTTCTTTTGTGTGTATTTTTCTGGTTCCCATAGCACATACATGAGAAACCATGCACAGTGGGTCTGAGCACAGAAGATGCCAGCCAAGGAGGGTAAATCTTGGATATAGGAGGTACAATGCTTAGACTATCGTGTGTGTGTTGTGTGTGTGTGTGTGTGTGTGTGTGTGTGTGTGTGTGTGTGTGTTGTTTGTTGCAACAATTTGAAGCAAAGAGTTTGAACTTGCCTGAAACAGAATTCCTATTTCCTACACCATGACAGCCAAAATCAGACCTACCCCATCCCATGACTTCTACATCATATGGATCTCCTACCCCTCACTCAGAATTTCTATACACCAAAGCATGACAGTCAAACATCAAGAGCATAAGAACGAATTTAGGTGGGTGGAATTTGCCTTAATTCCACAACTGATGGGTAAGCAATCGGTAATAAGTTCATGGTGTCATCCTAATGATGCCAAATGTGCCTATGCAGAGTCACTACATACAGCTCACGACGATGTGTCTCTTGAAAAGTATTCCAAGAAAGTCATTCTATGGTTGTTGTTGCTATGGTAAAATAAGAGGTTGGGTGTGGTGATTAGGTCTTTAATCACAGCACTTGAGATGTCTGTGAGTTCAGGGCCCGCTGGTCTATAATAGTGAGTTCCAGGACTAAAGGTTCTCAAGGCAGTGAGGGTCCTGCCTTGCTCTTCTTCCCCTTTCCCTCTGCCTTGCTACAAACCCTTGGATTACATTCTTAAAGCCAGCCACCAAGGTCTATTCCTTTATTTGGCCACTTCCTCCTCCTGAGGCTCACTACCAAGATCCATCTATCAAAGTATTGAAGTACAAACATCAAATCAAAAGTCCCCTTTGGTTCCCCTAAATAATATGTTCAATTAAAATTAGAGCACCTCATCCTAATGCAGGGTTTCCCCTTTTCCCTTTATAACCTGCCGTTTGCCTATGGACCACATCTGTCTCCTCTTTATCCAGAGTCAGTCCTTTGTCCTTACAGGACAAATACCACTGTCCCCTTTTCCTCGTCTCCTTGTCCTCATCCCCCATCTCCTTTACCACCACTTCCTGGCCCATTCTAACACAGACCCCCCCCTTTCAAGGTCCTTTGTTGCTGCTTTTCTGCCTGAGTCAGAAAGCAGCCACTTCACCTTTCCTTCCCCACTTAATAAAGGATCTCTGTGAAAACAGGTGTTTGGGTATGGTTTGTGCTTAATGGGGGATGTGGGGGTGGGAACCTGGTATCTGGGAGTCCCTACTGTGTGCCAGGGGTGGGGAGGAGTCTTCCCTCAAGGACAGCCAGGGTTACATAGTGACACAGTCTCAAAAAAAAAAAAAAAAAAAAAAAAAAAAGGATTAAGATATGAAGAATTTCAGTTTGCCTTACCTACCTCCCTCCCTCCCTGGTGCTGGGATCAGGACAAGAGCCTTCTCTATGCTAAAAAATATAAAAATAAAAATAAAGAAAACTTAAATATCCAAAAGAGCTTTATCCTGTTTCAATTAGCAAATTGCTTTCTCGCCCCAACAACATATACCGGGCACATTCACTAGAATGTCTGAGCCTTAATTACTGTAATTGTGGTCCTCTGATAGATGCAGAGCTGGAAAACATCCATCTGGCCTAGACCTGTGTGTCTGCAAGGGAATGGTTCATCCTGCTCAGCAACCAACAGCCACCTTAAACAGCAGAACAGAGTACACGAAACAAAAGGAGAGGAGGGCAGAGCACGCTGCGGTCACCTGCAGTCCCAAGTCCCTCCCTCCTCACCGGAGTAGCAGGAAATGGGCCAAAACTAGACCATTTTCATCTGGCACCTCAAGGCTTGTCATTTTAAACAAGAACACAGGCTTGGCTTCCAACTAACTTGACAACCAACACTCACAAACCACATTAGTATATTATGTGTATCTTTTTGTTTTTTGAGACAGGGTTTCTCTGTGTAACATCACTTGCTGTCCTGGAACTTGCTCTGTAGACCAGGCTGGCCCGAACTCACAGAGATCCACCTCCCTCTACCTCCTGAGGGCTGAGATTACAGGTGTGTGCCTGGCTTTATCATGGGTATCTCAAATGGATGAGCACGTGTTCTTAACAGCCAATTCCACAATATGCCATGTTCAGTCCTCACAATGGTTTCAAGCATTATCAGATGAAAGAACCAACATGAATGAGCTCATCCTGCCAGCAATGGGCAGAGTTAAGAACAAACTCAGGGTTACATACTAAGACCTGATCTGTACTATTAGCATTTTACTTTGTGCTGCATGTATTTGTTAGCACTGGGGTAAAATAAATGGAATTTCTAATAATAAGGCTTTTGGCTACTCAGAAGTTGTTTATATTTTCTACCTGAAATTCTAATCTTTTATATTCCCCAGATAACAGATAACTTAAACTACCAGCTATTCTTGTCGTGGAGGAGGGGTGGGAGATGAGAGATCTTCGGTAGGAGCAGATTAATGTCATGGCTACTGTCACAGCTAATTGATAGAGCAGGTCCCAGCTGACAGCTAATGTGGGAAAGCCATTACACAGAAGAGCCAGCCCATGGCTTCCTCAGGCTCCCAAGTGCTAAATCTAGGAACACTGCAACAGGATGTGCCAAGTGGGAAAACAGACTGCAGGAGGGAAGGGGGAGGGCGGGGGTACACCATGTTGAATTTCTGACCGCTTAACAAGGAAAAAGCATATTGCTAACAGCAAAGCCAGGAACTCCGTAAAGCATCTAAATATGTAGATCAGGTGCTGCTGCATGCATGCTCTTGCTGCTGTAACCTGCTCTTGCTTAAAAACAGGAGTCAGTAAGCACAAGATGGGAAAGGAAATGTGAGCTTGTCAGATGGCATCTTGCCTTTTGCATCTCCAGAAGACCATTCGCAGAGCTACCACTCTCAGTATTTACAATCCCTCACCGCACTGCAATGATTTCACAGATTTTAACATTGCATCTTACGTTATTTCCTGTGTGTGTGTGTGTGTGTGTGTGTGTGTGTGTGTGTGTGTGTAGTGCATGTGTACCACAGCACACATGGAGGTTAGAGGATAGCTTGAGGAAATCAGTTCTCCCTTCCCACTGTGTGGGTTGGCTACTCCGAGTTATTGGGCTTGGTGGCAGCTGCCTTCACTGGCAGAGCATCTTGCTGGACCCTTTACTAATATTTGAAACTACACTGTTTATTTTTGTGTGAACTGAGTTACAATAATCTTTCCATCTAGGAAGCAAGCTTCATGAAGACAGGTACTTAATCTCTGTTTACTGCTGTCCCCTGGTCTCTATCAAGTAGGAGGTACTAATGAGCATGCTGGAGAGAAAACGAGTACACCCAACATACAGTTAGAGGCTAGGCAGAGATACAGAAATGTAGCCAACAGCATCTTAATCTTTTAGGTCCTCATAGTCTGGTATAGAAGAAAGAATGCCTGTGTTCTATAGTGACTGGGGAAGATCATGGCTGGACATGAGCCTTGGAGGAATGCTGACCCACCCCACCATCATCAGAAGTTCAGAAAAGCAGTTCCAAGGCATTTCCAAAGCAATGTCTTGGAGTTGGGTGCTGTGCTGGGCACTTTGCATGCTGAAGGGCATGGTCTGGACGTTGAGGCTTGGGAAGAAGGTGGTGGCTCATCACCGCAGAGCAACACAGATGGCATAGGCAGCAAGGGGACCAGTCTGATTGCAGTGAAAAACAACAACAACAGGACAGTAGGAGATGATGCTCAAAAGTGAATGGGCCAGACTACCAAGAACCTGAATTTCAGGCTACATAGCAAAGCCCACGAAAAGAGGGCACCCTGGGAAGAGGCTGGTGGCATAGGGATATTGTAGGGTGGAAGTTTAAGCCAGCAGGCCAAGTGTTAGAGAGCTGGACTCTGACTTAAAAGCAAAATGTTTCCTTTCTTTTCTTCCTTCCTTCCTTTTTCTTTTTTCTTTTTTTGAGGCAAGGTCTCACTATGTAGTTCCAAATGTCCTTGAACTCACAGAGACCTATTTGCCTCTACTTTCCAAGTTGAGATTAAAGGTATGTGCCAGTATGCCCAAGCCTACTAAAGGCATTGTATTGTATTTCATTGTATTTAAATTTATTTTTGAGGATTTTGCCTGCATGTATGCATACACACTATGTGGATCCATATCTGAGGAATTCAGAGGAGGGGGTTGAATCCTCCATGTGGGTGCTAAAAACCAAACCTGGGCTCTTGGAAGAACAAGGGCTTTTAACTACTGAGCAATCTCTCTAGTCACAAGTAGAGGGTTAAAAAGATGAAAATTTCTAGACAGTATGGGAACATCTCTACTGCCCTATAGTCAAGTCATTTCATTCACATTTATGACCTCATTGGCCCTTTTGGATAACAGCTTGAGACTCCAATGTGAGATCACTGGGGTGGGGGAGGGTTAAAACAAGGAGAAGAAACTCACGAAGTAGCTAGGGCAAATGTCCAGGAGGAGCAGTAAGTATGTAAATTTGAAATGCAATTAAAACAGGAAAGGAACTTGGTAAAAGAAACACGTCAATGAAAATGCATTAACTCACCAGAAATGTAAAAAGCAGTCTAAAAACAAGAGGCAAAATGACACCATTCGGCACAATTTAAAATATGGGCAACCCTAGGGTTTTCCTTGGGGACTACTTAGTTACATAAATCAGGGGTCAGACAGACATTCCCTTGGAAGCCAAAATGACCAAGCTATATCCCTGCTTCCCTGGATCCAATCTGAGCAAAATTGCCATGGTGGCTCTTTCTATGGTTCTTCTTTTCCAAGACCCATGGAAGGGCCGTCTCCATGCCCCCAACACTGCTGCTTAGCACGCCCCCCCAGCAGCTAACTCTTCTTATAATTTTCATTTTAAAATTGTGTGTGTGTGTGTGTGTGTGTGTGTGTGTGTGTGTGTCTGCGCACGCGTGTCTGTGCATGCACTTGGGCACACATGAGGAGGCCAGACAGGACCTCTCACTAAACATGGGGCTTGCCAATTTCTAGATGAGCTGCTTGGCCAGCAGGTGCCGGGAGAAGAGGGACCAACAGTGACAGGCAGCAGCATGCTGACAGGCAGGTGAACTGCTCCCTGAGCAGGAAAACTACCAACCTGTGCAGCTGTTATGGAACTGTGAGAGGAATACAGGGAAGCCACACTCAGGATCCAGTCTGCAGTGACGGTGGGGTGGGGTGGGGTGTGTGGATGAGGTGGGGGGGTGTCCCTACAAACCAAGATTCTCATTAGACTACAGTGCCCAACAGTGCCAGGCTGATAACTCTGCAGAAGTTTGCTGCAAACACAAAGCAAAAACTGGTTTAAAGTTACGCTGTACTCAAGTCAAAACTAAAGCTTCAGAATTTAATCATTAAAGATCAGGGGCTGGGGTGTGTGTAGCTCAGTAATAGAGTGTTGCCTAGCATATACAAGACTCCGTGATCTATCCCCAACACAAACAAACAAACAAACCAACCAAAAATATGCTGTAATTGTTTAATTACAGTACTCCCAGCGCTTGAGAGAGGCGGGCAGGAGGATCAAGAGTTTGAGGCTACTTCAAATGCTGGAAGCCAGCCTGGACTACTTGAGACCCTGTCTCAAAACAGAGAGATAAACAAACAATGCATATGTATCTGTGTGCATAAATAATTACACTTACAAGGAGAGCTATGGTTAACCTGTATGTCTCACTTAACCCAAAGCTTCACTTTCATGATATTAAGAAAACACTAAGGTATTAGTGATTTCTTTTAGCTTGAGACTCTTGCAGAAAGGCATATTTTATTAAAACAGGCGGTGGCCGAAACAGATACTGACGTAAGTATTCAGAAAGGCTGTCTAACAGTCTATTTGCTACCACCATAGAGTATGTTGTATTTGTTAACTGAATGTTGCTTTAGGGTTTTTTTTTTTGTGGTTATTGTTTTGTTTTTGTTTTGTTTTGTTTTGTTTTGTTTCTTGAGACAGGGTTTCTCTGTATAGCTTTGGAGCCTGTTCTGGAACTCACTCTCCAACTCAGAGACCCACCTACCTCTACCTCCTGAGTGCTGGGATTAAAGGTGTGTGCTACCGCTAGCTGCTTTAGGGGTTCTTATACCGCAAAACTGAATGGACCAAAACATTTAAAAAGGAGACCATTATGTACTAACTTCTCACAGAGACAACTTTCAACTTTACAGATAATTTCCTAGCCACGGTCTGGTAGGAAAAGAGATTCTGTGCTGTGACTGAGGAAGGGACACCCCATCTGGCTGTAACATCCCTAGTCTGATGACCCCTGTGTCATCACGTGGTAGCTGTCCTCAGAGCAGACTGAACTCTGGCCTAGTGCTTCGTCATGAGTTCTGTTGTTTCATGTAACATGAAAGTACCATTTTATCCTTGTTATATGCAGTTCACTGTGTTATATTCAAATGCTGTAAACTGTCACTGCCACCTACTACCTAACTATACCATCACCTTGGACAGATACTCAACATACACCGAGCAATATTGAATGGTTCTGGTAAGAGAAAATTAAGATACAAAAGTCATAGTTTTGTGGGAACCATCCAGCAACCAAATAGCCTGGTAAAAAGTAAACATGAGAATGACTACTAAGCTTTTAAGGCTTTACTTTAAAAAAAAAAAATTGCCAGGTGTTGGTGGCACATGCCTTTAATCCCAGCACTTGAGAGGCAGAGGCAGGCAGATCTGAGTTCGAGGCCAGCCTGGTCTACAGAGCTAATTCCAGGGCAGGCTCCAAAGCTACACAGAGAGACCCTGTCTGGAAAAACAAACAACAAACAAACAAACAAACAAAATCTAATTATGTCAAAAAACTAAAAATGAAAACCACAGTTTACAGGAAATTAACTAAACAGTAATAGAATGGTCTCAGGAAGCTTGTCACGGAGTTCCATTCTTTAACTTGTTATCTATTTTTGCTTTATTTTACTACTTTATTTTACTTTCTTCCTGAATTCACCTTTTTTGAAGATAATGCTGTTAGAATACAGTGGGTATGCATGAAAATTTTATGGGGTTGAGACAATATCTCACTCTGTAGCCAAGGCTGGCCTCAAACTCACAGTGGTCCTCTTGCCACAGCCTGCTCAAGGCAGGGTTTATAGCTGTGAATGAGGATAAAGGCCAACTTCCATGGAGGAAAAGAACTGAGAAAGCATCCTCACTTAATCAGCATAAGTGGGGAGAGGGGAGGGAAGGAGAGAGAGAGAGAGAGAGAGAGAGAGAGAGAGAGAGAGAGAGAGAGAGAGAGAGAGAGAGAGAGAGAGGGGGGAGGGGGGAGGGGGAGAGACAGAGACACACACACACACACATAGAGAGAGAGAGAGAGAGGAAGAGGGGAAGGGGAAGGGGGAGGGGAGAGAGAGACAGAGAGAGACAAAGAGAGTGTGGAGTGAGGGAGAGGGAGAGGGAGAGGGAGAGGGAGAGGGGCTGGTAACCCTGAGGCCTCACCCTGGACCCACCCACCATGACTACTCTTCCCACTGTCTCTCTTCCCTAGGACAGGACACCTGCTATGGCTTTTTATCTTTGTTAGGCTTTGTATCTTTTCTTCCTGGGACCTATAAAATTCTCTTATTAAACAAAGGATAATAGTCATCTTCCTTTGCTTTTATTTTTTCTTTCTGTTTAATAGCTTAAAAATTCATCAAGCACCTGCCAGTGTCATTATTTCAAAACCTTTATTCTGTTAAGTCTGTTTCCAATCACTTAAGATGTGTAATAATCTACTGAAGGAAGGGACAGTTTTCATTTTCTGCGGG